>CM060928.1:105795921-107045921 GCA_030765085.1 Allium cepa | reverse complement strand
TGCTAATAGCTAATGTATAGGGCGCAACCATATACTAGTCCCTAGTATACAAATATCTAAGTCATTTTACTTAGGGACAACTACCCATAAATTTTCCCTAAAAACCTTTTCTTTCAATATGATTTAATCCTTTTAAATCATACTTAAACAAGGAAAATATTATATGCTTTACTCAAAACACTTTGCCATGTTATATATATAATTTTCCAAAAACATTGTTGATGAAAGAATCTAAATCTTTGTTTAAACCTTTAAATAATATATTTCGAAACCATTGAAAGTACCTCTTTCGAAACCCTTGAAAGTACCCTTTTGGATACAAGTAAAACCTTACGCTAAAAGGCCAAAACATAACCTTCAAAACCATTTACCAAGTTCTTTCGAAACATTAAATACCACACTTTCAAAAGCCTTTTATAACCTTAAACATTCTCTTTTCAAAACACTTTAAATATGTGTGATAACCCTGATTTTATGAGCAATTTTATGATTTAAATTAATTCATGTTTTTTTAAAATTTTTGCATTGAAAAACAAACTGTTTTGCAAGTGTATGGTTTAAATATGAATGTGTACACAAGATAGTGCACACATATGCATATATTTTTCTGCATAAGGAAATAGGCAGAAATTAATATATAAATTAGAGTAAATAACTTAGAAATACATATTGGGTGGAAGAAATGATTATGTCTTTAATAAGTTTGGCATAAAAGAAAATAAATATAGGCAGAAATAATAAATACCTGTAGAAAAATGTTAGACAGTTAAAAACTATTTAAATAAAAAGAAAATAAAGATTTAGACAAAATTAAGCACACATATGTTATACATGTGTTCAGATAAGTATTGCTTGTAGGAAACAAAGTTTGCACGGAAATGGTATGAACCCTTAAACAAAATTTTTATCCATTTTCAGTAATTCTTTTTGCTTAGGAAATTAAGGTCATGCAGATAACATGACCAGGGTGTGAAAAAAAAAATATAAAGTTTATTTCTGAAAAAGAAGCGGACCACATACCTTTTTCTTCATAAATCAAAGTATCGGGCAGGTCATATTATATGGGGTAAAACTGACATTGAGCAATTTTCTAAAACCCTAGAAGCAGCCAGGGGTTTGTATAAAAAGGCTTAGTGTAGTAAGATCTGTCACCATTTTAAAAAAAGAAAAAATATATATGTAGAGAAGAAGGGGGAGCACTGGCCATTAGAGTTAGGAGAAGGCAGAAGATTAAAAGGAAAAAAAGGTCTAGGAAGAAGAATTAAGGTGAGTAATCTCACTGGGAACTTGGCATTAAGTCCTGAATATTGAGGCAGCCTAATTAGATTTATATTTCATTTTTGGAAGTTGTGTTCATCTTTATGATTTGATGACTTTGGTATGTTAATAATTTGTTCAAGTGTACAACTCTGCATAGTGATTTACTTAGAGTAAAAGAGGTCATGGATTTCATGTTTAAATGTTTGTCTGGTTGTAGATTAACTTTGAGATGAAATGGTTGCTTTTCATGGCTTTTCTTCATATAAGTGTTTATTTAAATCCCAGGGTTTATGTTGAAAATATCTGATCGAAAAATGGAAGGAAATATGGGGCTGCAACATAGTGTTGTTGCTTATGTCTCATGTTAACTGAAACAAAGGAAAATGTGAAAGTGCAATGTCATACATGTGCTGAGCTTCTATGGTCTTATGACCTATCCAAATCAGAGCATAAACTTATGGTTTAGCGAGATCTAAAGATTAATAAAGATCTGATTGAACCAGAGGTAAAAAAAATCAACAAACCATATAAGATTATAAGTTTTCACTTGATGCAGTGGAACCCATGAACAAAAATGATATATATATTCTGATAACTCACATCTATTTACATGATTGCATGCTTGTTTATGAAAGTATGATTTAACAATTTTCTGGATGAATATGTTAGCTGGATGTTTGTTTCTCTGATTAAAATATGTATACAGATGGTTAGTACTATAATGAAAAGGGGAAAAAAATAATACTTAGTAATTTTAACTAAGGACCTTGGGACTTAGGGCTACAAAATATGGCTAGGCAAGGTGAACATTGCAAGCTCAAACATGGTATAATTATACCCAGGGGCCTGAGTGTGCTGGGTTAACAGAGACATGTCCCAGGCAGTGTGTGATTTAACAAAAGAAAGTAGCTAAAGACCACAATGTACACTGGATAAAGAACAATAGAAATAGGTCCAAGTGAGGCTGGGTGAAATCCCTGATGGCCAGTAAATTTATAAAGGGATCTGATGATTAAACTGGTGCTTGTATTGGTTGGTTTTTGATGTTTATTTGCTGAATCTTATGATTGTTTTTCTATGAATTAAACCACTTGAACAATACATAATTAGTTTTGCACTGACATGAATGAACATGCCTCACAGTAATTATTCACAAAGATGATATTGAATTTCCTTACTCATTCAAAGTACTGGAATATAAATAAAGAGTTGAATAAGATCACGCTTTTAGTTAGATTATTCATACCAGACATTAGTCTGACCCTTGCATGTTTATACACCATTGGGTGTCTCATATTTATAGGAGGCAGTTCATGGTAATTGTGCAGGTAAATAGGCATTTCATTGATCAAGCTTTGGATGAGATAGCTGCTTAAGGAAATTGGATGCAATAGATACAGATTTCTTGAAATTAAAATAGAAGTTTAAATCAAATTTATGTTATGCTATGTTGTTAAAGTTGTTTAAAAAAAGACTAATGTATTGTTATTTTCTGTTTTGTAAGCATTGAATTCAAATGTGTGTTTCAGCTGAAACTTGTGAGTTACTTTTGAAAATGTTTTACTGAGTAATGTAGTTTCTTTTCTTAGTTTTCAGAATAATTAAATTATAGTAATGGAAAATCTGAGCTGGCAGGCATGGATTAACTTAATGAATAACCTAGTATTTGATATGAGAAATTCAAGTTTAAAGATGAAAAATCTGGCAAATAGAAGTTTTGAGTCACCTTGAGAAGAACCCAGAATAACATGCACTTTCTTTAAGAATAAGTGCAAGATGGAAAGGGCTAACCTGACCATTTTACTAAGCCTGGGTTCAACCATTTTCAATTGTTAAATCTCAATTTACAGTGAAGCTTAATAACCCAAATATAGGATAGGTTTAATTTTTTTACTTAGCAGTAAAAAAAGAGAAGAGAGAGAGTTAGGAACTAAAAATTCTTTCAGTGATATACATGCACAGAAACATGCACACAAAGGCACTTACAAAAGCATAGTTCATACAGCAACAATAATTATGGGAAAAATATGTAAAGCACTGAGTTTTGAGAAATAAAACTATAGTCCTGCAATGACCGGAGTGTTCTTGGAAAAAATTGTTTTTAGAAATACTTTTGCTATGAGGAGATCACTTAATGATTCCTAAACAGATCTCTGCTTCAAAACTTTTGTACTCTGATTTAAGTAGAAAATAATTTACATATCTTCACATATGTAGGTTAGATAATTTGAACACAACAATATTTTTATATTGGCTTAAAGATCCTGGTTATAAGAAAAATCAAGAGAATGGTATTCTCTTGATTAGATGACCACTGTATATACAATTTTTTTTTACTGTAATAAGAAAGGGGGTCATTTCATTTGGTATCAGAGCTATGTCGTTAAATAACATAGCAAAATTTTGGATGAACTTGTTTGTATTGAATGTATGGAAGTGTTGACGGTCTTGGATGCTTTGTTTTGTTAGTACTTACACTAATAAAATCTATTATGATTGAATAGTGATAGTTTGAAATAAATTAATTTATAGAATATTAGACAAAATGGACTAACCCAAGTGTCATATCCATAGAGTTATGGTAAGACCCAGACATCAAGATGTAGGATCAAGTGAACCACCCATGGTGAATATGCAAGATTTCATAAGAGCCATAAGGGATGGAGTAGGCAACAGGCAGGAAAATCCACATGAGGAGCTTTCCAAACTACTCAAGACTTTTACTAATCTTGGAGGCAAAACTTTTGATGGTACAGAAGGGATTATGGGAGTTCAAAATTGGCTTAGAATTTTGGATAGGATCTTTGCTGATATGCAAGTTGAAGACCAAAAGAAGAGGCAAATTGCATCCAGACATTTGAGAGGAGCAGCTTTGGATTGGTGGGAGGTTATCATAGCTGGAAGACCTGAAGGAGAGGTGACATGGTATCAATTTAAAGAAATGTTGGAAGGGAGGTTTGTACCTACATCGGCCAAGGAGTCTTTGCTAGAGGAATTCATTAAATTAAGGCATGGAACTATGAGTGTCACTGAGTACACTCAGAAGTTTGAATCATTAGCAAAGTATGGTGCAGTACTTATCACTACTAAGGAGGCTAAGAATGGCAGATATATTCGAGGGTTGAACCCTAGCCTTAGTAGAGCTATGCTGCCATACAAGGACAGGACTTTTGATTAAGTTTTGGATTTGACTTTGAGCATAAAACAGCATGATAAGGATAGAGAAAATTTTAGGGTATTTAAGAATAACCAGAATAAGAAAAGAAAGGGTAAGTTTCACCCTTATGACAAGAAGAAAACAGACATGGCTTCCACCAAGAAACCAGAAGAAGTCAAGGCTGCTGAAATTAAGAAGAAGGTTACTTGTTATAACTGTGGCCAAGAGGGGCATATGAAGAATAGGTGCACAAATGTTAGGCCAGCATCCTTCAAATGTCACCATTATGGGAAGGAAGGTCGTATAAAGAGGAATTGTCCAGATTTTAAGCAAGGAAAAATAGGAACTTTGGAGGGGAAAAGCAAAGCAACTGAGGGAACAAGTGTTGAGAATCATGGCCAAACTGAAGGTACATTGCTTATTCACTCAATACCTTTTGCAGTAGTGTATGATACTGGGGCCACACACTCATTGATTTCCCATGATATTGCACAACAATTAAAATTGAATTGTATGATTATTGATAAGCCATTGCTTATTAGAAGTCCCATAGGTAGTTCATGTGTTCTAGCTATGATGTGTATGCAACTGGGATTAAATATAGGGGGACATGTGTTTAGTTCAGACCTATATGTGTTGCAATATCCGGGCATAGGGGTTATTCTAGGAGTTGATTGGTTGAGAAAATATAAGGCTATTATAAATATGGAAACATCTACCATATCATTCAAAATTCCTGATGGCCAAAGGGTAGTTGTTCTTTGTGAGGCAAACAAGAATAGAAATATAGCCAACCTTATTACATTGTCTAGTGAGAAACCCATGCCTACATTAGAAGAAATCCCCATAGTGAATCAATATGCTGATGTGTTTGGTGAGGTTAGGGGAATTCCAAACCACAGACCAGTTGAGTTTTCAATTAGAATAATTCCAGGAGCTAACTCAGTGGTTAAAAAACCAACCAGAATGGGGCCTAAGGAGTAGATAGAACTGAAAAAGCAACTGGTTGAACTAGAAGAAAAAAGCTTTATTAGACCTAGTAGCTCATCATGGGGAGCACCAGTAGTCTTTGTTAAGAAACAAGATGGATCCCTCAGGTTATGTATTGACTATAGGGAGTTAAATAAAGTCACAGTTAAAAATAAATACCCCTTACCAAGAATTGATGATCTCTTTGATCAATTGAGTGGTGCAAAAATATTTTCTAGACTTGATTTAGCTTCAGGATTTCATCGGATGAAAGTAGAAGAGGAAAGCATTAAGTATACAGCCTTTAACACCAGATATGGACTTTATGAATTTTTAGTAATGCCATTTGGCTTGACAAATGCTCCTTCTTATTTTGCTGATTTAATGAATAGGATTTTTAGAGAATACTTGGATAAATTTGTATTGATATTTATTAATGATATACTAATTTATTCTAAGTTAGCTAGAGAGCATGAGAATCATTTGCATATGGTACTCCAGAGACTGAGGCAAGAAAACTTGAAAGCAAAATTTTCAAAATGCACTTTTTGGCAAAATGAAGTAAATTTTCTAGGCCACATTATATCAGAAAAAGGAATATCTGTGGATCCCAATAAAGTTATTGTAGTGCAAGCTTGGAAAAGGCCTACCAATGTCACTGAGGTCAGATCATTCATGGGAATGGCTGGTTATTAGAGAAGGTTTATAAAAGATTTTGCAAGAACTTCAATTCCATTAACCAGATTGACTAGGAAAAATCAAGTGTTTACTTGGACTGAAGAGTGTGAGAAAGCCTTTGGGAAGTTAAAGGAAGCACTAATACAAGCTCCAATCCTCAAAGTACCTGAAGGGAATGAAAACTTGGTGGTGTATACTGATGCAAGTGGACAGGGGCTTGGGGCAGTATTGATGCAACAACATCAGGTGATAGCTTATGCTTCTAGGCAGTTGAAACCAAGTGAGATAAGATATGCTACTCATGACCTTGAATTGGCTGCTATAGTGTATGCTCTTTACTATGGAGACACTACTTATTAGGGGCAAGATTTGAACTTTACACAGACCATAAATCACTTAAATATTTATTTTCACAAAAATAATTGAATATGAGGCAGGAAAGGTGGATTGAACTTCTAGCCTCATATGACTTTGAAATATTATATACCCCTGGCAAGGCTAATAAAGTAGAAGATGCCCTAAGTAGACAACATGCTAATGTGGCTAGATTAATGATAGAAGAGTTTAACACTTTATCACTGTTGATTGATTTAGAGGTAGAAAGTAAAAATGTAGAAAACATGAGCTTATGTAGTGAGAATGTAGAAATGGGAAAATTAAGTTTTATCACTTTGGGGTTAGGATTAAAGAATAAAGTAGTAAAGCTACAAGACCAAGATCCATTTTTATCTGAAAAGAAGACTCAGATATTAAATGGTGAGGTAGTGGAAGGTTTTCAGTTGAATGAGCAAGGCCATTTGGAGAAAAGGAAAAGAATATGTGTTCCAGGAATTGATGGGTTGAAGCAAGAAATCTTGGATGCTTATCACAAAAGCAAATAAATTATACATCCAGGAAGCACAAGAATGTATCACAACCTCAAGAGGGATTACTAATGGAGTGGTATGAAAAGTGCAGTGGCAACCTATGTATCTAAATGTATGGTTTGCCAACAGGTGAAGGCTGAGTATCAAAAACCCTCAGGGATGCTCCAACCTTTGCAAATACCACAGTGGAAATGGGAAGACATATCAATGGATTTCATTGATGGTTTTCCTAGAACTAGGAGGGGAAATGATAGTATTTGGGTAGTGGTTGATAGGTTAACCAAGTCAGCCCACTTTATACCAGTAAAGTCAGAAAGAAATGCATGTACACTAGCCCAGTTGTTTATTAGGGAAGTGGTCAGATTGCATGGGATACCAAAGACCATAGTAAGTGATAGAGATACCATCTTCACTTCAAAATTTTGGCAAAGTTTTCACAAGGCAATGGGGACTGATTTATGCTTAAGCACAACATACCATCCTCAATCTGATAGTCAAACAGAAATTGTGAACAAATTACTTGAAGACATGTTGAGAGCTTGTGTATTGGATTGGGAAGGAAGTTGGGAGGATCATATCTTTTAGCTGAATCTGCATACAATAATAGTCATCATAGTAGCATAGGCATGGCACCCTTTGAAGCTCTCTATGGGAGACCATGTTTATCACCCTCAAGTTGGCTAGAATCTGGGGAAAAAGTGGTCTTAGGACCAGAAAATGTGAAGGAAACTTTTGAGAAGATAACTTTGATTAGAAAAAGAATTGCTTCTGCCCAAGATAGGCAAAAGAAATATGCAGATCAGAGAAGAAAAGCAGTGCAATATAATGTTGGAGATTATGTATTTATTAAAATATCACCCATGAAAAAGGTTCTAAGGTTTGGGAGACAAGGAAAGTTGATCCCTAGATATATAGGGCCATATAAAATTCTAGAAAGAATAGGAACTGTAGCCTATAAGTTAGAATTTCCAGAAGAAATGAGAGCAATGCATGATGTTTTTCATGTATCTCAGCTAAGAAGGTGGGTTCATGACAAAGAGGCAATCCTAAAAACTCCCAAGGATGTGCAAATTGGTCCCAGGATGATCAATGAAAAGGAGCCAGTAGGCATAGTTGCTAGAGAAATCAAGAACAGAGAAACAAAAAAAAATTAAATTAGTGAAAGTGCAATGGAGTCTTGACCCAAATGATTGCACATGAGAAGTGGAGGATAAAATCAGAAATGATTAACCACAACTGTTTGATTGAATGAAAGGTATGATATATATATATATATATATATATATATATACACTGATGGATGTTTTGATTGAATATGCATTATGAATCTTTGCATAGAATTTAATTAAGTGATTAATTTGAGGATAGTTAATTTTATGGATCAATGATATTTGAATTAAGTATGAAGGAATTATAGGACACAATTCCTAAAAGGAGGGGTGTATGTGATAACCCTGATTTTATGAGCAATTTTATGATTTAAATTAATTCATGTTTGTTTAAAAATTTTGCATTGAAAAAATAAACTGTTTGCAAGTGTATGGTTTAAATATGAATGTGTACACAAGATAGTGCACACATATGCATATATTTTTCTGCATAAGGAAATAGGCAGAAATTAATATATAAATTAGAGTAAATAACTTAGAAATACATATTGGGTGGAAGACATGATTATGTCTTTAATAAGTCTGGCATAAAAGAAAATAAATATAGGCATAAATAATAAATACCTGTAGAAAAATGTTAGACAGTTAAAAACCATTTAAATAAAAAGAAAATAAAGATTTAGACAAAATTAAGCACACACATGTTATACATGTGTTTAGGTAAGTATTGCTGGGAGGAAACAAAGTTTGCATGGAAATGGTATGAACCCTTAAATAAACATTTTATCCATTTCCAGTAATTCTTTTTGCTTAGGAAATTAAAGTCATGCAGATAACATGACCGAGGCGTGGAAAAAAATATATAAAGTTTATTTATGAAAAAAAGAGGACCACATACCCTTTTCTTTATAAATCAAAGTATGAGGCAGGTCATATTATATGGGGTAAAACTGACATTGAGCAATTTTCTAAAACCCTAGAAGCAACCAGGGGTTTGTATAAGAAGGCTTAGCGTAGTAAGATCTGTCACCATTTAAAAAAAAAGGAAAAATATATATGTAGAGAAGAAGGGGGAGCACTGGCCATTAGGGTTAGGAGAAGGCAGAAGATTAAAAGGAAAAAAAAGGTCTAGGAAGAAGAATTAAGGTGAGTAATCTCACTGGGAACTTGGCATTAAGTCCTGAATATTGAGGCAGCCTAATTAGATTTATATTTCATTTTTGGAAGCTGTGTTCATCTTTATATTTGATGACTTTGGTATGTTAATAATTTTTTCAAGTGTACAACTCTGCATAGTGATTTACTCAGAGTAAAAGAGGTCATGGATTTCATGTTTAAATGTTTATCTGGTTGTAGATTAACTTTGAGATGAAATGGTTGTTTTCATGGGTTTTCTTCATGTAAATGTTCATTTAAATCCCAGGGTTTATGTTGAAAATATCTGATCTAAAATTGGAAGGAAATATGGGGATGCAACATAGTGTTGTTGCTTATGTCTCATGTTAACTGAAAAAAAGGAAAATGTGGAAGTGCAATGTCATACATGTGCTGAGCTTCTATGGTCTTATGACCTATCCAAATCAGAGCATAAACTTATGGTTTAGCCAGATCTAAAGATTAATAAAGATCTGACTGAACCAGAGGTAAAAAAAATCAACAAATCATATAAGATTATATGTTTTCACTTGATGCAGTGGAACCCATGAACAAAAATGATATATATATATATTCTGAGAACTCACATCTATTTACATGATTGCATGCTTGTTTATGAAAGTATGATTTAACAATTTTCTGGATGAATATGTTAGCTGGATGTTTGTTTCTCTGATAAAAATATGTATACAGATGGTTAGTACTGTAATGAAAAGGGGGAAAAATAATACTTAGTAATTTTAACTAAGGACCTTGGGACTTAGGGCTACAAAATATGACTAGGCATGGTGAACATTGCAAGCTCAAACATGGTATAATTATACCCAGGGGCCTGAGTGTGCTGGGTTAACAGAGACATGTCCCAGGCAGTGTGTGATTTAACAAAAGAAAGTAGCTAAAGACCACAATGTACACTGGATAAAGAACAATAGAAATAGGTCCAAGTGAGGCTGGGTGAAATCCCTGATGGCCAGTAAATTTATAAAGGGATCTAATGATTAAACTGGTGCTTGTATTGGTTGGTTTTTGATGTTTATTTGCTGAATCTTATGATTGTTTTTCTATGAATTAAACCACTTGAACAATACATAATTAGTTTTGCACTGACATGAATGAACATGCCTCACAGTAATTATTCACAAAGATGACATTGAATTTCCTTACTCATTCAAAATACTGGAATATAAATAAAGAGTTGAATAAGATCATGCTTTCAGTTAGATTATTCATACCAGACATTAGTCTGACCCTTGTTTGTTTATACACTATTGGGTGTCTCATATTTATATGAGGCGGTTCATGGTAATTGTACAGGTAAATAGGCATTTCATTGATCAAGCTTTGGATGAGATAGCTGCTTAAGGAAATTGGATGCAATAGATACAGATTTCTTGAAATTAAAATAGAAGTTTAAGTCAAATTTATGTTATGCTATGTTGTTAAAGTTGTTTAAAAAAAGACTAATGTATTGTTATTTTCTGTTTTGTAAGCATTGAATTCAAATGTGAGTTTCAGATGAAACTTGTGAGTTACTTTTGAAAATGTTTTACTGAGTAATGTAGTTTCTTTTCTTAGTTTTCAGAATAATTAAATTATAGTAATAGAAAATCTGAGCTGGCAGGCATGGATTAACTTAATGAATAACCTAGTATTTGATATGAGAAATTCAGGTTTAAAGATGAAAAATCTGGCAAATAGAAGTTTTGAGTCACCTTGAGAAGAACCCAGAATAACATGCACTTTGTTTAAGAATAAGTGAAAAATGGAAAGGGCTAACCTGACCATTTTATTAAGCCCGGGTTCAACCATTTTCAATTGCTTAAATCTCGATTTACAGTGAAGCTTAATAACCCAAATATAGGATAGTTTTAATTTTTTAGTTAACAGTAAAAAAAAGAGAGAGAGAATTAGGAACTAAAAATTCTTTTAGTGATAGACATGCACAGAAACATGCACACAAAGGCACTTACAAAAGCATAGTTCATACAACAACAATAATTATGGGAAAAATATGTAAAACACTGAGTTTTGAGAAATAACGCTAATAGTCCTGCAATGACCTGAGTGTTCTTGGAAAAAATTGTTTTTAGAAATACTTTTGCTATGAGGAGATCACTTAATGATTCCTAAACAGATCTCTGCTTCAAAACTTTTGTACTCTGATTTAAGTAGAAAATAATTTACATATCTTCATATATGTAGGTTAGATAATTTGAACACAACAATATTTTTATATTGGCTTAAAGATCCTGGTTAGAAGAAAAATCAAGAGAACGGTATTCTCTTGATTAGATGGCCACTGTATATACAATTTTTTTTTACTGTAATAAGAAAGGGGGTCATCTCAATATGCCTTTAGAAAACCTTTGGAAATCTTACGTTTATAACCTCTTTTCAAAACACTTTAAATACGCCTTTCGCAAACCTTTGGAAACCTTCCGTTTATAACCTTACGAAAACATTGGGGAGCCACCCCTTCGAAAACTTTATCTTAAATCCTTTCGAAAGCATTAAATTGATTAAACCTTTCGAAAGCATTTGAGTCCAAGTAAAATATGTGGAATAACCTTTCGAAACCATTCAAGACTATACCTTTTGAAACCTTTGGGTTTATCTTTCAAAATCTAGAAAGGGTCTTAAAAAAGAAAGTCAAAAGTAACACTTTTGAAAGCTATTTCCTAAGTAAAAGAAGTGGATGGTGTCAAAACCAATCCATTCGAAAGCATTGAAGAAGCGGCTTGGATTTTAAAACAAAGAAACCCTTTTGAAGGCATTTCTTTGAAAGGGAAGATGCGGCAATAAGGGGTTCCCCGTCGAAAGCTTCTTTATGAAATAAAAGGCGCAACCTCTTTCGGATTCCTTAAAACCATTTAACCAATTCGAAAGCTGACTAAGTCGAAAGCATTCCTTTTGAAAGCAAAGCAAGCATATTTTCTTTTAAAATAAAGCAATGCTTCGACCCTTTTGGAACCCCATGTTTCTACTGCATACCTTTTTCCTTTGTCCAATTCGCTATGTACCAAGTCCTTGATACCATGCGCATTGGTTTCGATGGTGATGAAGGCGGAAGGATTTAGTCGAAGGCTGGGTACCGAAAGTGGCGAAATAGGTAAAGTAAGGTAAAACTGCATTTTTACTTTGAAAAGTAATTCTTTTCAACTAACCTCCCTTGTTTGTCAACAATGATTGTTTGCTAATTTCTTTTCCAAATTCTTTTCTAAAAGTGCTGCCGAAATTTCAGAAGCAGCAATTTAATATTTTTACAAAATGCCCCTTTTCTTTTATAAATATATAAAACATTCAAGTCTCATACCTTAAATAATTTTATATTTTTTATTAAAACACTTAGGAAAATTTTATAATTTTTTTTATAAATCCCTTTTAATATGTTTCTAGCATATATCAATTTCTGACCTAAAGTCATCTTAAAATGGCCGTAATTAATTTAAACCCAAAATAACTATTTTCTTCATTAGAAAATTCATAATAAATCCACATTAATTCAGAAAATTATGAAATTTGAAACTCATTTCCATAATATTATTTCTTACCTTATCTCAAATTCGCAAGGTATTTGGATGTCATTTAATTGGTTTTTCAATCTAAAACTCATCATAAAATCAATATGAATTAGCATAAATCATCAACAAGCATATATATATCCATTTTAACAAATAAAAACATAGTAATATACTTTGTAAAATATTTGGATCTGATCTAGAAACCAAATACATCAAAATATAAGATGTAACCTATTATTCACCTTAGCTCTGTTATTAAGGAGTTGAGATTGATCATGGATTTAAGTTGATTGGCTTCTTCCTCTTGATTTAGCTTATCTTCCCATTTTCTTCTTTAATGGTGGTCAACCTCTTGTTTTGTTTTAGATTGTGAAAATGAACGTGAAAAATGAATGTGTATAATTGTTTAGGGTATAAGGTAATTACTTATTCCTATATTGCCCTTCTTTACTACCCTAAATTAATTCATTTTAATTCCCATAGTTCAAATAGGCACAACCACCCCTTAGATTATACAAATCTCAATCCCTTAACCATCTACATTATTTCATTTAATTTACCTAATTAAATGTCTTAAATAATGTTAATCAAATTAGGGTCGTTACACCTTGAACCATTGACCTTCAATTATCAGACAGTGATCAAATTGATTTGATTTGCACTTGAGAAATTAGGGAGATGGAAGAAATGAATTTGGCTAGCAAGAGATTAGGTTAGAGGCTTTAAAAAGCCCTCAAATGGTTGAGGATAGAGATACTTATATAGAGGAGGATTAAGAGATATTTTAGAATCGAGATCCCACATCATCTCTTGCCAAGTCTCTTCCATCTTGGCCCTCCATCTCAAAGTCTATGTTGCACCATCTTATGGCCACATTAACCCCTCATTATGGTTGAATTTTCCAACCTCATTCATGGGCTTTTAATCCCATTTAGATCCAAAGTAAAATATTGTGCAATTAAATCCAATTTATTGATTATCGATATTGTGTATCGATTGATATATTTACGACTATTATAAATATATTTAATAATATTTATTCATCAACTCAAAATTATTTTTTAATTAATATTCCAGAAATGTTAATTAATTTATACAAGTTAATCAAATCGTTTGGTCAGAAGAGAATTTATCATTTTGGTTGTGTGACTCGTTTGGTATAAATTTTGTCAGCGATTAATATCAACTATTCGAATATTAATGTTCACGCATCACTTAGTAGGTGGTGTTACATTTTGGCCAAATTTATCATTACTTGGTTTCGGTAAAATCCAAATTTACTTTATTAAGCACTACTCATTTTTGGCTTTTATTTACACCAACATATTCGTCAAAACTATATCATTTTGGACTTTTGGAATTTAGTAATGGTAAAAATTCCGATATCGTCCATATTAAACTCTACAGTCCAAATACAAAATTATTGTTTCAATAATAACAATTATTATTTACCAAATTGCTCTGGCCAATGATTCTGACTTTGAGTTTACTTGAGTCGACCATGATATTAACTCCATTTAACTATGGAGATGAATCCTCTCTTGAATAGAGCTTCACTTCCAATACTTCCACTCGACCCAACTATAGTAACTTGATGGAAATCGTACCATGATTTGACAAAAGTCAAAGCAGAGCTTTTATATTGATGATCGACAATATTCCCAAGTCGAGAGAACTATGTGAATTAGTCACGTTGATATTTTCTGTTTGACCTTAGTTATATTAACGAACAAACAATTATCGAGTGAGTCATTCCATAGTCATCCAATAACTATCAGTTGTAACCCCTTGGTGCCTTCAGCAGCCATAAGTAATACATTACCCAACATTTGCAGAGCGTTACGTGTTCTAGTCTCAGCAGATGTATCGATAGCGAGTCTCAATACATTTTGGCCAGGAATGTTTAAAATGCTATGTTTACTTTTATTGTAGTAAATCACTTACGGTTACAACACTTTGTAACTACCATAAAAAAACATACCATTTATGGATTTCTATTAAATAGACATTAATTAAATTAGTTAATAAATACAACACATCATATCAAGTATATAACAGAAAGAAAACACCTTGTATTTCGAACAAGACTGGTTATCGAGTTAGATATATGTAACAAATTATATAATTGCTCCTAGAGCACGCCTCTAACACTATCACTAATGATGAAGAGCTATACCAAACTTTCATAATTGGACGTATAATAATCAAAAAATTACAAGTAAATTTGATACTTCGTTCACTTACTCCTCGGTATGAACCATTCATATCGAATTACAACATAAACCAATTGAATGTGAATCTCGCGGAGCTCCTCAACATCTTGAGGTCGAACGAGCCACAATCTAAGGATCAAGTGGTTGTACATGCTGTTAAGGGTGGTGCATCAGCTTCGAAGAGTTCAAAGAAGCAGAAAAGAGAAGGTAAGAAAAAGAAAAGTAAGAAGACCGATAACAAGAGTGAATGTCACAACTACCACAAGTTAGGTCACTAGAACAGGAATTTTCCTGACTACTCAAAGATTGTTAGGGAAAAGAAATAGAATGGTTCTACGACTCCATTGGGCGTTTGTAATCAATAAAATGTCATGGATTTTGGATACTGGATCTGGTACTTATATATGTTATTTTTTATAGGGGCTTAGGAACTGGCATCACGTGGCTAGAGGAGAGATGAGGCTCAAAGTTATCGATGGATCTATGGTAGATGCAACGGCAATATGAGACTATCATTTAAATTTGCCAAGTGGATTAGTATTAGTATTAAATAATTTCTATTTTGTAAAAGACTTTATTTATGAGATTATTTCTATTTCTAGATTTCCTAAGGCTGGATATATATTTCATTGTGCAAATAATGTAATGAAGTATAGTTCAGATGGCAATAAAGTCTGCGATGGTATTCTTGAAAATGGAATTTATGGGATTAACACTAATTATGCATGTTCCGTGAATAATTATTCTAACAATTTAAATGGTAGTTATCTTTGGCGCTTTAGGCTAGGTCATATTAGTGAGAAACAACTATACAAATTGAAAACCGAAGGCTTTCTACCGTCGATTGATTATGAATCATTTGACACATATGAGTCGTGTCTCAAAGGTAAAGTGACCAAGCACCCCTTTAGCGGGAGCAATGAAAGAGTCGACGACTCTTATGGTTAATACAAGAGATGTATGTGGCCAGATGCCTATAATTACCGAAGACAATAGTTGTTACTCTGTTACCTTCATTGATGATTTTTGGAGACTATGATATATGTATCTTATAAAGAACAAATCCGATGTCCATGTGAAATTTCTTGAATATAAAAATGTAATAGAAACCCAAACAGACTGTAAGATTAAGATTCTGAATTAAATCGAGGAGGTGAATATGTTGGACAGGATTTCCGACAATATTTAATATAATAAGATTATCTCTTAGATTAATTGACCATATACTCCACGTCACAACGGTGAGTCGGAGCAAAGAAACTGAACCCTATTAGATTCGGTTCGTTCTATGATGAGTAAGGATGAGTTACTTCTATCCTTTTGGGGATATGCATTGGAAACCACAGTGCATATGTTGAACATTTTGCCTGCTAAGTACATGCCTAAGACGCCATATGAAATGTAGCATGGAAGGAAACCCCACTTCAGTTATTTGAAGATGTGGGTTTATCCGGCCTATGTTAAGAGCATTGGCCCTAATAAGCTTGAGGTGAGTCAAATTTGTGTAAGTTTATAGGATGTCCCACAAATTATAGGGGATATATTTTCTACAACATAGAGGAACAAAAAGTAACTGTTTCCACACATAGTCTTTTTAGACAAGGAATTTCTGGTAAAATAAATTAACAATTAAGTTGTAGACATGGATGAGATCTAAGGGACTAACACTAAGGGCGAACCAATGGTAGAACCCAGTGTGATGACCCGGAATTTGTAAGCAATATCAACTTAATAATCTGAAATAAAAATTAAATTGATTCGATAATCTTTGTAATAAGATTTGAATTAATTTATTAATTTAATAAAATAAATAGTTAATTGTTAGATTTTATCGTTTTAAATCTAATATTTGTTTTATCTTTATAACATATATAGAATATTGTATATATTGTAAATAGGTATTGTTTTAAATGAATCCTGTTTTCTATAAAATATATATCTTTAGTAAAATTGGAAATTATGATTTTATTTAAAAGTTAAACTTTTTAAAAAGCCATTTAATAAATAAAATATGGTTTTAAATACCTAAGATAAATATTAAATGATTTAAAATATGTGTAACTCGAGTTTAAAATTTAAATAAATAACAATGAGGTTATTTTGAGTTTCTTTTAAATATAATGTGATAAAATAAATAATTTATTAATATGAAGATAATTTCTTTTATAAGTTATTTATGGTTATTAAATATTGTTATTTCTAAAAATATAATAATACATTGTTTCAACAAATAAATTTTTAATAAAAATAATTGTTTTCCAAAATTCAAATTTGTAGTTGTATTTGTAAATAAACTGGATTTCAAAATTTATTTTGAAACGTGAATTCAAAGTTTAAATCTAAAGTATAATTGTTTTTAATTTATCTTGATTTTGAAATATTTGTATAAGTTTAATTTTATAGATATAGTTTGATTTATTTTATTTTAAAATCTATATACATGTAAATAAATGCATGTTAACTCATTAACTAAACTATCTTATATTAAACATCTAATTTTAAATATAGGTTAACTAAATATTTAGCTTATTAACAATTAATACAAGTGTAAATAAATAACCAAGAGTTTTGACAAATGTTAGAATGTAAGACATGTGTCATTTAAATTTGGCTTTTCTTTTATTTGTTCAATAAAGTTTAATTTCAGTTTTACATATAAAACAAATTCTCTTTCATTTTTATTTCTTTTCTAGATCTAAATAAAAAAGAATCACATTCTCAAAAACTTAAATCTGAGACAAAACTTCTCATTTATCAAATCTAAAACAATAACCTGCACCATCTTCAAATATCAAGCCTACAAAATCATATTCCCTGCAAATCTATACCCTGTAAAAGAATTTGTAAACAAGAACATGCATGTACATTTTTCAATTGCAATCTGGAAGTAATACCTGTTGAAAACTGCATCAAAGCAAAACCTATTTTTGTTTCAAAACCCTGTAAATCTGAAGGCCTGCATACTTTCATCTGCATCATCTTCTATCTGGAGTGTCTGCATGCAAGTGAGAATCAGGAGTAAATCCAGATTAGAATTTAAAGCTTCAAATTTGAAGAAACAATTCAAGTTTTAATCAAAAATAGAAGAATTGCATATTTCCAGTTTTGAAGCACCTGGTCTTTTTCAAATTCAACTGCTCTGCCAATCCAATTAAGGTGAGTAACATTTTTGTTTCCTGAAGATTAAATTATAAATAGGTTGCTTGATTTAAATCTCTGTGATCAAATGTTGTTGAATGCATATTTGAATGCAACATGCTGTGACTATAGTGTGTTTGTGATTTCTATTGGATACTCTCTGTTTTATATTGATCATATGTTCAGTTTTTTTTTCATTTTATTTTAAAAATCAAAATCTATAGATCTGTGCCTCTGATTCCTCTTAGATAAAAATAAACCTTATTTGTTTATGATGAGCTTTAGTTTGAAATTTTAGTTAAGTTAGAATCACTTGTAAACATCTCTGTGAACCATAGTTTGATTAATCAAGTTTAAAAATGTGAAAATTTATATTGTATAAATTATAAATCCAGTATTAAGGATTAAATAGCAAGATTAAAACTTGATTTATGGAACAAAAAAATTAGGATTTTTAGTGGAGAGGGTGTGGTTTTGTTCTGCGATGAACCGTATAGGGAAAATTTGGATTTTTGGGTGATCTCTGCAAATGGAAGGGTCGGGATTCATCTGGTGGATAGGGGAGTAACAAATGAAGCTTGGAAAAATCTGTGATGGTGATGCAGATCACCATGGAAGTAGTGGTGATAGTTTAGTTTCTGAAGCCCTAATTTTTAACTGGCATGTTGATTTGGTCGGTATGGATTAAAGGGATGATCGAGTTCAACTCAGTTTTAAGGGTTGATTGTTTGGTCATTGACGAAGCTGTGGCCGGTGGTGGAGATCTTCAGGGGGTCGGAGCACCGTAGATGATGTGTTGACAGGATTAGTTGGGGTTGTGGACTTTCTGTTTCAGGTTTGGGAAGGGACAACTCAAATTTCAAATTTGAGTTTAGGAAGAGGAATTGGAGGGTGGAGGTAGATAATGGGTTGTTTGTCGATGTCAGGAGGTTGCCGGAAAGAGGTGATGGTGGCTGGAGGCACGGTGCACGTGCACCGTGCAGAATTTTGAGTTTGTTGTTTTGGGTACTGCAGATTTTTTTTTATACTCGAAGTAACACTCGAGTATTTCTGTGATTTGCCCAAAGTAAGGAGTCTGTTTTCTCGAAGCAGATTTTGGGGTAAGGTGGGGTTTAGTTTGGTACAGGTTTTAGCAGAACCTGTTAATCTGTTTAATTTTAAATATAAAATTTAAAACTGAATTTAAATAAAGTTAAGTTTTTAAATTCTGAGTTAAGTTTAAATCTAATTTAGAGTTTCAAATGATTTTGAAAATCTTATAAGTTTTCAAATTTGAAGATGTTTCAGTTTTTTTTTTAAAAAGAAAGAAACCTGACAGTTTCTTTTCTGAAAATAGAATTTTCATTTGAATTTGAAAACAAAAATTTAAATAGCAAAATTTGAATTTGAATTTAAGTCTTGTCTCTTAAGGGTTTTGAATCTTCAGTTTCTTTTTAAAATAAAATTTGAACCTTGAATAAAACAATTTTAAAATAAGGTCAAAATCAAAAGTTTAATGCAGGTTTAAATTCAAATAATTTAAATAAGCAATGGTTCAAAGATTTTGAATTTAAAAATCTGGATATTTAAATAATTTTTAAAATTTGAATGTTTTTCAAATAAGTTAAATTTAAATTGTTTATTAGAAGTAAATATGTTTTCAAACATTTAATTTGATTTTCCTTTTTAAATGAAATCATTACAAATGGTTTATAAAGGAAGTTAAATGATTGTTAACTTGAATTTGAAATTTAAATGGTAATGTATTTTAAACTTAATTTTTATTAAATTAAGTAATTAAGACTTACCCTATATAAGTTTTAAAAATAAGTAATAAATGTTATTTACATTTATTTTAAAGAATAATAAATGAAATTTAAATTGGATTAATTCTTAATATCATTTTGGATTTTGTTCAAATTGGGATTTAAATTTAAATTATAAAAATGAAATGTTCTAAGTACACTTAATATTTATGAAATTATTAATAAGAAATGGATTTCCTTAGAAATTATTGAGATATTAAATATAATTAAATATATTGGATAATTAAGGAATAACTTATTTATTTAATTTATTTAATTAATAATTTGGGTTAATTTAAATTAGAGATTTATTAAGAAGAAATTAAGAAAAATTAATTAAAGAATTAACTAAAGTTTATTTAGTAATTAATTAATATGATTAAATTTTAATAATTAATTAGATTGATTAATTAATAAATTGTAAAATTTATTTAAGTTTAATTACTTAAATAAAAGTAATTATGACATTAATTACTTAATGTAATTAATGGAATTTATTAAGGTTGGTTTAAATTAATTAATTAAGTTTAATTAATTTTAAACATGAGATTTGATAATAATTACTTGATGTAATTAATGGGATTACTCAGTAAAGTAATTAAAGGTAATTACTGGATGTAATTAGTGGATAATATTGGAATTAAGAAATAATTAGGATTAATTCATTTTGTATAATTAATCAAGGGATTAATTAAAGAAATTTATTCAGGGGTTACAAATTTGATAAGTAATTAAGCATAGTTAATTACAGTATGAGATTAATCAAAGGTGATTAATAATTATGGATTAAGTGAGATTAATTACCGAAGGAAATTAATTTAATGGAGTAATTAATTAAATATAACTAAGAATCATTAATTAATATAACTAAATAATGTAATTAAGATTGATTAATTAATCAATAATAAGTAATTAAGGATAATTAATTAATTGTAATTAATTAAGGTTAAATGTAATTAATTATAGTTAATTAATTAATGAAGTAATTAAAGGTTAATTACTGTAATTAGTTTAGAGTAATTAATTTTGTGAAATTAATTAAAGTATAATTAATCAGGATTTGATTAATTAAGATGATAAATTAGAGGTTAATTAATTAATTAATTTGTAATTAATTAATGATAATGTAAGCAAGATTTATATTGAGTAAGTGATTAATTTAATTCATTTTAAATTAATTAAAGATGATGTAATTAATTTAATTCATTTTAAATTAATTATAGATAGTATGATTATAGATCATTGCTTATGATGGTTGTTATTGGTTGCTTTGAATGGTTTTGAATCTCAGCTATGAGATTAATAATGTTGAGTGATATGGATGTATTGGTTGCATTGTGATGGTGATATGGGTTATCTTTTAATAGTGATAATGTGGATTATCTGTGGTTTGATAATGATAATTATCTGTTGTGAATCTATGAGTTATCTATCTGTGTGTATATAGATAATGTTATTGAATTGTTTTAAACTCTAAAACAACTTGGACCTAAAAGACACGCTTTGGATTTCGATGAGACCGGGATCGGGTTTCCATATTTGGATATCCGAAAACCACATCGATCCAAATTAACGATAGGTCGTGAATCTTATGTGAAGAGTGAAGACTCGAGGTGTAAGGGCTATACGTCAGTATAACTCTATGGGTGATTCCGTAATGAGTTTGACGGAATAGTACTTATAGATTCGAGATGGTGATTTAGAGTGCAAGGGTTATCGTCGTTAACTCTGAGGGTGATTCCAAAACGAGTGTAACGAGATAATGCCTTCGGTTTCGTTCGAACCCGGAACGAACTTGTATGGATTGAATGCTTTCAGAACATCGTCAGGTGGGCGATGAGCATTCTAAGATAATGTGTTCTCTAAAGGTAATCGTAGCCTCAAGCCTCATCAACCGGGAATGGCTAAAACAGGGGAGGTGCAGTAAGGCTTCGTGGGTAGCACCCACTGGAGAGCAAGATTGATCCCTGTCTAGAGGTCCCTTTTTATTCGGCTTAGTGGGCAGTTGTTAGTGCACACCAACTGCGGGGTTGTCTTGTTCGAAACTATTCAGTAAGGAATGGGTCCGGCTTTATGTTGCAGGGGAGTGGGAGTACTCCTCGGTACGTTAATCTAGGCCACGTACTGTGACGGGCGGTACCCCAGTAGCCCTGCCATTGTATGAAATCCAAAATCCAATAAGTGCCGACGGTTTTGATTGTATTACCCACTTTTGTGGCTAGTAGCTGGAATTTAATCATGTAACAATTTCGGCTATTTCATATTTACTTGAAAACCCTAGACCTATTATAATATCACTGGATTTCCTATCAAATGTTTTGGTTAGCGTAAGGTAAAAACTTTTCCATGTTTATGTGTGGGAAGTCTTACGTGATACCTTTCTTTTCAAAAGGTTTTTGAAAGTAAGCAACTTTAACCTGTTACTCACACCAGACCCATGTCTGACCCATAGTTTAACTTTTGTTTTCATAAACTCTTGGGTACTCAAATTTTTAACGAGTAGCCAAGGGATTCAGGTTAGCTTTGACGAATATTGGAGGAGCAATGGAGCAGGAGGCTTCTGCGTTAGATATATAGTATTCCGCTGTGATTGGTCTCTTTGTGTTGTCTCTGGATTGGATTATGTTGTAAATACTAGACAGGTGTTTATAACTGTCTAGTATGTGTTGTATCTGTGTACTCTGATAGTGATTATAAACTATGCAATATTTTATGTTATTAATAATATTTATTCGTTCCGCTGTTTAGATTCTGATGTGTTGTTTCTTCTTCTTCTCTTTCTTTCTCTTTTCTATCCCTTTCTTTTCTTATTAGTGATGCGACTTCCTGGTGTTTGGAAGTTGGGTCGCTACGCCCAGTTCATCTGTAAATGAAAATATGCAGCCTATTGGAAGGTTTAGTAAGGAAACTCGTGCACCAGAGAGATACTATGGTTTTCTCATGATGGTGAGAAGGAGGACCATGTCTTAGATGATGACACTCCTTTATCCTTCTAACAAGCACTGCACAATAAAGACTCTACACTCTGGCTTGGAACCGTGAAATCCAAGATGGATTCCATGTATGAGAATAATGTTTGGACTTTGTCACACATACTCGAAGGGATAAAACCCATCTACTTCAAATGGATTTACAAGAAAAAGATAAATTCAGATAGGGAAGTGTAGACTTATAAGGCAAGGCTAGTTGTGAAAGGATTTTGTCAAATTTAAGGTGTTGATTACGACAAGACTTTTTTGCCCATCGACATGCTTAAGTCCATTCGGATTGTGCTGGCCATTGCTGTATTCTATGACTACGAATATGGAAAATGGATGTAAAGACATCTTTTCTAAATAATGATTTAGAAGAAATCGTTTATATGTCGTAGTTCGAGGGTTTTATGATCAGTGAGAATGAGGGTAGGACTTGCAAGTTGTTAAAGTCCATTTATGGACTTAAACAAGCTTCAAGAAGTTAGAACAAGTGTTTTGGTAAAGTAATCAAATAGTTTGGTTTTTATTAGAACATAGAAGAAGCATGCATATATAGAAAGGAACAGGGCAATGCTATCATATTCCTAGTGCTCTATGTTGATGATATATTATTGATTGGAAATGATACTTTATTATTGCAATCAGCAAAAGCTTGGATTTTTAAGAACTTCTCCATGAAGGATTTAGGAGAAGCAGCCTATATACATGGTATAAAGATGTATTGAGATATATCTAAAAGGATGTTGGGAGACACCATGCTGAAAAAGTTCAGTGTGGAGAATTCCAAGCATGGAAATATTTCAACCCATTTTGGAATCGTCCTTTCTAAGAAGGACGCTCCTTGTACCGATGAAAGGAAAGAGCGTATGAAGATGATACCCTATGCTTTAGTCATTGGATCCATAATATATGCTATGCTATATACTATACCAGATGTGGCATATGCATTAGGATGCGTAAGCCGATACTAGTCTAATTTCGAAGAAAAACATTGGACGGCTGTAAAATGTATACTCAAGTATTTGGGAAATACTAAGGAGTTATTCCTCATATACGGGAATGGAGACCCCTTCATGAAAGGGTATATAGATTCGAGTTTTCAAAGTGATAAAAATGATAGTAAATCAGCGTCCGGTTATGTCTTTAGGCAGAGCCATTAGTTGGAAAAGTTACATGTAAGAAATAGTTGCTAATTCCCTGATGGAGGCTGAGTGCATCGCCCTCAACGAAGCAGCTAAAGACACAGTCTAGATGTGCAAGTATCTGATTGAACTCGAAGTGATTCATGATATCGAGAATCCTATGGCATTGTTTGTGATAACAATGTGGTGATGCAGATCGCAAAAGAGCCTAGAGTACATAGAAGTCATGACATATTCTTCAAAAGTTCCACCTAATTTGAGAATTCATTGAAAATAAAGAGGTCGTCATACAAAAGGTAGATACGAAGGAAAACAAAGCATATCCACTCACGAAGGGACTAACTCGGTCAACTCTCGAGAAGATGATTGAAGGAATGGGATTAAGATTCCATAATTTACCCCAAGTGCAAGTGAGAGATTGATAGAGTTAGGGGTACACCTCAAGGGCAATGCTGTTATTTATTATAAATTAATTAACTTTGCAATCAATTCTCATTCGTAATAAATGTGTTTTTCCTTTTGTTATATATTTGTTATAATGTGTTATAAATAATTAAATACTTAATTAAAAAAATTCAACATAAAATCCATATAGTGTTTGTGACAGTAATTACAAATAATTGTAATCATGAGGATTGTATCATAGTACTATAAGATACATCATTTCAAATGTTCCAATTCAAGATGCATCGCGACTGGATATCGATGTGTCTATTGAGCCTAGAGTACGTAACGCTCTCCAAATGTTGGGCAGTGTATTACTCAAAACTGTTGAGGGAACCTAGGGGTTACGTACTGATAGTTATTGGATAACCATGGAATGACTCACTTGATAGTTTTCTGTTGGTTAATATAATTAAGGTCAAACAGAAAATATCAATGTGACTGATTTACACAGTTTTATCGACTTGAAAATACCATGGATATTCAATATGAAAGCTCTACTTTGATTATAGTTAAACTATGGCACGACATTCATCGAGTGACTATAGTTGGTTCGAGAGGAAATATTGGAAGTGAAGCACTATTCAAGAAAGGATTCGTCTCCTCGGTTATACAGGGTTAGTATCATGGCTAACTCTAGTCAATCCATAGTTAAAATCTCTAGCTAGAGTAGTTCGGTTAATAATTATTGTTTTTGTTGAACCAAAGAATTTGCATTTGGACTATAGAGTTGAATATGTATGGTATTGGAATTTTGACCATTACCAAATTTTATAAGTCCAAAGTGATATAGCTTTGACGAAGAGAATTGGTGTAAATAATAGTCACAACCGGGTAACGCTTAATAGAGTAAAATTGGATTTTACCAAAATCAAGTAAGCGATAAATTTGGCCAAAATGTCACACCACCCGCTAAGTACGTGTGAGCATCAATATTTGAATAGTTCGATATTAATCACTGACCAAATTTACACGCGATGAGTCACACAACTAAAAAAGATGAATTCTCCTTTAACCAAATGATTTAAATTAATTTATAATCATTATAAAGTAATTAACTTAATTAATATGCATGAAATATTAATTGTAGAATTTGATTATGGTTTGATGAATAAATATTATTAAATATGTTTTTATCGATATACGATATCTGTAGACGATTACATAGTTAATTGCATAATATTTTATTTGGGCTTAAATAGGTTTAAGGTGCATAAAAGGGTTGATAATTTCAATAGCAAGAACGGGTATAGGAGGCTCAAATATGAGTAGGAAGGTCTTGACTTGCGATGATTGAGATTAGAGGAGAATGTGTAAGAGATGAGATCCATACTTCTCTCCTTTCCATCCACTATATAAGCATCTCTACCCTCGTATAATTAAGTACTTTTAAAGCCTCTATTCTAGGTCTTTGCTGGCCAAAAATTTCAGTTCCCTCTCCATCTTTCTAGAGTTCAAATCAAATCAAGTTAACTACTATCCGATAGTTGGTGGCCAATGGTTCAAGGGATAGCACCCTGTTGAATCAAAAATAGTTTCAAGGACAGATATCATCGTTTCAAGGTGTACTTCACAGCATTTGAAGTACGGCATATTACCAATCATAATATAATTTTTGTGCTCAGTTATAATATTTTATTATATTATCTTCTATTAGTTAGTTGATGATTCTGATATGCAAATAATATTGTCGCAAAACTGTTTGGTTATATGCATGTGTGTGTGTGTATATTTTATAACGATCAACTTAGGTCAATACGGCTATGTAGTAAAAAAATAATTTTTTATTATATTATTAAATTAATATATATTATTTAAATAGATAAATATAGTTTATAATTAATTATAACGTCGTACTTTAGTCACAATGGTCACATAATTTTATATGTAAAGAATTAAGGCTATGATAATTTTCTACAATGATAAAATATTATATATATTTTATTATTTTTAAGTATTATTTAAATTAATTTATTATATAAATTAACTATATTAATTAAAATATATTATGAAAATTATATTTTATAAAATAATATTATTGAAAAGATACTCTCGAAAAAATTAAAAAAATAATCTGTTTTTTAAATTAATTTAAAACTTAGAGTCAAAAATAGAAAAATAATGTTAAATCGAAAAATTGTGAACCTTTTTCCAAAGCATAAAATATCATTTAGAATTACTGGAAATTCAAAATTCAAAATAAAATTTCGTAATAATTTTAAACTAAAATTTTAATTACATTCGAATGGATATTTATAAAATATGCTTTAAAATTAAATAAAAATAAAAATAAATTTCATTTACTAAGCCGTGCATAAGACCTAGTCTTTCATACTTGTCAAATGTTTTTTAGTATTTTATTAACATATAGTATGCATACATTTGTATATATAAATATTTAATAAAATTATTAATAGATCTGTGTGTGTATATATGTATTGCTTACGGTTTAAAAATATATTTTTATGAACATTTATAAATAATTTCTTTATATTTAAAGTCTATTATATAATATGTATTTTTATATTAATATTTTATTCACATGATTACACATATATATGTGTACTAATATACTTATATAATATTATTAAAAAACAATAATACATATACATATATATAAAGCAGTATATACATACATACATATATTTGGACAATACATTTGCATATTTGATGAGCTAACTTGTCCGTTGCTATGCAAATCCCGACGTCTATACACGGGCACGATATATGTTCCATGAATTTATATGTTACACATGCACCCATACATATGTGTATGTGATACACAAACATACATATACATATACACATACATACATACATATCATAACATAAATTAAATAGTTTTATTTGCTTTTATAACTAGACGTAACTAAGATAAATTATGTGAAAAGGAAGAATAAAACTATAGGTGGTTAATATTGTAAGTTGTACATCTATATATAAGGCACCAAAACATGTAGCTTGGATAAATTATGCCAATGACATGTGGAAATCAAGGTATTTTATCTTTTTCCATTTTAACGAAATATAGAAAAATTCCTCTTTTGTGAGAACTTATTTATTTCCATGATAGAGTTTTCTTTAAGTATGAAAAATATATACATTAGTTGTTTCAACCATGTTGTTGAAAATTGGTTTTTATATGGATTTTTCAAAGGTAGTATGGATATCCTAAGATTTTAGGCAACCATTCACGTAGAAATGAATGTTACATGTTTTTAAGTTGAAAATTTAGTTCAAACATTAATATATTAATAATTGCCGAGGTAAAATTGTGTATAACTAAATCATATATTTTTACCCAAGTTGTTGTTTGTTTTGTATTAATTTATTGATGGCATTATTATTTGTTGTAAGCCATAAGACCAAAGGTGCGTTCTTTTGGGACATGAAAGGGGCATGTGAAAGGAGCACATGAAAAGGGCACGAAAGAATTAAGGTTGGGGAAATAAGAACGTGTTTGTGTGTATTGAAAGAGGAATAAAATGGTATTCGAAAGCGGAATTAGTTATTGGAGGTTATTAATTATTTGTTTAAATATGCGATTGGAAAGCAGATAAAAAGTATTAATATGTGGTTGGAAAGTCGACAATTGTAGTTAATTAATATTGGTGTCTGACGCATCCAACACTAAGACAACATTTTGATCCATTCGTTTGAACCGAGTAATGTGGTAGGCCATGGCAATGGCATGTTGGAAGCGTCCAACGCGACGTGAACTTCAACCAGCCAAGGGAAAGCTGTAAATGGCACCTAAATAGTTGAAGGCAACATTTCTCTTCAATAACAATGTTACAGGTTTAATATGTTACCAAAACAAAATATTTTGTTTGCTATACTTATGATAGTTGAAAAATGGCTTTACTACACTGCATTTCCTAAGCCCTATAAAATGCAAAATGATGGAAGCACCAAACTAAAAAGGGCTGCTCTCACAATAAAAATTAGACTACATGAAGTGAAAGCAAAGAATAAGGAGAAGCCTAGTGAGCACCACGCTCAGAAATTTTAAGACAGCGGCAAAGATTCAAAGACCGTGTTGGTCCCTCAACCCCATTGTTACATTACGATACTGAACCCAAAAATCTAAAGAGGTCAAAGAGTGTAGAAAACAATCTACAGCTGCAACATAACCCAAAAGTGACAACGAGATGGAGATACCGCATTGCTATACCAAAAGCTGTACTAATAATGCCAGAGTACAACATATCCCCTCAAAAAGCTATATGTAAATGGGAATGTGTTGCACTCATAAATCAATGTACAAAAATAACCGTACAACGACAAAGAATAGGCCAAGAAGTTGTGCATCGCCATCAGAATAGGCCAATAAAGAAGCGTGCCACTATTATAATAGGCTAAAAAAGAAACACGCCGCCTTCAAGATGTAACAAACATAAGAGCACAAAGAGAGAGATAAAAGAAGAGGACCGTGCTACAATCAAAATACTAATCCTAACATTATTCCTAAAGCTTATGCATTGCCAACACATTCAAGTGCGGATCCGTACTGCACTCACTAAGGATGCCCTAAGCAGTACCATACGAAATGAAAAACATTCCAAGGTCTACGCACATGGCCACTCAAACAACACTCCAACATAGGTCTACACTTAGGTAGACAACGAAGATATAGGATTCCTACATCGATTACTTGCATAGTCCAATACCAAGAGCAGTTCAACAGGGAATTGCAAAAGGCAATTATCCCCACAAATGATGATTCAACATCTCTTACCAACTTGCGAGTTTCAATAATGCAGAACAAAGGCACAACCCTCAACACCCTTATGGTAAAAATGATAAAGGCAGCGCAGTTCACCCCGAAGAAAAAAGGGAAACAACTAGTCACACTCTCATTCACACAAGGATACGGTGCAAGGGCCATTCACCCCTTAAGGACGGAAAATCAGAGTTTGTCCAAATTTAGAGTTTCTCGCCTTAATTTCAAGCATTCTCACTTCAAATTCAAATTTCCCACCAAATGCTAGAATTCAACCGCTCAAATCCTGGTTTCTCGCCAAAGACTCATCAGTAATCTGTGCATATCAAATCAACGATACATATTGATGACGCATGGCATGATCCAAAGGCGAAAACCAGAGTAGGGGAAGAGGGATTATGGCTATCCACGTGCATCATTGTACAGTAAATAGAAAAAGCACTATAGCAATATCAAGAAGGGGATATTTTCCAATTCGATATTTTTAATGTTAACAATGAGAAGTTTTGTACTCTCTATCATTATGCTTGTACAAGGAATATAAAGGAAGAAAGTGAGATTTTCCCTATGGACGTAGGATTCTTAACATCCGAACGACGTAAAATTCTCTATGCCTTTACTTTTTCCTGCCTGTTTAGCCTATCTAGTTTTTAGTATTGAATTCTCGTTTTTACTGGAATTGGATATAGATTCGATTTGACATTTTAACAAATAGTTAAAGTGCAACTACTTAATTATGTAAGCTTCCAACAACATAGTTACTACCTAAAGGAAAATTTAATATTACTTAAGTTTGTTGATTCTAATTCACAAAAGTATGCTACAATTACTTCGTGATCATTTGAGGTGTAGTGAGACGAAATGTCATCAACAATTTTGGCGTTAAAAGGAAGGCAAGAACCACTGTTTCCTATTTTCAGTAAACTTTACCTTTATTTCCCTTAATATCATGAATCCCACTGATTCCACTACCCACCCCCCATCCACAACAATAGTTACACTTAGCTTCAAAAACCTCAAAGAAGCCACCCATATTGTCAAAACCTTAAACTGAAGCGAAAGCTTCAGCTAGGGCCCCCCCGAATCCAATCCTGGCTATGCTCCATTCCTCTATAAACCAAAAAAACCAATGAATAGGGGGCTAGATAAGGTAGTAGCCGAACATATTGCTCCCAAACCAACCTCCCTTCCACGTTCCATAGCTCATCACCGTCACTTGCCAACTGCATTAACTATATTGTAGGCAAGTGAAAACAACACTACTAGAAATAAAATGGTGGTGCTAGCCAGAAAATCAACGTCAAACGAAAAAAGCAAAATCCAAGCTAACCCTTAAATCAAATTAAAGCCTTCCAACATAAAACCATTATTGTTGAAAAACCAGCCCAGCCTACCCTCGATGATGATGCCACTTCACTGTACGGGGGCGATTTGTCCCAAATTGACCTTGAGGAAGATGAAATCCGTCAATTAAAAGCCCATCCAGAGCAGCTAGTAAAGATCTACCGGTAAATCATCAAAGAGAAAGCAAGGGAAGAGGGTTCTTATCCATTTGGTGAGACCACAATAGAGACAAATTTCCCTAACAACTTTAAAAACCTTCAATTTATAAGTTCGATGGAACTACAACCTGAATGATCACATCTACATTTTCGAGTATTACATGGACATTTCGAAGATAGGAAGAATGACCCGATGCAACATTTTCCCTATTTATTTAGTCGATGCATCCTTTCTATGGTTTAAAAGGTATGGACCAGGGAAGGTCGATCTTGGAAACAACTATCCATAGATTTTATAGGGAATTCAATTTAGGAAGAGAAGCTTCCCTAGATGTACATACATTGTTGTGTGTAAAGAAGGGTGAAAATGAAAGCCTGCTCAACTTCATTAAACACTTCAAAGCCGAGGCATTATGGATCCGAGTGACTTGTGAAGAAACATTACTTATAGTGCCCACGCTAGGATAAGAAGAGGAACTGCTATGTGGGATAAAAACAGCAGAAAGTCATGTCACAACATGAAGGCTTTCTATGAAAGAGCAATCAACTAATTAGAATGGAAGAGGCCCGATCTATGGTGCAACCTCATAGAACTTTTACCCCTGGTGATGGCAGAAAAGGGGGAAGGGTTATCATCAGCCTATGAAATGTCAAAATGAATCGAACCTCACCACAAAATCTCCCCTTTCTCACACTCTTGGGCAGATATATGAGATGACCAGGAATAGGCTTGCATACAACAAATCGAACAAGGAAAATAAAGCTACACATAATCAGGGTATATTGTATTGCCGCTTCTACATAGCCAACGGTCACCATACTAACAACTGTAGACATATAAATAATGAGATAGAAAGGCTGATCCAAATGGGTAATGGGAACTAACAGAAGACCAACAATGGTAACAGGGCCAGAAACCTCACCCCCGACCCGAATAAAAACCATGTCGGTAATCCTTCAAACCTCATAGCTTCGATTTATAGTGGACCACATCTCAATGGAACAAGCAAGAAAGCATGATAAAAATATGCGCGAGGAGCCAAAACACAACAGAAGACAGTCTTCCATATTAAGCAAAACCCAGCGTAGGAAATAGTCTTCACAATAGCTAATGTAGTAGGGGTTGTTTTTCCACACCAGGACCTGCACATATTATGATGAAAATTTTGAATTGCACCATGAATTTTTTTATGTAGATTCTGGAAGCTCAGTCAATGTATTCTTTAAGTCAGCATACGACCAAGCTTCCATTTAAAATTCTAAAATCCAGCCCTGAGCCGATCTACGGTTTCAACAACACGACAACCAACTCTATTGGATTAGTACGCCTACTTGTCACAGCCAGAACAACGCCTTTGCACAAATCCTTCTATGCAAGTTTCTTGATTATTGACCTGCCATCACCATATCATGCATTCATAGAGAGACCCACCCTGATAGACTTGGGGGTCGTCATCTCTCAAAAAGACTTGCTTACGAAATTCAACACTCTTGCGGGAACTGGATCGGTGAGAGAAGAGTAATTTTTAGCTGGGAAGCTATACAATGTAAATCAACTCTAGCAATAAAATTGTTCTAAAATACTCTGTTGTCTCTTTTGACATTTGCGCTAATAGTAATAAACAAAAATCAAACTAACTCAAAAAACTGTGTCGGTACTAAACGCTAGTATAGATGTTGAAGTAAATCATCCCCCAACCATAAAAAGAGAGAAAAGGACATATATGAACTTGATCGACATTGATGAATATAACTCGGCCTACATTCAGTAATTCTATAAAGAAGCTCCAAAGCAAGCACTCTTAGTCAATTTTCAATGCGAGGAGGAAACAGAAAGTGAGATAGACCCGAGATTAAGAGTGACGAAGAAAGAATTAGAGCCAGTGGATGATCTTAAAGACATACAAATAGATCTAAAGGACCCCACAAAGGTTCTTAAGGTCAGAAGAATCTCAGTGCAGATGCCCGAGTTGAGCTAATAGACTTCCTGAAGAGATCAACGAACGCATTTGAGAATAGATCCGGCCATCATCTATCATGCACTCAACGTTGATCCTAATGCCCATATAGTCAAAGCAAATCGCAAAACCTTAGATTAAGAAAGATATAATGCTTTGCATGAAGAAATCAAAAGGTTGAAGGAAGATAGATTCATTAGGGAGGTATATTACCCCAAATGGATCGCTAAACTAGTGTATGTGAAGAAACCTAATGAAAATAGAGGACCTGTATTGCCAACCTTAATAAGGCTTGCCAGAAAGATAACTTCTGTTTACCTAGGATTAATCAGCTAGTAGATGTGACCAACGGACATGAACTGCTCTTATTAATAGACGCATACTCCGGATACAATCAGATAACTATGTTCTGCCAAATTAAAAGCATACTAGTTTTGTGATGGATAAAGGCTTGTATTAATATAAATTCATGCCATTTGGACTCAAAAACGCTGGGGCAACCTACTAAAAACCGATTAATATGATGCTATTAGATCAGATTAGAGAGAATATAGAAGTATACGCAAATGACATGTTGGTTAAGTCAAAGGCAACATCAAGTCATGTGCAGGACTTGGGTGAAACATTTGAAATTTTAATGAAATATAATGTGAAGCCAAATCCATTGAAATGGACTTTTTCCATTCTGTCAGGTAAATTCCTGGGGTACATATTAGGTGCACGTGGCATTGAAGCATGCCTAGAGAAGCTTGAAGCCATAAGAAAGATAGAAATCTGTGACGACCCGAGAATTTTAACAAATTAAATTGGAATAATTAATAGATTTTAAAATATTTAAAGGTTAATTTTAACTTGAATTCCAAATATTAATATTTAGTTGGTAATTAAATTATTGAATTATATAGTTTAAATATTTAATCATATAATTTAAAATTGGGAAAAACGCTGAATCTGGAATTTCTAAGCCTGTTTAAAATAATTTGAAGTCTTATGAAATTTATATTGAAAGCACTAAAGGTAGTGAAAGTGTTGAAATTTAATTTAACGGTAATTTGTTCAATTTTAATAATATATCGTTTAAATTGGAATTTAAAAATAGCCTTCCAAGGCATAGTCTCGGAATTCGACGAAACCAGTCCCATTGGATCCGTAATAGTTAGTTATTATCGGATTTTAGTTCTCGAAGCGTTTGGATTTACCGTTTGCTCGTACGGATGAGAAACGCGTTGAAATTAAAAGCGATAATTTAATATTTTAAATCGATTTGAAGGCTAACTTCCTCATACGATCAAACTAGCCTCTGGAATGCGTTCCATCGTGTTCAGGACGCGAGTAAAACCTTATAATCGCCTAGTGGCATTCCTTAAGAGAAGTTTGAAATGTTAAATGGCAATTAACGAGGCGTTTTGGAAGTTTTGTCATTTAATTTTTTTTATTAAATCAACAAGTCAAAGATATTTTAGTGAATAAGCGTACGAAGGAAGCTTTCCCCAAATTGATATTTTATCTTCGTTTCTCCTCTCTAATCTTCGAACAAAAATTCCAACTTCACGAAATAAAAATAAAAATGGCGATCACATCTACCCCCTCGTTCCTTCAAATTCATTTTTCATGCCCCTTGCTTTTCTTCGGCCCTGGTTCAAAATCGAAAGGGAAGAAATTAATTACATCAATGGCCGAGGCCGTAAAAAAAAAAACCCTAAACTCTCGTTCAAAATTTTGGAATGGCCGCTAGCCTTGAGATATGGGTTGCGATGTGTTTGTGGGCAAAGAATTGAGGGTCATGAACATCAATCTAGAGGCGGCAGGCAATGCACGACAAGGCAAGAGCGTGTTGAGTTGGCGCGGCGACATGAAGGCTTCGGCATGGGTGTCGCTGTCTCTGGTTTCAATCGTGAATGGAAATCGCAATTGGATGTGGTGTTTTGGTTCAGCGATTTGAATATAGGTTACAAGTTGTAATTGCGAATTTCAGAGAGGCGGTGGTCCGTGTTTCAGGGGGAGGCGACGCTGGTTTGGATGATGTCGAATTGGGGGTTTCGATTGGTGGGTTTTGGTTGCGGTGATGGATTTGGTTGTCGACTTCGAGTAATCTGGTGTCGTGGCTGCTAGAGTCGCCGCGGGCTCGAATGGAAGAAGAGTCGGCGGCGGTTGAGGAGGAAGTCCGATGGTGCCTGAGTTTGGGTTGTTCTGATAGCAGTGAGGTATTATTCACTTTAGTTTCTGATTTAATAATCATTTATACACTTAGGGATTTTAAATATATACACATATAGGATGGTGGTTTCAGATATAATTATAGCTTTGCTTACTGTTAATTAAAGGAAGAAACTTTAAATCATATTTTTATTGTATATATATAAATTACTTGTTTATCAACTTAATTTAATTACTAAAGATTATTCAAGGGAAAATTTGGTTTAATTAAACTATTTAGATTAAATAACTAAATGGCAATTTACTTTTCGATTAGTTCAAATGCTAATAAATTGTTTATTCAAGGTAAAAACCGGGAAACCAAGTCGAAATTGAACTGGACTGCAAATCAAATTTCAAAGATGAGTAATCTCACGCCCTGGATTTTATTTAAATTTAAATGGTTAAATTTAAATAATTGGATGAATGATTGAATTGTTTGGATGTGTACCTATGATCTAGTGATTTTAGATTTGGTTGTTTCTCGAGTTAATTGTGGTTTGACTTGAGATATTTGGGCTTTAAATGGTTTTAAACTTAAAGCATAAATGGGAAAATGGTTCTGTTTAAAATCAAATAGGGTTTAATGATCGGTGATTCATTAAATAGGTAAGATAATTTAAATGAAAATTCACTAATTAAATTATTTAATGATTTGGGTTAATTAATTAAGTTTATATTAATTTGGAATGATCATTTGATGGTTTAATAAGTAATTACTTAATGTAATTAATAAAATTAAATTACTGGAGTGATAAAACGAGAGATAAATTAAGATAATTCAATTAAGGAGAATTGATTCATTTAATGAAGTAAATGGAAGGGTAGATAATAACAGGTTGAGATAAATCAAGAAAAAATAATGTTTGTGGTTCGATTTATGATTAATTATTAGATATAATTAATTTAGCTGAGGATGGATCGAAATATAATTGGAAATCATAAGTTTATAAAATTTATGTTGTAATTAAAGATTGGTAAATTGGAATTTGTTAATCCATAACAAGTGATGTATGAAGACTTAATTAATATAAGTACTTAAGAATTAATTTAATTAATATAGTTAATAAATTCATGAAGAAAATTGAGATGACTTATCGATTTTGGTTAAGTATAATTAATATTGGAAAGTTGATTAAAGAAAGATGCTTGAATGGATTTGAAGGAAAATTAATTCGGGGTGATTAATTAAGATGAATATTGTAGGGATGATTGAATTATTTGATTTGAATTAAGTAATTGACAGGGTAAAGAATCTAAGTGATTGGAGGTTAGAAATTCAATTAGAATCAATTGAATTAATTTGGAAGCGATAAAATTTGCTTATGAATGATTGATTGGTATTGGACGCTTTGAATGAGTTGATATCTCTGATATGAAATGTTCTGTTTATCATTTGGATAACTTGGGATAGGTTGGTATGAGACTCGAAGAGGCCGGGATCGGGGATTGGGAGATACCCAAAACCACTTTGAATTTTTATAAATTGATTTGAGAAATCAATAGGCAGGAATGAAATGATTTAACTCAACTGGATTATTTTATCTAAGTTTGGTACTTAGAAATTTATATGTAAAATAAGTGTTGTCTCTAGCAAATTGTGAATTGGTTAGATTGATATAAGTTACCCCGGGTTTATATAAGTTGATTGCTTTGGTGTTCCTTGTTAGTTGGGTTTACTCACGCTGGTTTCCAGCCTGACCGGGGTGTTACTTTGGTGTAATGCTCGGGTCATACCGAGTATTACAAATTTTCAGGTTAGGACGGTCTGGAGCTCAGGAGGCGAGCTGGATGACAATATCGTATAGAGCATTTTCGCTGTATTTATATTATTGTTAATCTGAGACATGATAATTGTAAATATTCAGTGACTGTATATAATGTGAAACTCTGATGTATATTAAATGTAATCGACAGATATAGTATTCTTTTGTAAACTGTTATTATTATTTATTATTATATTTTATCCGCTGCGAATATGAGATGTTAATGTTTCTGTTCTTCTTCTTCTATCTCTTTCTTCTTTTTCATAACTATCTGGAATTTTCGGGTGTGAAAATTTCGGGTCGTTACATTTGGTATCAGAGCTGCGAGTACCTTGGCTCTGGTGGGGATTACATTTAATAGAGTCTGTAGTACTCTAGAATGAGTAGAATATATATATATATATATATATATATATATATATATATATATATATATATATGAGCGCGTAATTGTTATTTTCTTATATAAAGATTTTAAATGATTTTATAATATATTTTGATATATAAAGTAATATTTCCTTTAAATAAATAACTAAGGTGATTGGTTGTTAAATTATTGAAATTAAATTAAGAAGTAATATAATACAGCCAAATTGAAATCTCGAACTAAAATTAAATTAAGTAGAAATACTAAATTAAAATTTAATTGATTGAAAATAAAATTCTAAATTTGGTCCCGGAATTTGAAAATTTTGTTTCAAAGTGATGAAAAGTAATGAAAGTATTATTTGGATAACTGGGACTTATTGCAAACAATGAGTTTTTTTGAAGTTTAATTTGGATTCAAAAACCCAGGGTGGTTTAAAATTTTAAATCATGGCTGGGAGGGGCTAGAAGAAAAAAAAATGTATATATGTATGGACATACATGATAATACAAATAGCTAAATAAACTCTAAGAGGTTGAGTTTTGATTTTCCCTGAAGTGTGATGTTAAACCCTGAGTGATATAAGTTGTGAACTTATATGAGGGAAAGAATTTTGAAGTTGAAGCAGGAATTCAAAATTGAATGAGGTTGACTGGATTAAGTAAATCGAATTTAACTTGGGAGAAGTTAAATAAGTTTGAATGAATAACTTGAATTAGAGAATTCAAGATGAAATTGGAATTTAACTTGGAAAAATAAATGGTTGATTTGAATTGGGAATTTGTGTGATCTCAAACGGGTTTGAGATTTTAAAAAAAATTGAAAATGGATGGACGTTTTAAAATAAATTGGATTCTGAAATTAAATTGATAATGATTCAAATTGATTGGAATAATTTGAAATTATAATTAAAATTGAACAGGATTAAATTCAAATAGAATTTGATTTAAATTGGGAAAGGAATCAAGATTGATTCAACTTGAATTGGGAATAAATCAAGTCCAATGGAATTTGGAGTTATTTGAATTGAAATTGGGTTAATTTAAATGGAAATTTAAGTTAAATTGTTGGGGAAGTGAACAGTTGGCTCTGGACTATTTTCAATATAAATTATTTTTAATATAAACTTATTTTTCCAAGCTATTAAATATATACAACCTTTCTTTCTTAAAGCCAAATTATTTTATATTTGTTTTACAATTATTTTTTTGGAGCTATTAACCGTTTTTCAACTATTTATAAACTAATTACTATTTTTCAACTATTTTACAAATAAATTACTATTTTACAACTATTTTGCAATTATCTAAAATTTCTGAAACTATTTACTATTTTCCAACTATGTTATAACTATTTTGCAAACTATTAATTATGTTTTTCAACTACTTACCCATTTTTAAATTTTCAAGCTATTTTCTAAAACTAGTCGGAGTTTAAACTGTTATTGATTTAAATACCCAACTGAGATAAGAATTGAAGTGATAATCCAAATGGGAATTAAGGCAATTGTAAATAAGTGAAGGGGAATGTAAGGAATGTGGATAGAAAGGAAATTGATTTGGCTAATAATCAATGGAAATAAGTACGTAGGATGTATGTATATTATTCTATTCGCATAGTGATTTGATCCAGATTCGAGCACAGAATTTCGAGATAGTTTATCGATCCGAGTTGGGATTTTTCACTCGATTTTCAACGGCGAACCTGGATATGGATTGTTGATTGGTTCTGGATATTCTCTATCATAGTTATGGCTATGCAAGGAGAATGACGGTTTCTAACCAAGAAACCAGATCTGTGTCCGCATTAGGGAGTCGGGTGGACGATACTAGTTCGGAAATGAAATTGTGTGATCGAGTGAGCGATCAGATTAGTGTAACATACGGACGATATGTGTATATCGTACGAATTTGAATGAAATTGATATTGGAAAGAGAAATCAAATTTGAATATTTTTTTTGAATAAACAAAGTTATATATCTTTGTTATATAAGATAAATCTTTCCTTGTTAAATTTATTGCCAGAAGAAAAGGATTTTTGAAGGGGTTTGAAGTACGAAGGAATTTTATACGAGGTTGAAATGATCCAAGTTTTTAAATTTTATATATCTGAATATATATAAAGGATCTTATGAGGATTTTAAAAAGGTTGTGGGAACCTTTGGATTTGGAAATGCTTTTGATTTTTGAGTAAAATCAATATTGAATTTGGAAAGCCTAGTTTGAGAATTATCGATTTTGGAATAATCGATTTTATGTAAAGGAGTTTTGTATGAGATCATACTAGGTGTATGATTTGAAAAATACTATATGTACAGTATAAAGAGTTTGATGATTGCTCTGGGTCCCTTGAAATGAACTTCTCAGGAGTGCCACCGGGTGGTGCTGCCTTGAGCCCCAAGGGGGGTTCTAAAGTTGATCCTGTGAGGAGTCCGGACAAAACTAGTTCCTGAGAATTATGAGTAGTGTATGCCATAGTGGAAGTCGTGTGTGCTGCTGAGAGCCAACAGTCTGCGTTTGATTTTATATCGGTAGACTGCGACCTATGGTATAACATAGCGAAAGTCGTGTGTGCCACTGAGAGCCAACAGTCTGCGTTTGATTTTATATCGGCAGACTGCGACCTATATAGGAGTGGAGAGGTTTCATTTTGACAGCGAAAATCAGAGGCCGCGGAGAGCCTGCAGTTACGGGACTTTTGCTGTGACAGCAACGTAACCCTGGATGTAACTGTGATCTGTTGTGTGGGATCCATGGCGTAATCGAGAGGCCGCGGAGAGCCTGCAATTACGTGGACTTTTGCTGCGATGGCAACGTAACCCTGGAATGTAACTGTGACCTTGGATGGGGGTGATGATTTCCAGAGCATTCTCACCAAAGATATTTCCTCTATTTCAAAATGCTTTCAATATTTTCAATAAATTATTTTCCAAATATTTTCACTGGGTGTTGAAAACGGGTTTACCAAGTACTTATAGATTTTCAGTCCCACGCCTGATCAACGTATGACTGAATTTCTTTGAGAACAAGGATGGACTGGTTGAGACATCGAGTTATAAAAGGTATTTTTATAAAGAGTTATTTTAATAGTATTATGTGACTTTAAAAACTTTTCTAAAATTTTGAAATAAAGGTGTTGGGATTTTGGGGAAATAAAGGAAATTCAAACTGGAGTTTTAATGAAGTAATTTTGTAATTAAAACCGAATATTGATTTAGAGATTGGAAGAAAGCTAATTGGTTAAATAATTATTCGATAGAGTATATTAATAAAGTTTAACTTGGATAAATAAAAAGGAATTGTAAGTTAATAAGGGAATTTGAAAATGAATTCAAATTGTAGATAGAATTTGACTTGGATTTGATAATGAAATAAATAAGAAGAGATGTTGTAAAATAAAAATAAAATAGAGTTGGATTGAAAATGAGATGGTTTGAATTACAAATAAAATTCAAGTACGATTTGAATAATATCTAATGAAATTTGCCAGTAAATTGGAGATAAGAGGAGTGTTGTCATATGAAATGAAAGTGAATAAAAAAAAAGAAATGGTTTGAGTGCAAAACAAAACACAAGTGAATAGAAATAAATTGAGAATGGCCTTATATTAATACAATACTTTCAGAAATGAATTAAGTAAGTACATGAAAATTTTAAAATGGATTAATTAATAATTGGACGAAGTCCGATTGAATAAAAACTAAACCAAAGCTGTGATTGGAATTGGGTTATCAGACTGAACTTAAGTTCGGTGGCATATTAATTTGTAGTATAAATGAGTTAAGTATGTGCTTGGATATTATTTTAGAAATTGAGAAGGTGAATTAAATTTAAAATTTAAAATTAATGGACTAACTGAATTTAATGGAAGTTGATTAAATGAGAATCAAGTTGAAATAAACTTAAGTTTGATGTTGGATTAAATTAAAGTAAATTAACTTAAGTTTAAAATTTATGGAAGAATAAGAGTGAAAACCCATTAAATTAAAGCTTGGATTGAATTAATTTGGGAATGGCTAGTAGTATACAATAATGAAATGTGCCAAGCTTAACAAATTGTTTTGAATGGAACAATTGCGGAAATGAAATGAAATGCAATGAATGGTTGGTGAATGAATTAGAAATGAAGTGGAATTAATTACAGGATGAGTTGAAAAGTAATTTGAAGTAGTTATAAACTAAATAAATACTCTATTAAGCGAATATTGACGAATCAGTATAGAATGAATCGTCGTATGACGTAAATAAAAGTAATTAAAATTCTATGGGCTGATAGAGATTAAATAAATTGATTTTGAAATCAACTAAATTGAATATGAGCTTGTTTGGATTTAAAATCAATTGGATGTGAGAAATTGAGTTGCAAACCATTGAAACTGAATGAAATGGCCTATGAATTGATTGAAAGCAATTGAATTAGCTTTAAGATTATATAAATAGCTTAAGGGAAGCGTTTTGGTGCTTGTTGCTTATGATATATATGTGTTTAACTATTGAATATAAGTGAAATGCTTGTGTTTAGCCATTAAAAATAAGTGCGATGCAAATAGATTTTCTTATATGGCACTTACATGTTTAAATTGAGCAAGTACAGGTACCTGAAGGCCGTGTGGCTGGATTTGGACTGCGCTAATTGCTTAAAATGCTAAATAAGGTACGCCTACTCAATAAAAATAGGAAATATGAACTGTTTTTGCTTTTTCCGACCGTGTGGGTCGATGTATATATATTTATATCTGTTGTCAAATTGCAAAAGCTCCTCCGTACAAAGGGGACTCTGCCAAAATTTTCCAAAATTTTGGGAGCTAGAATTTTTTTGAAAATTTTGAGAAAATTTTGTTAACGACAAACAATTTCAAATTGGAAATTAAAATAAATTAGTAAATGAAACTAATATGAATCAGTTATACTCGAAAGATAAAATTCAATATGAAAAATTTAAAATAAATTGAAATCGTATGAAGTGGGGAAAACTAGTTTGAATAGAAATGGATAAGAAAACTTCTATAAGGAAAAGTATGTAAAGATTTGAAAGGGCTATGACGAGATATTATTGCTAAGTAAGTTATGCAGGTATTAAAAGGGGGAAAAGAAATTTTGATTCGATTCCAAAAGATAAATGTGAATTGCCCGACAAAAAAAAGGTATGTATTTTAATTTTCTGAATGAAATTGGGTTGGGTTTTTGATGTAGCCACTTGGCTTTTGTTTTCTTTTGGGATTTGGGAGCCCGTAGAGGCTTTTTGTAGTAGTACCGAGCTAGCCGCGCAAAGGAGACGCTGGCAAAAAATTTCCAAAATTCAGGGAGTTAGAAAATTTTTGAGAAATTTTGATAACTCCAAATTTGGTTTTAAATTGAAATTTAAATGATTGAGCAAGAGGGTATTGTTTGAAACTATAGAAGGTTTTAGGAAGTTGGTTAAGGTGACAGTGGACCTATAATAAAGGATAGTTGGTAGGATGTTGAATTGTGAATTTTGGGAAAAGGAAAACGGGTATTGGACCATTCTTCCTATCTAGTAATTTCGGGGACGAAATTCTTTTAAGGGGGGAGGAATGTGACGACCCGGGAATTTTAACAAAGTAAATTGGAATAATTAATCGATTTTAAAATATTTAAAGGTTAACTTTAACTTGAATTCCAAATATTAATATTTATTTGGTAATTAAATTATTGAATTATATAGTTTAAATATTTAATCATATAATTTAAAATTGGGAAAAACGCTGAATCTGGAATTTCTAAGCCTGTTTAAAATAATTTGAAGGCTTATGAAATTTATATTGAAAGCACTGAAGGTAGTGAAAGTGTTGAAATTTAATTTAAAGGTAATTTGTTCAATTTTAATAATATATCGTTTAAATTGGAATTTAAAAATAGCCTTCCGAGGCATAGTCTCGGAATTCGAAGAAACTAGTCCCATTGGATCCGTAATAGTTAGTTATTATCGGATTTCAATTCTCGAAGCGTTTGAATTTACCGTTTGCTCATTCAGATGAGAAACGCGTTGAAATTAAAAGCGATAATTTAATATTTTAAATCGATTTAAAAGGCTAACTTCCTTATACGATCAAATTAGCCTCTGGAATGCGTTCCATCGTGTTCAGGACGCGGGTAAAACCTTATAATCGCCTAGTGGCATTCCTTAAGAGAAGTTTGAAATGTTAAATGACAATTAACGAGGCGTTTTGGAAGTTTTGTAATTTAGTTTTTTTATATTAAATCAACAAGTCAAAGATATTTTAGTGAATAAGCGTACGAAGGAAGCTTTCCCCAAATTGATAATTTATCTTCGTTTCTCCTCTCTAATCTTCGAACAAAAATTCCAACTTCACGAAATAAAAATAAAAATGGCGATCACATCTACCCCCTCGTTCCTTCAAATTCATTTTTCATGCCCCCTTGCTTTTCTTCGGCCCTAGTTCAAAATCGAAAGGGAAGAAATTAATTACATCAATGGCCGAGGCCGTAAAAAAAAATAAAAAAAATAAAATAAAACCCTAAACTCTCGTTCAAAATTTTGGAATGGCCGCTAGCCTTGAGATATGGGTTGTGATGTGTTTGTGGGCAAAGAATTGAGGGTCACGAACATCAATCTGGAGGCGGCAGGCAATGCACGACAAGGCGAGAGCGTGTTGAGTTGGCGTGGCGACGTGAAGGCTTCGGCATGGGTGTCGTTGTCTCTGGTTTCAATCGTGAATGGAAATCGCAATTGGATGTGGTGTTTTGGTTCGGCGATTTGAATATAGGTTGCAAGTTGTAATTGCGAATTTCAGAGAGGCGGTGGTCCCTGTTTCAAGGGGAGGCGACGCTGGTTTGGATGATGTCGAATTGAGGGTTTCGATTGGTGGGTTTTGGTTGCGGTGATGGATTTGGTTGTCGACTTCGAGTAGTCTGGTGTCGTGGCTGCTGGAGTCACCGCGGGCTCGAATGGAAGAGGAGTCGGCGGCGGTTGAGGAGGAAGTCCGATGGTGCCTGAGTTTGGGTTGTTCTGATAGCAGTGAGGTATTATTCACTTTAGTTTCTGATTTAATAATCATTTATACACTTAGGGATTTTAAATATATACACATATAGGATGGTGGTTTCAGATATAATTATAGCTTTGCTTACTGTTAATTAAAGGAAGAAACTTTAAATCATATTTTTATTGTATATATATAAATTACTTGTTTATCAACTTAATTTAATTACTAAAGATTATTCAAGGGAAAATTTGGTTTAATTAAACTATTTAGATTAAATAACTAAATGGCAATTTACTTTTCGATTAGTTCAAATGCTAATAAATTTTTTATTCAAGGTAAAAACCGGGAAACCAAGTCGAAATTGAACTGGACTGCAAATCAAATTTCAAAGGTGAGTAATCTCACGCCCTGGATTTTATTTAGATTTAAATGGTTAAATTTAAATAATTGGATGAATGATTGAATTGTTTGGATGTGTACCTATGATCTAGTGATTTTAGATTTAGTTGTTTCTCGAGTTAATTGTGGTTTGACTCGAGATATTTGGGCTTTAAATGGTTTTAAACTTAAAGCATAAATGGGAAAATGGTTCTGTTTAAAATCAAATAGGGTTTAATGATCGGTGATTCATTAAATGGGTAAGATAATTTAAATGAAAAATCACTAATTAAATTAATTAATGATTTGGGTTAATGAATTAAGTTTATATTAATTTGGAATGATCATTTGATGGTTTCATAAGAAATTACTTAATGTAATTAATAAAATTAAATTACTGGAGTGATAAAACGAGAGATAAATTAAGATAATTCAATTAAGGAGAATTGATTCATTTAATGAAGTAAATGAAAGGGTAGATAATCACAGGTTGAGATAAATCAAGAAAAATTAATGTTTGTGGTTCAATTTATGATTATTTATTAGATATAATTAATTTAGCTGAGGATGGATCGAAATATAATTGGAAATCATAAGCTTATAAAATTTATGTTGTAATTAAAGATTGGTAAATTGGAATTTGTTAATCCATAACAAGTGATGTATGAAGACTTAATTAATATAAGTACTTAAGAATTAATTTAATTAATATAGTTAATAAACTCATGAAGAAAATTGAGATGACTTATCGATTTTGGTTAAGTATAATTAATATTGGAAAGTTGATTAAAGATAGATGCTTGAATGGATTTGAAGGAAAATTAATTCGGGGTGATTAATTAAGATGAATATTGCAGGGATGATTGAATTATTTGATTTGAATTAAGTAATTGACAGGGTAAAGAATCCAAGTGATTGGAGGTTCTAATTCAATTAGAATCAATTGAATTAATTTGGAAGCGATAAAATTTGCTTATGAATGATTGATTGGTATTGGACGCTTTGAATGAGTTGATATCTCTGATATGAAATGTTGTGTTTATCATTTGAATAACTTGGGATAGGTTGGTATGAGACTCGAAGAGGCTGGGATCGGGTATTGGGAGATACCCAAAACCACTTCGAATTTTTATAAATTGATTTGAGAAATCATAGGCAGAAATGAAATAATTTAAGTCAACTGGATTATTTTATCTGAGTTTGGTACTTAGAAATTTATATGTAAAATAAGTGTTGTCTCTAGCAAATTGTGAATTGGTTAGATTGATATAAGCTACCCCGGGTTTATATAAGTTGATTGCTTTGGTGTTCCTTGTTAGTTGGGTTTACTCATGCTGGTTTCCAGCCCGACCCGGGTGTTACTTTGGTGTAATGCTTGGGTCAGACCGAGTATTACATATTTTCAGGTTAGGACATTCTAGAGCTTAGGAGGCGAGCTGGATGACAATGTCGTATAGAGTATTTCCGCTGTATTTATATTATTGTTAATCTGAGACATGATAATTGTAAATATTCAGTGACTATATATAATGTGAAACTCTGATGTATATTAAATGTAATCGAAAAATATAGTATTCTTTTATAAACTGTTATTATTATTTATTATTATATTTTATCCGCTGCGAATATGAGATGTTAATGTTTCTGTTCTTCTTCTTCTATCTCTTTCTTCTTTTCCATAACTATCTGGAATTTTCGGGTGTGAAAATTTCGGGTCGTTACAACAAAGTCGAAGGATCTCATGAGCTTCAATGGCAGGGTAGAAACACTAAGAAGGTTCATCTCAAAAGCAATTGGCAAGTGCATACCATTCTTTGATCAAGTAAAAAAGGGGAAAAGTTTTGAATGACCGAGGAGTGCAAGGCCTCATTCTAAAATTTGAAAGACCATCTGGTCAACACTGCCATTTTATCTAAACCGATAACAGGCAAGGACTTACATATATTTTTATGGTGAGCGCAGGTTGGTTTGTTGCGGTTTAGAGCTCAAGCTGCTTCTTCATCGCATAAAACGGTTAATCAAAAATACGAATCATTATACAAAATTTTTAAACGGTTCAGTTTCGGTTCACTTTAATGTAATACGGTCCAGTTTGGGTTCGGTCCAGTTCGTACCCATATTAAATTTGGAATAAGAGAATTACTTCCATCACTAATTAGTTTACGAAGGCAACTATGTGATGTAGTATAAAAACATACAATGTTAAACTAAAATGAAAGATTAGTTCTTAATTATATGAATATTTCAATTTGACATTTAGCTACAAGTGAGATTTTTTTTGTAGAGTAACCAAACATCAATGTTAATCAATGCATAATCATTAAGTAAACTGACCAGATTAAGATTATAATTAGCATTTATCCAAAAAATAAGATGAAAAATAATATACTAAAACTATAATTTCTTCTCTTATGACAACGATTATTAGTAACATAACAACATACGCTAAAAATAAATATACATTGTTAGAATCTGAAATGAGATAAGAGTTGCTTATATTTTTATCATAAGGTTACTAGTGTAATTTTTTGGTTTGGTCCAATTTAATATGGTCGGTTCGATCGTCCAAATCGCAACTGAAATGTATCGATATAGGTCAGTCGGTTTCGGGTATTTGCTTTGGTTAGAAGATTCGGTGCGGGTTTCCATACCATTTTTACGGTCCAGTGCGGGCGGTTTTAGTATAGCGGTGCGGATTATGCCCAACCCTAGTATATTTAGTTGTAACTGATAAAGCTATTCATGCTATAGTGATTCGAAACGACGAAGGGACCCAAAGCCCCATCTACTTTACAAGCAAAGGTTTTTTCAAGAGCAGAATTAAATTACTCAGTCATTGAGATGCTAACCTACAACCTGCTCCTCATGGTACGAAAGCTGCTATCTTATTTCCAAGCACATCTCATCAAAGTCCTCACAGATAAACCCTTAACCGAAATATTGAAGAAGTTAGAGACATCAGGTCACCTGTTAAAATGGGCAATGGAGCTCATCTAATATGACATCGCCTACTGCCCAATAAAAGCAATCCAAGGTCAAGCACACCAGACTTCATCGTAGAATGCACACTTCTAGCCAAGCCTCAATCGGAGGAAGAAGCGTTCTCTTTGTAGTTTTGGCCATTGTTTGTAGATCGAGCTTCAAATGAACAAGGGGCAGAAACTAGATATATGCTGGTTATGCCAGATAAGCAGAAATTGTATAGGACAGTGCATCTTGGGTTCAAAGCGACTGACAATGTAGTAGAATATGAAGCTATCCTTCCAATCTTGGGAATGGCTCAGGTAATGTAACATCCCTAATTTTTAATAACATTATTCAGAAGATTTAATTAGATATATTAAATAGAATAATGTAAATAATAGTGTGATAAGGGATTGAGATTTGAAAATTAAATAGAGACCGAGCTTAATTAAATAAAACCCTAAAAGAATGGGCTTATGAATGGTTTTATAGGTTAACTAGCGAGAACATAACGCAAGGGCATTATAGGGATTTGCCGCTACCATAATCCCATAACCCTTAAACCCATAATTCCATTTCTCTACACGTTCATAATTCATTACTCGAAAATATAAATCAAAAGCGCATGTTGTCCATAATCTAAGGAAGAAAAAGGGTAAAAAGAATCAATTAAGGCTAAACAATCAAGCAAGGGGAATTAATCAAAGATCAAATCTCAAGTTCCTTATCCTAATCAAGGTGAATAATAATCTAAATCATCTCTATTTTTGGTTTTAAAGATTATTTGATTTCGGGATTAAGCTTAAATCCGCTATGATGGTTTTTGATGATGATATGCTTGGATTTCATGATATGTTATAGTCAAATAAGTTTGTTTAATAATGTTTTATTCAGTTTTAAGGCTAAAATCGTCTATATTGTTTTTAAAATGCCATGAGGATTCCATACGTTATGTAAAAAATTATTTTGAAGATGGGTTTTTTTGTAATTATCCAAGCTATGGGTAATTTATTATACATTTTCAAAGGAGAATATGAATAATTGGGTTTAGAAATTAATTTCGGTAATTATATAAAGGAATTTGGGTCCGAAATTTATATATGTTAGATAACATATCAAAAATGAATTTATATTATTTTTGGGGATTTTTCCAAAGAAATTTACTATGGAAATTAAATTAATATATTAGGAGGACTTAAATGTTTTAGTTGTTTTGCTTAAAAGTAGGGCTTCTTTGCTAATTATCTTTATTTAGATCTGAAATGAATGCGACAGTTTTTAGGAAAGAATTTAAAAGTTTATGGCAACTAATTAAATTTTTATAAATTGCCAGATTCGTTAAAAAGCAATTACTTAAAATGGCTAGGATAGTTTGCCAGGATAGGAAAATATCACTAAGATACCCTGATAGTCATAACCGAATCATATTCTCAGTGGAGAATTCTGATCGAAGTGCTTGTGCTTTGTTGAGAGCTAAGGAATATGGAAGGCCATGTAAATCTCCAGCATGTTGGTTGGAAACTGGAGACAGATTTGTCTTGGATCTAGATCTGGTTAGAGAGGCGAAATAGAAGATTGAGTTGATCTGAGAAAGGATGAAGGAAGCTCAGTCTAGACAAAAGAGTCACGTAGATAAGAGAGGTAAAGATCTTGAATTCTCAGTTGGAGATAGAGTTTTCATTAAGGTATCACGGATGAAGGGTGTGGTACGATTATGAAAGTCAAGGAAACTGACAACGAAATATATTGGTCTGTTTCCAATTATAGGAAGGATCGGGAAGCTCGCATACAGAGTAGATTTGCCAAGCAGTATGGCGATGGTCCATAATATGTTTTATGTATCTCATCTTCGCAAGCATGTGCATTATCCAAAGGCTACTATTCCTCCTACAGAGTTGATAACATTACTGTATTCGGTCGCCGAGGATTAATAACTATGGATGACTATATCATGCGTATCCTTTAGTTTTGGGCCTCCAAGTAGGGATCTTATAGGTAATGAAGATAACCCACATAAAAATTTACATTGATTCTCAATTAGTTGTAAATCAAGTGCATGACAATTACCAAGCAATGGAGCCGGCCTTAGCTAAATATAAAGAACTTTATAAGAAATTGTTAGAGCAGTTCGAACAATTGGGTATAGAATAGATTCCACGTGAGAATAATTCATCCGCCAATTTGTTAGCAAAGTTTGTGAGCACCAAAGTGGAAAATGAAATGAAGGTAGTTCCAATTGGACATTAAGTAGAGCGAAGCTTTATTAATCAAGTACAGATCCTAACACGAGCTCAGCGAGCAATGATTAAAGGGGCCCAGAACCAAGAAATAGAGGACGATCATGAACAATCCCCAGTTGGACCTCTACTTCAACAAACCAAGGAGAAAAATTGGATAACCCTTATTAAATAATTCTTGTTAAACAAAAGCTTTCCTCCAAACTGAAATGAAACTTGAAAAATAAGGTATCAGGCTCTGTATGCTCATTCTTTAATGGCACATTATACAAGAGAGGGTATTCCACCCCTTATCTTAAGTGTGTTTCCAAAGATAGGGGAATGCGAGTCATGAGAGAAGTACATAAAGGGTAATGCAGGGACCATTCTGGGGGAGTCAAGTTAGCAAAGAAGGTACTAAGACATGGTTACTATTGCTTTACGGCACTCCAAGATTCAAGGGAATTTGTGAGGAAATGTGACAAATGTCAAAGATTCATGAGCATCCCTAGACAACCATCCTATAAGCTCATCCACTAGCTAGCCCATGGCCCTTCGATATATGAGGCATATACTTAATAGGTCCGCTTCCAACGTCAAAAGGAGGAGCATGGTACACAATAGTGGCAATCGATTATTGCACTAAATGGGTAGAGGGGAACCCTTATCTACAATCATAGGAAAGAAGATAGTTACTTTTATAGTAAGAAACATAATTACAAGTTATGGAATCCCTACAAGATAATCTCTAACAAAGGAACCCTTTTTGAGAGCAAAGAATTCACAAAGCTCTGTGAGAAGAATGACACAATTAAAAGTTTTTCCTCTGTCGTGCACCCACAAGCAAATATGCAGGTCAAAGTAGAAAATAAGACTATCAAGAAGTTGCTTAAGAAAAGGCCGCGGAAAGCAAAAGGGAAGTTGGCAGAAGAATTATCTTTAGCATTGTGGGCTTATAGAACCTCAACCGGATCTCCAACCGGCCATACCCCATTCTCATTAACCTACGGATACAAGGCCACGCTGCTCATTGAAGTAGAAGTCCCCTCTCATAGAAGAATATCTTACACAATAGAGAAGAACTGCAAGCTAAAAGAAGCTACCATCGACCTTATTCAAGAAAGAAGAGATGAGTCAGCAGTGGTATCTGTCGCATAGTGATAAAGAACGGCAAGGAATTACAACATAAGACTCAAAGAAAGGAACTTCTTCAATGGAGACTTGGTACTATAAAGGGTAAAGTCTAGCATGAAAGACCCAACAGATGGAGCTCTAGGCCCAAACTGGGAATGCTCATTAGTTATAGCTGAAGTATTGGCCAATGGTATGTATCGACCGTTGAATCCTGGTGGCAACTTGTTCCGAAAACATGGAACTCAGAGCACCTTGGGCCTTATTTTGTGTAATCTACACTACTTTTGTAATAAACATTGTAATTGTTATGAGAATTGATAATACAATGAATTGGACATAGGGATATTAGACGACCCAAACTAATATAAAAGTCTCTCTATGTTAATTCCTTTGGCATAGTCGAATAATCACATTGGACGTAGGGATATTAGACGGCCCAAACTGACTATCAAAACAAAACCGCATAAAACACCGCCTGACCATTTCAGCCAAAATAACTAAACTGTACATAGAGATATCAGATGACCCAACTAGTATAAAAATCTCTCCATATTAATTCTGTTAACATAGCCACACTGGATGTAGGGATATTGGATAGCCTGAACCAGTACAAAAAACCATGCGCATGAATAGGGAAGGTTACACGAGCTGACTTCACAGTCAAAACAATAGTCCACCCCTAAATAGCAGGGTAGACCATGCCAAGCACACGACAAGGTTCAAACACCAAAAGCAACATTAAGGAAGCTTGGACTATGCATACAACAAATTCAAAGATGGCAAGGAAGAAATAATAGACAAGCAATAACTACTAAAAGAAAGATGCGCACCAAAAGTTATTTAAAGCTTTCTGGTAAACATCGAAGAATAAGGATTTTCTTACATTTATTTAGTCATGTTAATATACATTGAAGATTAGCGCATATTTACACATCTCGTACTTCTACAAACACTTTAAAGTACAAAAGAAAAATAATAAGCTACAATGAAATAAAACAACATCACAAATTTGTCTCAAATTCGGAGGAAGAGTCGGTAATAATTATTCTTTGGTAATGTGATCCACAGGATGTTGGTGCATGGCGCGGGGGAGAGCTACCCTTAAGTTGGAGAGCAGGAGATGGATCGTTCAATTCAGTGATAACAATTGATGAGCGACTAGAGGCAACGCGGCCATAAGCGATACGAGGGTCGCAATACCCGAGCATCACTATAACTCACCAAATTTTGATTAACATTATTTAGGATATTTAGTTAGATAAATTAAATTAAATAATGTAAGAGGACAAGGAAATTGAGATTTAATAATTATAATATGGATTGATCTTTAATTAATGAACTAATAAGATTGGTTAGAACATCAATAAGAAGGAGGATTTAGGTGAACGACAAAATAGGAAAATGCTACATTTTCTTAACATATACCCTTCCATTCTCATTTCCTCCCACACATTCATTCATACAAAATAAAAGAGAACCAAGGTCGGCCATTGTTAGAGAACTAAGAGAAAGAAAAGCTAGGAAATTGAATAGAAAGCTTAAGAAAACCAAATCAACACTCAAATCTCAAGTCTCACTATCTAACCAAGGTGAATAATAGGTATTATTTGCATGTTCATTTTGGTTTTGTGATCAAACCTGAACCTTACATTGTTGTGCCATGTTCTGAATGATTGGTTGTTTATTTGCTTGAATGATGAATTATTGGATTTATTATGAAATTATTTAATAGGTTTCAAGAGTAAAAACCTAGTTTATGACATCCATTTGACTTTATAGTTTGGTATGATGTTGAAACATTATTTTAGAATTGGGTTTTTAATTTCGAATTTTTATATCAAGTATGAATATTTTATAAATTTCTTAAGTGAAGAAAATGGTTTATTTTGAATTTTAATTATTAAAAATTACTAAATAATATTTTGGTCCTGAAATTTTTATGTGTTGACGAATATGAAAAATCTGATTTATTATGAGTTTTGAGAATTTCAAGTGTTTACGAATTATTACAAATTTATTAGGCTAGAAAAGCTTAATAATTATATTAAAATATTAATATAAATCGTATGGTTTGCAAATTATTTTGAGAATGTGAAATCTGACCTATAGCAGTTTTCTAAAAAGGATTTGACAAAGAGGTTCATTTTCCAATAAGAATTTGACAAAGACTGGGAGTTGTAAAAAGAAATTACTTTATGCAGAAAACTTACAGTTTTATAATAATTACGGGATTGCCATTGCCATTGTCATTAATGCCGAAGATCGCCCCATGCCGCAGCTATCTGATGCGATGTCACCATTAGTGAATACATATGATATTACTCCTAGGAGGTATGGATTGAATCTACTTAGGTTGAAGTCAATGTCGACAACCATGCCTTCGGTATCAATGATGATGCATGCCTCTGTATCACATATCAACACCGCGTATCACCGCTTATCTACATCGGCATTAAAGATGCCACTAGTTTTCAATATCAACTCCTTGTGATTTCAATCCCGCATGTCATCTATGCTGCCAATTTACATTTTCAGCATGGACTATACTGTGGCTGTAGTGCCACTATTATTACTTTTGACATTGGTTTTTATGACAATGTTGCCACTATTTTCTTATGCTGCAGTGTTTGGCCATAATGCCACTATAGGCTATTTATGACATTGATTATTTTATGGCGATGATGCCGCCTTGTCATGATTTCGACATTGTTTCAATAAGGCTATAAGCCTACACTTACGCAAACCAAACTTATACTTCTTTGCTTCGTCAACCAATATATGCGACATAAATGGTTTTGGCCCTATAGCCTTATGTTTTGTAAATCAGATGCTTTAACATGATTTCGATACAGAAGGGTGCGATAACCCATAGTGACTATATTAATGCCACACTTTATCAATCTAATGGTTTTGTTATAAATAGCTTTATAGTCTAAGTTTTTGAGGTGCGACAACCTCTAAGAGATTTCAAAGTTCATCAATGTCATTTAAAAAGCATATATATATATATGTATATATATATATATAGGCGTAATATTTTGGATAAAGTAAAGGGATATAGTTTCCTTGTTTTAAGTATGATTTCAAAGGTTAAATCATTTATAAAGAAATTGGTTTCAAGAAAATAAAATAGTTTTTTAACCTAGAATTTTACTAGAGAGATTATTCTTATCACCTTTAGATAAATTATGATAGGATGAATTGACTCAAAGATTAGAAAACCGGATGGGACTAGTGTAGGGTCGTGCCCTATACTTCAGTTGTTAGCCCCTAGGTGATATTAGTCCATAATTCCAATGCGTTTGGCTTCGACATGGGTAAGACTAAAAGGAGGTTTACGAATAGAAAGAAATATAACTCAGGTAGGTTACTGGGTGGCCTGCAAAAATCATTAGGTTCACAGCGAGCCTAACAAAACTATGAGATTAATAGACAGTCAAGTAAACACTTAGATGGTGTTCGGACGAACAGTCCAGTTTCCTTCTAACGGTAAATTAGAGAATTTTGATATATTTGGTAGGCCCGAGTCATCCATTTAGGATTGTACTAGCCCTAAGAAAACTATGCAGTAGAGACATATAGTCAATTAATTGAGACAAATTAGTCAGCATTACCCATGTGGCATGCATGCATTTAATTGTCTTGTGTTTATGTAACCATTACGATTGCAGAAGCATGATTGTGATAGACATATTATCAAAAGAAACTAGTGAGGAGAAAACCTGTTCCGCTCAATGGTTTGGTCTCACTAGATACCTATTATCGAGATGACATAATATTATTCACACCAGACTTTTTGTTTGACCCGAACCTTTAATTCTTGGGCACTCAATTGAGTAGTTCGAGACTTAGGTTTCCAGGTTTTAGGTTGGTCGAATAAAGCTTCCAAAGACATGCAAGAGGTAAAGATAGATATATGGAAGTCTATTTATGTCTGCTATGTTATCATTTTGTCTGAATATATGTAATGGTAGAAATTGTATTTATCTAGTAGTAAAATCTAATCAATTAAGAGGGCATCTCCATATATCGCACTTGATGTATTTTGTAATAAATATATTTTATCTGAACCTGGGCAATGTTATGGGATCATATAATGAATATGGAAATTAATTAATGAATCTATGTTTTGAAAATATTCATATGCCTATGCTTCTAATTTGATACTATTAACCAATCTTATTTTGTCACCGAAGAATAATACTATTGATGACTGCAGCACCAGTAGCGCTTATTTTCGAGCCTTGGAATGAAGATGCTACAACTTGGTATCAGAGCAAAGGTTTATGTAAAACTGAAAGAATTTTGAACTTTAAAAGAGTTCTTGAAAATATAATCATGTGGAATATGCGAGTATATGATTTTTGTTTGATGCTAATAAACATATATATTCATTTAAATGTATTTGGTAATGTACTATTTTGTTTTTCATAGATTAAATAAATATTTGTTGAATAAAATAAATTACACAGAATTTGAATTCAAATAGAACAAGTTACACAGAATTTGAATTCAAACAGAAATTTTATTCAAACAAATATTTATTATAATCTTGAATAGTACAAATTCAAGCTCTCACTATACATATACATTTTTGATTACATCACAATTACATCACAATTGATTTTACATTAATAACCTCACTACATATCACTCACACTCGTATTTTGTCTTCAACTGCATTCCAGTTTGAATCCAGCATCTGAGCAATCTGCAAAAATATTCACTAACGCAGTAAAATTGAAAAAGAAATATTTTTGCAATATAAAATGAAATATGATTTTTGAAAATATGATTTGCCTCAGTTATTTGGGTTGTTCATCATCATTTACATTTGAATTCATCACACACGAACAGTGTGACATGCACAGTGTATCACTGTACATGCCACAAGGCCGTGCACATCGATATACACTTGATAATGCTACAGGGATAGGTGAGCACAGGTCAAACCCAAATGAAAAGCCGGGTTCAACTCACATGCAATATATTTAAAATCACGACACGAGCACAAGGTCAAACCCGAGTTTTTAAAACTAGGTTCAACACAAGGCACAATAAACTGAATGCAAAGGTCAAGTCATTGTTGTCATGACTCAACTCAAATGCAAAGCTTCGACAAATCAAAACTGCATCAGATCACAAATGCAAGACCAAAGTGCAACAGACCAACTCCAAATGCATCAGTGCATGAAGACTGAAACAACATCAAAGCATGAACTCACATGTACACCATGATATAAAGTGCACCAGTGATGCAAGAAATGCCCAACACAAATGGCCAGAGAAATGCACAAGGTTGCTACAGTGGAATGAACAAGTGATGCACATGGCAATCAAAAATGCTTGAAGACTACAGCATCAAGTAGTATCCAACACAATGAACAGACCCACAATCAAAATCAGGTTCAACAATATCAAGTCGACCAGGCAGCAATGATGGTAATGAAACACAGTGAAAATGCTCAATGCACCAAGTACAGGGAACAACAAGCATGAATCAAGTTCAGTGCTAATAATGACCAGACAACAAGTAAAGTGCATCAAGAATGCAACAACCAAATGAAGATGCAAGAACAAAGAACTGCACAAGTGTAGCCTCGAACTACAGTGATCTCAGTATAGTAATGACAGCAAACATGAAGTGAATGCAATAACAAGCAAATACCACAATGACAAGTTCAAGTTGGAGCAACAGTTCATGTATGCATCAGTGACCAAACACAGAACAACAAGGGCCAAACCAAAGAATAGTGAAGCAACTCGACTACAAGTCAGCAACTTCAAACTGCTCATATACATAAGTGAGTGCACCAAAAATATGACATCAAACATGACAGCAGATCAAATGAAAGACTAGTAATGCATACAGCAAAAATGAAGAATGCCAACAGTATGTATTCAGAGCGTATACAACATGACAGTGGAGACACAACTCAAATGAACACTACAGCAAGACCAGAATGCTCAAATACAATATGAACTGATGAAGCAGTGCAAATGAACAAGTGCAATAGTGAGTGGCAATGCACCATCTAGAGACTCACTGAAGTCAAAGTGTGCAACTACAATGCAACTACATCACATGAATGCAACTACAGGAACTCAACAAGGCAGACTCAAGTGAATGAAAACTGTATGCAACATGGTGAACAACTCACATGTTTGAAACCACTCGAGTGCAACAGTGAAGCCATAAGAAATAAAGAAATGCAGATCAATGATCTCAAGCCAAAGTCAAAATTGACCAAGTTACTGCATCAAGCCAAAGTCAGAATTCAACGCAAATATACCTTTAAAAAGTCAAAGCAAAGTAAAATAGGAAAGTTTCTGCCGTATCGGTCAAGTACGAATCGAACGTTTGAAAATCAAAGCCGTGAGCATCAAGGTTGAAAATATATCAAGAAAGCTGTGCGCATCAGGCAATTGAAAATTAGGAAAGTATCAAATTGATACGAGCAAATACAAGTGTCTCGAATTCATATAAATACCAAACACCAAAACTCATCATAGGCATCGAATTTGAGTACGAAAATCACAATAGCACAAACAGAGAAATTACATACCGAATCAACAACGAACTCGATAATCAGAGAACGAGCGATCCAAGCAACGAGAATCGATCAATAGAGGAGCAACGCAAACTAGAATCAAGCACCATAGAACGAGCGCAAGCAAGAGCATCACAAACCAGTCAAAGCCCCAAATTTGGATCGCGAGCCGAAGCCCTAATTTCAGAAGGAAGATCGACCGCAATTATTTCACAAGCAAGAACAAAGGATCGGGTTGAAGAATAAAAGGGCCGGCCTTTATTATTATAAAGGGGATTTGTTTTTTATTTAGGGTTTTATTAAAGGGGGTTATCTTATTTTTTATTTGAGCAAAAATTATGGATTCAAGTTTGTATTTTAATTTTTGCTCCTGCTTTTATTTTTGAAGTCTGTTTTTCTTTTCGAGTCAAAGAATTGGTAAATCACCACCTAGGTTGTAGGTAGTGTCAGATTGTCTAGTTAGAATTAGTTCAGTGAGCAGGGTGTGCGAGTTTGCAAAACTCTATAGGCGGGAGCAGAGTTTGCGAGTTTGCAAAGCTCTATAGGCGGAGCAGGGGGTGCGAGTCTAGTAGAGTGTTTGTGAGCGGGAGCAAGGGTTTGCGAGTCTGTTAGAGTGTTTGTAAGCGGGATACTGTTTAATTCTAATAGAAATCTGGGAATGCAGCAGTAGGCTGGGGTTGCCGAAGCTGGGTAAATTTTGTGTGTGATTTACTTTTCAGCATATTTATTTCTACATTTTGTTTCTGTGTTTAAATCGAGAAAATTTGCATTAACCCTATTCACCCCCCCTCTAGGGTTAATCTAGATCCTACAAGTGGTATCAGAGCACGGTATTTTTTTAACTCTAGAGTCATGAATTCATCAAATAATGCTTTTTCTGAGGGGCAATCTATTGTTAGGCCACCCATGTTTAACGGGAATGATTATGCTTATTTGAAAGTTAGGATGGGTATTTATCTTAGTTCTGGTGATTATGATGTTTAGGATATTATTGAAACTGGCTATAAATCTCCCACTATAACTGTTGGTGATACCGAGATTCCTAAACCTAAGGATAGGTGGGATGTGTTTGCACAAAAAATGGACAAACACCTCCAATCCGTATGATTTAGTTGATTATATGTTAATTTCAAGGTTTTAGGTTACTTATGCAAATATGTAAAAAACAGGGGCTAAACTGTAAAAGACAAGCAGATTTATAGTGGTTCGGCCAGAACGTGCCTACGTCCACTTTATATGTTATTCTCTCCTTTCTTTCAGATTACAAGGATAAAGCTTTAAGTAAAAGTATAAGAAAGTTGTTTGAAAGTTCATTCCTTGCTTGAGCTCTCCAACTTGTCTGCCATTGTTGTACCCCTGCCCCTCTATTTATAGAGTGAGGCTGGGGGTAGGGGTCTTGGATGTATATAGCTGCTGATGGGCCTGGACTGAAGCTATCTGGTCTGGCATATCTGGTTCGGCGAAGCTTGGTTCTGTGGTTGGAGATGGTTGGACCGGTAGGGCTTTGGTCCGGTGGTTGGAGATGGTTGGACCGGTAGGGCTTTGGTCCGGTGGTTGTTGGTGGTTGGACCGGTAGAGGTTGGTTCGGTGGTTGCTAAGCGGAGTCTGGTTCGGTATTGGTGGTACGGTCATGGGGGTTCGGTGATGGTGGTCCGGTGATGGTGGTCCGGTGATGGTGGGGAATGCATTGGTTCGGCATCACTGTTCTTGGGTGCTTGGTTCGGCAATGAGGTGGAGGTCTGGTCCGGCATGGTAGGAGAATGGTTCGGTAGTGGCACGTGTACCGGATGGAACGAATGGAAGTTGCGAATCCGGATGGAACTGACGCTTCTTGGTTTCGAGATCTCCTGGGTGAGAATCCGCCCAACATTTGCCCCCCAAAGTGAGGCACGTGCTTGCATGTGTCGCGCTTTGTTTCCCTGCAGTTGAGATAGCTTCGTTCGGTCCTGGGAATGCCGAACCAGTTGGTCCGGTTGTATCTATGCTCGCCTATAAGTAGGGGCCTAGGGCTTCCTTTGTTCCCTACCGAACAAGTCAACCGGATAAGAAATTCCAACCGAATCAGTCGCTGTGCCGATCCAACCCTTGCTGCCGAACCAGGTATACGCCGAATGGCTTCTTCATTATATTTGGGTTTTACCGAATGGAACCGAGGGCTCCAAGTACCGAATGAGTTCTTGTGTTGGCAATATCGAATGAACCAGGGTTTTTTGAATGCCGAATGGGTGTTCACTTTGCCGAATGGGTGTTCACTTTGCCGAATGGAACTTTAAACCTTTGATACCGAACGGTCTTTTATACTTGGACCATGAGAGAAATCTCCGACTTGTGTATGCTTGCTCGCTTGTATTCCTGTACTTCATGTTCTAACAACACGTCTTTCTCTATTGTGTATGTAGATAAAATGTCTCGTAAAGCGAAAACTCGATCAGATAGTAAGAAGTCCAAGGATAGAGGAGAGTCTTCTTCCGTGCCCTCAGCCCAAACAGAACTGGCGCGACATGGACCTGCCCCAAGGTCGCTAGTGGATGGGTATGGTCCCTAGGAACTTCTGGTCTCCCCTCCCGATTGCTTTCCCAGCTCCTTAAAGGAGGAGCAACTTGACGTTATAGCTCGTTCCTTCGGAATAGATAGAGCGCTTATGCGGTTGCCGGGGAACGGAGTGATGCCGTATGACCCCCCCAAAGGCTACTTTGCTTACAGCAGATATCATTGCATGTGTGGTGCTATCCCGCCTCTCAATGCCTGGATAATCAGTTTTCTTACCTATCTGAAGGTGGCTCCTTTCCAGCTTCAGCCCAACTCCTATGCCATCCTAGTGTGCTTATTTGTTATCTTTCAGAGGAGATATAGGCGTCCCCCTTCCAACCGGGAGATCCGGTATCTGTACAACTTGAGAGGCTACAAGAAGGGGTCTCCATATATCAGTTTGGAAGCGGCCGTGCCCTTCAAGCCTGTTCTGGATCTGTACTCGAAGCTCAGTATGTTCAAGAAGGAATGGTTTTTTATTAGGGATGACTCTGTTTCTTTCCGCCTTTTTACTTCCGGCTGTAAGTTGAACTTCATTTATATTTTCCTTGTCCCGATCACAATGCTTCTTCTTATATGTTTTTATTTCTTGCTAGCAACAGGTGGCTTTGCGGTTGTGGAGAATGATTCCTTGGCGCGGATGGCTGCTGAAATAAAGGTCATTTCGGGAAGGGATAGGTCGGCCTCTTACTTGATCAGGAACGCCACTCTCCTGGAGTATAACTTGAATCTGCCACATCAATCTGTGGTTAAACAGAGAGACACAGCCGAGGAGAGGGCTGCTAAAGCTAAGGATGGAGCTACTGCGAAGAGTAGCAAGAAGAGACCTTTCTCGGTACCTCCAGCCGTTGGGGGAAAGAAGCTTAAGAAGTCGGATGGACCATCTCCCAGTACATGTCCAGATATTCCGGAGGAGGTAGGTGGAGAGGAGGAAAGAGACGAAGAGGAGAGCGGAGGAGATGGAGAAAGTGAAGGACAGGGTGGTAGTGGTGCCGGGGCTTTGTCTTCTGAGCAGGCAGGGGAGATTCAGGAGTGGACGGATGATGCCTTCCGCCAGGCTTTTGAAGGGTTGGAGGAAGGATCAGCCATGGTGAAGAAGGCAAAGGAGGTTGACAAGGCTGGGGCTGGCGCCGAACCATTCCCTAAGAGTTCTTCAGCTGAGGTGGCTCCAGCAATTCAAGGTGAACTCTTGACTTCTGCAGATTCCATTTATGATAGGGACTTAGGAATATTTTATGGTTCGCTTCCGTCCTGGACTGAGATTCAGGACTTATTGCAGTATTCTCCTTCTCCGCAGGGTTTGTATAACAGACGTGCCTTCTCATTCTTTTTAAGTTAACATATTTCTTGAATTATGGACCCTTGTATGTTCGTAACACTTGTTCTTTATTACAGGGGCAGGCGAGGTGGCCAAGACTTCAGATGTTCGACACCGCCTTGAGCAATTCAAGTTGATGAGAGCTTCTACTAAGCTGAAGCCGCCAACTGGCCGTTCCGGGGATGTAGCTAAATATCATCCTCTTCTTGGAGTCATTGAGGAAGGTATCCAGCAGAGGAATAGGAGGCGTTCCTTATTTGAATCTTCACTCGGTCTGCAGCTTCCTCCTCAACCTATTCATGATATCACGGAGGAGGACACTGAGCATGCTCCCTCCCCGCATCCGTCTCAAAATCCTACCGTTATCCGCATAAGGCGCCCCGACGTGCCTCGCAATCCCTTTGTCGGCCACCCGGATTTAGACCCCAGTTCCCAGGACATATTATTTGACGAGGCCACGGGTGAACATCTTCTCCCCCGCAATCCCATGGTTCGGATTCTTGGTGAGGCTAAGTCTCTTGATCTGGATCTGCTCACTACTCGGATAGCTGCCATGGGGGACGAAGCCAAGGCCAACATTGACCGGGTCGCGGAGGAGGTCAATAAATTGATGGAGCATCATGGTCGGCTGGCTAGAGCTGGGGAGGAAATTGGGAGTGCTAACATCCGGCTGCGGCTACAGGTTTCTGATCAGGCCAAACAGCTTGCCGATCAGGCTATTCAGATCTCTCAGCACGAGGCAGCCTCCAGGCAGTTGAAGGAGAATCTGGAAAAGGCCAGCAGGGCAGAATTGCGAAAAATGGAGGCTGCTTGCAAGGGGCGGATTGATATGGCCATTGCGACGGTGGATGAGGTTCGGAATGCGGATCTTGAGCGGATTGAAGAGTTGTCTGGGAGGCTTGAGGCCGTAGAGCTTGCTCAGGCCAAGCTAAAGGAAGAGATGGAGGAAATGAGGAGGTCTCTCCAGGCTGACCGCTTGAGACATCGATCGGAGAGGGATATTGCCGTCACTAAGTTGCTGTCCTCCGAGGCCCGGGTGAGGGAGTTTGAGGAGAATGAGGGGATGATGGATGAGATGTTGCAGGATATGTACTTCCATACTTGGAAGCAGGGCAATCTATCCTGTATGGATGACTACCCCCGGGTTATGGCTAGGATATATCTCCGGGCTTTGGAGGAGGCTAAGGCCGATGCGGATAAGGAAGGTGGAGCGTCATTCAGGATGGACGTGGTAACCGCCCAGTTCTCGAAGGAGGAGAAGGTAGCGGTGAAGGAGGGGATGCGGCTGCTTGCTGCGGAGGAAGCGGGTGTGCAGTTGGCGGATGAGGATCAAGTGGCGGACGTTGGTGAGTCTCTCTTCTTTTTCTCTTTTCCCTTTAGATTTTCATAACTTGATCGCTTACTGTTCGCTTAATGAATTTCTCTTCCGAATTGGACAGGTGGGACTTCCGGTCAACATGCTGGGAGCTCCGACCTTGCGGCTAAGTAGGCCTGGAGAGTTGGCAGGATGAGGGAGAAGCGTGAACGCAGCCGGTCACCTTTTGATTTCTTTTTATTGCTGTTCATGTTAGTCCAAAACATTGATGTAACTGGAACAATATTGTTTGTGATGAATGATGTTATGTAATTTCATAATATAAGCTGATTCCTTTATGTTGGAATGTTATTGCTACTCTGCTGTGCTGTGTAAGTGATGTAACTATGCATGTTCCTGATGCCAAGTTTTTTGCTTAAAGTATAATTTTCTCGTTTTACAATGTAAATGTGATGTGTGAATATGAACTGCAGTTATGCATTAATGTACAAAAGTAGAAGGTACCGCCCTTCATGTTTTGGCCATAGACGGCAATTTCGTGCATCCTGTAAGACTAAGCACGGAATGCTGTTGAGTGTCTCGTTATCCGATTGTAAGTTTCTGTTCCCATTAGCGAACGTTCCCTATTTCATGTCCTGTACTTTCAAGCACCGTTACGGAGAGTAGGAGAAAAGTTTTAAACGAAATTGAAATATAGGAAAAGTAAAACTTCCAGTCACGGAAGGCCGTCGATGTGCTTAAGTTCGTGGCAAACGGGTTTTGTAGTCACTTTCCCTAGCTGTGGGTCTTGGAGACATTTGTCACCCATCTTACGCCTACTGCGGGGAGTTTTCTTTTTTACCACAGCCGCACTTAAGACACATCGAAGCCGATCGCGCACAGTAACTACCCAGGCCATTATGGCCCGTAATCGTGGGTATTATTCGATTTACTGTGGCCGGCTAGCGTGGGGGCCGATCGTCAACTGTGAACTGCCCCTGGCTGGCCACACCTTCTGTTGGGGCTTATGATCGGTTCACAGTCGCCGGCGAGCCGAATCGCTGTAATGAGCTACTATCGGCTATAGTCGGCCTTTTTTATGATGACTTATACTCGGCTTATTACGGTCGGCTTTAAGGGCCGAGGCAAATAATGAGTTAACTCGCGGTAGAGGGATACCGGAGCAAAGTGTCTCATTGGCGAGGGTATAGGAGCGCAGCGTACCTGTTAGATTTTGTCCAGGTGGAGTTGTGTTGTGAAGTTCTGGATTGAAATGTCATCTGCAAAGGATTTTGTTCAACAGCAAAGGATAAAGCTTAACAAGTAGCCAAGATATAAAGGAACAAGCTAACAAGAGCCAAGTTTTTTAAAGTGGTTCGGCATGAAAATGCCTACGTCCACTGATTCTCTTTGTTAATTCACTTCATATGGGCAGTACAAGTTAAGAAAAGTATCGACGGAGGTGTCGGATGTTCCATGCCCTCTGGAACACCTCTCCGTCCACTGTTGGCAAAATATAAGCTCCGTTGTGGAGATCTTTATGAATTACATATGGTCCGTCCCAGATGGGGTCCAGTGCCCCGGGACGCAGAAAGATTCTCTTGAGGACAAGGCCTCCTTCTTGTAAGCTGCGATGTTTGACTTTGGAGTTGTATAGTGCTGCCACCTTTTGTCTGTGAGCTGCTGCTTTGAGTGCTGCATCATTTCTTCTCTCCTCAATTAGATCCAAAGACATGTAGAGGAGCTGTTCATTTTCTTCCGGGTTGTAGTGGATCCTACGGTGAGAGGGCACTATAGTTTCAACTGGGAGCATAGCCTCCGATCCGTATGCCAAAGAGAAGGGAGTATGCCCTATTGAAGTTCTGTAAGATGTGCGATAGGCCCAAAGTGCCGTAGGAAATTTGTCCACCCAAGCGCCTTTCCACTTTTCAAGTTTCTTCTTAATTAAGGTTTTGAGAATTTTGTTGACAGCTTCTATTTGGCCGTTTGCCTGGGGATAAGCCACGGATGAGAAGCTTTTGTGAATCCCGTGCTCTTGGCACCAGTCGGTGAATTCCTCGCTGTCAAACTGAAGTCCATTGTCTGATACGATTTTGAGTGGTGTTTCGTACCTGCACAGAATATTTTTGATTAAGAAGTTGATAACTTTTGCCGAAGATATTTTATTTAGAGGTTCCGCCTCCACACATTTGGTGAAGTAGTCGACTGCCACTATAGCATATTTGGCTCCACCTCGGCCCGTTGGCAGTTCGCCGATTAAGTCAATCCCCCATATGGCGAAGGGCCAAGGGCTGGTCATCTGAGTAATTTCATTGGTTGGTAGTCGAGGGATTTTGGCAAATTTCTGACATCTGTCACATTTTTTGACGAAGTCTAAGGCGTCTTTGTTCAAGGTGGGCCAGAAATATCCATATCGGAGTATCTTTTTCGCCAGAGTCTGCCCTCCGGTGTGGTCTCCACAACTTCCCTGATGGATGTTGGATAGAATTTCCCTGGCTTCTCTTCCAGCAACGCACCTCAATAAGGGGTTAGAGAAGCCACGCCGATAGAGAATGCCTTCTTGCATCGTGTAGCGGGAAGCTTTCCTTAGAATTTTCTTAACTTCATTTCGCCCATCTGGTAGGGTGCCGTTTTGTAAGTATCCTCGGATAGGGGTCATCCATGTTTCTTCTTCGGTTGCAGCTATCAGGTGTACTTGCTCGAAACTCGGGGTTAGCAGCCTTGAGACAGTTATTGCTCCAGAGGCGGTGTCATTTCCCATGCTAGCTCGCTTTGCCAGCTCGTCGGCCTCTCGATTTTCCTCTCGAGGAATGTGTCTGATCAAATAGTGATCCAGTTGGTTAAGTAGCAGCTTGGTCCTCTTTAGGTATGCTGTGAGTCGTTCTCCTCGAGTCTGGAACTCTCCTAGTATTTGATTCACAATAAGTTGAGAATCACTACGGAGACATAAAGGGCTGACTCCGATTTCCAGTGCAAGTTCTAATCCGGCTATCACTGCTTCGTATTCTGCGTCATTGTTGGTGGTAGCGAATTCCAATCTTAGGGCGCAGCGCAGCTTCTTTCCCTTGGGGGTGATTATCACAACACCTGCCCCCGAGCCTTGTTCGTTCGACGCTCCATCTACGAAGAGATTCCACTTGATATCTTCTGCTATTTCAGATTGGTCCTTACCTTCGCCAGTAGTGAATTCGGCAATGAAATCAGCTATGGCTTGTCCCTTGATAGCGGTGCGAGGATGGTAAGTGATATCATATTGGCTTAGCTCGATGCACCACTTGAGCAGTCGCCCAGAGGTGTCGGGACGATGGAGCACTTGCCTCAATGGCTGGTCGGTTAGGACTCTGACGGGATGAGATTGGAAATAGTGTCGCAGCTTCCTTGATGTGATTAGTAAACAGTACACCAGTTTCTCAAGTTTGGGATACCGGGTTTCTGCTCCCGTGAACCTTTTGCTTATGAAGTACACTGGTCGTTGTGTGCGGTTTTCTTCTCTTACCAAAGCGGCGCTTAGGGCATGGGATGACACAGCAAGATATAGGTATAGTTCTTCGCCTTCATTTGGCGTTGAGAGTACTGGTGGCCGTTGGAGGTGCTCGATTAGGTTAAGGAAAGCTGCTGAACATTCGTCGGTCCACTCGAATTTTCCTTTGTCTCTCTTCAGTGCTTCAAAGAAAGGGATGCATTTGTCGGTTGCTTTAGAAATGAATCGGCTTAGGGCGGCCACCTTCCCGTTTAGGCTTTGCATTTCTTTCCGAGTGGATGGTATTTTGATATCTTGCAAGGCTCGGATTTGTTCGGGGTTTGCTTCGATCCCTCTGGCATGGACGATGAATCCCAAGAACTTTCCTGATGACACTCCGAAGGAGCACTTTAGAGGGTTCAGCTTCATTCCATATTGGCGGAGTACTTGGAACATCTCGTCCAGGTGGCTTACGTGATCGTTGGCTTTTCTTGATTTTACCAGCATTTCATCCACATACACTTCCATAGTTCGTCCAATTAGTTCTGCAAACATCTTGATGACGAGGCGCTGATAAGTAGCTCCGGCGTTTTTGTCCAAATGGCATTACCTTGTAGCAGTACAATCCTCGGTCAGTGATGAAGCTAGTGTGGTCTTGATCGGGGGCGTGCATAGGGATCTGGTTATATCCTGAGTATGCGTCCATAAAGGATAAGAGTTCGTGTCCAGCAGTGCTGTCCACGAGTTGGTCGATTCGGGGGAGTGGGAAGCAGTCTTTCGGGCAAGCGTCATTTAAGTTGGAGAAATCGATGCATGTTCGCCACTTCCCATTAGCCTTCTTTACCAGTACCGGGTTGGCGATCCATTCTGGGTAGATGGCTTCACGTATGAAGTCATTGGCAAGTAAGTTCTTTACTTCTTCCTCGAGGGCTGCTGATCGTTCTGCCCCCATGCTTCTCTTCTTTTGCTTTACCGGTACCTTGGTAGGATCGATGTTCAGTGTGTGGCATGCTATGTCTGGGGAGATTCCAGTCATATCAGCGTGTGTCCATGCGAATACATCCATGTTGTGGCGAAGAAAATCAATGAGTTGATTCTTTAGTTCTGCTTTTAACTGAGATCCGATTTTCAATAGTTTACTTGAGTCATGTTTGTCTACAGATACAAACTCCATAGCCTCTGCAGGCTCGGCGGTAGCCTCCTCCTCTCCGTCCCTGGGATCTAGTTCATTGAAGGGATCACTTGTATATCGAAGAGGAGGGGCTTTCTTTAATTGCTATGCTTCCAAGCTTTTCATGCAGAGAACAGTCTCTGCATTCTTCCCTGTATCTTTCCTGCGGTTATTGCGAAGTTCAGTTACGTAATAGTCTCGAGCAGCGTCTTGATCTCCCTCCACCTCTCCTATTCCGTCATCTGTTGGAAATTTCATCTTCAGACACCATGGGGCTAGGACAATTTGGAAGTCGGACAGAGCTGGCCTTCCCAAAAAGGCGTTGTAGGCTGAATGATTATCTATTAACACGAACGTCTGTTTCCGAACGGTGGAGCGGGGATGACTTCCCAATTCAACAAAGAGATCTAGTTGTCCAAGAGGCATCTTTGCTTCTCCAGTGAAACCGTGCAGCGGTTTGTTGTAGGGAGAAACGTCCTTCATTGACAGCTTCATTTTGTCGAAAGCATGCTTGAACAGAATATTCACTGAGCTTCCAGTGTCTATTAAAATTCGAAAAACTTTGGCTGGACCGAACCAGGCAGAGATGACCATAGCATCCATATGAGGGTATTGCCTTCCTTCTAGGTCGCGCCCACTGAATGTGATGTCATTATTTTCCTTCCGCTTAGGGTGGCATTCTTCCATAACAGAATTGACGCAGTCACTCTCGCTTCTGAGTGAGTTTCCATATCTTTCCATTTCTGCCCAGCTCTTGTCGGCGATGTGTGGCCCCCCTGATATTGTATGGACCACTATCTTCTCTCGGCTGGAGCCGCTGGTGTTGCGATTTCCTCTGCCTGTCTCTGGAGGGAGCTGCCCTGGGTCTTCCTGGGCAGGAGCTGGGGTCCTGTCCTGTCCCTTCACATAGCGTTCTAATCTCTTTCTCCTGATGTGTTCTTCAATTAGGTCTCGGAGATGGCGGCACTCATTGGTATCGTGCCCATGAGACTCGTGGAAACGGCAGAATTTTCCGGACTGGATTGCGCGATCCGACTCTTTCTTATACGGGGGGCGCTTGTATGTAAGTTCATCTTGGGTGGCCAGGAAGATGTTCTCGACTGTTTCATTCAGGGGAGTGTAAGCGTCGAATCTCGGTCCTAGTCGGTACAAGCGCTTTTCTCCCTTCTTGCCCCCTGTATTGTCTCTGGAGTCGTTTCTTCGAATGTCCTTCGCTGCGGCGGGGGCGTTTCCATGGGCCGTCTTAGCATGTGATCCTGTTTGCCTTTCAGTGGCAGCCTCTTCGAGTCTCATGTACTTCCCAGCTTCATGGAAGAAATCGGGCAAGGTAGCTGGTTTTTCTTTAGTTAGTCTTCTAGCAAACTTGGTATCTGGGTGCACACCACTACAGAGGGCCATTAGGGTGAGTTTCTCATCGGCATCTTGGACCGCGGCCGCTGCGGCGTTGAACCGGGTTAGATATTGTTGCAGTGTCTCTCTGGATTTCTGTTTGACACTGGATAGAGAATAAGCATCCTTGGGTTGTTCCACGTGAATGCGGAACTGGCTAATGAACTTTTCCTTCAACATTTCCCATGAACTGATGGATCCTTGGGGTAGATGGCAGAACCAGGAGGTGGCTAGATCTGCTAAAAATAGTGGAAAGCATTTGCACAATACTCCTTCCGTTGCCCCGCTCATGAGCATATGCTGTGTGTATCTCTGCAAGTGTACAACGGGGTCGGAAGTTCCCTTGTACGGTTCCATCGTCGGCATTTTCCATTCTCGAGGGGTGATGGCGGTTTCGATGTCGCGGGTGAAAGGGCTGGTTACCCTAGCGCCTATCCCTCGATCCCTTTGCTCCCGTCAGACGCATTCCCTGAATAATCGTGCCATTCTTTCATCAGAATTTGGAGCGGACAAGAATGAGCTTGGTTCTTCCCTGCGGGATCGATCTCGTCCGGATGACCTGTAGGGATGGTATAGCCTATCACTTCTGACATTATCCAGTGGCTGTCTTTGGCTACTCGGATGCATGCTAGGACCATCTACAGTTGCCCCCTGCCTTGATCTTCCCCTGTTGGGTTCTGCTTCGAGCATTTCTATGGGGTCAACTTCGGGCTGGGTTCTAGCTCGGCTCCGTGCAGCGGGGTTTCTATGATTAGGCGGCATGACTGGGTCAGCTACATCCGACCCTCGCCTGGTGCCTCCCCCATTGGGTTCGGTTCCAAGCGCTTCCTCGAGTCGGAGTTCGGGCTGAGTCCGGGCGTGGCCCCTATCATTGTTGTTCCTGTTGATAGCTTATTCGAAGAGGGAAGACCTTTGCTGTCTCTGAGATCCTCCAGACTGAGACTCACCCCATGATTCAGTGTTGCGGTTGGATTCTTCGGCATCCCTCAAGCGTGACATGAGTTGGTTCACCAAAGCTTCTTGTTGGGATGCGAAGCGGTTAGTTACTTCAGTCACAACTCTGTCTAGATCTGCCCTAGTGATTGCTGCCGGTTGTTCCGCGGCAGGGGCTGTCGGATTTGCCTGATCTGCTGTCGTAGTGGGATGGTTCTCTTGATCTGGATTCACTGGATCTGGAGCACTGCTGGTTGCAACGTTCTTTCCCTTGTTGGCGTCTTTTCTCGGCCTGGAAGTCATGTTTCCTAGGCAACGAAGGGTGCTATTGGGAAAGATGGTTGAATGAGGGAAGCTGAAGCTTCGAGTTCCAAGCTCTCAGTGAAAGCACCAAAAATGTTTGCACAAAAAATGGACAAACACCTCCAATCCGTATGATTTAGTTGATTATACGTTAATTTCAAGGTTTTAGGTTACTTATGCAAATATGTAAAAAACAGGGGCTAAACTGTAAAAGACACGCAGATTTATAGTGGTTCGGCCAGAACGTGCCTACGTCCACTTTATATGTTATTCTCTCCTTTCTTTCAGATTACAAGTATGAAGCTTTAAGTACAAGTATAAGAAAGTTGTTTGAAAGTTCCTTTCTTGCTTGAGCTCTCCAACTTGTCTGCCATTGTTGTACCCCTGCCCCTCTATTTATAGAGTGAGGCTGGGGGCAGGGGTCTTGGATGTATATAGCTGCTGATGGGCCTGGACTGAAGCTATCTGGTCTGGCATATCTGGTTTGGCGAAGCTTGGTTCTGTGGTTGGAGATGGTTGGACCGGTAGGGCTTTGGTCCGGTGGTTGTTGGTGGTTGGACCGGTAGAGGTTGGTTCGGTGCTTGCTAAACGGAGTCTGGTTCGGTATTGGTGGTCCGGTCATGGTGGTCCGGTGATGGTGGTCCGGTGATGGTGGTCCGGTGATGGTGGGGAATGCATTGGTTCGGCATCACTGTTCTTGGGTGCTTGGTTCGGCAATGAGGTGGAGGTCTGGTCCGGCATGGTAGGAGAATGGTTCGGTAGTGGCACGTGTACCGGATGGAACTGACGCTTCTTGGTCTCGAGATCTCCTGGGTGAGAATCCGCCCAACAGGATGCTAACGATAAGAGATTAAAAACTACAAATGCTAAAGTCATGAATGCTTTGATCTGTGCTCTTGATAAGAATGAATTTAATAGAATTTCTCATTGTAAAACTGCACAGGAAATTTGGCATACTTTGAAGGTGACACATGAAGGAACTTCTCAAGTCAAGGAGTCTCGTCTAGCCCTATTCAGCAATGAATACGAGAACTTTGTGATGGACAAAGGCGACAGCATAAAGGACATGTTTGGACGCTTTTCAACTTTCGTGTACAACGCTAGAGCGCTTGGGAAGGTATTCACTGAGGTAGAGCTTGTGAGGAAGGTGCTACGAGTCTTATCGATGAAATTTGAGGCAAAAGTCACGGCAATCCAAGAATCGAAAGATCTGAGTAAACTAAGCATGGAGGAGTTGATTGGCAACTTGATGACATATGAGCTTGAGCTAAAAGCAAAGGAAGAATGCAACAACTCCGAATCATAGAAGAAGACGATTGCCTTAAAGAGCAAAGAAGATAGCGATGAAGAAGATCCAATTGAAGAGATTGCAATGGCTGTCAATAATCTTAGAAATTGGTCAAGATTCAAGCCACACAAGAAGAAAACATCTGGTAATAGGTCAAGAGAGTCTAACAATTCCGATAATGAATTGACGTGCTATAGCTGCAACAAGCCTGGCCACTTTAAACAAGAATGCCCACTTCTCAAATACAACCAAGGAAAGAAAAAGAAGAAAAAGGCCATTGCAACAACTTGGGATGATGAAGAAGGAGAGGAAGCTTCGAATAGTAGCTCAGAGGAGGCTAACTTGTGTTTTATGGCAAAATCGGATTCAGAAGCAAGCTCAGAAGAATCTAATGTGGTAGGTGACTATTCTTATAAAGATCTTGTTTTTATGTGTCTTGATCTTACTAAAGAAGTTGATGCTCTTGAATCTAAAATTGAAAAACTGAAATCTGATAGGAGAGAACTTGCTCGTGAAAATTTTAGGTTAGAAACTGAACTTGAAAATATTCAAAACCTAGAATGTAAAAGTTGTAAAATTTTAGATTCAGAATTGACAAGACTTAAGAATAACTCTGAGAATCTTGAAAAAGAAAACTTGAGTCTTAAGGAAATCATTGACACTAGGAAAAAGGATTTTATAAGTAGATGCACCTCACTTGTCACTGAAAACACAATACTAAAAACCAAAGTCCAAAATCTTGAGAAATCTTTGAATAACTTTTCAAGGGGCGAAAAATCTTTCAACATGCTATTGGGAAATCAAATTTTTGCTAACAACGGAAAGGGACTAGGTTTTGGGAAAACACAAGTTGAGGATAATGCAAAAAGTAAGAGTGTCTTTGATAGATGTGAAATAATTGGACATCGTGTTGAAAATTGTAGTCATAGGAACAAGAACACAAAATTTATTCAAGTTTGGGTTCCTAAGAATTCTACAAACAAATTTCATGTCTATTGGAACAAGAATGAATGGACTAAACAAGTTTGGGTTCCAAAGGGTTTGTTTATTCACAAATATTACGCCACTAACAATCATGGACATATAAAAACAAATAGATCACAAAAATCTTTCATCGTGTAGGTATGGTGGCAGGCTAAGGAACAACAACAGTGTTCTCTAGATTTTGGCTGTTCCAGAAACACAACGGGCAATAAAGCAAAGTTCCTTAGCCTAGTACAAAGGTGACAGAATCACAGTGGGCAACCATGAAAAATTATCGTAAAGGTAAAACAGGTGAAGGTATATTTATCGATAAATTGAATGTGATAATCTGCACCATATTCTGAATGAAATCAGCCATACATTGTGATGTTGTAAAGAGAGGTTTTTTCTGACTTGTTCAACATAGATGGCCAATTATATTTATGCCAAAAACACTATTCTTTGAATTACTTCATACATATACGTTTGGATTAAACATAGTGTTTTGTTGGATGATAATATTTCTGGTTGTTTTTGGCTAACTCTATTCACGGTTTTCTGATTATTTACATGGTTTCAATTCAAATTCAAAGAATGTCATTTAAATTGTTGCTAAAATTGAGTTTGAAATTTTTGATGCACACTTCATGATCTGGTCTATCAAATTTAATTAGTGATATTTTGGAGTGAAAGAGAAACTCAGATGCAGATTACATTGATAATCTAGTTGATAGAAAAATTACTAGTTGAACGTGATTTTTGAGACATTTAGTAACTGCATCGTTTTTCAAAGAAAATATCTGCATATTTTTCATAATTTTCAAATATCAGAAAATTCTCTCATATAACCCCCTCGAGAAAATCATTTTTGACCATATTTTCAGATTAGTCATTTTTATTTGATTTTAAATGACAAATTTTGACTAATCCGACTCCCTACTAATTATCAAAAAGATAAACAGTGATTGAAAAGGTGATAAGTGTTGATATTTAACATACGTTACTCAAAAGAGTATATTTTGAAAATTTCTTTAGGAATTTAAACAAGAGTTATAAAACTTTTTGTTGGGTAAAGATTCCATGACCATTTCTATATCTATCATATTTCTATCGACCATTGTTATCAAAGCTTAAATATAGTTTGTCGATATGTGGTACTATAATCAGGGATCATTTGTTTTTCATTTCATATTTTTTTAAAAATAAATAAATATCCAAAGTATTCACTCTCATTTAAAAGTCCTCACGGTTATGCATGGGTGAATTACATGGATTTTTGATTATGTGCTTCCATGCTCATTTAAAAGTCCTTACGGTTATGCATGTATGGAACGCATATCGAAATTAATTGATTAAATAGACAAGTTGATTCCAATCCCATTTAAAAGTCCTCACGGTCATGCGTGGTTAGAAGATACGTGATTTCATTTTTTTTTAAAATTAAATTGGAATACTACTAATCTCATTTAAAAGTCCTAACGGTTATGCATGATTAGTAGATATTCAAATTCCTGATATAGAGGTACCACAAGTTGATACAATTGTATGATTTATATTAGAACATCATTTCCATTCTTTCTAAAAGTGGAATATGCGCCTAACAAGTGTAGTTATGATTTTTGTTTGATTCTTATTGAAGTTTAATATTTATATTCAATTTGAGTTTAATGTTGGATTAATATGGATCACTTAAACTCTATTTTTCTCTAACACTATTATTCTTCTGCTGATAACAAAAGGGGGAGAGAAAAGTTAAGATTTTGTCAAATAGAATCAAACAAAGGTCAAATAATTTTCCATTTGCATCTAAGCTTATTTATATATTTCTATTTGTATGCATATATGTAGGGGGATCATCATGTAGAGAGGAAGCATTTAAATAGGGGGAGCAATTAAAGTATATCATTGATTAAATACATTTAACGCAGTCAAAATCTTAAATATATGTTTGTTATCATCAAAAAGGGGAGACTGTGGAATATGCGAGTATATGATTTTTGTTTGATGATATTAAACATATATATTCATTTAAATGTATTTGGTAATGTACTATTTTGTTTTTCATAGATTAAATAAATATTTGTTGAATAAAATAAATTACACAGAATTTGAATTCAAACAGAACAAGTTACACAGAATTTGAATTCAAACAGAAATTTTATTCAAACAAATATTTATTACAATCTTGAATAGTACAAATTCAAGCTCTCACTATACATATATATTTTTGATTACATCACAATTACATCACAATTGTTTTTACATTAATAACCTCACTACATATCACTCACACTCGTATTTTGTCTTCAACTGCCTTCCAGTTTGAATCCAGCATCTGAGCAATCTGCAAAAATATTCACTAACGCAGTAAAATTGAAAAAGAAATATTTTTGCAATATAAAATGAAATATGATTTTTGAAAATATGATTTGCCTCAGTTATTTGGGTTGTTCGTCATCATTTACATTTGAATTCATCACACACGAACAGTGTGACATGCACAGTGTATCACTGTACATGCCACAAGGCCGTGCACATCGATATACACTTGATAATGCTACAGGGACAGGTGAGAACAGGTCAAACCCAAATGAAAAGCCGGGTTCAACTCACGTGCAATATATTTAAAATCACGACACGAGCACAAGGTCAAATCCGAGTTTTTAAAACTGGGTTCAACACGAGGCACAATAAACTGAATGCAAAGGTCAAGTCATTGTTGTCATGACTCAACTCAAATTGAAAGCTTCGACAAATCAAAACTGCATCAGATCACAAATGCAAGACCAAAGTGCAACAGACCAACTCCAAATGCATCAGTGCATGAAGACTGAAACAACATCAAAGCATGAACTCACATGTACACCATGATGTAAAGTGCACCAGTGATGCAAGAAATGCCCAACACAAATGGCCAGAGAAATGCACAAAGTTGCTACAATGGAATAAACAAGTGATGCACATGGAAATCAAAAATGCTTGAAGACTACAGCATCAAGTAGTAACCAACACAATGAACAGACCCACAATGAAAATCAGGTTCAACAATATCAAGTCGACCAGGCAGAAATGATGGTAATGCAACACAGTGAAAATGCTTAATGCACCAAGTACAGGGAACAACAAGCATGAATCAAGTTCAGTGCTAATAATGACCAGACAACAAGTAAAGTGCATCAAGAATGCAACAACCAAATGAAGATGCAAGAACAAAGAACTGCACAAGTGTAGCCTCGAACTACAGTGATCTCAATATAGTAATGACAGCAAACATGAAGTGAATGCAATAACAAGCAAATACCACAATGACAAGTTCAAGTTAGAGGAACAGTTCATGTATGCATCAGTGACCAAACACAGAACAACAAGGCCCAAACCAAAGAATAGTGAAGCAACTCGACTACAAGTCAGCAACTTCAAACTGCTCATATACATAAGTGAGTGCACCAAAAATATGACATCAAACATGACAGCAGATCAAATGAAAGACTAGTAATGCTTACAGCAAAAATGAAGAATGCCAACAGTATGTATTCAGAGAGTATACAACATGATAGTGGAGACACAACTCAAATGAACACTACAGCAAGACCAGAATGCTCAAATACAATATGAACTGATGAAGCAGTGCAAATGAACAAGTGCAACAGTGAGTGGCAATGCACCATCCAGAGACTCACTGAAGTCAAAGTGTGCAACTACAATGCAACTACATGACATGAATGCAACTACAGGAACTCAACAAGGCAGACTCAAGTGAATGAAAACTGTATGCAACATGGTGAACAACACACATATTTGAAACCACTCGAGTGCAACAGTGAAGCCATAAGAAATAAAGAAATGCATATCAATGATTTCAAGCCAAAGTCAAAATTGACCAAGTTACTGCATCAAGCCAAAGTCAGAATTCAACGCAAATATACCTTTAAAAAGTCAAAGCAAAGTAAAATAGGAAAGTTTCTGCCGTATCGGTCAAGTACAAATCGAACGTTTGAAAATCAAAGCCGTGAGCATCAAGGTTGAAAATATATCAGGAAAGCTGTGTGCATCAGGCAATTGAAAATTAGGAAAGTATCAAATTGATACGAGCAAATACAAGTGTCTCGAATTCATATAAATACCAAACACCAAAACTCATCATAGGCATCGAGTTTGAGTATGAAAGTCACAATAGCACAAACAGAGAAATTACATACCGAATCAACAACGAACTCGATCATCAGAGAACTAGCGAGCCAAGCAATGAGAATCGATCAACAGAGGAGCAACGCAAACTAGAATCAATCATCATAGAACGAGCGCAAGCAAGAGCATCACAAACCAGTCAAAGCCCCAAATTTGGATCGCGAGCCGAAGCCCTAATTTCAGAAGGAAGATCGACCGCAATTATTTCACAAGCAAGAACAAAGGATCGGGTTGAAGAATAAAAGGGCCGGCCTTTATTATTATAAAGGGGATTTGTTTTTTATTTAGGGTTTTATTAAAGGGGGTTATCTTATTTTTTATTTGAGCAAAAATTATGGATTCAAGTTTGTATTTTAATTTTTGCTCCTGCATTTATTTTTGAAGTTTGTTTTTCTTTTCGAGTCAAAGAATTGGTAAATCACCACCTAGGTTGTAGGTAGTGTCAGATTGTCTAGTTAGAATTAGTTCAGTAAGCAGGGTGTGCGAGTTTGCAAAACTCTATAGGCGGGAGCAGAGTTTGCGAGTTTGCAAAGCTCTATAGGCGGAGCAGGGGGTGCGAGTCTAGTAGAGTGTTTGTGAGTGGGAGCAAGGGTTTGCGAGTCTGTTAGAGTGTTTGTAAGCGGGATACTGTTTAATTCTAATAGAAATCTGGGAATGCAGCAGTAGGTAGGGGTTGCCGAAGCTGGGTAAATTTTGTGTGTGATTTACTTTTCAGCATATTTATTTCTGCAGTTTGTTTCTGTGTTTAAATCAAGAAAATTTGCATTAACCCTATTCACCCCCCCTCTAGGGTTAATCTAGATCCTACAAATCCTAATAAATTAAAGAATTAGATTAGGGTATGTAACGTACTTGTATTTGCTATATATAAGTATATCCTGTCTCTACCTTCCCTCTCTCTTAGACTGTTCTTCCGTATCTTACTATGTGTCGAATGCAGATTTAAGTAAAGTAAGATATAGAGTTAGGAAATGGAAGAATGAATCTTGGTGGAGGAAGCACCATAGCCAATGGAAATGCCAGGCCCAATACTAGAAGGAATCCGGGTTGACAAACAACTGCTAATGTGGGAGGTAGAACACCGTCGGTAGATATGAGAGCTATGTATCGGTTCTTTGTCAAAATGATGCAAGATGGAGTTGCAGCTAGGTTAGTTGGTGGTAATGCCGGAGGAGAACATCTTGAAGTTCTAGTTGTCTACAATTATGCTATTTTAAGTAGGGATTATGTGACACTCGAAGGAAATCCATTTATTGGAACTGAGGATGCTATCAAAGTGAAGAGTTGGTTGCTTCACTGTAAAAGGACTTTTTTGATTTAAGTCTGAATGATGAGTAGAAGAGGAGATTAGCTTCCAGGCAATTGCAATGAGCTGCATTGTACTAATGGAACAGTGTAATTATGGGAGTACCAGAAGAGAACTTTACTTTTACGGAGTTTAAAAGGAGATTTGAGGATAGGTCCATGTTTGAGATAGCCAAGTCAACTTTGCTTAGAAAGTCGACTGAATTAGAGCAAGGGGATTTGATAGTGCTTGAGTATGCAACTAGATTTAAGGAGCTATCCAGATATAGATATACAACTATGGGAACTGTGATTAAAAGGAACAAGAAGTTCATTAGTGGATTGAAATCAGAGCTTGCTAGAGAAATATTACCACATCTTAGAGACCCTTGTGATGTAGTAGTGAAGATGGCACCGAGGAACGAAGAGATGCTTGCGCTATTTGGTAAAAACAAGCCAGTGGAGGCTCAGGGAGGTCAAGGTCAGAAAAGGAAGTTCTTTCAGGAAAAAGAAGCTCAGAATGGCGGAGCTATCAAGAAATAGAAAGCTAGTGTTGTTTGCTATAAGTGTGAGGATACTCCACTAACGTGTATTGTTCTAATAAAGGAAAGCAGGTCACTGGAAGGAAGAACGTCAAGTGCTTCAACTATGTCCAGATATGGCATTATTAGTATCAGTGTATAGAACCTTCTAAGGTTGAGAAAGGAAAAGTGTTTGCTTTGGAAATGTTTGCCTTGAGATAAACAATGGAGATGAAAGGAAAGTCTATGATGGGAGGTACGCTTTTGATTCATGTCATCCCTGTAAAAGTATTATTTGATACTAATGCGTCAAATTCTTTTATCTTTCATTTTTTGGTTGATAAGCTTACTTTAGACATCATACCTTATCACTTCATTAAGGGTTGTGAATCCAATAAGTGGGTATGCAACTCTTGGGATGAGATGAGACCATTTAGATTTGAGTTGTTAGGTCATATATTTACCTACAGTTTGCATGTATTTGCTACTATGGGTTTTGGAATTATATTGGATATGAATTGGTTATGCAAACATAATGCTAGGATATTTTTTCCAAGATAGAGAAATATCACTAAGACACCACAATAGTAGCAATTGAATTATATGCTCATTACAGTACACAAATTTTGATGTTTGTGCTTTATTGGGTGCAACGGAGGAGGAAAACGAGTTGAATCGAGTTTTTGTCATTAGAGAACTTGTACATGCCTTTAAGCCAGTGACAAGACTACCACCGAATTGAGCTGTTGAGTTTTGAATAGATCTTGTACCTAAAGTGAACCCATGAGTAGACCGTCTAATAGAATGTCAGCTATTGAGATAAAAGAGTTAAATGTGCAGCTGGGGGACTTAGAAGGAATTTTTTTATCAGACCAAGAAGTTCGCCTTAGGGAGCGGTCGTGGCGTTATGGGTTGTTGAGATTGTGTATTGATTATCATAAGTTAAATGAAAAAATGATAAAGAATAGATACCTTTTCCAAGAATATATAATTTATTTGATCAGTTGAGCGGAGCCAAAGTATTTTCCCAATTGTATTTAGCAACATCGTTCTATCAATAGAGAGTGGCGGAGGATAGTATTCCTTTAACGACATTTCGAATAAGATATGGTTTGTACAAGTAGTTAGTAATGCCATTCAGATTAACTAATGTGCCTACTTTCTTCATAGATTTGATGAACCGAATCTTCCGAGAGCATTTGGATAGGTTCGTGTTAGTATTCATAGATGACATCCTGATATATTCTAGGAATGAGCAAGGTTATGAGACTCACCTTAGAATAGTGGTTGAGATGTTGAGGCAACATCAATTTAAAGCAACGTTTTCGAAATGTCATTTTTGAAAGTAAAAGATGAAGTTCCTTGGTCATGTAGTTTCAGAAAAGGGTTATAAGCAGATCCAGCTAAGATTGGGGCTGCTAATAATTGGAAGAGACCTGAGATGGTGACCGAGATAAAGAGTTTCCTTGGGTTAGCTGGTTATTATCGAAGTTGCATCAAGGATTTCTTTCATATAGCAGCACGACTACACTAATAAGGAAGGATGTGTGGTATGATTGGACCGATAAATGTGAGGTGGCATTCCTGAAGTTGAAATATTTGTTGACGAATATGCCCATGTTAGTTGTTCCAGATGGTTATCAGGATTTGGTGGTGTATACAGATATGTGTGGAACATGATCAAGAGCTGTGTTGATACAAAGAGGTAAAGTGATTGCCTACGCTTCTCGACATCTCAAACCACATGAAGTTAGATATCCTACTCACGACTTAGAGTTGGCAGCTGTAATCTTTGCTTTGAAGGTATGGAGACACTATTTATTAAGAGAAAGATTCAAGTTGTATACGGATCATAAGTCTTTAAGATATTTATTCTCTCAGAAGGAGTTGAATATGAGACGTAGATATGGTTGGAGTTTTTAACAGCTTATGATTTCAGTATTGAGTATACATCAGGGAAAGGAAATAAAGTTGCTGATGCACTTAATAGAAAATATCAGAATGTGGTGTTAGTTATGTTGGCAGAATGGAAAGATTTAGTGGCATTGACCACTTGTAGTGTGCAGTTAAGGCCGGCTACTAGTTCCAGTCGGAGTACTGCCGTATTGTCTTGTTTAGAAGTTCAACCAATATTAATCTAGAGGATTGCTCCTAAGCAGAGCGATGATCCGTGGTTAACTGAATGGATTAGAAGATTGGAAAGCGGAACCGAGATTGATGATTTAAAGGATTTTAGTCTTGATTGGAGGGGATGATTAAGGAAGAAGGGATGGTTGTGTGTTCCAGATGTTTATGACCTAAGGACGGAAGTTCTTAGGGAATGTCATCGATCAAAGTTTATATACATCCTAGAGGAACTAAGATGTACCAGGATACGAAGAGAAGTTTCTTCTGAAAAGGTATGAAAAGAGATGTAGGCTTATGGGTAAGCGTTTGAATTGACCACAAGTTAAAGCCAAACACCAGAAGCTGAGCGGGATTGCTTCAGCCCTTGGATATACCAGTTTTGAAGTGGGATTCGATATCCATGGATTTTGTTGATGGGTTTCCAAGGTTGAATATGGGAAATGAAAGTATTTGGGTTATAGTGGATAGACTAGCCAAGAGTGCACTTTCATTCCCGTTAATTCGACAAGGTCGGCTCCTGTTTTGGCCAAGTTATTTATGAAAAATATTGTTAGACTGCATGAGATTTCTAGTAGTATTGTCAGTGATAGATATTCTTTATTTAGTAAGGAATTCTGAAAGAATTTGCAAGAGGTTTTGGGCACCAAACTAAAGATGAGTACCGCTTACCATCCACAGACAGTTGGGAAAACGGAAAGAGCTAACCAGATCTTAGAAAATTTGGTAAATCTTGTGTGTTAGATTTTAGACAATTGTGGGAAGATCATTTGCACTTAGTCGAGTTTTCCTATAATAATATTTATCAGACTAGTATAAGAATGGATCCTTTCAAAGCTTTGTATGGAGGGCCTTGTAAGTCACCCGTATGTTAGTTAGAGACCGAATATAGATTAGTTCTTGGTCCAGATTTAGTAAGAGAAGCCATATAAAGGGTTGAGCTGATCCGAGTTAGGATGATGGAGGCTCAGTCTAGACATAAAAGTTATGCAGATAAGAGACGAAAAGACTTAGAATTCTCAGTTGGAGATCATGTTTTTGTCAAAATATCACCAATGAAGGGTGTCATTCGATTTGGAAAGTCAGGGAAATTGACATCTAGATTTGTTGGACCATTTCCTATTATAAAGAGGATCTGGAAACTCGCTTATAGTTTAGAGTTATCGAGTAGTTTGGCAGGAGTCCACAATTTTTTTCGTATTTCTCATCTCAGGAAGTGTGTTCGTAATCCAGAGGCTACTTCAAGGTGATTGTTATCCAACTCACTATTTGCATGTCCATTTAGGTTTTGTGATCAAACCCGAACCTTATATTGTTTTTATGCCATGTTTTGAATGATTGGTTGATTATATGCTTGAATGATGGATTATTGGATTTATTATGAAATTATTTTATAAGTTTTAAGAGCGAAAACCTTTTTCATGACATCTATTTGACCTGGAATTTTGATTTAATATTAGGAACGTTATTTTAGAAGTGGGTATTAAGTTTATAATTTTTCAATCAAGTATGAATATTTTATGACTTTCTTAAGTGAAGAAAATGGTTTATTTTGGTTTTAATTCTTCAAAATAATTAAATAATATTTTTGGTCTTGAAATTTTTATATTTTAAAGAATATGACAAATCTGATTTATTGTAAATTTTGGGAATTTTTTCTAAGTGTTTACGAATTTATTATGTAAAAAAAGATTAATAATTATATTGATATAAATTACATGGCTTGCAAATTATTGAGAATGTGAAATTTGATCTATAGTAGTTTTTCGAAAAGGATTTGATAAAGAAGTTTATTATCCAATAAGAATTTGACAAAGAGTGGAAGTTAATAAAAAGAAATTACTTTATACAGAAAATTTATTTGTTTTTGTAATAATTATGGGAATACCATTGCCGTTGTCATTAATGCCGAAGATCACCCCATGGCACAGCTATATGGTGCGACGTCAATCTTAACGAATACATATGAATCAGTCCCAGGTGGTATGGAATGAATGCACTTAGGTTGAAGTAAACATCGGCATTCATGCCTTCGATATCAATAATGTCGCATATCTCTGTGTCACATATCACTGCTTATCTATGTTGGCATCAATGATGCCGCTAGTTTTCAATATCAACTCCTTATGATTTCAACATCGTATGTCGTCTATGCCGCTAGTTTACCTTTCCAGCATTGACTATACTATGGATGTAGTGCTTCTATTATTATTTTCGACATTGGTTTTATACAACAATGTTGCCGCTATTTTATTAAGCCGCAGTGTTTGGCCCAAACACCGCTATAGGCTATTTTCGACATTGATTATTTTTGGCGATGATGCCGCGTGGTCATAATTTCAATGTTATTTTAAAAGGCTATAAGCCTATATTTTACGCAAACCAAACTCTATACTTCTTTGCTTCGGCAACCTATATATGCGACATAAATGGTTTTGGCCCCATGGCCTTATGTTTTATAAATCAGATGCTTTAACATGATTTCGATGCAGAGGGGTGCGATAAACCATAATGACTATATTAATGTTGCACTTTATCAATGTAATGGTTTAATTATAAATGGCTTTATAACATAAGGTTTTGAGGTGCGACAACCACTAAGAAATTTTGAAGTTCATTAATGTTATTTTATAAAAGCATATATATCTTGGCACAATATTTTGAATATATTAAGGGCTGTAGTTTCCTTGTTTTAGGTATGATTTCAAAGGTTAAATCATTTATAAAGAAATTGGTTTCAAGGAAATAAAAAGTGTATTTAGCCTAGAATTTTACAAGAGAGGTTATTCTTATCACCTTTTAAATAAATTATGATAGGATGAATTGACTTAGAGATTAGAAATCAGATGAGATTGGTGTAGGATCGCGCCCTATACTTTAGCCATCAGCCTCTAGTTGATATTAGTCTACAATTCCAGTGCATAGGGCTTCGCCAAGGGTAAGACTAAAAGTATGTTTACACACAGAAAGTAATATAACTTAGATAGGTTATTGGTTTTCCTGCAGAACCATTAGGTTCATAACAAGTCTAGTAAAAGTATGAGATTGACAGATAGTCTGGTAAACAATCAGATGGTGTCTAGAAAGACAATCCAGTTTCCTTTAAACGGTTAGTTAGAGAATTTTGGTATATTTGGTAGGCCTGAATTAGCAATGTAGGTCCGTAGTAACCCTGGAAAAACTATGAAGTAAAGACAGATAGTCAGTTAATTGAGATAGATTAGTCAAGATTACTCGTGTAGCATGCATGCATTTAATTATCTTATGTTTATGTAACCATTGGGATTGCAGGAGCATGATTGTGATAGACATATTATTAAAAGTTACTAGTGAGGAGAAAACCCATTCCGCTCAAGGGCATGGTCTCACTAATATCTATTACTGAGATGATATATTATTATCAACACTAGGCTTTTCGTTTGACACGAAGTTTTTGTTTTTCCCCTTTAACCCTTGGGTACTTAATTGAATAGTTCAAGAGTAAGGTTTCCAGGTTTTAGGTTGGGGAAATAATGCTTTCGATGACGTGCACGAGCTAGAGCTAGCAATATAGGGGTCTATATATGTCCGCTGTGTTATTATTTTATTTGAATGTATGTAATGACAGAAATTGTATCTGTTAAGTAGTAAACTGTGATTAACTAAGGAGCATCTTCAAATGTAGCCGTTGGCGTATTTTGTAATAATAATATTTCATCTGAATCTCGGCAACATTTTAGGATTATGTAATTAATATGGAAATTAATTAATAAAATCTATATTTTGAAAATTTTCATATTCCTATGCTTCTGATGTTGATAGTATTAACTAATCTCGTATTTTACTGGAGAATAATACAATTGATGACTGCAACATTAGTGGTGCTTATTTTTTAGCCTCGGAATAGGGGATGTTACAATCACCATAGTCCTGTGGATCAAATTCATAATCCAAACGATGGTATAAGAATTTCAGATTGATCCCCAGCCAAAAACGAGTGAAAACGTCAATCACACGCTTCATACCGATCTCCCCTATAACCCTTCCTACTTATCATTAAGAACTTCTTCAACAAGGAAGCCCTGTCTAACCCACCTCGAGAAGTAGCAACGGCATCAAGGCAATCCTCATATTCTAATCTAAATTTTTTGTTTTCAAGGCCGTTCACACGACTCATAGCCGCTCCCCAGATCCGATCAGTCTCATCCAAAAACCAATTCTTTGTTTTACTAGTTATTCTAGTGCAAGGACCAAAAAATTCCTATGCAGTAGAAATATAAGGCAAGTTTCCACTACCAGCAGTTTCCAACCCCTTTTATAAAGATCTTTTAACTCAAAAAATCTAGCCTCATAATAATTTTTAAAATCATTCTTCCCCGAAAGAACTACATTGGGTTCTACCCTAGGTAGAGGAGCAGGAGCGACACCATGCCTAGAATTTGCACTTGGAGTCAGGGTTGCGGAAGGAGCATCTTCGATGCTAATTTTCTTTGCAACCTTCCCGTCTAACACATTAACTTTATGTTTTAAAGCCTCAATTTCGTCTGTATATACGACCTCGTATATGCCTTCGGCATCCTTTAACAAACCTTCCAATTCTGCGACCCTAGCCAAAGCAGAATTTAGCTTCCCGTCAAGAGCGTCCACCTCCGGGTTTTCATCAAAAGAAGCAGGCTAAAAATCAAACAAGTTCATACCAAGAAAAATCAAAGAGAAATACAACCGAGTATGGAATGTACAGGAAATTGACAAGCTTTCCAAAGAGATGTTAATTTGCATAATGTATGCACAACCCAAAGAAAGTGTCCAACAATATAAAAGTACACGGTTATTCATAGTTATAATCCCCTAAAACACCACACTAAAAACACCTAAGGCACGTTGGCCAAGGGCATGGCTGAACTAACGGGAATGGTCTTCTGAGGGTTGTAGCAGGCACCCACCCAATATTCTATTGGCCCCTCTGCGGATACTTCGATACCCATGACACTGCATACCAAGATCAAGTCAAGTGTATGGTAGAAATAAGTAAAGATGTCCTTGGAACACTGCAGTAAATTCTTCCCCACCTTGCTTTTAATTTTCTCTCATTTGAGTTTTTCTGAGAAGGAGGCGATCCTATCCAGAGCTTCAGGCAAGGAATCCTCAAGCTCATGAATCTTAAGTATATCATTCCCCCTTAATTTCTAAATTGTCAATTAGTTAAGCTTTGGTTTTCGTGGTATTTCTGGCAAAGCAACCAAAATACCTAAGGACATCAGTCCTCCATCCTTCCCTCTATGGATGAGATAGCACCTTTGGCTCCACCCTCTTCTTCCACTCATTTGCCAAAGAAGGATTCATGCCCATGGCGGAGAGGAACCAAAGCCGAACAGGACCCCTATATCATTTTTCCTTCTTTAGTATCTTCCTCTACCTCAATTTGGTGGGAAAGTTGAGAAGATGGATCTTCTATAGTCTTCTTCGGCTTCCCTATTTATGCTTGATAGACGACACCATAAAGTGCGTCGCCGCCTTCTAAGGATCACTACAAGCTCTCCAACTTTGATTCAACTACCAAAATCTCTTCACATAGCCTAACATTATGTTGGTGTTGGCAAATAAGTGCAACTTTTGACTTCTTAGGCTTCCTACCAACCTCCTTTGGGTCTTTTTCAAACAGTTCATTAGCAATTATAAGACGGATACGTTCTTCTTTTGAGGCCACGGTAGGAGCCTTCACTTCAACCTCAAATTCAGCCACACTCGTAATATTATGGCCATAAATGATGGAGGCAAAAGGAATATTGGATTCAAGGATTTCGTTAAACTCGGATGAAAGCCTATAGGGACCAATCTAATGGATAATGATTAAAAGTTTGACTCAAAGAAATTGGAATGCACCACGTAAAAATCAAAATAGGAACATGTTAGCATGTATTATTAACTACGTCGTCATGTGACAAATCCAATTGAACCATATACAAAAAATAACAAAAGTAAGCAAAACTTAATCTTTATGTAAATTTCTAAGCCTATGCCAAAACCATTCCAAGCGAGGGCTATCAAGTGGGAAAGAGCCACTTTCTAGGGTGTATTGCCGTCGACACAGTATGAAGTCATTGAGTGCCTTTTTTTCTTTAACTACTTAATTGATCTTGGAAAGCAAACCTTAGGTTTCGTCCCTAATTTTGTAAGACAATATCTAATTCTTCCTCGGGCCTACGAATAGCCGCAACACTAAGACCAAGATGATCTAGGGTCTAAGTTTAGAGCATGTACTCACTTTCTTTCAGTAAATAAGACTTCTGAAGAAGACTAAAACAAACCAAAAAAATGATGAAGATGACCCAACCATTCATAAAACAATAATAAAATAAAATAAAATGGCAATAAAGGAAATCTACCGCGACGAAATAAATTTAACAAGCGAACTTTCATTACATATTAAAGAAATTTTAAAACCCATATACAAAAAGTTTTAATTGTTTACATGAGGATTTGAAGTGATCTCAGTCTCTTTAGCCACTTCAGCATCCTTAGACGCCTCATCATCCTAGGGGTCCTTATCCCCAATTATTTGCATAGAGGCAAAAGGAGAGACATTCTCCAAAGTAACTTCCTCATCCCATTGACCCGACAGTAGGTGAAAGCCTTATCAATCTTGGCCGAGTATCATAGTAAGTCAAGGTTGACCTCGTAACCAAATCGACGTCAAGCCAAGGCATACAGTCTGTAAACCACGGTGGAAGTGCTCTCTTTAAGTCTCTTCTACAATGTGGCCAGCTCCCCATCCCTCTCCTTCCACTCAGGTCCTTCGAGATAAGGACCTCCTCCGCGGTCTTCTATTTCCCACCGCCTTAAGATGATATGCATCAAAGTCTCTAACAATCTTAGCCTTCTCGAAAGTGACCAAAGTGAGACATGTTTCAAGTTAAGCAATACGAGCCGAAGGCGGGACCTACTCTCCATTCCAACTCTTCTGAGCCGTGCGTGTCAAGGCCCCAAGCTAAAAAAATTAAATATAACAATAAACATATAAGAAACAACTAAAGAAGTAAAGGGAAATAGAAGGAAGATAAAGGAAAGGCACTTATTTAAGGCCAAATTTTTTCACCTCGGCCACGAGATCAGAAGAAGGAAGCTCCGGAAATGGAAGGGAAGAAGAGAAAATGGAGATGAAGAAATACTAAATAAATTATCCAGTGCAAGCTTTCCAACCCTCTCAGCAAGTTCAGATACGGCGCCTGCGGGCAAAGGCAAATACCGAGCGTAAGGGTAAGGAAAATATTGCAAAGGAGGAATATGGAGAGCAGTCGAAGTAGAAACGGGGAGAGTCACTGAAGGAGGAGGGGGAGAAGAAAGGGCTATCTTCTTGGAGGTTTGGTCAAAAATTTTATCAACATCATGCTTTCTCTTTCAGATATTTTTCTTTATCGGTTGACTAGGTGCGAGAAGCATGTCAAATAGATCATCATCCATTTTACATGTATATAAAAGGAATCCGAAGGAAAAAGCTTTTCCTAAAGGAAAATATAAAATAATGAATTTGTAACCTACTTTTAGCAAATTATACATCTAGGCTTATCAAAATTGGAGAAAGATTAAAAATAGAATGAGAGAATTTATGATTTGGGCACAGAAACCCATGCTTTTTCAACATCTCTTCAGTAAAAAAAATTATTTTCCTCTCCTTTACGCCTATTCTAAAATTTGGTTCCTATGGGACTCATATAACTTGGTGGAATTATTAGAAAAAATAGGCCGAGTTGGATGAGGGTGAAAGGAAGAAGGAAAATTGTCAGAAATCGAAATAAAGAAATATAAGTCGATCCATCTCCGAGTCTTGTAGGGGACAGACGTTAGGATCGCTTTCTTAGCTTGAGCGTAATAATAACCAGCATCACCCTTGATGGGATTTTATTGATGTCAAACAAGAATTGGAGCTTCTTACAAGTAATGGTATAACCATTCTCCGCATATAGAATACATGTGGCAATCACAAGAGAGTATGAAAGGGGAGCGAGCTAGATAGGAACAAGATCAATGGCGGTTAGCCATTAGAGGAGGACTTGATTTGGGGGAAGATAGATCCCATGTCATATATGTTCGAAGTGAGAGAGGTAAACCCATTTGGGGGAGTATGAATACGTTCTTGAAGTTCAAGAACCTTATCCTCGTAACCTATAAACCCAAATTGATTTAGAATACCCTCAACGTCTTTCAAACAAGTTATCTTAGAAGGCAAAGGCAAAGGCAAAGGGGAAGAAGAGGCCATTTTGAAAATCATGAAGTAAATTGCAGAAAATTCTAAAACAAAGAGGTTTACAAGAATAAGATTCTTACTTCAGTTTGAAAGAAAATTTGAACTTAAGAAAAGAATCAACTTATCAGATAAATATTTTCTTGTTTTCTCTCTCTTTCTCTTTTCTTTTGTGATAATACGGGAACATTAAAGAACAAGAAGAAGTAGAAAAAAATACTTACCTTAGTCGAATATTTTCCACAAATGGAATAATGGAAAATTTTCGAAGTGTCACTCTATCGATGAAACAACAAGAATAATGAGCATGAAAATCAAGATAGATTTACTTGGTAAACAAAGAGATTGATGTTACACCTCCACAGAGGGTTGGCCAATAGGGAAATGACATGTGTGCAAAAGGATTAAATGTGAAACAACTGCAAGACTTTCTCCTTTTTTTGAAAAGAAATAAAGGAACAGACATAATTGATGGGATGTGGAGACCCAGTGTAGATAGGGACAAGTCCACACCCATCGACGATCGTTGCAGACTTAGGGGGAAAGTGTCATACTCGTATTTCCTGAGCCCTGTTATAGGAGAAATATGCAAGCACCAAACCAAAAAGGGTTGCTCTTAGAATAAAATTTAGACTACAAGAAGAGGAAGCAAAGAATAAGGAGAAGCCCAGTGAGTACTGCGCTCAGAAATTTTAAGACAACGACAAAGATTCAAAGACCGCACTTGTCCCTCAACTCCAGTGTTACATTATGATATTGAGCCCAAAAACCAAAAGCGGTCACAGAGTGTAGAAAACAATCTACAATCATAATACACAGAATTGCAGCATAAGCTAGAAGTGACAACAAGATGAAGATACTATGCTGCTACACCAAAAGTTGCAGTAATAATGCCAGAGTACAACATACCCCCCTTAAAAGATATATGCAAATGGGAATATGCTGCATTCATAAATCAATGTACAAAAATAACAGTTCAACGGTATAGAATAGGAAAATAATTAAAGAAGTGCGCCACCATAAGAATAAGCCAATAAAGAGGCGCATCACTATCAGAATAAGCTAATAAGAAACACGCTACCATCAGGATATAACAAACATATGGATGCAAAGAGAGGGATAAAAGAAGATGACCATGCTACAATCAAAAGGCTAAATAAGCCGTAATTTTATTCCTAAAGGTTATGCATTACAAACACTTTCAAGTGCGAATCTGTATCGCAGTCATTGAGGACTCCAGTAACCGTACCACATGGAATCAAAAACATTCCAAGGGTTGCGCACAGAGCCACTCAAACAGCGCTTCAGCATAGTTCCATACTTAGGTAGATGACAAAGATATAGGTTTCCCTAATTAATTACCTACGTAGTCCAGCACCAAGAGTAGTTCAGCATGGAATTGCAAAAGGCAACTACCCTCAAAAATGGAGACTCGACCTTTATTACCAACCTCATGAGTATTAGCAACGCACAAAGCAAAACAAAGGCACAATCCTCAACATCCTTATGGAAAAATGATAAAGATGGCGCAGTTCACTCTAAAGAAAAAGGGAAACAACTAGTCATACTCTCATTCACGTAAGGAGGCAGTGCATGGACCATTCATCACTCAAGGGCAGAAAGGCAGAGCTCGTCTAAATTTAGAATCTCCTGCTTCAATTACAAGCATTCTCGTTTCAAATTCAAATTCTCCATCAAAGCTCAGAATTCAACCGCTCAAATCCTAGTTTCGTGCCAAAGACCCATCAGTAGTCCATGCACATTAAATGAACGATACAGATGGATGGCACATGGCATGACCTAAAGGTAGAAACCATAGTAGTGGAAGAGGGATTGGGGCAATTCATGTGCATCATTTTGCTATAAATAGAAAAAGCACTATAGCTTGAAGAGGATCTTTTCCAACTCGAGATTTTTAAGGTCCATAATGAAAAGTTTGGTACTCTTTGGAATTAACGCTTTTACAATAAATATAAAGGAAAAAGTTGATATTTCCTCGTGGACGTAGGATTCTTTAAAATCCGAACCAGGTAAAACTCTCTGTGTCTTTACTTTTTCCTGCCTTTTTAACTACCTAGTTTTTAGTATTGAATTCTTTTTTTTCTTGAATTGGATATAGATTTGATTTGACATTTTAACAAACGGTTACAATGCAATTGCTTAATTGTGTAAGCTTCTAGCAACATAGTTACCACCTAAAGGCAATTTGATACTACTTAAGTTTGTTGATTCTAATTCAAGAAATTACGCTACAATAGATTTCGCGATCATTTGAGCAGTTGTGAGACAAAAAATTTCACCAACAGGTTTGGTTTTCCGAATGTGGCTATTGTGATGGATTATCATTTATGAATATGCTATATTGTTATGTACTTTGTTATCGGGAACATGTTTTAATCATTTGGTACAATTAATTTTATTTCTGATGAATTAGTTAAAATGTGTGTTACTTTTGTTTCATCCGCATATCACAACAAAAATAAAAGTGTTTATAATTATATCTTAGATGTGAAGCAACAATATAGACTATGGTACATATTAGTTTTGCAAGATTTGTATCTAAACTGGTCAAGCCATGACTAATCTACACTAATTCAATAGAAGCATAACTACTGATATGCTTGCTATATTTTCAGGAACTAAGCACCATCTTATGCAACATAAAATGAAAATTGTTACATTATATATCTATGTACAATATCATATATTTAAGTATAATATAAATCATTTTACTACATGTTTTGTATATTTCATATGTTTAGATCGATACAAAAGAATTAGTATTTGGTGTTGGATGAAGAAATTAAGTAGGAAATGTTATTGCAAAATTATAACGACCCGGAAATTCAGATCCCGAAAATTCCAGATAGTTAGAGAAAAGAAGAAAAGCGATAGAAGAAGAACAGAGAAAAAAAACACACAATCCCACATTCGCAGCGGATAAAATATAATATCAATAATAATAATTATACCAAAGAAAACTGTATCTATCAATTTTACATCGATATATCAGAGTTACAACAATTTTATACAACATTAGACAGATACAATTTAACATGTCTTAGATATATATAATAACATAGTGAAACTCTCCATACGTTCCTGCCATCCAGCTTGCCTCCTGAGCTCCAGAACGTCCTTACCTGAAAATTTGTAATACTCGGTCTGACCCGAGCATTACATCAAAGTAACACCCGGGTCAGGCTGGAAACCAGCGTAAGTAAACCCAACTAACCAGGAATCCAAAAGCATCCATCTTATATAAACCCGGAGCAACTCATATCAATTTACAACTCCACAAGTTGTTATAGACATCACTTATATCACATATTAATTTCTAAGTGTCCAAAACTTAGATTAAATGGTCAGATACACTTAAATCATTCCAAACCAGCATATTGATTTCCACATATCAAATTTATACAGAATCGAAGTGGCTTCGGGTATTAACTAATACTCGACTCCGGTCTCTTTGAATCCAATGTCTTCTTAACCCAAATTATCCAATTAAATACAATTAAATTTTAATTACCAGATATCATTTTGACGCATCAATTCATAATGGATAGATAATCACATTATCACCATTCATCCATCATATCATATCATAAAGCAATTCATATTAGGAATATCATCCAATCCCAAACACTCATCATCATTCAATCATTAATAAGCAAGATTGATCATTTCATTAATTATATTAATTAATGATCCTCAAGTTACTTTCATTAGTTAATTATTCTTAAATTTCAAATAATAATTAACCTTTAACTTAATTACATTCATTAATCAATCTTGATAAATCACAATCATAAATTAACTTTCCTTAATTACTATATCAATTAAACCAACTCCTTGATTAATTATATAAATTAATCCTTCAATTACACTGAGTAATCAGTACTTACTTTCTTTTATCAAGTAATTATCCTTTAATTACCCCATCAAGTAATTTAATTAAATACATCCAGTAATAAATTACTTTACTAAGAAATTTCACCTCATTAATTACTTTAAGTAATTAATACGTAACCCAACATCAAATGATTAACTTTAATTAATCAACAACCTTAATTAAGAATTAATTAATCCATAATTATCAATTAATAAATCCTTAATTATAATTAATTTACCTTTAATAATAGTTAATTAATTCTTAATTAACTGGCATTATAGATTAATAACCCCTTAATTATTAATCAAGAAAACCCAATTATTACTTAATAAAACTTTATTAAGCATTTCTTGATTACTAGTTTAATTAACCCTTAATTACGTAATTAATTAATAAAAAATTACAAATTAATTAATCTCTAATCTTTAATTAATTCATCAAAATTATAAGTTAATTAAATTAATTATTATCCTTAATTACTTAATTAACCCACTTTATATTTAATTAATTAAGTTAATTAATTACACCAAAATTCCTTAACTAACTTAATTAATTACAAATTATTTAACCATAACTATGTTAAGATAAAACTTTATCTTAATTATTCTTAATAAAACAATTAACTTAAAAAAAATCTAACCTTGCTTAATTAAATTATTAACTAAGTTTTAAAATACTTATCCAACAAAATAATTTAAAGTTTACAAGTCACAACTTCCTTTAAATATATATCTTCTTTCTCTTTAATCAACTTCGGGTCTAACCTGATCAAAACCCGAGAAACACCCATGTTCCTCTTTCCCCCTTCTTCCATTACAAAACTTAATTTAAGTTTTAGTTAAAAATTTCAAATGTAAAAAAAACTGTAACTATTAAACTTGTTAACATGATCCATCTCATCTCTACCCGAGTTGATATTCGAGTTATCATCTCCAACACACGATGATCTACCCGAGCTAATACCCAGCAACCCAAATACCCAAAAATTCACGATTCACTGACACTCTCATCCCCCTGTGCAAGCGCACCGGCACAAGAATCGCCTCCGACCAATGTCGACTTCATCTCCAAGTCACCCAAGCACCCTGCAAGCTTCTATGATTAACCAAACATCGTTCCATGCCTCGCTTCAAAATCGAGCATCACCAGAGAACTCGAACCAAACCACTACCTGGAAACAAACCCACATCCACGTCGCCGATCATCAGATCACCCGTAGATTCCGGTCACACCTCCGTCACTCATCCACGAAGCCATTCTCGAATTCTCCTCAAACTCGATGCATAAGTGAGGTAGCAGTGGACCAATTTTCCAGCTCGACCCAATTTAGGTTTAGAACCTAAATTCACCTGCCGCCATCGCCACGACCATCAGACAGTCCTCTATATATTTTTGCCATACCACCAGATCATTCCTCTACCTCTATCCAAAATTCCAATTCCCTTAAACTTTGTGACCATCAGAAATCACTCGAAATACCATTTCCAGAAAATCCCAAAATTACCCATTCAATTCTTTATTAAAAATTGTAATTTCGATTTTAAAAATACTAACTTTCAATGATGATTCAAGATGTAAACTCGAAACAGTAAATCCAATTGATTGATTTTATCATAATAAAAGAATTTCTACTGTATTCTTTTAATTCTAGGAGATTTTCACATTTATTTTACTTAAATAAAATTTTAAACTCAAATTTGTGTTTAAACAGACATAACATGTTTAAACTTAAGACTTATCAATGAACTGATAAGAAGATTTGGATTTCTCCTATTCCTATTCTCTGTAGATTTAAATAGAGAAGAACAATCAAATGGAACCACTGATCATACACTTATGTATACATATGCAAGCATTAATTACATCATAGACTCAAGTATTCCAACATGCATCAGATCATCCAAAAATGTTTAAACTTCTTAATTTTTGTTTGATGTTGAACAAAGATTTTAAAACTGAGGTTCTCTGATTCTTTTTTTTAATTTAAACTGTAATCACTTATATAGTCATGCAAACATTATTCATCACAGAGATTTCATAAGCAACAGATCAGTCATCTACTTAAGATTTTTAAGTTGATATTTACTCACCTTATAGAAGAATGCAGAGGACAACTCTGTTGCAATTCATTCTCCTCACTGTAAATTGAATCTGCATGTTGAATCATATGAGTTTGTTAGTTGATTTTGATTCTTGCAGCTGAGTTTACTTCCAGATTTTTTTACTGAAGTTGATTTAAATTTTACAGCAGAACTCCATTCTTCTTTGCTAGAGTTGAAGTTGAACTTTAAATTGATGTTGAAAATTTGGATAGATTTGCTTGCAATTGTTACCAAATTGGGTTTGCAAATTTTAAACATGAATTGGTTTTTGCAGATTTGGTTTTGAAATTCCTTTTTTTTATATCTGATTTTAGTTTCTTATTTGAAGAAAAATGTTTGAATGAAATGAATTGTTAAGTTCATATCTATATTTTCAATAAAAAAATTGTTTTTTAAAAATAAATAAAATCATTGCCACATGTTGCATTATGATGTAGATAAATTACAAGTGTCTTCTTTATTGGTTAAATACTTAACACATGTTCCCTTTTTATATAAAAACAGATTTCTTAATTTTATAAAGGTTTTTAGATGTTTGTATATGTATATATACAAATTAAATTTTATCTATGTAAAATTTTAATTGTATTAAATCTTTTCTTAAATCTTATTAAAGCTTTTTATTTAACCCCTTTTTTTTCAAATTACATCTCCTTTTTACTCAACTTATGTTTTACAATTTATATTTATACATTTTGTAGTATGTATACAATATCCTTAAAAGAGAATGATTTTAAAAAAAAATTATACACTATAAGAAAATTACATATATTTATTCTTTTATATTTACAATCACCAATTCAAATTCAATACAAATTAAATTTGAGTTGAAAATAAGTTTTCCCATTTTAAATAATCATATTAGGAGATTATCACATAATTATCTTCCAGATATGAATATTGATCATCAAATTTATTTGTTTTATTCTCAACAATCAATATTTCTATTAACTTACCCAATTAATTATCAGTTTACAAATATTCCAAAATTCGAGTTATCACATTCCTCCCCCCTTAGAATATTTTCGTCCTCGAAAAGGAACGAAACCAGAATTTATTAAAATGCTTAAAATTAGATAAATTTTCATTGATCATTTTTAAAACTCTTTAGAAATCTACATAATATTATTAAAATAATTTTTTATAAAAATACTTTTATAACTCGATGTTTCAACCAGTCCATCTTTGTTCTCACAGAAATTCGGTCATACGTTGATCAGGCGTACGACTGAAAATCTATAAGTACTTAGCAGACCCGTTTTTCAACACCCAGTGAAAAGACTTAGAAAATAATTTTATTGAAAATTCAGAAAACAGTTTTTGAAAATAGAGGATATATCTTTGGTGAGAATGCTCTGGAAATCATCACCCCCATCCATGGTCACAGTTGCATTCCAGGGTTACGTTGTCGTCACAGCAAAAGTCCATGTAACTGCAGGCTCTCCACGGCCTCTCGATTATGCCATGGAACCCACATAACAGATCATAGTTACATTCCAGGGTTACGTTGTCGTCACAGCAAAAGTCCATGTAACTGCAGGCTCTCAGTGGCCTCTGATTTTCGCTGTCGAAATGAAACTTCTCCACTCCAACATAGGTCGCAGTCTACCGATGTAAAATCAAACGTAGACTGTTGGCTCTTAGCGACACACACGACCTTCACTATGTTACCATAGATCGCAGTCTACCGATATAATATCAAACGTAGACCTTGGCTCTCAGCGACATACATGACTTTCGCTATGGTAACCTCTACTAAAGATCCCCAGGAACTAGTTTTGTCCGGACTCCTCACAGGATCAACTTTAGAAACCCCCCTTGGGGCTCAAGGCAGCACCACCCGGTGGTACTCTTGAGAAGTTCATTTCAAGGGAGCGTCTTTTTCCCCAGAGCCATCATCAAAACATTTTATACTACACATATATAGTATCTTTCAATCATACACCTAGTATGATCTCATACAAAGCTCCTTTACTCAAAATCGATTATCCCAAAATCGATAATTTTCAAACAAGGCTTTCCAAATTCAATATTGATTTTACCCAAAAATCAAAAGCCTTTCCAAATCCATAGGTTTCCAAAACCTTTTTTCAAAATCCTCATATGATCCTTTATATATATACAGATATATATAATCTTTAAAATTTTGCATCATTTCAAACTTGTATAAAACTCCTTTTATACTTTAAGACACCTTAAAAATCCTTTTTTTTGGGCAAAAGATTCAACAAGGGGAGTTTTATTTTATAAAACAAAGATATTTAACTTTGTTTACTCAAAATCAAATATTCAAATTTGATTACTCCTTTCAATATCAATTTCATTCAAATCCGTACGATGTACACATATCATTCGTACGCTATACCAATCTGATCGCTCACTCGATCACACATTTCACTTCCGAACTAGTTATCGTCCATCCGACTTCCTAGTGCAGACACAGATCAGGTTTCTTGATCAGAAACCGTCATTCTCCTTGCATAGTCATAACTATGATAGAGAATATCCAGAACCAATCAACAATCCATCTCCAGGTTCGCCGTCGAAAATCGAGTGAAAAATCCCACTCGGATCGATATAACTATCTCGAAATTCTGTGTTCGAATCTGGATCAAATCACTATGTGAATAGAATAATAACGTATATCCTACGTATTTATCTTCATTGATTATCAACTAAATCAATTTCTCTTATCTAATCACATTTCCTTTAATTTCTATCCACATAATCACAATTCTTCCAATTCTATTGGATTATCACTTTAATTCTTATCAATTCAATTTAAATTTCTTCTACCATTTAAATTGACCCAATTCCAATTTAAATAACTTCAATTTCCATTGAAATTGATTCAACCCCAATTCAAGTTGGATTAACCTCGGTTTCTTTCCAAATTTAACTTTATTCAACCTTGATCTCAAATTTCTACTAATTCCAATAATTTCAATTGAATTAGTTCCAGTTTTAATTCATTTCAACTCCAGTTTGAACTAATCTCAATTTCAAACTCCATTTCCAAATCAAGTTGAATTATTCTTGATTTCTTCCCAAATTCAATTCAAATTCCATTTGAATTTAAAACTTATTCAACTTTAATTACAATTTTCAAATAATTCAAATCAATTCGGACTAATTTCAAATTGAACCCACTTCAATTTCAAATTGTTTCAAATTAATCCAATTCAAATTTTCCATTTGAACTTTATACTTATACATCTTCAATCACAATTTCAATTAATCCAAATCAAATTTAATTTGAACTAATTTCAATCCAAATTCCAAATTTAAACCATCTCTAATTATATAAATTCGAGTTAAATTCACTAAGGTTGGTTTAGCCCTTTAAACCAAGTTAACCTTTATTAAAAACTTTTAAACAATTTAATTTCAAATTAAAGTTAGATTTTCTTTTATCTCAATAATGGATTACCATACTCTATCTCTCATTCATTTAAAAAATTCTAATTCACAACTTAAAGATTGTTAACAACAATAGGATGATATCATCTAATTTATTTTAAAACCTCAATTCATTTTAAATTTTTAAATCTCAAACCTATTTTGAGATCACACAAACTCTCAATTCCAATCAACCATTTAACTTCCCAAGTTAATCTTAATTTCATCCTCAAATTTCCAAATTAGGTTGATCATTCCAACTTATTTAACTCTTCCTCAAGTTAAACTTAATTCACTTAACCCTATCAACCCTACCCAATTTGAACTTCCATTTCAAATTTATACTTATCATAAATAATCTTCCACTTATAAAGTTAAAAACTTATCACTTTGGGTATCATATCTCATTCCAGATTTAAAACTCAACATTTAGAGTTTATCTCAAATCATCTTTGATATTTAAGTATATCCATACATATACATATTTAGTTCTTGGCTCGCCAGGCCAAATTTTAAAATTTAAATCACCTTTGGTTCCAATTCAAACAAATTTTCTTTAAAATTGAAACATTTCTATTTTTTTTTTTTAAATAAGATCATATTCAAAGTAGTTTGAATAATATTATTTCCTTTAACATTTTGAAACCAATTCAAATTTTTAAACTTAGAATTTAAGACTTCACAATTTGAAACCCACTTTTATTTATATCCTTTCACATTTACAAATTATTTTCTTTTTAAATGGTTACTTCCTTAAAACATTTTATTGTTTATTGAAAAACAATCATCCCATTATTAAACACAATATCCATTTTATTTTTTGGTTTGAAATCTATTCTAATTCATCTTATTCTGAAATACTTCTCCAATTCAAGATTTCAATTTGGTTGTAATTCTATTACCACTTAATTCTTACTATTACTTTTAATTAAATTAATACTACAACCAATTTCCTTAATATAATAGATAATCTATTTCTTACATAAGATTCATTTAATTTTTAAATCATTTAAAAACCTTTATATAAGAAAATAACAAGTACGCTCTCTCATACACACACACACTCAACTCATTATGGGGTACCACTTACCCTATCCTTAATGAGTAATCCCAACAGAGCTAAGGTTCTTGCTTAACCTTCAGCTCTAATACCAAATGTAACGACCCGGAAATTCCGATCCCGAAAATTCCAGATAGTTAGAGAAAAGAAGAAAAGAGATAGAAGAAGAACAGAGAAAAAAACACACAATCTCACATTCGCAGCGGATAAAATATAATATCAATAATAATAATTATACCAAAGAAAACTGTATCTATCAATTTTACATCGATATATCAGAGTTACAATAATTTTATACAACATTAGACAGATACAATTTAACATGTCTCAGATATATATATAATAACATAGTGAATCTCTCCATACGTTACTGCCATCCAGCTTGCCTCTTGAGCTCCAGAACGTCCTTACCTGAAAATCTGTAATACTCGGTCTGACCCGAGCATTACATCAAAGTAACACCCGGGTCAGGCTGGAAACCATCGTGAGTAAACCCAACTAACCAGGAATCCAAAAGCATCCATCTTATATAAGCCCGGAGCAACTCATATCAATTTACAACTCCACAAGTTGTTATAGACATCACATATATCACACATTAATTTCTAAGTGTCCAAAACTTAGATTAAATGGTCAAATACACTTAAATCATTCCAAACCAGCATATTGATTTCCACATATCAAATTTATACAGAATCGAAGTAGCTTCGGGTATTAACTAATACCCGACTCTGGTCTCTTTGAATCCAATGTCTTCTTAACCCAAATTATCCAATTAAATACAATTAAATTTTAATTACCAGATATCATTTTAACGCATCAATTCATAATGGATAGATAATCACATTATCACCATTCATCCATCATATCATATCACAAAGCAATTCATATTAGGAATATCAACCAGTCCCAAACACTCATCATCATTCAATCATTAATAAGCAAGATTGATCATTTCATTAATTATATTAATTAATGATCCTCAAGTTACTTTCATTAGTTAATTATTCTTAAATTTCAAATAATAATTAACCTTTAACTTAATTACATTCATTAATCAATCTTGATAAATCACAATTAGAAATTAACTTTCCTTAATTACTTTATCAATTAAACCAACTCTTTGATTAATTATACAAATTAATCCTTCAATTACACTGAGTAATCAGTACTTACTTTCTTTTATCAAGTAATTATCCTTTAATTACCCCATCAAGTAATTTAATTAAATACATCCATTAATAAATTACTTTACTAAGAACTTTCACCTCATTAATTACTTTAAGTAATTAATACTTAACCCAACATCAAATGATTAACTTTAATTAATCCACAACCTTAATTAAGAATTAACTAATCCATAATTATCAATTAATAAATCCTTAATTATAATTAATTTACCTTTAATAATAGTTAATTAATTCTTAATTAACTGGCATTATAGATTAATAACCCCTTAATTATTAATCAAGAAAACCCAATTATTACTTTGTAAAACTTTATTAAGCATTTCTTAATTACTAGTTTAATTAACCCTTAATTACGTGATTAATTAATAAATAATTACAAATTAATTAATCTCTAATTAATCCATCAAAATTATTAGTTAATTAAATTAATTATTATCCTTAATTAACCCACTTTATATTTAATTAATTAAGTTAATTAATTACACCAAAACTCCTTAACTAACTTAATTAATTACAAATTATTTAACCATAATTATGTTAAGATAAAACTTTATCTTAATTATTCTTAATAAAACAATTAACTTTAAAAAAATCTAACCTTGCTTAATTAAATTATTAATTAAGTTTTTAAATACTTATCCAACAAAATAATTTAAAGTTTACAAGTCACAACATCCTTTAAATATATATTTTCTTTCTCTTTAATCAACTTCGGGTCTAACCTGATCAAAACCCGAGAAACACCCATGTTCCTCTTTCCCCCTTCTTCCATTACAAAACTTAATTTAAGTTTTAGTTAAAAATTTCAAATGTAAAAAATACTGTAACTATTAAACTTGTTAACAGGATCCATCTCGTCTCTACCCGAGTTGATATTCGAGTTATCATCTCCAACACACGATGATCTACCTGAGCTAATACCCAGCAACCCAAATACCCAAAAATTCATAATTCACTGACACTCTCATCCCCCTGTGCAAGTGCACCGGCGCAAGAATCTCCTCCGGCCAACGCCGACTTCATCTCCAAGTCACCCAAGCACCCTACAAGCTTCTACGATTAACCAAACATCGTTCCATGCCTCGCTTCAAAATCGAGCATCAACAGAGAACTCGAACCAAACCACTGCCTGGAAACAAACCCACATCCACGTCGCCGATCATCAGATCACCCCCAGATTCCGGTCACACCTCCATCACTCATCCACGAAGCCATTCTTGAATTTTCCTCAAACTCGATGCATCAATGAGGTAGCAGTGGACCAATTTTCCAGCTCGACCCAATTTAGGTTTAGAACCTAAATTCACCTGCCGCCATCGCCACGACCATCAGACAGTCCTGCATATATTTTTGCCATACCACCAGATCATTCCTCTACCTCTATCCAAAATTCCAATTCCCTTAAACTTTGTGACCATCAAAAATCACTCGAAATACCATTTCCAGAAAATCCTAAAATTACCCATTCAATTCTTTATTAAAAATTGTAATTTCGATTTTAAAAATACTAACTTTCAATGATGATTCAAGATGTAAACTCGAAATAGTAAATCCAATTGATTGTTTTTATCATAATAAAAGAATTTCTACTGTATTCTTTTAATTCTAGGAGATTTTCACATTTATTTTGCTTAAATAAAATTTTAAACTCAAATTTGTGTTTAAACAGACATAACATGTTTAAACTTAAGCCTTATCAATGAACTGATAAGAAGATTTGGATTTCTCCTATTCCTATTCTCTGTAGATTTAAACAGAGAAGAACAATCAAATGGAACCACATATCATACACTTATATATACATATGCAAGAACTAATTACATCATAGATTCAAGTATTCCAACATGCATCAGATCATCCAAAAATGTTTAAACTTGTTAATTTTTGTTTGATGTTGAACAGAGATTTTAAAACTGAGGTTCTCTGATTCTTTTTTTTTAATTTAAACTGTAATCACTTATATAGTCATGCAAACACTATTCATCACAGAAATTTCATAAGCAACAGATCAGTCATCTACTTAAGATTTTTAAGTTGATATTTACTCACCTTATAGAAGAATGCAGAGGACAACTCTGTTGCAATTCATTCTCCTCACTGTAAATTGAATCTGCATGTTGAATCTGGTGAGTTTATATATGTAAAATTTTAATTGTATTAAATCTTTTCTTAAATCTTATTAAAGCTTTTTATTTAACCCTTTTTTTCAAATTACATCTCCTTTTTACTCAACTTGTGTTTTACAATTTATATTTATACATTTTCTAGTATTTATACATATATCCTTAAAAGAGAATGATTTTTTTTTAAAAAAAATTATACACTAAAAGAAAATTACATATATTTATTCTTTTATATTTACAATCACTAATTCAAATTCAATACAAATTAAATTTGAGTTGAAAATAAGTTTTCCCATTTTAAATAATCATATTAGGAAATTATCAAATAATTATCTTCCAGATATGAATATTGATCATCAAATTTATTTATTTTATTCTCAACAATCAGTATTTCTATTAACTTACCCAGTTAATTATCAATTTACAGATATTCCAAAATTCGGGTTATCACAAAAATATTAGTGTTTATATAATTTTCTTGGGTTCATTTTGAATCATCCCTGCTTATGCCATCAACTTTTTATTATTTTTTAAACCATGTGTAATATTGCATTTCTTTTCAAACAAATGCAATGAAACAATGTTTGTACTAGAATATCATCTTTAGGTTATGGTTATATTTAATTGTCGATAAACTATTTTTTCGAAATGTCCATTTTTATTGTTTTTCTTAACATACCATGAAACCATGGTAGTAAATTGGATCTAATTGTCATCTATATCGATACTGATATGTGAATTAAATTATTTTGTTGTGTTGTATTTTTTGTCCATATTGTGATATGTATTTTACCAATGAATAGTAGATGATGCACTTTTGGCTTTCACATCTACATAATAGACCATATGTCAACAAATCTGCATACATTTTATCGTCAGACCAATATCAACCTAACAGCATCTCTAACAAAAATTGAATACATATTACATTTGTTTCGTTGTAGAATGTAAAGCATTGGGTTCCCCGACAGTTTTGCAAACTAGGTGCTTGTTTGACAAATGTTTGTTGTTCAGGTGCTTATTCAACAAGCGCTTGAAAACCAGGTATTTATTGAACAAGCAATTGCATTAGGTTCTTGATAAGCCCATATTCAACAAGCGCCTGAGTACCTTGCACTGTCGAACAAGCATCTGAACAACAATGCCTATATTAAGCGCTGGCCTAACATTGATTCTCATTTTAAACTTACACCCTCTCATGTTTCTCTTTTCCCTTATTATTCACCAATATGTCGAAATGTCGCCACCTCCCATCAAAATTGCTAGATGGACTATCCGTTACACAAACGATGCCAGTGCTGGTGCAATTCATACCATTCTGGATGCTATTTTGAGCTCATACGATCTTTGGAGCTTGTATGAGCTACCACCGTGAGGAAGCATCGATTGCAGTACTAGCGATACCGTTAAGTATATTTTTAGTATATAATTATTAGATAAATAAGCCTATCACAAATTATAATTATTTACATGTTTGCTTAGTTTAGAGCTAATATTTAATAATTACTTATATAGGCCGATCACATAACTGGTAGTTGGCATAAGTGTATTGCTAAGTACTTTCATACATTACCTGAGCCGATTAGGGTTTGGCTATATGCTCATCTTTTGGTGATTTTCTACAATCGTCGACATTTGCATATGTAGACCGTTGTATAGTAGAGGCTCCAATTGAGAGGTTGCCTACTATACATATATTTCATTTTCTAGATTTTGAGTTAGGATTGACTCGTTTGGACTTTATATGCTGATTCGTATAGAGGTTGGCCAACTAGACCATGTACTGGTACCATTTGATAGTGGATATGAGGAGTTTGAGTCATATCAAGTGTATTTATCGATTTTGGCCAACAATAGGGTTAGAGGAAGCGCTGGCACACTTACATGTCTATAGAGGCATATAATAGACGATAGGGACACCGTGAGATGCACACTCTTGTTATACTTGTCTTTCTATTATATATGTTTAGTTCTTCATTTTTTTCAAACTATAAGGGCACTATTAGATTTGGATATCTAGCTAGATTTGTAGATGTAAATGGACTTCATATTTACGACTATCGTGTGGTCATCCTTGAAGGTCTATATTTATCGTGAATACTTATGCGTTGTAGCAGTCTCAACAGATGCTTGGTATTTGGTACATCTTCCCATTTTGGTACCATGAGTATATAACCAACATGCACCCACAACTTATTGATGAAGCGAACACTATTTCATATATGTACTTCCCCAGATTATATCATTAGAGAATGCTACGCATGTAGCCCATGCTGTATAGTGGATACATAATGAGTCGATCGAGGGCAGATAGCAGGCAAATGCGAGGCGGTGCAAAAACGTTATTTTTCACCCCAGGCAAAAGTATATTCAGTTTATGGAACGTAACAATGAACATTCCATCACTTTTCAGTTTTCTATTTCGAGATGAAGGGAAAGCTTTCAGGATCCTACATGTCCTTTCATCTGGTATTTAGGGGAGTGATGTTGGTTGTAGTTGTTCAGTACTCCTTTTTATCTGCTTTCATAGGATTATATGTATGGTTTTATTCAGGCCATCCCAACTTATATTGCTGGCATGAGGGCCATGGAATGGGTGGATGGCGAGCCTTTTATTGTATCTGAAGATTTCAATGCATATTCAATTTGAGTAGGCCTACATGCATACTCGTTACCTGATTATATATGGGGTTTGAACTTCGATCATATTGGCATCCGTATCTCTTCTGGTAGAGTTCCATTACCACCAACTTATTTTGAGCCTTCGTTACCTTAGTACACACGACCTCATATGTATGGTCCCCCTCAGCATGCATTCAGAGCATACAATTACATGGTCAAGTTGTTGAATATCCATTGTAGTATCCTATAGATAAGGACGTTCAGGGTGTACCTTCTGCTGGCTTATATCATCTGCATTAGGTACGTATGACTTTTAAATTTCTATATGATTCACTATCATTTATAGCCGTGATATATGTATAAATTTATTTCTTTACATCATAGTAAGCCCAGTACATGGATCAGGATATATGAGTGATTATTGAATTTGAGCGCATGGCACTTGATTAAACTTAACATAGGTATCAGGGCTATCAGACCACCATACAGCAACAATAGATTCTATATTAGACTAAACATTGGATTTCGGTAGCTCAATTTGAGGTCAAATACATGATTATCAGGCTCAGATTCAGCAGCTTCAGCAGCAACACCAACCGCTACCTAATCCACATGAATTCATTAATGTCAATGATGATAGCAACGATGATGATAGCGACAGTGATGGGAGTGGTATTGGGTCATTTCACAAATACTGATGCTATTTTTTATTTAATAGATGTATTTTGAGTTTGTCTTCATATTTATGTATTGCTATATCCGAGATGATTTACATGTATCTCAGACAAGTTTATTTGAGATGTTCATATGTTGATGATGATATTTGTATATGCTTGTTTAAGTATTATTATATTGGTCATATGATGATGGTTCGTATTATTATGTTTTCATTTTGTACTATATTCATAACATAAATAAAAGAAACAAACAGATGTTTAGTTCATAAACAAAAATACTTACAAAGAAACAAACATAAGTGACATGGAGTGCCAAATAGAAACAAACAAACTTGTGTTTGTTTGTTTCAAATTCACAAATGGTTGCATGTGGACGTTCAGATGGCACTAGATTCGAATGAAGTAGATTATGAACTTTCTATTAAAGTGAAAGTTTTACATTGAAAGTTCATAACATTCCTAATGGAAAATGAAACTTTGACTCCAAAAGATTATTTAGTACCAATTAAAATGGATATAGAAGCTGACCATAGACATATGGAATAGACGACTAATCAAGATATATGGGTTGCTATTAACGTAGCCTTTAATAACTATCTTAAATGTAGATTACTTCGAAGGATTTTGAAAACTCGAGGTACTCATGTCATGTTTACTAGACCTTGTTAAAGATACAGAAGCATTGTAAATATAGTGGAGGAAGACAACCTATTTCAGTTAACATGATCTACGTTTGATTCTTGATATTTTTTGGGGTATCATACTTATTTTGTTGGACATGTTGCATATGATCTTTGGGTTAGCTATGTTAGATAATTTGAACGATTTTCAAAAATTATGTAATTTATTTAAGTTAAGCAAGTTCTTAGTACTTTCAAATTCAAGTTATATAAGTTAATTAAGTTAGGTTAAGTTACGTAAGTTATTTGTTGTTTGATAAATGTTGTTTGATTTTTTACTTAAAGGTACATAAGAGACTAAACAAGGTTCGTGTTTTCAAATTCAAAACACACTTGTAGGTACGAAATGGACAATGACTTAATAAAAATGGTACAAATAAGACCATGAGCATTAAAATAGAAATGATAACAATCCTCGAAAGTAAACACACCAATTGATTAAATCTGTCTACGACCACCGACAAATTAGATCGAACTTAGTCTCTTATGAAGCATTTCAATTTCATCTTCAAATTTAGTGGCATAAACAATGAGTTGATGAGGTAAAGGATCATTAAGCTATGGCCAAAATCCATAGCCATCTGAAAAGTTGTGAAATCTATGATGATGTTGACCAATGTCATTTCTATTTCTTATAATAGAAAATAAAATAGAAACTACATTTATAATATATTTGTTGAGAATCAAGCTATTTTTCTGTTTAAGGTAGTTAGTGGCAGAGTTCATGCCTTCTTTGCTTTATCCCATTGTGGTTTCTCTGCTCTTCTCTTTGTCTTCTTTCATCCTCCAGAACTTACGCTTTTATGGATCTCTTTCATGCTCTCTCTTTATAGCATTTTCCCACTATTTCAACATACCACTTGGTTGGTGGTTGGGGGATGACCTATTTGGTAGGATATCATGGCTTAAAGGACCTTGAGATGAGTATGATAATGGTATAAAAGTATAGTTGTTAACCACCATTATTGTGTACTATATTAGAGTAATTAGATATGAGTGTAGAGCAGTATGTACAAGTAATACATTATAAATAATAGAATACAGTAATATGTTATCTGCCTACCCTAAACAAGTTGACATGCGTAGACAAATAGACAATGTAGCTATAGTATTTAACTTGACATGTCATCGATCCATTCTATCTACCTTAAATAAGCTGGCATGTGTGGACAGATAGATAAAACTGCTATAGTGTTTGACTTGACATGACTCTGAGCCATTCTATCTACCCTAAACAAGTTGGTATGTGTAGACAAATAGACAACGTGGCTACAGTGTTTGACATGAAATTAAGCATTCTGTCTACCCTAGTTAAGCTAGCATTTGCAGATATATAGACAATGTGACTACATTGATTGACATTACATGACACTGAGTCATGCTGTCGACCCTAAACAAGCTAGCATGTGTGGAAAGATAGACAACATCACTATGAATATTCAGTAATCTTTTTTATTCTCGCTTATTCAAATCTCAAGTACTTCATCATTTCTATTCAACAACACAGTAATCATGTCAGCTAAAGAACTTATATGTTTCAACGATAGCAGTGATAACTTTGGTGAAATGATGGAAGATTATTTATGTCGTGAATGAGAGCTATTAGCAATGTCTACAATATAAAGTAGCCAATCCAGTAGGCAACAAGATGGATAAGTTGTTGACCATCATTAAAAACAAAAACATTCTTGGAATAATAAAAGACCAATAGAAGACTATTTTATCCCAAATCATACTTATACCGATGATGATTTTAGATGAAGAGTTTGAATGCACTAACATTTATTCCTTAGGATGCTACAATCCACTAAGAAACATGACAAATACTTTATCTTCAAACCCATTATGTTTCATACTCAAGGATTGACTGGTCACTAAAAAATGACCACTGCATTGAGAAAGCTTGCATATGCCGGACCAACAGACTCTTTTGATGAGAATTTGCACCAGGGGAAAGCACAATACTATCAGCTTAGGACAATTTCTATCAAGCCATCATAGACATATACAACGATCCATACTTATGAAGATCGAACATAGCTGACATAGCAAGACTAATGGAGGTGCATGGCAGTAGAGGATTGCTAGGAATGTTAGGTAGTATAGATTGTATGCACTGAGAGTGGAAGAATTGCCTAAAGGCATATGCCGAAGCTTATCAAAATAAGTCTCTTGTAGATTGATAATTATTCTTGAAACGATAACTTCATATGGCTTATGGATCTGGCATGTTTTTTTTTTGGAAATTTTAGTTCCAATAATAATCTAAATATAGTAAAATGATTAACTTTATTTAACGACTTAGCTAATGGTAGATCAGCATCATGTTCAATCAATTTTCGAGGAAACATGTATGATCATGAATATTATCTTGGGGATGGTATATACCTTAAATGGAGTACCAGTGTTAAGTAAATTCCTAACCCTTTAAACAATAAATAATCAAAGTTTGTGCAATGCAAGAAGGATATGGAAAGGATGTTGAAAGATCAATTGGTGTTGTTTAGTCAAGATTTTCCATAGTCATAATCCATGTAGACTTTGGTCCCCACTTAAAATGGCACAAAATAAGGTACGAGGATGCGGGAGACATGGAAGAAGAATTTGACTAGAGGATGCTGAAGTAATACATTTTGTATAGCGCAATGTTGTGATTGGAAGCATTATAGAACTCGAGTTTCATGTTTCTAACCATGTGTCATTACGTAGTGTTCCACTTCACCATAGACTGGAATGAACTCATAAGTCATATTTGAAATTTTTATGGCAACCAGTAGAAGATTATTGTTGTTGTGACACCCTATAAATTGAACGTAATTAATTAAAAACAAATTGATTAAAAAAACTAAAGCCGAAAATGGAAATATCACAAATGTCATAATTTGGGAACGAAACTTATACTGGAATGTTCGTAGCGATTTTCTGATCAATTTTCATATATAAAGTTTTGCGATCGTAGTTCAAATGGAAAAGTTATCATGTTTAAAAAATCGAATAAAAAATAATTATATATGCAATTAAGGAAATTTATTAATGTTAACTATAATTAAGGGTTACTTAATGTTTAAGAAGAATTAACGTTAAATCAGATCGTTCAGAATTGGAATTAAATCAACATAAATGGAATTAAATAAAGTGATAAATATTAATTAACGTAAACAAAGCAACCAGTCGACAGCTTTATTGGGATCAATGGCACCAAAGCGCTCAATCGGTGGTAGTCGGTAGTTGTATATGGAACCTAGGTCGAATGCGCTAGATATAATATAATGGCTGGAATTGATTCGAACCTCTATAAATACATGCCTATCTACCCACTATCATTTTCATATTTTCTGAAGTAATGGCGAAGCTCTACCAATTTTCTTTTCTTTACAAATTCTAAAATCTATATAAACTATAATATATATATATAAGTAGAGAACAATGGAGAATAATAACGTGGAAGAATAGAATCGAATCAAATCAAAAGCCAAGGTGATTCGTAAATATAAATCTAAATTAAATTCAAATCTCTTTTCAGATTTAAATTTCTAATGAATATATATACGATTTCAATACATATTTTGGTAGAAAGAAAAGGGAGTCAAACAGGAATAACATGATTTAGATCTAGAGATTTGGAAGCTATAAGGTGAATGGGAAATTATATATTTTTATATAATATTAAATTTATATCATTGTAAATCTATTCCTTGTATGCCTAAACATAGTTTGTAGTTGTAGGCTTATATATACATATAATGAATTTGAAAATTGTTATCTAGCTTTTTGACCAGGCAGTATTCTAACAAACTTAAACAATCGAATGGAACGAGCAAACAATAAAGAAATGATCTAAGGACTTTGAGAATATCATAAAAAGGCAAGAAAAGGGAGATATAAAAAAGGAGCGAAAAAGTTGAAAATTTGGAAGTTCGAATTTTTGGAAGAACCGTCTCGAAGCAAACCCACAAAATCCTTAAGTCAGACTCAAAGCAGAATAGACTTGAGAATCCTCTGAGTTAGACTCGAAGAAATATATTAAAAATCCCAAGCGCGACTCAGAGACAAGGGACCAACCCTTGGACTTGACTCGGTACCGACCCCTATTGACTCAGAGCAAACACTCGAACTAGAGAACCTAAAAATCTCAAATCAAGCCCCAAGTAAACACTTGAATTTCTCAGGTCGGATTCCAAGAAAAAACAACCCAAACTAGAGAAGTCACGAATCTACCTAAGTTGGGGATCGATACTGACCCCAGTCTAGGGATCGGTATGACTCCTAACTCCACAATATGAGGACCCTATCTCCTGCCTACATGCCTAACTCGATGCTAAAAGCTTATTTTCAAGCTCGCTTTGTTGAGCCAAGACAATTCTTTATCGATCTCCATGAACTTTTAAATTTGCAGCTTTGTTCTTCTACAACTCCATCATTTGGACCCTAAAACAAGCTATTATTGATGCAAACAACTATGGAATCATGAAGCCAAACACAAGATGATTCGAAGAAGAGAGTTGAAGACAACTAGATTGGCAAATTTAGCGGCCGGTATCGACCCCTATCCATGGAGTCGTACCGACCCGTAGCTACTTGATGATGCGGCATCCTGCTTCTAAGAAGCACTAGTCTATAGCAAGGAGAACGACTTGGAGATCTTTTGTGCAAGGTATTAGGCTCCCTACCTCTGTAAAAAGAGGGGTAGGGCTCAGTTTTCGTGATGTTTTGTCTCTAGTTCTATTCTATCTTATATACTTGTAATTCTGAAAATCTAAGTGCTGAAATTGTACTGACTCCTAAGAACTTCTGCCTCCAAGTCAGAAATAAGCAATAAAGTATTAAAGTGGACGTAGATCTTGCTTTTCTGAACCCTTATAAACCCTATGTGTTCATTATTTACTTGTTTCCCACTCGTTTTTCATTTAATTCTTCACGTTTATTCTCTACTTAAATCTTTGGTGCTTGTGGCATTTTTGGTTCAAACATTTTGTGCTTTCATTGAGAGACCGACTCTAGGGCTATTTGGATCCTTGTCTACTATTGGATTGCCTAAAATCCAGGGAAGAGATCCAGTTTCTTATCAACTAGTTTCCCTACTACTCGGATTTGAAAAAAGTCTATAGGAATTATCTTCAATGGCCCCCAAGAAAGACCAACTTTTGCCTCCTCAAGAGCTACTGATGAAATAGAGAATGCTAGCCTTCACATCTTGGACATGGATGCATAACAACATGCTGTTAATGTCTAGAATCCATTGGATGTTATCACAAGGATTGATTTTGAGTGTATGATGAAAGAGCAACATGATAGCTATGTAGAGTTGAACCAAAAATTCTAAGAAAACAAAAACTTGATGATCCAGATGACTACTCACCATAGGAAGAGTAGGAGAGAGCAGACTCCTTTATATTCAGACTCTAGAAGTTCCTCATAATTTGACCGTTACCAAAGAAATAGAAGGCCCAGGATGAAAGCATATGAAGTAGGGATCTCTAGGAGGGAATATGCGACCGTTCCTCACTAATGCATAGGGGCCGGTATGGATCCTACCAATGGTCGGTACGGAACCCACTCACTAAGGGTGGGGACTTAGGGCTGGTCGTGGCATGCAGCATGGGTGCAACGTGACCGACTAGGGCGTCGAAAGTCAAGAGTTTGCTGTTGAATTGCCCTTAAGGAATGAATGTAAAGCTGCTAGGCAAATGATTCTTCTGGAGTTAGGAGAACCTAGGCGACCGAGGCACGAACCGGGATCGTTTACTAGACCAAGCATAAGGAATAGCTTACAACTACCGTAATCCAGTAGGTTCCCAAGAGCTGAACTTGGCCGACATCGTGAGACAACTTGTGAGAGAAAGTCAAGGCCAAGCTAATGCTGACTGGGGTACCTCCACGAGTCGAAATCCCTCCACTGAATCCTTTTTGCATGAAGAGTATCCATGGAGGTTCAATATACCAACCATGCCAACATATTCTGGGAAGACTGACACCCAGTAGCACCTTATAAAGTATGAGTGACACATGGATTCTGCCAGGGCCATGAATGCAGTTAAGTGTAGATGCTTTCCTATTTTCTTAGAAGGAGTAGTGACCATGTGGTTTACTTGACTACCACTAATGTCCATCTAATCGTTTGATTAGCCGGTGAGGAAATTTATCGAGCAATCCTGAATGATGCGACTCGCCTCAAGGATGTCATGTCGTTGTCTAACTTATTCCAAGGACCAGGGGAGTCACTTAAGAACTTTTTACGAAGATTCAATATCACCATGACTGAAGTAAAAAATCCTCAAGAGAACATAATGTTGATGGCTTTGATCAGGGGGATCCACTACGATACAGACTTTGGTGAATGGTTATCAAGAAAGACTCCTACTACTCTGGATCGTTTTTACAACAAGGCGGTGCAATACTTACGCAAGGAGAAGACTAATCTAACTAGAAGAGGGAACAATACAGGCTGTCAGGTCGAAGCAGCGCAAAGCAACATTGCTATGAGACAGTCCGGAGCGAGCTTCGAGGACATAGCTGTGAATGTATATAATAAGAGCAGTGGCCAGAGCAAGGGTCATAGCAGGGACACAAAGGAAAACCTGGATTCTAGGAGACGACCGAGAATCCCAAGATTTGACACACACACTCCGTTAAATGAATCAATTAAAAATATTTACTTGGATACTCGCGATTTGGAGCAGTACAGGAAACCCGCCCCGATAGAGTCAACTGAATAACATATAAAGTTTGGAAAGTTCTATAGATATCATAAACACTTAGTCATGACATGAATGAGTATAGATATCTTCGTGATATGATCGAAGAATTGATCCTGAAGAAAAAGCTCCAATAGTTTGTGAAAAACCCGTAGGATGGTGGGCAAGGAACATCCGACTCCTAACGAGGACATATAGCCTCTAGTGCTGACGAACCTAGGCGGCCTGAAAGGAGATTGGTTATAAACTAGACCACTGATGGTCATGTCCCATCTAAAAAGGGGTGGAGCAAGGTGGAATGGTAAGCGCGACGATGTCATTTCATCTTAGAATAAAATTTATGCTTATTTGCTTAGAACTATCCTATAAGATTGGCTCTATTATTTTTCATTTTCAATAAAATTGCTTTCTACTCATGCAACCTTGTCTTTGCGTGTTGTATGAGTCATGAAACGCGACCAACTCGGATGAAATTTCTTATGAATACTGTAATGCATAGGTACCCAAAGTTAAGAGCCCACCAAATCTCCGTGGCCCATGATTAGACATGTGGAGATTTACCGAAGTGAGTGTGACTCGACCGCTCATCAACCAACTCTTACTTCTGACTCAGGGGAAAGACCGCATTCCAAAAGTGGATGTGACTCGACCATCCACTCTCAAGTTCATACCCAGAGTTTTTCAGAACACTTACGCCTTACCTTGAGCTCAGTAGGCTCAGAATCCGACCTAAAGTGGACGAGACATGACCGTCCATGCACTGACTCTCGTCCTCAACACAGGGCCCAAAGCATAATCCAAGATGGATGTGACATGACCATCCATCGACCGACTCAATCCCATGATTTGATGGGAGGAGTGAAAATCCAATATGGACGTAATCTGACCATCCATCGCTGAATTTAGAGTGGATGTGATCCGATCATCCGTCTCCTAACTCTTTCCCTTGATCTGACGAGGGGAGGTTAAATACAATATGGACATGATCCAACTGTCTATTGTTGAATTTAGATTGGATGTAATCCAACCATCTGTCTTCTAACTCTTTCCCTTGACCTGACAAGGGGAGAATAAATCACAAAAGGACGTGACATGACCGTCCAATACGAGATGGATGTGACCTGACTATCCATCAACTTACTCTATCCAACGATTCAATGGGAGGAGTATAAAACCACCCAAGACGTGACTTAATCGTCCAACCACGGTGGGTGTGACTTGACCATCCATCGGCTAACTCCTACCTTCGATATGTCAAAGGGAGTAGAGACTTAGGGTAGACGTGGCATGACTACCCATTCACTAACTCAGACCTTAGACACGGCTGGAGGAGTATAACTTCATAAGGACGAGGTTCGATCGTCCATGCACTAGTTCCGCTAACCCAAGACTAGGGAAAAGAGTACAATCACCCAAAAGCTGAATACGACATGTTAACACTATGGCTCGTGCCTAGTATTAAAAAACAACTCGTTATTACAATTTTATGGAACTTGGCAATGACCTATAGGCGTGTGAACATGCTTGGGAGCCAATGGAAAAAGTATGTGTATGGTTGTACGAGCGCATATGCATACTTGACATGCAACTTCCTAAACCGATGAAAACTGAATTCTTACCTAGGACTTTCAGGAAAGAAACTAGTTTGGACAACCGAGGCCTACAAGTTTAGTCAACAAGCTCAATGGAATTGAGCACAGACAATTACCGAGAGAATAAATTTTGATTTTAAAATTTTAGATATTGACCAAGCATCACAACGGACAATTATAGATATGACTCTTTGTGAAAGCCACTCGACGGAAGGATAACGTTAGTTCGAGGTACTGAGTGAAATCTAGTCCAACAATCCCAACTTATCTTGATTCAAAGCACATCATGTTTGCAACAAGATGTACTTTTGTGGGAAAATGTTATCTAGCCTTTTGACTATGCGGTATTCGAACAGACTTAAACAATCGAACCGGACGAGGAATGATGGAGAAATGACCCAAGGACTTTGGGAATATAATAAAAAGGCAAGAAGGAAATATCAAAGAAGGAGCGAAAAAGGTTGAAAATTTGGAAGCTCAATGAAGAACCGACTTAAAGAAAACCCACATAATCATCATGTTAGATTCAAAGCAGAATAGACTTGAAAATTCCCCAAGTCAGACCCGAAGAAATCCATAAAAAATCCTAAGCGCGACCCAGAGTGGACTCTGTACTGACTCCTGGACTTGACTCGGTACCGACCACTAAAGACTGGAGCACACTCAAAAATCTCGGGTCTGACTCCTAACAGACGAAGAAAAACTCAAAACACAAAAATATCAGGTCAAGCCTCAAGTAAAGACTCAAATTGCTCGGGTTGGACTCTAAGCAAAAGCAACCCAAACTAGAGAAGTCATGAATCTACCAAAGTCAGGATCGGTACCGACCCTACTCTAGGGATCAGTACCGACTCCCAACTCCACCTTGGGTGGAGCCATCATCTACCTACATGCCTAACTCAATGCTAAAAGCTTATTTCCAAGGTCGCTTTGTTGAATCAATTCAATTCTCTATCGATTTCCACGAATTCCTAAACTTACAGCTTTGTTCTTCTACAATTCCATCATTTGGACCCTGAAACATGTTATTATTGATGCAAACAACTATGGAATCACGAAGCTAATCCCAAGTCGTGCTAAAGTAAAGAGTTGAAGACAGCTAGATTGGCAAATTTAAGGGTCGGTACCGACTTATATGCATAGAGTCATACCGACCCATAGCTACTTGATGTGGCATCCTACTTCTAAGGAAAACTAGTCTATAGCAGGGAGAATGGTTTGGAGATCTATTTAGCGAGATATTAGGCTCCCTACCACTATAAATAGAGAGGCGAGACTCATTTTTCAAGATCTTTTGGCTATAGTTCTATTCTGCCTTATATTCTTGTAATTCTAAAAATCTAAGTGCTGGAGTTGTACTGACTTAAGAACTTCTGCCTTCAAGTCAAAAATCAATAATAAAGTATTAAAGTGGATGTAGGCCTTGCTTTGCCAAACCATTATAACCCATGTGTTCATTATTTACTTGTTTCTCGCTCATTTTTCATTTAATTCTTCACTTTTATTCTCTACTTAAAATCTTTGGGTGTTTGTGACATTTTTAATTCAAACAAAAATCATGCCTACATCTTTTGTGAATTTTTAATTTAATTAAATATTGCATACACATGAATCCAGAAAGTAAGATGAAAGTAGTCTCTAAATTAATGAGATTGTATAGTAATTCCTAGATTGTTGGTTAAAATATATATGTTAGTAAATATGGATTAGAAGTTATTATGATTTAAATTGGGATTTAAGTAGTATTTTAATTCATTGGAATGAAGTGTGATGTGATGTTAATTTTGATAAATTATCCAGTTATATAAATATGAATAAAAGTTTATCATTTGAAATAACAAGAAATATCTACACGAAAGAGATGTATAACATATGGACGTTTACCGTATTTTGTGCCGTCTATTTCGATGGTAACAAATAAGATAATTTCTTGTAATTCCAAACACAACACCATTCGTCTTTTAGATAATTTATGGAAAATTACAGTGTTAACATTTCCTTTTGGTAAGATGTAATTTCAACACATTAAAATACGGGAATTTCTAAGTATAAACAAAAGTATTGTAAGTAGAGGTAATAACATTAATTCAATTATAATACTAATCAATTATGAGTCAATCGCATCTCTCTCACGTAATAATGGCGGCTCTTTGCTTACAGATTCGAATTTTCTCTCTCATGAGACTCACATGAAATCTCCACGTTAAAAAGAAATCTTACTTTATAATTTGAGTGCTAATTCCGAAAATAATCATTCCTTTTCTTACAAAAATTCAAACTATAAAGCTACACGATAGAAATCAAATTGATAATGAAATGCTTTAGGTGCGGGTTTGCTGATCATTGGGCGAAAGAGTGTAGAGATCCAATCATCTGCTTTAAGTGTAAAAAAAAATGGACATAAATGTTTCACATTGGTAGGCCCATGATCCTTTGCTTGCTTTCAGGTAGTAGTCATTGCTGATTACTGAGAGATAATGTGCAGGTTGTTGAAGAAGAAGATCTCGGGTAAGTTGTTTATTGGGAGAAACAGTTTGAAAGTAAGAACACAAGTATTTCTACTTGTTTGTTTAAGAGCAGAGGAAGTAAAGAAAGAATATGCAGTTATCAAGAAATGAGAAAATATAAGAAGAGGAAGAAGCATGCACAGAAATTTTCAGAAAAATGTAGTTTTTATTTATGAAACTGATGATACATTATACACTGATATCTGGGCAATTTATATAGCTGAATTACAACGGCTAGATTGACTTAATCAACACTGCTCTTATGCAATCAGAAATCAAGTTTGAACAAGTCTGTGCATGTGTGCACGTGCAAACAGCATGCATAACCCATCTTATTCTTTCACAGAGCCAACTGGTACATCGTCTTCACTTTCTTCTACTTGAGTCACCATGGTCTTATTACTGAGTGATCCTTGAGCATCTTCTAGTGATCTCTGACCAAGAATCTACTGCAGTAGCTCTCCGGTCTTCATAGAAAATGGCGATGGGTATGGGGCATAACAACTCCCCTCCCCATGAAAAATGGACCTTGTCCCAAGGTCCAAGGTGGGAAATTTCTTGATTGTTTCCTAGTATTCTTCCCAATTAGCTTCTTTATCAGGAAACTCCCTCCATTTTACTAATATCTGCACTACTGGCCGATTATTAATAGGAACAATTCTTCTATCTAAGATCCTTTCAGGCTCCTTGATCAACTCTTCTATATAACTAGGCATGTTCTCTTGAATTATCATTCCAGTTCCTAGCTCCCTTTTCCACTGAGACACATCAAACACATGATGGATCTTAAATTCAGGTGGTAAGTTCAATTGGTAAGCTACATCTCCTATCTTCTTCTTGACTTCATAAGGCCCATAGAACTTGGGGGAGAGTTTATGTGTCTTCAAATTCCAAGCAAACAACTATCTATATGGTTGTAACCTTAAGAAAACCCAATCTCCCACTTTAAAATTTCTCTCTGTTCTTTTGAATTCTGCATATTTCTTCATCCTATCTCTGGCCATTGTCAGACTGACTTTTAAAAATTGTAAAATAATGTCTCTGGAGAATGATAACTCTTCTACCTGAGGAACGTTTGCTGTATTTGGAATGTAAGTCAACAAGGTGGGGGGAGTAACCCCATATACTGCCTGGAATGGTGTCATCCTTCTGGCCGTTTTCCAGGTGGTGTTATACCAAAATTCTACGAATGTTAACTACTTAGACCACTCAGAAGGTTTATGACATACAAAGCACCGCAAGTAGATCTCCAATTTTTGATTTGTGACTTCTGATTGGCCATCAGTTTAGGGATGGTAGGATGTGCTTAACTTCAGGGTGCTGCCTTGCAATTTAAAGAGTTCCCTCTAGAAAATGCTAGTAAAGAGTGAATCTCTGTCGCCGACGATGGATGTTGGCATTCCATGAAGTTTAAATACACCATCAAAAAAGACTTGTGCTACATCTCTAGCAGTGTATGGATGCGATAAAGGGAAGAAATGAACATACTTTGATAGTCTATCGACCACTACATATATAATGGTGTATTTATGACTCTTTGGAAGGCAAGTTATGATCCATGGTGATGTCAGTCCATATTTTCTCTGGAATTGGCAGAGGCTGAAGCAATCTTGGTATATGTATGTTCTCCCTTTTATTTCTTTGGCACACATCACATTCCTTTACATATTGCTCCACATACCTTTTCATCCTTTTCCAGTAGAATACAGCTCTAATTCTTTCTACGGTTCCTTTAATGCCAAAGTGTCCTCCATGTGGGGTGGAATGGAATTCATTGATAAGAGCTTTGAGTAAATTTGAGTTATGATGATCAATGAGAATTTTTCCCTTATAAAAGAGCAACCCATCAACTAGTTTGTATTTATTGGAACCTCCATTTTCTATTTTCTCTTTGATTTCTACATACACAGGGGAGTTAACCAAGGTACTTTTTAGCTGTTGCAACCATATAGCCTGCACCTGAGAGAGATACATGCACCGACCTTTTTCTTCGTCCCTTCTAGACAAGGAATCTGCTACTATATTTTTTGTGCCACTTTTATGTTCAACCACATAATCATAGCCATGTAATTTAGCAAGCCACTTCTCTTGAATTCCAGTGCGCAGCCTTTGCGTGAGCAAGTACTTAAGACCTTGATGGTCAGTCTTTATAATGAATTGTCTCCCTAGAAGATACCGTGACCACTTCTTTGTATCTAGTAATAATGCAAGTAATTCCTTTTCATAGGTCGAAAGATTAAGATTCCCGCCTTGTAGTGCTTTGTTGGGAAATGCAGTAGGCTTATTATCCTGCAAGAGTATTGCCCTTATGCCAATACCACTGGCATCACATTCAACCACAAAAGGCTTATTAAAATCTGACATGGAAAGGAATGGGTGGACATGAGGCATTGTTTTAATCTTTCAAATGCTTGGGCTGCTTTATCATTCCACTGAAAAGAATCCTTCCTCAAGAGGTCAGTGAGTGGTTCGGCGATAATTCTGTAATGTTTGATAAACTTTCGATAATATCCCATGAGGCCTAGGAACCCTCTTAATGCCTTCAGCGTAATGGGTGTAGGCCATTCTTTAATAGCTTGCACCTTACGATTGTCCACAACCACCCCCTTGCAGTGATCACATAGCCAAGATACTCTATCTTTGGCAAAAGAGCACTTAGAAAGTTTGATAACTAACCGATTATCTTGTAGTACCTACAAAGCAACCCTGATATGTTCCAAATGCTCAAGCATAGCTTGGCTAAAAATTAGTATATCATTAAAGAAAACTAAAATAAATTTCCTTAATATGGTCTGAATATAGTATTCATTAGAGATTGAAAGGTAAAGGGAGCATTTACAAGACCAAATGGCATAACCATAAACTCATAATGCCCATCATGGGTCTTAAAAGCAGTCTTATGAATGTCTTCCTCATTCACTCTGATTTGATGATATCCTGATCCAAAATCCAATTTAGAAAAATATTTGGCACCATGTAGCTTATCAAATAAATCATCAACTAGATGTATAGGGTATTTGTCTTTGATAGTAATACTATTAAGTGCTCGGTAGTCAACACACAACCTCCATGTCCCATCTTTTTTTTCTAACCATTACAACTTGTGAAGAGTAAGCACTATAACTAGGCCTTATGACTCCGGTATTCAACATTTCTTGGATGATTTTTTCTAGCTCATTTTTAATATGATGTGAGTGCCTGTAGGGTATTAAACAAACAGGCTTAGACCCTTGTAGTAGTGGTATTCTATGGTCTTGTGAGTGCCTATTACGAGGCAGTGAGTTTAAAGGGGCTAGTACCTTTGGAAATTTATCCAGTATTGTCCTAATTGGTTCGAGTATAATAGTACTTGTTTCAATGACAAGTTGAGAACACAACATCATGGCTACCTGTCCTTGTATACATCATTTTTTAATTGTCTTCTTGTCTACTATTCTTAGGCCTTCTTGGTGCATTCCTTGTCAGATGTGAATCTTTCCATCATACTTAAATTTGACTTGCAATTTAAAAAAAATTAAGGTCACTTCACTTAATGTTTTCATCCATTGGGATCCCAACACAACCTGACAACCATCTAGGGGTAATAAAAGTAAATCTACAAACATGCAACAACCTTGACATTTTAAAGGTACCTAACCACACAGTCCTTTACCTTGAAGCCTCTCACCATTAGCTACTTGTACTTTGAATCTTTTTGTATCACCAATCTCCAATTGGATTCCTTTAGCCAGTTGGAAATCAACGAAATTGTGTGTAGAGCCTGAATCAATAAGGACATGCACTTGTTTTCCATGTATTTCCCCTACAAACTTTAATAGCATGAAGGGCTGGTATCCCACACATAGCATGGAAGGTGATAGTAGGATTAATTTCTTCATTGGATTCTATAATCTCCTCAATTCTTGGGCTTCTTGATCTTCTATCTCCTGTACAACTTCTGGTTCTGTGATCCCTTCTAATGTATATACTTGTTTGCTCTTGCATTGATGGCCTGGATGCCACCTTTCATTGCAGATATAGCACAATCCCTTTTTTCTTTTGTCAATAATTTCCTCTGAGGTCATTCCCTTGTTTTTCACAATTTCTGCTAGTATGTTACTCCTGTTGGTGTTGGGATCATATCCTACTACTTTATTGTTCTTGGGTGGTAAGTTTCTTGATGTCAGTGGTTGAGAGGTGGTAAATGTTTTAAAGGGTTTCCTAGACCATCTACTTTCATAAACCTTTGCTAGTGCTATAGCTTCCTTAAAGTTGTTAGGCCTGGCTGCCTCAACATCATCCTAATATCATCCTTTAAACCATCTAAAAATTTGTCAAATACATAATCTGGGTGCAGATGTGGCAGGAGACCTTACAGTTGTTCAAACTTGGTGAGATGTGATTGAACAGTAGCAAAGGCACCAAATGGCTTTCTTAACTCAGGTGGAGCAAACCTTACTATGATCTCTTCCTTAAAATTATTCCATAATTCATAATTCTTGACGTTGTTAGATAACCACTTGAACCATTTCTGTGCATCATCTTTGAGGTGGAATGAACAAGTTGTCACCCATTCCACTTCTGGTGTGTGGTGATACCTAAATAACTGCTCGACCTGGTCTATCCATTCAATAACAGTATCATCTCCCTTGTAGACTAGAAATTCTAATTTAATAGTGGTGTGTTGCAATAGGGAGGGAGTGGGCAGAATACTTGGTTGTTGTCTTGGGTGAGGGTTGGTATTTGTTTCCACTGAGTGTGGAGAGGATGATGTACTCTTGTAGCTATTTCTTTGGAATGGAGGTATATAGGGATTGTTTCTAGGAGTTTGTTGTGATTTTTGAAGGTTGGATATGTTGTTCTTTATTTCTTGCAATAAAGATTCCAATGTTGCTGACAAAAGATCTATTTTTCCATTCATTTCTTGGGTGGTTTGATAAAGTTCTTGCTGTGCTTCGGTAAGTTGCTCGAGTTTGTTGTTGGTCTTGTCATTGAAATGCTCTTGCCTGGCCCATAGGTCATGTTCATCATCATTCTTTGGCGAGTCTGGATGTTCATTGAAATCATCCTTTGGGACTTGCTCTGATACCAATTTGGTAGGCCCATGATCCTTTGCTTGCTTTCGGGTAGTAGTCATTGCAGATTATTGAGAGATAATGTGCAGGTTGATGAAGAAGAAGATATCAGGTAAGTGGTTTATTGGGAGAAACAGTTTGAAAGTAAGGACACTACTGGTTTGTTTAAGAGCACAGGAAGTAAAGAAAGAATATGCAATTATCAAGAAATGAGAAAATATAAGAAGAGGAAGAAGCATGCACAGAACTTTTTAGAAAAATGTAGTTTTTATTTATGAAACTGATGATACATTATACATTGATATCTGGACCATTTATATAGCTGAATTACAACGGCTAGATTGACTTAATCAACACTGCTCTTATGCAATTGGAAATCAAGTTTGAACAAGTCTGTGCATGTGTGCACATGCACACAGCATGCATAACCCATCTTATTCTTTCACAGAGCCAACTGGTACATCGTCTTCACTTTCTTCTACTTGAGTCACCATGGTCTTATTACTGAGTGATCTTTGAGCATCTTCTAGTGATCTCTGACCAAGAATCGACTGCAGTAGCTCTCCGGTCTTCATAGAAAATGGCGATGGGTATGGGGCATAACAACTCCCCTCCCCATGAAAAATGGACCTTATCCCAAGGTCCAAGGTGGGAAATTTCTTGATTGTTTCCTAGTATTCTTCCCAATTAGCTTCTTCATCAGGAAACTCCCTCCATTTTACTAAGATCTGCACTACTGGCCGATTATTAATAGGAACAATTCTTCTACCTAAGATCCTTTCAGGCTCCTTGATCAACTCTTCTATATAACTAGGCATGTTCTCTTGAATTATCATTCCAGTTCCTAGCTCCCTTTTCCACTGTGACACATCAAACACATGATGGATCTTAAATTCAGGTGGTAAGTTCAATTGGTAAGCTACATCTCCTATCTTCTTCTTGACTTCATAAGGCCCATAGAACTTGGGGGAGAGTTTATGTGTCTTCAAATTCCAAGCAAACAACTATCTATATGGTTGTAACCTTAAGAAAACCCAATCTCCCACTTTAAAATTTCTCTCTGTTCTTTTGAGATCTGCATATTTCTTCATCCTATCTCTGGCCATTGTCAGACTGACTTTTAAAAATTGTAAAATAATGTCTCTGGAGAATGATAACTCTTCTACCTGAGGAACGTTTGCTGTATTTGGAATGTAAGTCAACAAGGTGGGGGGAGTAACCCCATATACTGCCTGGAATGGTGTCATCCTTCTGGCCGTTTTCCAGGTGGTGTTATACCAAAATTCTACGAATGTTAACTACTTAGACCACTCAGAAGGTTTATGACATACAAAGCACCGCAAGTAGCTTTCCAATTTTTGATTTGTGACTTCTGATTGGCCATCAGTTTAGGGATGGTAGGATGTGCTTAACTTCAGGGTGTTGCCTTGCAATTTAAAGAGTTCTAGAAAATGCTAGTAAAGAGTGAATCTCTGACGCCGACGATGGATGTTGGCATTCCATGAAGTTTAAATACACCATCAAAAAAGACTTGGCTACATCTCTAGCAGTGTATGGATGCGATAAAGGGAAGAAATGAACATACTTTGATAGGCTATCGACCACTACATATATAATGGTGTATTTATGACTCTTTGGAAGGCAAGTTATGATCCATGGTGATGTCAGTCCATATTGAAAAGATGGAGTTTCTAGGTAGGTTGTAGATGGCTAAGAAGAAGAGAAAGGATCTAGATCACGTTGAAGAACTTATCCTTGGCATATAGAAGCTTGAAGATTTTAAGATTGCTGTTGGCAAAGGTTGGAGAGGTTAAGAGATTATAAAGTAACAATATGGAGGAAGCTGACTTTACCACACTGAGAGCTAAAATTGAAATTTCTTCTCCATGCGATTTACCTTCTTTAATCAAGCTTTACACTAATGAATACTATCATGGAAAAGATCTCATTGAAAAGATGCACTGGTGATCTAAACTTTAGAATGAATTCTGATGTGTTCAAGAACGGTGTATTCTTAAAAGGAGTTGATGGTAAATGATGACATGGCAATACAAGAGAAATTTGAGTGTTCTTGGAGATGTTGCTGACAATGTTGAGGTGAATGAAGGAGAAATGAGCAACCCAATAATAGAGTCTTCAATTGAAGTGTAAGTGGAAAATGTGGTTAATAGTTCTAAATTGGAGAGCAGCGCTGAAATGGTTGATGTTGATTTATGGTGCTTCATGGCTGATGAATAGATGTTATCTAATGCCGATAACGCTCAAAATAGAGAATCAAGGGATGTTTTATAGGAAGGAAATCAAAAGCAGATAATGCAAGATGAAGCTAGACAAAAGGTAGTGGTAGAAAGCTCGTAGATGGCAATGAAAAAAGGAAGAATGTTATGGACCATGCGGGGCTAACAGTGCTGAGGAGGAGTGCAAGAGGACATGAATCTGATCACCCACTTGAAGGTAGTGATTTTGTACTTTCTTTTTTAAATAGTTTATCACATGAACAATTATATGCTCTATCAAAAAGTACTGGTTTCATTTTAAAGAGTAATGGCGTGATGAATTTAAGCGTAAGGAGTTATAGAGGATTGATTCTATTAAATGATAGCGATCTCTTGGATTAGGCAATGCCTTAAAAAGCCTAAGAGCTAAGAATACAATAAATAATTTAAATCCTGATATTGTTATACTACAAAAACAAAATCTCATGTCCTGATGAAAACTTTTTTCATTGTTTGGGATATCGGACAATTGGAGTTATGTGGAAGCAAGAGGTAGTGTTGGTGGATTATTTGTTAGCTGGAATAGTAGAAACTGGATTTTGATGCAGGAGATAAAGAATGCATATTGCTTACATGTGGCACTAGAATTTAAGACACTGGAGTGTTATATTTTATTACTAATGTGTATGGCCCTCACTTTATAGAAGAGAGAAAGATGCTTTGGAGGAATGTATTCGATTTCGAAGTTTAATGCAAGGGCCATGGCTTACCGATGGAGACTTCAATGTAACAAGGTTTACATATAAAAGAAATAAAAGAGAAGATGATTATATAGATGATATAGAATATTTTGGGGAATTTGTAAGGACTTGCAATCTATAGATCTTCCACCCACTAATAAAAAGTTTACTTGGAGTAATGATAGATAATGTTCTACTTTGGTGAAGCTGGATAGATTCTTTATAAATCCTAAATTTGAAGATATACATCATCTCTCTGTTCAAAAAGGACATGCTACTATTATCTCAGACCATTGCCTTATTGTGTTTGATTCTGGAGATAAGATAAGGAGGAAACTTATATTTAGATTTGAGAAAATATGGTGCCTTGAAGATGGTTTTGAAGAGATAATTAAGAAGAAGTGGGGAGAATGTTGGAAGAATGAGGATGTCACAAGCATTATCATTAGAAAACTGAAAAAAAACCTCAGAAAATATTTAAAGAAGTGGAATAGAGAAGTCTGGAATTATTTAAAGAAGGAGAGTTAATCCTTGAGATGATGGTTTTGATGACAACAACCTTAGAACTTGTTATAAAATATAAATACTAACATTATAGTTTAGATCATATATGATATAAACATGCAGGTACCAAAAATGAAGACTGTACAATATAGAGATTCAAGATTGATCAAGATTGAAGACTCATGAGTATCAAAATATCAAAAGTTCAAGATTTCAATAGTACAAGATAAGTATTGAGTCTAGAATTATGTTAAATCTTCTTGAAAGAAATTACATCTTTATTCGAAATTTATTCGTGGAATGGAATCCACTTCGAGCCTGTTAAAAGGATGGAACCCTAGTGAGATGGAACCTAAGACAATATCTAGTGGAACATATAGTGGTCCTATTTTGATATCCACTAATTTTATGAAAATGCTTTTCAAAAATATATATCTTATTTTAAATGTTTCCAAAACCTTCTTTTTAATAAGACATCTCTCTTGTTTTAAATATTTTAGCCTCAAAAATATTTTTATCATTTTTATATTCTGATTTCAAAATTGTCCTTGTTTTTAAGCCATCTTTTTTTTTAATATTTAGCTTTAAATTATTTATACTCCGATTATAAATCACTTTATAGATTAAAATTATATATATTAAAAATTACTTTATAAACTCTTTTATATGTTTAAACTATATTCAGATATATTTACAAAGTTTAGAAATTGTTTCGACAAATTATAGAAACCAATTTTAATAAGAAAATCAAAATCATCAAATTTGCCTAGAGCATGTCGACATCCTTCAACCTCCCATGTCGACATGGTGTTCCTTATTTTCCAATTTCAATTTTCAAAAGAAGTGTCTATTCGTTGTATCCTTTCACAAATAGATATAACTATTGATCTCCTATAAATACCAGTAGTTCTAAAAGAATTTTTAATCAGATTTCACTTGTTTTCTCTCCTCTTCATCTTCCACATTTATTCTAAAGAATTCTAGACTATACTCTACTAAAATATCAAGTGAATCAAACTTGATTATCTCTTGTTTGATTTTCTGCCACTCTCTCCATAAGATTTCAGTGCTATTCAGAGTTATAGGATCAGTTGTACATCAAACTGTTGAGCGAAAGGTGCGGTTGGTCCTTGAAATCAATTGGGTGTGATCGTTGCCTCGGAAATTGATTAGGTGATCTTGTGGCCTGGTTAAATCAAGAAAGTTTGCCCCGGACTCGAATACAGGAGGGTGTACCTCGTAGCTTTGAAACCGAGGGTGTAATCTGAGAGATTATTTTGGAAATAAATCCATACAATTATGCGGGACTGGATGTATGGTAACTCCGACCAGTATAAAGTCCTAGTATGTTCTTTCCTTTACTGCTTTTATTTAGTATTTTCATTTATGTCTGATTCTATGATTATATCTGTGTCTATGAATTGCATTTGTTGGTGATTAAATTACACAAGTTTCAAAAAGATTTAGAAAATCCACTAAACACAATTCAACCCCTCCTCTAGTGTTATTCTAGCCTTAAGATCCGTAATCTGCATTTCTCACATTTGGTATCAGAGTGAGGTTTTCAAAATTTCATAATATGATTTTTGAAAATTTTTAAGATGTCATTTTTTGATAAAATTATTAACACTATTATCATATGAACATGTCATAGAATCATCATTATATTGTTGTTTAAAATTATATTTATTTATTTTGAAAAGTCACTTGATTCTTTAAAAAGTTATATTGTTTTGCAGGAGAAGAGTTATGTTTAATGACTGCTGCTTAAAAGATACCAGATAATGAATCATCGATCAAGAAGAACAAATAGATATATAACGATAATCGACAATGAAATGGGTACTAGATCAATATAAAACTTTTGATTCTCATCTACAACTTGATTTTATACTATACTTCTCTCCATCTGCTTCACAATGCTATCGGTTTCATGCGAATCCGTCAACAAATGACCAATTTATGGTCAAATGAAGTTTTGGTAAACAAAGAGAAAAAGAAAGAAAAACTATCAATAGTATTTTTCATATTGCATCTAGAGATTTGATTATTTTATCCCAGCCCCTTTTCCAGATTGTAGTTCTTATTCTCATGGTCGTTTTGATGGATGGATCATCAAATTCCGATCAAATTGAGTGAGATATGACAGTTTGAAGTTGGCCATTCAAAATTGAAAACTATGTAAGGGCTTTCCTGCATTTCTCTTAGTATTCGGCCTGTTGCACCACAATACTGTCTAAATTCATCACCAAACTGTTACTAGGTCATAGCACTTGTCTTCCTCATTGATTTGCCACTGGTTTCATCCAATTCCGTTAAGAAAGGAAGGAGATATGCCTTCTAGAAGTTTGATAGTAAATAGAAAAATGGAAAGAAGAAAAAGAGAAACTTTTATGAAAAGTGGTAACTATTGGGCCTATTTATAGTGGTTGAAGTTTCCATTCATTCAAAACTCAAATTAAAAAATTTGACGCCAGGTTGGTCAATCTGCTAAATCATATGTATCTTTCTCATACGATCTTCAAATACTATGCTGATCAGAAAAACGAGCCCGTCGCAATAGAACAGATATCGTCGTTAAATTCTGAAAGATATAAATGTGTGGTTCATGACAATGGAAGAATAACAAAGTTAGAAAGATGGAGGAGTGCAAAAAGCAGTACACTTTACTATTATTTTATCTTTATTATTGCATTTGGGAATATATATTTATGCATTTAGTTAGGTATAGAAATTCATCTCTTTTATAAGTTGTGATATTTTGGTCCATATATCGACACACCAGAGTATACATATCGATATACCCGTCTAATTTTTTTAAGTCTTTTAAAATATGTTCCTTTCAAATAAAATCTTTCCACTAATTTATTACAACTATGCTAAGTATAAAAGCATACCTTCATTCATGATTTCAACTTTTCTAACGTTATTTTTACTTCTCGTTCTCTATTTCTTTTAAGATACTAATTTTATATCTTTAAGAAATTAATAGAGTAAATTTAGAATGATAGAATAAGGCTCTATGTATAGATTTCTTCAATTAATAAGATTGTGCCACATCACATGACACTTGTCATATAAATAGATAGCGACATACATGCAAAATGACATGTGTCATTACACTTGTTCTTTGATAAAAGCATTTTTACATGCATAATGCCAAGGGTCTTTACACATGTTTTTTTCATTATTATTTTTATGTTTTTTAAGTATTTTGGTTATAGTAACTACTTTAAAAAAAAGTGGGTCAAAAATCAATTATTTACACATTAAAATCTAGCCGTAAAATTAGTGCAAAATCATGTTAAAAACAGGCCTAGAATTTTGGATAGCATTTCTAAAACGCTGTCTTTCCTTCTGTAACGTTTTTTATGTACTGTAAATTCTTTTTTATAGCATTTCTATGCTTTGACACGCTGTAGTGTTTCCAAAAACTTTACATAGCATTTGTAATGCTGCAGTTTCTGTTTTATGTTTTGATTATATTTTACTACAAAAACTTTTTATAGCATTATGTAAATCCTGTCTTTTCTTTATGAAACTTTAAACTATATAAAAATGATATTTAAATTAAGTATTTTTCTCTATTCTTTCTAGAGTTATTTTCTAACTTATATTAAAATATTTTAAAATTAATTTCATGTCTAAATATTTTTTAATAATTAATTAAATTTTTTAACGTAAGAGGCCTTAATGTAACACATGTTTATTTTAGTTTTTTCAATCTTTGTTATATCATATTCCATTATGATATTTTTTAAAAAACTAAAATGTGTTTAAAAATGTTTCTAAATATTTTAATAAATAATAATTTAATATATAGGTTTTAATTAGTAAGTTAAGTATTTTATACACATGGAAGTTTGGATTCTAAAAATACAATTAAGTTAGAAAAAACAAACAAGAAGGGTGTTAATTTTTTATAAATAGTTTAAATCCATATTTTTTAGCAATTTGATTTTGATATTGAGTTTGGTTACTACCTTTCATGAATATATTATAACTTTAATATCATTTCTTACCTTTGAACTCTTGTCTTTACTACTCGTTCATTAATTTCCTTAACCTAAGTCTAGGAATTGGTGTGTATTACCATTGTTTGGTTGAAGTGATTTATAATAGTTTGATATATGTACACATACACTATATATATATATATATGCCTGTCAATTAGATATTACTTATCACTCATATTTATATTATAATCTGAATATCTCTTACTGTAGTATACATATCATCATATCATTCCGCACATTACAATTTTTTTACTTCGTTATCATTTTATTTCATATTACATATCATTATGCATCCTATTTCATATCACATATCATTATGCATCCTAGTTCATATCACATTTCATTGCATATTGCATCATAAATTACAATGCAAGAAATATCATAATAATTTGCATCACAAGTTGCACTTCATTCTGCATATCATCTCAAGCTACACCGCATATGTCATACATTTCATACCACATTACAAACTACATATTGCATACATATACACATAACAAGTGTATCTTATTTAGGAGGAGTTTGTATTATTGTCTTATAATATAGGACTATTAGTTGTTGATTTGTTTGGTATGTTTTGATTGACTTGTTTGACTGTATTGACTTGTTTGACTTGATTAACTTGTTTGACTTGATTGACTTGTGCGACTTGATTGACTTGATTGACTTGTTTGACACGATTGGATTTGATGTGTGTGTTGATTGGATTGTCTGAAATATACTTAAACATATTTATGTATTGAATAATTATAATATATTATGTTAATGTCTTTCACATTCCATTTACTATACTTTATTCTAGTATTAGTTTAAGGGGGAGTTTTACAGTTATACGAGTTTAGGATAAGTTGTTTGTTTATGACAAAGAGGGAGAATAATAAAATAGAGTAGTTAGAGTAGTTATGCTTAGATTAAGGAGGAGTTATTAGTTTTAGGGGAGTTATAGTGAAGGTGATGTATATTTTATAAACATACGTTGTCATCATCAAAAAGAGGGAGATTATTAGTCCTTGAGATGATGGTTTCGATGACAACAACCTTAGAGCTTGTTATAAAATATAAATACTAACATTATAGTCTAGATATATATGTATATGCAGGATATAACCATGCAGATACCAAGAATGAAGACTAATCAAGATTGAAAACTCATGAGTATCAAGATATCGAGAGTTCAAAATTTCAATAGCACAAGATAAGTATTGAGTCTAGAATTATGTTAAAACTTCTTGAAAGCACTTACATCTTTATTCGAAATTTATTCATGGAATGGAATCCACTTTGAGCCTGTTAAAGGGATGGAACCCTAGTGGAATGGAAACCACGACAATATTTAGTGGAACGTATAGTGGTCATATTTTGATATCCACTAATTTTATGAAAATGCTTTTCAAAAATATATCTCTTATTTTAAATGTTTTCAAAACCTTCTTTTCAAAAAGGCATCTCTCTTGTTTTAAATATTTTAGCCTCAAAACTATTTTTATCATTTTTTATATTTTGATTTCAAAATTGTCCTTATTTTTAAACCATCTTTTTTTTAAATATTAGCTTTAAATTATTTATACTCGGATTTTAAAACACTTTATAGATTAAGATTATATATATTAAAAATTACTTTCTAAACTCTTTTATATGTTTAAACTATATTCAAATATATTTACAAAGTTTAGAAATTGTTTTGATAAATTATAGAAACCAATTTTAATAAGAAAATCAAAATCATCAAATTTGCCTAGAGCATGTCGACATCCTTCAAACCCCCCATGTCGACATGGTGTCCGTTATTTTCTAATTTCAATTTTCAAAAGAAGTGTCTATTCGTCGTATCCTTTCACGAATAGATATGGCTGTTGATTTCCTATTAATACCAGTAGTTCTAAACGAATTTTTAATCAGTTTTCACTTGTTTTCTCTACTCTTCATCTTACACATTTATTCTAAAGAATCCTAAAGTATACTCTGCCAAAATATCAAGTGAATCAAACTTGATTATCTCTTGTTTGATTCTTTGTCACTCTCTCTATAAGATCTCAGTGCTATTCAGAGTTATAGGATCATTTGTAAATCAAACTGTTGAGTAAAAGGTGCGGTTGAGCCCTGAAATCAATTAGGTGTGATCATTGCGTTGGAAAGCGATTAGGTGATCGTGTGGCCTGGTTAAATCAAGAGAGTTTGCCCCGGACTCGAATACAGGAGGGTGTACCTCGTAGACTTGAAACCGAGAGTGTAATCTAGGAGATTATTTTGAAAAGAAATCCGTACAATTGCGCGAGACTGGACGTAGGGTAACTCCGAACCAGTATAAAATCATGGTATGTTTTTTCCTTTACTGCTTTTATTTAGTATTCGCATTTGTGTCTGATTCTGTGATTATATCTGATTTGTGAATTGCATTTGTTTGTAATTAAATTACACAAGTTTCAAAAAGATTTAGAAATCCACAAAACATTGTTCACCCCCCTCTAGTGTTATTCTAGCCTTAAGATCCGTAATCCATATTTCTCATAAGGAGTTGTTAGAGAATGACATTCTTGAATTAAACATTTTAACAAAACATAGAAACTTAACCGATGAAGGGAAATGCTGCTTATTAGATTAGGAAAAGGATCTTCTGAAAATAATTGAACAAGAAGAGGTATACTGGAGGCAGAGACCAAGAGCTTAGTGGTTAAAAGAAGGTGACAAAAATACAGGATATTTCCATCGAATAGTTAATGGTTGTAGAAGGTCCAATATGATTTGTAGTGTGATGAGCAGTGAAGAAGAAATTAGTAAACAAGAGGATTTAAACAAAGCTTTCACATAGTACTATAAGAATATATTTGGAAGTTGCAGAAAGCATAGAGTTGACCGGGACTGGCAAGCATTATATCCTAGTAATTTGAATTTGTCTAGTATTGATTCAATGTTCATTAAAGAAGAATTTGGAATGCATTGAATGAAAGGCCCAATGATAAGTCCCCAGTACCTGATGGATTTCCAAATTCCTTTTTAAAAAAATATTGGAGTTGGTTGAAAGATGATATAATGAAGATGTTTGATGAGTTGGATTCTAGGATTTTGAATTTGGAGAAAATTAGTTATGCAAATGTGGTACTAATTCCCAAAAAAGAAGGAAGCATAACTCTAGCTGACATTAGACCCATTAACTTATTAAATAGCACGTATAAGTTGATAACTAAAGTATTAGCTAATAGACAAGTGGAAGTGATGAAAAGTTTAATAGATAGAGTTCAAATTACTTTTATAAAAGGAAGATATATTCCTGAAGGTTCTGCGCTGGTTCAAGAAGTAGTTTCATACTGTAGCAAGAATTCAATACCATGTGCTATTGTAAAATTGGATTTTGCTAAAGTTTTTGACACTATCGATTGGAGATTTATTATTAAATTACTAAAGCTAGAGGATTTAGTAAGAAGTGCATTAAGTAGGTCACTGGTATTCTTTCAACTACCAAAACAAATATACTTGTGCATGGGATTGCTGGTAATACTATTAGCTCTTAGGATTGAGATAAGTAGATCCACTCGGTTTAGCTGCTGATGTCTTTACAAAAATCTTGAGAGTTAGTAGTAAAATGGAATTTTGAAAAGTTTTAGAGAAGATTTAGTTATGGGAGGGATCAATTCATTGCATTATGCAGATATTACCATCATTTTTAGTAACCCAGAATGCAAATATATTACTACACTTAAATTTATTCTTTGTGCATTCAAAAGTTTAAATTGCCTTTGTTATCCCATTTTTGGTCAAAACTGGAATATCAATGTTGTGTGCGTTTCCACCACGACCGGAACAAGAAGAAGCAAGCAAGCGTATATAAGTCTGGGATTTCACTCATGATTCAAGTACAAAGGTTCATTCGGTAAAGCAAGGCAAGAGTTCGTTCGACACTACACTCCCCGAGTTCATCCGGTAATAAGCGTCATCTGGTACTTAAAACCCCTCGCTTTCGTCCGGTAGTTCAAGTGTTTGAGTTCGTTCGGTATTCGAACTCCCCATGGCTCATTCGGCATTCTCAAATATGAAGGCTTATTCGGCATTCCCAACACAAGGGATCATTCGGCATCCTCAGTATAGGATCCATTCGGTAGTACCGAGACCGAACCAACTCCACTTCCCTTCCCACCGAACCAACTGCACCTCCATGAGCTACCGAATGTGTCCCACCGAATCACCTCCACCGGACCAAGCTCCACCGGTCCAAGGCCTCGCCGAACCAACTCACCACCGAGTCAAACCAACCACTACCGGACCGGAGCTACCGAACCAACCCACGCTCCACACACTACCGGTCCAATCAACACTTCACTCGCCGCCGAACCAAGGAGTTACCGAACCAAAGTTGTCGGTCCAGATTGCATCAGCCCAGGCCCACCAGCAGCTATAAACATCCAAGACCCATGCCCTCAACCTCACTCTATAAATAGAGGGGCAGGGGTACAATAATGGCAGACAAGTTTGAGAGCTCAAGCACGGATAAAACTTTCAAACAACATTCATATACTTGTATACAAAGCTTTTTACTTGTAATCTGAAGAGAAAAAGGAGAATAACATATAAAGTGGACGTAGGCACGTTCTGGCCGAACCACTATAAATCTGTGTGTCTTTTACAGTTTAGTCCCTGCTTTTTACATATTTGCATAAATCATCCAAATCACTAAGAACAACATATAATCAACTAAATCGTACGACTTTGAGGTGTTTGCCCATTTTTTGCGCAAACATTTTGGTGCTTTCACTGAGAAGAACTAGCGCCCGCTATATCAGATAGAAGTTTGGATTCGGGAGACAATGGCTAGGCTAAATAGTAGAAGGCAAAGGGCTGAGAGAAGCCAACCGAAAGGAAGTCAACAAGCATCCTCCGGAGCTGAGGAAGGACCGGCTTCGATCTACATAACCCGAGACGAAATGGAAGCCATAACAAATTCACTGCAAGAGAGGTTGTTGAAGAGTCAACAGGAGATGATGCAGACTTTCTTGGAGCAAATGAGAGCTGCAGGGACCCAGAACTTAGGAACAGCTACAGCGGCGGTGGATGCAGGACAAGGAGCTAGGGTTATGGAACCCAATGGAGGACAGGATGCAGAGCCAGAGGGCAATCGACAAGGGCTTGGGGGCAGGCCCGCAGGATCCAACACAGGAGGACCTTTGGAAGGAGTTCAATAGGCTAGAATCGACGTTGCTGCTAGCGAGCCACATGAAGAGTATGTACCGGAATTCCCTTAGGGGCAACCCACGGCAGACAATGCTGGATTAGTAGATATAATCAGGAAGACTGTGCGAGGTGGTTTGACCAGCGGAGACTTGGAAGGGGTAAACAGGAGTCCGTTCGCTCGGGAAATAAGGATGGCTCAGAATCCACCTAAGTTCAAGCTACCTAGCGTGGAGGTATACGATGGCAAGGCAGACCCTACGGATCACTTGATGAGGTACACCAGACACATGGAGGTGCTGGGGGCATCGGAGGAAGTGACGGCTCGATGCTTCCCTTTGTACTTAACGGACTTAGCTGCGATGTGGTTTAGGCAGTTGGGAGAAGGATCTATCAGGACTTGGAGGGAATTGGTGGAAAGGTTTTTGGGACAGTTTCGAGTTCATGTCAAGAGACCGAAGAACGTGATGACATTAACATCGGTAAAGCAAAGGATCGATGAATCGCTTAGAACCTTTCTAACTCGATTCAGTGCCGCAGTTGCTTCGGTGGATCGGCCCGATCCATCGATGGTTTTAATGGCAGCAGTATCAGGAGTCAGGGAGAACTCGGATTTCAAGGTATCTCTGGTACGAGATCCCCCACGGGATCTCGACGAATTCTTTCACGAGGCAGAAAGGTTCCTTCGGCAAGAAGATGCGAGTACGGATTTAAAGTTAAAAAAGGTTAATGCAATTGAGGTTGGAGGACCATCCAGCAAAGGTTTGGATAAAGACAAAGGAAAAAGGAAGTTGGACGATGATTCTAGAAATGCTAGGAAGCAATGGAAGGATCCAAAGTTTTCCACATACACAGGATTGAACGAGACGCTGGGGCGGATATACCTGGATACTCGGAATCGCCTTCCCTACCGGAGGCCGGCTAGGAGAGAACCAACAGAACGAGAAAGAACATCAGGAAGGCACTGTCTCTTCCATGATTGGGATGGACACGACACCAACAGCTGCAGGCACCTAAAGGACATAATTGAGGAGCATGTAAGGAATGGACAGCTGCCACAATATGTTGGACCTCGGAATGCAACGGCGGGGCAGGAGCAACCGCCGCCTACCTCAAGCTACGATGGTGGGAGGCCCAGGAATGATGGTCGGTTGATCATCCATTGACCAGGTTATTATGAAATAAGTAGCGAACCATTGGCAAGCAACCAAGTCATTTACACATGTACGGGGACGGAGATAGCCCCTAGGCATGCTCTAAATGATGATAAACTGCAATGCTATGGTTTGTGAAATTTATCTTTTGCTTTTGGATTGGACACTGCTTTCGTTTTTGGTTTTCGGTTTTGGAGCTTGGATTGAGCTCCTGGTTTTTCTTGCTTTTTGATTTGGATTTTCCTTTGAATGATTGTTTTCGGTTTTGGATGCTGGTTTGGATTTCTGGTTTTGATTTGGATTTTGGATGCTGGTTTGGATTTCTGGTTTTCTGGTTTTGATTTGGATTTTGGATGTGGATTTTGGATTGGATTTTTATCTGATTTTTGATAAACGGTCGTCGGGTATGGATTATGCCTGGCAAGGGGTGAGTCGCTTCGCTCGAACATGGTAAATTGACTCATTCAGGTCGTCGAGTATGGACTATGCTCGGCAAGGGTCCGGAGTGACCAGGATTCGACCTAGGACTTAGGCCCTGTATTATCAATTGTTATTTTCAGGTCGTTGAGTATGGACTATGCTCCACAAGGGTCCGGAGAGACCAGGATTCAGCTTAGGACATAAGCCATGGCATTACACAGCGTCCAGGGACACTGGACCAAGGTCGTCAAGTGTGGATTACGCTTGGCAAGAACCCGGAGAGGTTAACACAGCGTCCAGGGACACTGGACCAAGGTGGTCAAGTGTGGATTACGCTTGGCAAGAACCCGGAGAGGTTAACACAGTGTCCAGGGACACTGGACCAAGGTCGTCAAGTGTGGATTACGCTTGGCAAAAACCCGAAGAGGTTAGCTCAACGTCCAGGGACACTGGACCACGGTCATCAGATGTGGATCACGCTTGGCAAGAACCCGGAGAGGTTATGGATTTGGATATCAACCCAAAGAGGTCCTGGATTCGGTTATTGGCTATTGGATAAGGATGTATTGGGACTCGGTTGTCGAGTTCGGATGGATACGGAATTGGCTCAGGCTTCGGTTATTGGATTTGGAATTGGACATCGACTCGGAGCAGTCAAGGATGATATACTCTGGCAATATGGCTATGGACTTTGGATAATGGATTCGGAACCATTCAAAACACGCCTTATTATCACAAGGCATGTTTTGGGAGGCAAAGTGTTATCCCATTTTTGGTCAAAACTGGAATATCAATGTTGTGTGCGTTTCCACCACGACCGGAACAAGAAGAAGCAAGCAAGCGTATATAAGTCTGGGATTTCACTCATGATTCAAGTACAAAGGTTCATTCGGTAAAGCAAGGCAAGAGTTCGTTCGACACTACACTCCCCGAGTTCATCCGGTAATAAGCGTCATCTGGTACTTAAAACCCCTCGCTTTCGTCCGGTAGTTCAAGTGTTTGAGTTCGTTCGGTATTCGAACTCCCCATGGCTCATTCGGCATTCTCAAATATGAAGGCTCATTTGGCATTCCCAACACAAGGGATCATTCGGCATTCTCGGTATAGGATCCATTCGGTAGTACCGAGGCCGAACCAACTCCACTTCCCTTCCCACCGAACCAACTGCACCTCCATGAGCTACCGAATGTGTCCCACCGAATCACCTCCACCGGACCAAGCTCCACCGGTCCAAGGCCTCGCCGAACCAACTCACCACCGAGTCAAACCAACCACTACCGGACCGGAGCTACCGAACCAACCCACGCTCCACACACTACCGGTCCAATCAACACTTCACTCGCCGCCGAACCAAGGAGTTACCGAACCAAAGTTGCCGGTCCAGATTGCATCAGCCCAGGCCCACCAGCAGCTATAAACATCCAAGACCCCTGCCCTCAACCTCACTCTATAAATAGAGGGGCAGGGGTACAACAATGGCAGACAAGTTTGAGAGCTCAAGCACGGATAGGACTTTCAAACAACATTCATATACTTGTATACAAAGCTTTGTACTTGTAATCTGAAGAGAAAAAGGAGAATAACATATAAAGTGGACGTAGGCACGTTCTGGCCGAACCACTATAAATTTGTGTGTCTTTTACAGTTTAGTCCCTGCTTTTTACATATTTGCTTAAATCACCCAAATCACTAAGAACAACATATAATCAACTAAATCGTACGACTTTGAGGTGTTTGCCCATTTTTTGCGCAAACAGCCTTCAAATAAACTTTCATAAAAGTTTTGTTCTGGTGATTGGATCGAATGATAAGGTAGATAAGGAGATAGCAAGTATGCTTTAAGTGCAATGTAGGAGTGTTTCCATTGAATTATCTGGGACTATGCATCAGGCCAGGTAAATTACATGAGGAAGATTGGTTTCCTATCATTAACAAATTTGATTCTAAACTGGCTAGATGGAAAGGAAGCTCTCCTTTGAAATCTGGGGGGTTGGTTTTGGTAAACTCTGTGCTTTCAGCTTTGCCTCTATATTGGTTATCTTTCTACAAATGTCCTGTACGGGTTTTAAAGAAAATTGATGCAATTAGGAGGAATTTTTTCTAGACTGGAAAGAAGGACACGACACTAGTGCTTTGAGGTTTTAGATTGTTTGGGATAAGGTTTGTGAATCTTCTTGAATAGGGTGGCTTGGGTACAATCAACTTGAAAGAGATAAACTCTGCTCTTTTATGTAAATGTTTGTGGAGTATGACAAGTCATAAGAATGCATTGTGGATAAAATGGGTTGTTAATGCTTATTATGATGGAAATTTCCCATTACATGCTAAATATAAACAATGTTCAAAATTCTGGAAGGATATAATTAGACCTGTCAAAATATGACCTAACCCATTAACCCAACCCATTTATCCTACTTTTAAATGGGTTAGGTCAGCCCATTTATAAATTTTATTAAATGGGTTATGGGTTGACCCATTTTTAAAAGAGTTATAAGTGGGTAACCCATTTACCCATTTATTAAAAACATTAAATTTTAATATAAATTTTAAAAATAAGAATTTCGAACATATAATGTAGTTTTTCATGAAGACTGACAGTTATACTTAGAAAATAATAGGCCACTGCATCCTCATATCTGGACTTCACCTAGTGCATAAGTCGTTATTTTTTAATTCAGACTGCAATAACTTCTTCATACTAACTCGGAATCAGGCGAGACTTTGACCAATTAACTCCCATCTAAATTACGGATAGTATGAAACACTTGGATATTTGATCTTATGAAAGCATACTGTAGCTCTCCAAGGAGACTGACAGTTGTACTTAGAAAATAACAAGCTATCACATCCCCATATTTGAACTTGCCTAGTGCAGAAGCTGCTTTTTTTGTTCAAACTGCAATAACTTCTTCATATTGACTCGGAATCAGGTGAGGCTTCGATTGATTACTTCTACCTAAATTACGGACAGTTTGTGACACTCGAATACTTTATCGTGTGAACGCACACTGTGATTCTTCAAGGGGACTGATAGTTGTACTTAGAAAATTAGAGGCTCTTACATCCTCATATATGAACTCCGCCTAGTGCAGAAGCCACTATTTTTTTTCCAAACTGCAATAACTTCTTCATATTGACTCGGAATCAGGCGAGACTTCGATTTATTAACTCTTACCTAAATTACGAACAGTATGTGACACTCAGATACTTCATCATATGAACACATACTATAGTTCTCCAAGGGGACTGACAGTTGTACTTCAGAAAATTAGAGGTTACTACATTCCCATATATGAACTCTTCTTAGTGCAGAAGTCGCTTTTTTTGTTCAGACTGCAATAACTTCTTTATATTGACTCGGAATCAGGCTAGACTTCGACCGATTAACTCCCACCTAAATTACGGAGAGTATATGACACTTAGATACTTCATCTTGTGAACGCACACTGTAGTTCTCAAAGGGGACCGACAGTTGTACTTAGAAAATAACAGGCTACCACATCCTCATATTTGAACTCCGCCTAGTGCAGAAGCCGCTATTTTTTTGTACAGACTGCAATAACTTCTTCATATTGACTCAAAATCAAGCGAGCGTCCGACCGATTAACTCCCACCTAAATTACGGATAGTATGTAACACTCGGATACTTCATCTTGTGAAATCACACTGTAGTTCCCCATAGGGACTAATAGTTGTGCTTAGAAAATAACAGGCTACCACATTTCCATATTTGAATTTCGATAAAAATTAGAATTAAAATTTTAAAAATTTACCAGAATTCAAAACATAAAAATTAGAGTTAGAATTAGTTTATATTTATTTGTTTTTTATTAGTCAAATCAATTTTAAATCTTTAAATGGGTTAAGTGGATAACCTGCTTATTAAACGGGTTGAGTCATAAATGGGTTGGGTCAAACTCGTCCCACCCCATTTTGACCCAACCCAGCCCGTTTGACAAACCTAGATATAATCAGTAATCCACATATCTTTAGAATTGGAACTAATATTAAAGTATACAATGGTAGAAGTTGCCATTTTTTGTTAGACAGTTGGCTGCTGCCAATTCCTTTTGCTACTGAATTTAATCTCTTATTTGATGCTGCAAGGGATAAAAGAAGCTTAGGTGCTAATTTGTATGATATGCAAGTAATTGATTTAACATGGAAGCTTTCATTCAGTAGAATTATAGAAGGGAGATTTATTAATCAGCCGCTGAAACTCATTAATTTGCTAGAGAATGTTGAGCTTAATGGTGATATGGATGTAACCGAGTGGTGATGGTCTAGTAAGAAAGTTTTAAAGTAAATAGCTGCTATAAAATTTTAAATTTCTCTAGCAGAAAGTATAGTGGTTTTGATATAATGTGGAGCTCAAAGATGGTTTCTATGAAAGTGAAAATTCACATATGGATGTTAATGCATAGGAAACTCAATACAATGAACATGTTGAAGAATAAAAATATGAATATGTCTGAAAAATGTTTGTTTTGTGGAGCCGGAGAGGAAAATTACTTCCATTATTTTGTGAATGTAATGTGGATTTTTACATTTGGACTAAATGTTTAGTTTATCTAAACGTTGACTTAAGTGGATTGATTTCATCAAAGATGAATTTGACATTGAAATTATAAATACAGTAGCATAGCTAATCATGACATGATGAATAAATTTGTTTTGCTTAATTTCTCATATTGCTGGATTTTATGGAATGAAAGAAACAATAGATGTTTCAAAGGAGTTGCTAGAAGCTCCAACTCAATACTATTTCAGGTGTTGAAGTTTATATATATATAGGAAGATATAGGTAGCTAGAAGCATGTTGATCTGATCATTGATAACATTAGAGACAGGGTTCGAAGAAGAAATAGAGGCAATAACTGATGTGTTGTTAGGTAGTATTTTGCATTATGACTTTTGTTTGGTCAATATCTATTATTTATGACATGCTCCTGATTGAGATTTATGTTGTATTGTTTTCTTTTGCTTTGTCTATAATGTGCTTTGGTCACGGTTGTATTTTGTTTTGGGATGTTTCAACTGTGCTCTTGCATGAGTTTGTAGTGATGTTTGGTTATTTTGGGTCTGTGCCTTTTGTGCTACTACGCAGGCTTATAGCTATATTTTGGGTCAGTTGGTATTTTGTTTTGCGCTTTTGTGTGAGGATGGTGCTGGGTTATTGTATATTATGTTCTTGAGTCAGTTGTATGTAACTTTATTTGTTAATAGACGTGGCATGGATTACTTAGTTATTTCTAAGTGAATCCACTACCTTTTCTTTCAAAAACAATGATTCAATTATAATGTAACATGTGTGATAAGTTAGAAAATAACAACAAGTGATGAAATATATGTAAAACAAAGAAATGAGTAACTAAGAAAACTACAGTAATCAAAGAAAGATAGTAATAGTTGAAAAGAAGCAATAGAATATACCCAATAGCATCAAGTGAAAGTTAAGTAGTAAAGGATGTTTAATCTATTAAACTAGAAATAAGCAGTAAATGGCACTAATAAAACAAGAACCAAGTTGAGTAAAAATAATCGAATATCAACAGTTGAACGGGAGACATAGTAATTTAATAAAATTTATATAGCCTCAATTACGTGTTTATGACTGGTGTGAATTATTGAATCTATTCAATAACATATATTAATTAAAAATAACATAATCATTAGTATGGGTTAGGATGCAAGGTCGGTAGCATTGAAGAAAAGAAGCTTGCCCTCCAAAAGGGGCTATCAATGATTGCATATACATAGTACTAATGTGAGACATCACCAATTGTAGGACCCATGAGATTATACGTTCGCATATAGATGAAGGAAATATACCAAAGTAGGATGATGCGCCCTGGTCGAAGCATTGGAGGGAAAAGTAGATTCTACTCCAACCTTTTACGAGGTACATGTTAAGTATCCAAGTAGGCATTTCCTTGATTGCGTTAGGCAATCTAAATAGGACGGTAAGCATAGGCTCGACACTATGTCAACGTGGTTGGTGTAAGGGACAGCGGATTAAGGATCTTGAGGTTAATTTATCACTAGAGAGGGGTGAATAATGTTTAATAGATTCTAAGACTTATATGAACTAACTTAAAAATTATGACACAAACAAATGCAAAACTTAATCACAGAATAATTACAGAATTAAACACAGATGCAGAAAGTAAATAAAAAATAGTAAAGGGAAAGAACACACCGGATTTTATACTGGTTTGGAGTTACCCTACATCCAGTCATGTACTAAGACAAACCATCTTATATAGATTTTTATTATACCAATGTCAAAATTACATTCCTTAATTTCTAAGGCCTTGATGTACCATCCTGTCTCACGAGTCTAGGGCAAACTCTCTTGATTTATGGGCCATAAGATTACCCAATTGATTTCCAGGCACAACCACACCTTATAGAGAGACTCGATAAACTTTTGATTAAAAATTGATCCTATAACTCTGAATAGCACTTTGATCTTTGAGAGAAGGCAGAGAATCAAACAAGAATGAGATTCTAATTTGATTCACTTGAGAATTTGGCAAAATTTCGACACGATCTTAAAAATTATAAAATTATAGAATATAAATTTGTGGAGAAGAAGAAGTGAAGAAAATAAGAAATTAGTTAGTTAAAAGATTCATTTGTGAAGGCTATTTATAAAGCACCAACGGTCATAACCATTCGTGAAGAGATTTAAACGAACAAACACTTCTTTTGAAAATTGAAAATTTTGAATTCAACGGACACTATGTCGACATGGGGTATCCCATGATGTCGACATCCCTATGTAAAAAACTATGTAAAATTTTGTTTTGAAAACGGTATTAAAAGGAAAACAAGATAAAACGACTCTGGAGTAAAAACAAAGTTTAAAACAGGAGTTGATTTAAAAAACAAAAACAAAGAATATTTTATGGCTAAAACATCTTTTTGAAGATCATTTGAAAAGATAATTTTAAGGCTAAAACATTTTGAAAAACAATTTTGAAAATCATTTTGAAAACTCATTTTGAAGTAGTATTGCAAGCTTCTTCCTGTAGAATATCTCATCACATCAGGACTCGAGAACTTGTACAAAACCAAGATGTTCGTGGGTTTGTAAGCCACTTGTCGTAGGCTTGTAAGCTACTTGTCGTGGGTTTGTAAGCCACTAAGAAGGTAGAAATGGGTTCCATCCCAAATGAAATTCGGAATGAAGATTTCCATGCTATTATGAAGTTTTAACAAAAACTAGACACATATCTTAAAATCTTGATTTTGATACTCTAGAGTCTTTAATCTTGAGTCTTGAGTCTTTATACTGATCAATCTTCAGTAATCAATACCTGCATATATATATATATATCATGCATATACATATATCTAGAATATAATGTTAGTATATATTTTATAATAAGTTAAAAAGGTTGTTGTCATCAACACCAACATCTCAATTCCTAACAATCTCTCCTTTTTGATGATGATAACCTGTATTTATAAAATATACTTGTCATACCATAACTCCTATCGTAACTCCCCCTTACTCCATAACTCCCCCTTACTCCAAGCCAACTATTATTTTATAACTTCTCCTCCTTTTTCATCAACAATTTTTTTTTACAAATCCCTGAACTTGTTATAAGATAACCAACCATATAAAATGGGATAAACCATATATAAGTGTAATAAGTGCTAAGTGTGATCATAAGTGTAATCCAAAAAGTAAATCAATCATTAAACAACCATATTTACAGTAATTATTCAATCCAAACATATATACAAACCATACTAAATAAGTTAAGTCAATCAAGTTTAAAACACACCAATCAAATCAAACAAATAACATACAGAATGACTAGACATTCCTTGGTACTTCCAACCATCCATTTTCTCCAAAATAGGGTCCGCTTTGATGGCATCCCATTCTTCTTTATATTTGTTGAGAGTGATTGGTGGATTTCCTTCGAGATCGTCCTTGTTAAGGGCTGAGATCATCCAACGAAGGGCGTCGAGATGTCTCTTTTGCTCCTTGATCATCAGTATTTGACTCAATTCTAAGTGATGCTGATTACAAGTATGAATGTAAGAATATTCTTGAAGGAAGTGAAAGTTTCTTCAAGATTATCACTTAGATTCTTAATCGGAGAAGGCATAATTCAAGAAATAGGAAGAACTATGAAAGAGAGTGATTAGAGATGAAATTTGACAATTTATTCTGGAAGAAACATATATAAATAGGGGTAGAAAGTCGTTTGAAATAAATAGACACAAGTTAGTTGCCTGAAATTAAAATTTGAAAGTGTAACTAGTTTCTGCCCGTTGGATGTCGACATGGGGGGATGGTGTATGTCGACAAGCCTCTTCTTAAAATGATATTTTGCTCTGTTTTGAATATTATGAACAAACCTATTAAGCTAAAATTTGTATAATATAAAAACAAGCAATTACAGAGACAAGTGAAGTTGAATAACAAGAAATGAAAGATTCCATTAATAATTCTAGTCAACATTACATAAGATAATATAATATTAACTAAAATAAAGGAAATACAAAGATAGAACTTAAGATAAAATGAACGAAAATTAGTTAGATGAAGACGAAGAAGATGATACTCCAATCTTTCTACTAATTTTCCCGAAGAACTTGTTGATTTTAGTGGAAATCTTATCCATTTTCTTACTCATTGATCTTTTAAGTGTCTTTTGATTTTCCACTATAATTCATTGATTATTGAGAATGATCTTGTTGGATGGATTAGCAGGATTAGTAGGATATTCATTACTTTCTAAGGAGGTTTCTGGATCTTCCTCTTCCTCCTCTTCAATTTCCATTCCATCCTCTTCCTCCTCTTCTTCATCTTCCTTCATTTCTTTCATTTCTTCATGAGCAAGCCTTTTTTTTCTGTAGGTGTTTCATATGGTTGAAACACTAATGGAATTTGCATAAGGGAAATGCTTCCATGGTTGAACACTTTTCTAGTTATAAATTCTTTCCTTTTGAAATCAACTCCAAAGTAATTAAAAATCCGGGTGAGATAAATTCCATGATATAACATGTTTTCACCCTGGTAAAATTCTTGGGCCTTAGCTTATCCAAAATAACTTGAGCCTAACTAATATCATAATTTTCAAAAATTGCAAAAAGCGCTTTGCAAACATTTAAAGTCGGATTGTTGTAGTTTCCCGATCTTGGTATAAGAGTGTGTGGGATAAAAGATTAGCAATTCTTGCTTTTGGACGAAAATAATGATTTTTGAATTTGAAATTGTCATCCCCTTTAAAGATGTGATGAAATGTCTCTCGATCATTTTCATTGATTTGAAATTCTGAGAGATTCATTCCGGTATACTTACATCCCAAAATATTTTCCAAAATTTCACAATCCAAAACAATTTGTGTTTCTTTAACACTACTTCAAATTTGTCCTTCTTCCTCATCATAAAAAACCACGATTTAAATTCGCATAAAACATCTTAACAAGATTTGTATGACATACAAAATCATTTTGTTTGTTATCAACTAAACGAAGAATAGAACATTGTTGAAAAATATTTTCAATTTCATAAGAAGGAAAATCTTCAAAAATTGCAAATTTTCCCGTATGAATTTTACCACAGTTTACATAGTTGATGTAAGCTTTGATAGCTTCCGGGTCATTAAAAAGAAAAATTTTGACAGATTTTGGAAGCCTAATGGTGTTAGGAGTGCTTGAAGAGGCCATTGAAGAAGTTTGAGAGGAGTTGAAGATAATGAACATAAGTTTGAAATTTGAAATAAAAGTGAAAAGTGATGATAAAGAGAGTGAGATAAATAGAGATTCTATAGACATGTTCTTTAGTATCACTGACATCTTTCCATAACATTGAAGTTGGTGAAAAGGTGGAGGGAAATTTAAAAGTTTGATTTCAAATTTTGAAATCAAATTCCGAGGGGCATGTCGACATGGAGTATCCGGGTATGTCGACATGTGCCTATTGAATCAAAGGACAAGTTTCATTTCCTAATTCCTAATAAATATATATGTTATATCCTATAATCTAATTACATAATTCCCATGATAACGTTAAATATAATAATACTTAAATATTAATAATTTAATATTTAAAATAATATTATTTTTGAATTTAAAATTAAAATTTCAAGGGATAAATTTGAATTTAAAAATTCAAGGAATTTTAAAACAATCAAGAAAACAAACAAGCATCCATTCAAACAAGAAAAATAAAAAATAATGTAAATGCGTACCTATTTTTAGAACCGTAATCCTATCGCCATCTGATTCATGAATAGCAGTGAAGCACAAATTTGAATTATCCGTCTTCTTTTCATCGTCACTGGATGATGAGTTTGAGTCATCAAGAGTTACTGTGAATGCTTTCTTTCTTTTCCTTAATGAGTCATTGTTTGGAGGGAACAACTGTTTATTTGGATACAGACACTCTTTTCCATAATGCTTGACCTTATTGCAATTGTATCATCTATCATTGTTGACGTTCTCCATATTATTTCTGGAATCCTTTGATCATTTCTTTTATAATTATTCATTTTTCTATATTTTAGGAATTTTCAAAAGTTTCTTGTCATGAAGGCAATCTCTCTATCACTGTCTGGTTCCGAATCTTCAGTTGTTGCACTGAATGCTAATGACTTCTTTTCTGTAGCCTTTTTTCTCTTCTTCCTTGCAGTTGTACTTCATAAGACATCAGATTCCCAATTAATTCTTCTATTTTCATGAGACTGGTATCATTTTCCTTTTCGATTGCAAGTATCTTTTGATCCCATTCTAGAGTGAGTGAATTTAGAATTTTTCTAACTTGGTCTTCCTTCGAAAAGCTTTTTCCCATTGCAATTAGTGAATGAACAATATCTTGAAATCGACGTTACATGTCGGAAATGGACTCATTTACATGCACTTTAAACAATTAAAATCGATTAGTTAATATGAAAATTTTAGTCTGTTTAACTTTGCTTGTTCCTTCACGAGTAACTTGCAAAGTTTTCAGATTTCAAATGTAGACTTACAAACAGACACTCTATTAAACACATTCTTATCTAGTGAACAAAATAATATATTCATGGACTTTGAGTTATTTTGTGCAACACCCCTTTGCTCAGCAGTCCACTAGGAAAAATTGGTAGTTGGTTCAATATACTCAGTTTGTGTGATATTCCAAGTGTCTAATCCTACAGATTGTGAATAAATTTTCGTTCTACAAGCCCAATATGCACAATTACTGCCATTGAAAAATGGTGTTCTGACAGTAGACCGACCTTCTACAAATGAACTATGTTAGTGATAACAGAACTAGTGCCAGAGTTGACATTACCAGTGTTGGTAGCTATTAAAACAATTTTCAAGTTTCAGATTATGAAAACTATGAAAACTAAAGCTCTGATACCTATTGTAAGGGACAACGGATTAAGAATCTTAAGGCTAATTTAACACTAGAGGGGGGTGAATAGTGTTTAATGGATTCCAAGACTTATATGAACTAACTTAAAAATTATGACACAAACAAATGCAAAACTTAATCACAGAACAATTACAAAATCAAACACAGATGCAGAAAGTAAATAAAAAGCAGTAAAGGGAAAGAACATATCGGATTTTATACTGATTCGGAGTTACCCTACGTCCAGTCCTCTACCAATGCAAACCACCTCATATAAAATTTTATTATACCAATGTCGAGATTACATTCCTCAATTCTAAGGCTTTGAGATACCCTCCTATCTCACGATTCCGGAGCAAACTCTCTTGATTTACGGGCCATAAGATTACCCAATTGATTTCCAGGCACAACCACAGCATATAGAGGGACTCGATAAACTTTTGATTACAAATTGATCCTATAACTCTGAATAGCACTTTGATCTTTGAGAGAGTGCAGAGAATCAAACAAGAATGAGATTCTAATTTGATTCACTTGAGAATTTGGCAGAATTTTGGCGCGATCTTAAACTTATGAAAATGATAGAAATATGGATTTGTGGAGAAGAAGAAGTGAAGAAAATAAGAAATTAATTAGTTAAAAAATTTGCTTGTGAAGGCTATTTATAAAGCACCAACGGTCATAACCATACGTGAAGAGATTTAAACGAATAGACACTTCTTTTGAAAATTGAAACTTTTGAATTCAACGGCCACCATGTCGACATGGGGTATCCCATGATGTCGACATCCCTATGTAAAAAACTATGTAAAATTTTGTTTTGAAAATGGTATTGAAAGGAAAACAAGATAAAACGACTATGGAGTAAAAACAAAAGTTTAAAACAAGTGTTTATTTAAGAAACAAAAACAAAGAATATTTTATGGCGAAAACATCTTTTTGAAAATCATTTGAAAAGATAATTTTAAGGCTAAAATATTTTGAAAAACAATTTTTAAAATCATTTTGAAAAACCATTTTGAAGTAATTTTGCAAGCTTCTTCCTGCAAAATATCTCATCACATCAGGACCTGAGAACTTGTACAAAACCAAGATGTTCGTGGGTTTGTAAGCCACTTGTCGTAGGTTTGTAAGCTACTTATCGTGGATTTGTAAGCCACTAAGAAGGTAGAAATGGGTTCCATCCTAAATGAAATTCGGAATGAAGAATTCCATGCTATTATGAATTTTTAACAAAAAAATAGACACGTATCTTGAAATCTTGATCTTAATACTCTAGAGTCTTCAATCTTGAGTCTTGAGTCTTTATACTGATCAGCCTTTAGTAATCAATACCTGCATACGCATACGCGCACACACACACACACACACACACACATATATATATATAGATATCCTACATATACATATCTATCTAGACAACAGTGTTAGTATATATTTTTATAATAAGTTAAAAAGGTTATTGTCATCAAAACCAACATCTCAGTTCCTAACAGTTGGTATCATATATATGAGGAGAAGGGTTGTACACATAGGTCAAGAGCACCATCGATCTTGGGCGGTCAGTGGAAAGACAAGGGTTACGCCTAATCGGGATATACCTTCTACTTGTGTAGATCATGTCTAGGACATGCACTGCCTCATAGTTGTATGTAAGTTGTTAGGAGGCAAGGCTAGATAACCTTTAGTGGAAGTCTTTCAATCGAATTGAATAGTCCGTGAAGTTGATTCCATAATAAGATGTAGTTAGATAAGTCTTCAAAACGAGGAAGAATATGGTTAATAGTTGTAATGTTGGTTATTAGGCACCAAGGGGAGTTCCTCGGTATGCATGGCGGCGAGGACGTGATATTGCGTTGATGATGGATCCGGACACGACGTAGAGTTACGGATACCAACGAGGAAGGGATCCTGGTCCAAAGTGGGAATGTGGTACTCACACACACACACACACACACACATATATATATATATATGTATGTATACGTATACGTATGTAGTTACTGTATACATGTGTATATGAAGTCCAAATGACTAAGTTTAAAAAGGTAGACGTAACATGTAATGGAAAACTATCAACATAAACTAGTGTTACGTATAAAGTATGCAATTTACTAGCCACCAAAAAATTGTTCTGATCCCCTCCTCATTACAGCCTGCATGATATCATTAGAGGGAATGATATTAATACAAGACGGGAATAAAGGAAGGACATGAATGCTCAACATTGACAAGGGCACTATATATCTGAGGTATTAGCCTTGGTCAGTAATTATATGTGTTTATTACACCTTGCTATTCTGCTGTGAGTTTATATCATTGGTGCTCTGATATGCTTTTGTCATTTGCACGGTATCAACACCAACGATACAAACCCTACTGGACTAGGGTTTTCGATTTAGCAAAAATTCGGGCAGATTAAGGTGTGAGTTGTTACACTTGGTAACATAGCCTAGGTTAGTCGATCTAAAGAATTAAGATACGTTGAATGAACATATTTGTATTTAAAGGAAAATAGTATGAAGGAAAAAATTCATCAACTTTTAGCTTCAAGTTCATGCTCTCAATTTTTTAGTGAGAAGTATAAACTTTCAACTAAATATAACAGAAGGACAAAAATTCTGTCAAAAGGACAGTGCTACTGTGTAGTATTAATTTTGTATTTACTGAATTAAAAGAAGGATATAACACTTATGTTTCAATTTTATTATGTAATAATCAATCTTATCTCGTGGTAGCATTTTATTTTCAAATGATACGACTTAGTATCATTTTATATTTGATAGTTTTCTTTTTGCATAATATTTTCATATAACGATACTATGCAGTACTATTTCTACTTGTTGAGTCCTTATGACTAAATTTTGAAGAGGTTGTCCTAGAGGTAGAATTTTTTTTGAAAAATTGTCCTTTAAACAAAATTCCTTATTCTAAAAAGATGGACAATGTGACTATGAGTTGGAATAATAGATGGAGTTGAAGATATATACCTATCCCGATCACCCCATGGGAAGTAGGTCATGTTGGAAGGCGTTGACTTAAGCAGAGCGTGAATGCAGCATGTGGAAGGTCCATAAAGCTGGATGGAACTTGACTCGCTTGTTTGGCTTGTAATACCTAATGGCTGTAGATCCCTGCAAGGGTTGCCGATTGATAATGAATGATAGAATCATAGATCCCAATAAAAGGAAAATAAAGCATCTATATGTTGTGAATATATGGAATTAAGAATTGATCTAGTTCCCAAATGAACGTGTGAAGTAATCACTCCAAGATGATAGCCAAATTTTTAAAATATTCCAAAGAAAGATAAGTCAGAAACTAAAAAAGAAGAAAAGTCCAAAAGAAGGGACAAACAAAACCCACTTTGAGTCCGACATCATATGAAAGAATTTAATAAAAGGTTTGGAAAATGTATTTGAAACGATTTTCAAATTATTTATTGAGAAAAACCTTATTTTTGAAATGTAAGTGAATATTAAAGTTTTTCGAAAATAAAAATATAATTTTATATTAAAATTTATAGTTTAAATTTTAGACTGTTTAGAGAAAAATAAATTTCAATAAATGGGGTTGTAATAAGGATATTTCCTTTGAAATAAATAGAGAATGTGTATGCTCAGCGATTTTTTAATGATTTGGTAAATTCGAAGTTTTACAATTCTTTTAATGGGATGCGCAATTGGAAGTAGTACTGAATTTAAATGGGGAAAAGAGAATGAAAGGGTAAAAACATTCAATAGCATAAGTAGGAAGAATATTCCATATAAGAAAAATAAGGAGGAAAACATCTGAAATGGCTTCATACATAAAAAGAGCTATACATAAAGATAATTCACTTAAATAAGGGCAGTTTAGGTAGAAGAAATTTAAAATAGGAACGACTATGAGTTTATATTAAAATAATGCTAGTAATCTAATTAGAAGCAACATAAAAAATTAAAGGCAAAAAAAAGGAAATTCGATATTTTTCAAAAAAATTATGCTCTTTGATTGCATGTATCTTTTAAAAGCCCCCTTATATGCTATTAGAACCTTTGCTAAGATTAAATGTGGAAGTAACATGAGCATTAGGAAAATAATAGGACGAAAGTTATCCTTGTCTACTCCATTTTTTAGTAAAACTAATAAAGGATGTTTTACAGACACTTTAATAGTGCATTTTTGAAAAATGGTTTGGTATAATAGTTGTGTTTTTAAAGACAAAACTTAATAAATGATTTGAATTAGAAATCCTACCTTTTAAGAAGTAAAAGCTTTATTGTGAAAAGGCTATGAAGGAAAAGTTGATTTAAAGGAAAGGGAAATGAACTTTTTAAATTAAATTGCTAGCAATTCCTTTTGGACTTGATAAATAAACTTAATTCAGAAATCCTAAATTATAGTTTTAAAAGTTAAGACACTAAGTTATTGTTGAATTTAGTAAAAAGATTCTAAGTTTGTATTTTTAAAGATAAAAATTATGGGCTAAACATTTCATGACCGTGGAGTTTAGTAATTTTATGAGGCGTAAACCAAAATAAATTTTTAGTATGGAGTATAAAGAGATGAATGTCTATGTAAGATGGGCTAAAAGATAAGGCTATGAATAATATAGCGATGAATGCTCATAGAATAGCAATAATGAATCCTCGTTAGATATAAGGAATATTAGTATGAGCCTAGGAATGTTTGATTAAACATGTGTAAAGACCAAAAGAAGAACCCATAAGAAAATGAGAAATAGTATCAAAGTATATTTCTGCGAGTTCTAGGGTATACCTGCATGGAAAATTAAAAATATGGAAAGTATATATCGAGACTAGAAAATACCATCAAAAGATTTGGATTGAAATAAGATAGTAACATAATTAGTTGTATAATGGAAGTAGTGGATGAACCTTATTTATTAGAAGCCAAAAAAGAAAGTTAAGATATATGGGTTACAGTAGAATGACATCTTAGAAAGGGCATTTAATTTAAGTAAGAAGTGATAGGGCCATAACATCATTAATGTAAATTGATGCTGAACAGTAGCTTCCAACAGTTGTTTCTTTTAAGTTAGTTGGGTTGTAAGCAGTAATTGTCTCTGTTTGTATAAAACTGCATATGATATTTTATGAGAAAAATTCCTTTTTATTTCTCTGTTGATTTTCTTGATGGACCGCTATATATTGGAATATATTATAAACAAGGATATCTCGTAAAAGACACTTAACTAATGCAAAAGAAAATTAAATTAATAAAAGACTGGAAGTGTATAAAAGTAATTTAGGAAATTTATTTAGTTATCTACCAAAAGACAAATAATATTAAGTCCTAATAAGTAGTAAAATTTTGAAAAATAAATTTTAATGAGCGAAGGACATGGAAAGGTTGTTGCAAACCACGGGTCACTATCCTTACGTCTTATAAGCTAAAATTTATAAATGAACTTGTGTGCTGAATTTTGTTTTAAAATAAAAGAAAGGTTTTGGAAATTCACAAATTTACCATGTAGCAGAAAAGAGTCAATCATGGATGTTAACCCGTTGACTAAATTTGGGCTGTCAATTTTCGACACGACCCGAAACATGACCCGAAGATTAAATGGAAATTACAGGTTAACCTGACCCGGTTAAGTGGGCGGGACATTTTCCGGTCAAACCGAATTTCACCCTTTTATAAATGGGTGGGTTTCGGGTTGACCCGTGAACCCGATTTTGACCGTTTATAACCTATTTATACTTATATGGGTTGAATCGACCCGACTATAATCCAACCCGACCCGTGAACCCGAATTTGACCCGTTTATAACCCGTTTATGACCCATTTATAACCCATATAAACCTTATATGGGTTGACCCGACCCGTTTACGACCCAACCCGTTTATAATCGGGTTACACAGGTCTGGTCGGGTCAACCTGTTTATAATCGGGTCAGGTTCGGTTTGAACTATTTCTGACCTGTTTAATAAACGAATTGACAGGCACATTTAAAATCAACCTAAACCCGACTTGACCTGACCTGATCCCAATCCGACCCATTGACAGCCCTAGACTAAATCCCAATTGCGTAGGATGCGACTAGATTTGTTTTGAAAAGTAAATATGCATAATTTTGGAAATTTTTATTCAATTTATTGATTTATTTTAAAAGCGAGTTTCTATTTTTAAATTTTCCAACTATTTCCAAATTTTAATTGAAAACGATTTTGAATTGGTAGAAGTAATTTTTATTTTTGAAATGCCGCATGCTTAGCATTGGGAAAAGTCGACGGGTTAGCAAATATGAATTTATCGTGCAGTAAGTGACAGTAAGTAAAATATAGTTAGTGATGAGGGAAAAAGCTATTTTAGCTTTGGGATTTATTTTTGCATACCTGGTCGATAGTTGAACAAAACTTGTTTTAAAATAGTTCTGTTTTAAAATTTAAAGAGATAAAATAAATTTGCTTACGTGGATAGTATTTGTAAAAGTTGGAAAAAGAATCCGGGGAAAAAGAGAAGGTTACAAAGTACATTGGGTTAGATACACAAGAGAAGGATAAAAATATAGAATTCTTCATTTAAACCCTTTTCTGACATAAGAATATAAGTTTAAAAAATTGAATATTTCTAAATTTTGGACGTTAAAAATGGAGTGCTAGGTATTGGATGGTAGGGATTGGATGAAAATTAGTTGAACTATGCTTTTATTCATAGAGGTATAGGAAAATATGTGTGCAAAAACAAAGATTTTGGTTTTCAAAAATTGCATACATATAGAATTGCTAGTATATATAGGTTGTTTGCACCGTATTTTCAAAATTTGTTTTAAAGAATGCATGCATACATAAGGTGTTGATTTAGTATTATTCTGCACACATATCATATGTGTTGTGATACACCATGCACTTATACACGATTTGCTGAAAAATTGGTTGTACACTAATTGGTTGGATAGCTTAAAATGGTTGCATGTTACGTTACATGATTCAGTTTTTAAGGAATTTTAAGGACAAAATTCATTTAGGGGGGGAGAATGTAACTCCTGTAAATTGAACGTAACTAATTAAAAATAAATTAATTAAAAAAATTAAAGCCGAAAATGGAAATTTTACCAACGACGGAATTTAGCTACTAAACTTGTACCATTGTGTTTATGGCGATTTTCTGATTAATTTTCATATATAAAGTTTGCGATCGGAGTTCAAATGAAAAGGTCGTTAACGTTTAAAAAATTCGAATAAAAAACAATTATATATGTAACTAAGGACATAAATACAATTAGTTAATGTTAAACACAATTAACAATTACTTAATATGTAAACATAATTAACTTTAAATCAAATTAGTCAGAATTAGAATTAAATCAACGTAAATGAAATTAAACAAAATGACATAAATTAATTAATGTAAACAAAGCAACCAGTCAACACTTTTACTGGGATCGGTCAACCTTATAAATTGAACCTAGGCCGAATATTCAGATATAATATAATGTAATATAATCTAACGGGCGACATTGATTCGAACCCCTATAAATATGTGCCTAATCCCTCGCTATTTCTCTCATGTTTTCTAAAGCAACAATAAAGCTCTATCATTTTCTTTTCTCCACAAATTCTAAGATCTATAATATATACATATACATATACATATATAAGTGGATAATAGCGAAGAATAATAGAGGGGAAGGGTAAACTTGAATCGTCAAAGACAAGGTAAATTGTAAATCCAAATCTAAATTAAATTCAAATCTCTTCTCAAATCCAAATATCTGATAAATATGTACATTACTTTGACACATATTTCAGTAGGAAGAAAAGGGAGTCAAGCAGGAATAACATGATTTAGATATGGAGATTTGAAAGCTTAAAAGCGAGTGGGAAATTATATGTTTATATAATATTGTATTCATATCGTTGTAAATCTATTACACGTATTCCCAAATATAATTTTGGAATTGTAGGTTAATAATGAATTTGAAAATCATGCCTACATATTCTATGAATTATTAACTTCGATTAAAATATTGTGTATACTTGAATATGAAAATAAAGGGTGAAAGTAGTCCCTAAATCAATGAGATTGTATAGTAATTCCAGGTTTGCTGCTTAGATGATATATGTTAGTAACCATGAATTAGAAGTTATTATAATTTGGATTGAGATTTAAGTAGTATTTAATACATTGAAGCAAAGTGTGTTGCACTGTAAATTTCTATAAATTATCCAGTTCTATAAATATGAATAAAAGTGTATTGTTTGAAATGATAAGGAATATCTAAAAGAAAGCGATGTATGAAATAGAAATATTTACCTTATTTTGTACCGTCTATTTCAATAATAACAGAAAAGGTAATTCCTTGTAATTCCAAACATAACACAAGTCCTCTTCTAGGTAGTTTATGGAAAATTACAATGTTAACCTTTTTTCGTAAGATGTAATTCCAACACATTAAAATGCAGAAATCCCTAGCGTAAACCAAAGTATTGTAAGTAGAATTATCACAATAATTCAATTATAAATGATATATACGCGATAAGTTAGAAAATAACAATAAGTGATGAAACGTATGTAAAGTAACAAAATCAATAATTAAGAAAACTACAATAACCAAAGAAAGATAGTAATAATTGAAAAGGAACAATATAATATACATAATAGTATCAAGTGAAAGTTAAGTAGTAAAGGATATTTAATCTATTAACTAGAAGTAAGCGGTAAATGGTATTAAAATGGCATTAATGAAACAAGAAGCAAGTCGAGTAAAAATAACTGGATACCAACAGTTGAACGGGAGGCATAGTAATTCAATAAAACTTATATAGCCTGAAGTATACGTTCATGACAGGTGTGAATTATTGTATTTAGTCAATAACTTAGATTAATTAAAAATGACGTAGTCATGGTATGGGTTGGGATGCGAGGTCGGTAGTATTGTACAACAGAAATCTGCCTTCAAAAGGGGCTCCAATCGTTGAGTATACATTATACTGATGTGAGACATTGCCAACTGTAGGACCCATGGGATTATGTGTTCGCAATAAGTGAAGGGAATGTACCAAAGTAGGATGATTCACACCAGTCGAAGTGTCAAACGGCCAAGTAGAGCCTGCTTCAACCTTTAGGAGGGGTAGTGCTAAGTATCCAAGTAGGTATTTTCTTGATTGCATTAGGCAATTTAAAAGGGACGGTGAGCATAGCAGGGCGTTATGTCAACAAGGTTGGTACCATACATGTGAGGAGTGGGGCTATACACATATGTTGAGTGTGTCATCGATCTTGGGCAATCAATGAACAGACAAGGGTTACGCCTAAACGTTCCACTTCTCCTACCGGTGTAGATCACGATTAGGACATGCACCGTCTTACAATTGTTTGTTGTTAGGAGGCAAGGCAAGATAACCCTTAATGGAAGTTTTTCAAACAAATAGAACAGTCTGTGGAGCTGAGTCTATGATATAAAGCAGTTAGATAATTCTTTAAGACGAGGTAGAGTACGGCTAAATAGTTGCAATGTCGTTATTAGGCACTAATGGGAGTTCTTTAGTATGCACGACAGTGAGGATGTGGTACTGCATTGATGATGAATCCTCATGTGATGTAGAGTTATAGATATTAGCGAGGAAAGTATAGTTATAGATATTAGCGAGGAAAGTATTTTGGGCAAAAGGAGGACTGTGGTACTTATATACGCATGTATATGTACGTAGGTAGTTATTGTATACCTCGAGTAGGTGAGGCGTATCTTATGCATATATGAAGTCAAGACGACTAAGTTTAAAAAGGTAGACATAATATGTAATGGAAAGCAATCAGCATAAACTAGTGTTATATATGAAGTATGTAGTTTACCAATAACCAAAACATTGTTTTGACACCTTCCTCATTACAACACATTTGATAACTTTAGAGGGACAAGTACCGGTATAAGGTGGGAACAGTGGAAGGACATGCATGCTTAAACTGACAAGGGTACTAGATATCAGACGTATTAGCCTTGATCATTAATTATATGTGTTTATTATACTTTTCTATTTCATCATGAGTTTATACCATTAGTGCTATAATATGCTTTTTTATTTATAGGATACTAACACCAACGATCTGTATCCCTGTGGACTTGGGTTTTCAATTTAGCAAAATTCAGACTCATTAAGATGTGGGTTGTTACAATTGTTGTTATTGTATTTGCTGTAATTATTACTGTTGCAATTATTGTTATTGCCGTTAATGTTATTGTAAAAAAATTCACTTGAATTTCATATCATTAATGTATCATAGTTTCATTTAGCACTGCTAAAAAGTGAAACATACTTGATTAGTCATAATACTACTAAATGTACAGACATGTTGGATTAAGTTCAAATAATTACATCAACTAAAGATTGAAAGATAAAATAGTTCTCAAAATATAAGTACACCTACAACCCCTCTTCATGTCTGCATCTTATAATTCCTCTCCTCCTAGATTTTGCATATTCCTATTGTTCTTTAAACATATTCGATGTATTAAAAAACGTCGCTTCATCTTCTTCTCTCTATTTGTTTCCAACAAGAAGCTGTTCCAATTTCAACATTTTCCTTGATGTTGAGCAGCCCAAAATTCCATCGCATGAATATACTTGTCTTCAGATTCTGGTAAAAGTTTTTTTATTTCCTCTTGGTTCGCACCAACAGTCTGGTTCTTTTTGGTTGCTTTGGATCCTTGAGGTCTAACAAGATCATCTTCATTAGTAGTTAGATGCTTTTCCAACCCATACTCTATAGCTTCCTTGTGAATCCCCGGGACTAGAGTTTTTCCGACTCTCGGTGCTTTTCTTCGGGACTTGTTTGATTAAACTTCTTGAACAGTTTTCTAAAGAGAAGATTCTCATCTTACATACACAACTAACAGGTAATAAATACGCATGAATTGATAAAAATAAGGTACTCCTTTATTCTCGGATAAGTTGATTTTTTAAAACAAATTATTTGTAGTTGTCCTCTACAAAAAAGATTATTTTTTAGAAAACTGTGAAATTTTTTATTGACGTACGAAAATAAGGTAATCATATCAAATGCATTTCATTTCCAAGGACACTAGGGTTCATTTGCTTTAACGTAAACATTTGAGAATTAAGCGTTTATGTTTGATAATTAATTTTTCCATAATGATCTTTGATCGAAGAAAGTGATCTTTTGCGATCAATATTCTTTCGATTATAGAAGTTAGTAGTTTTGTCCTAAAAAGAATCAACCCTTTTGTCCGTACCGTGGATCGGATCGGTTGAGAGTATGCACCAAACGTAACATAAATCATAGTCTTATGCCGAAGTTCAACTGGCATTAGTGAATTCTCCTCCAACTGGAACTATAATTTCTTCAAAATTGAATTCCTCAAAACTGCATCTTGTAACATCGGTGCCGAAATCACAAAATAGTTTGTTTAATAGAAGTAAAGGTTGAATGATTTTTTATGTAGTAAAATATTGGTGCGAGAGGAGAAGAGAGTGGAGGTGAAGGATATTTATAGGGGAATGGAATAGAATTGTTGGCTTTTGCCGTTAATAGAACCCTTATTTGGAAGTTCGTTCAATAAACGTCCAAACAGCAGAAGCATGTTGAATAAGCTCTTGCTTTAGGCGCTTGTTCAATAGATGCCTGAAGTCTGGGTGCTGCAGGATAAGCGTCCAAACATATTACATATTCTAGATTGTTTTGACTGGATCTGTAATCGATTATAATTTCTACACTCTATTGGCCAATCATTTAGGGTTACATGTTGAAAATTTTGATATCTAATGCACGGTTGGATATGCTCTAAATTATATTATAAGCATGCCTATGTGTGAAACATAGGTCTCGTCCTAGTCTATCATTTAAAGATGGAGTTCTTGTACACTAATAATGGATCTGCCTTGGCATTGGATAAAAAATTTAATATACAACACTGTCCAATGATGTCCCATATTACTATAATGCCAAAAAAATTAACAGAGAATTTATTAAAAGGAATTAATTTATCTATAATAAAGGAAAAATGAAATTTGATTAAACATCAGAATTTGACCATAAAACTTGCACTGTTGTGTTTGTGGTGATTTTCTAGACAACTTTCTTATATAAAGTTTCCTGATTGGAATTCAAATGGAAAAGTATTGACGTTAAAAGATTTGAAATAGAAAATGATTCAAAACACGTTAAAGGACATAAGTTAATAAAGATTTTTTAACATTAAATAAAATAATGTTAACATGCCGACAGTCGGTATAGGATCGGTCGATATAGGACCGGTCGATGGTCGATATAGGACCGGTCGATCACTAGCAATCGATCTTCTTCTATTAACCGGTCAACGTATGATGGCTAGAGTTAGCCTAGACTTGAATGATACAGATTTTATAACATTAATCGAACGGTTGTTGTGTATTCCGGCAGTTATAAATAAGGACGTAATCCTCTATTGTTATTATTCTGAAACCTTAGTCTAGTCGACAATCATGTTCAAATTATCTTTCTCTTCCAAAATCTCCTTGTCTCCTCCAAATTCAAAACCAAAATAAAGATAAAATTCAAAATAAAGTCAAACTAAAGAATGGGAATCGACAAATAAAAAGAATAAAGATTTGAAGGCGAGCTAGAAAGAAAGGGAGCTTTAAGAGGGGGAGTGTTGATTACTAAAAGATGTTTCATAAATATTTAAATTTTATATATTTTAACTTGTTCTAGAATTGGTTTCTCTTAATTTGAGATAATAGTTCCCATTCAAAGTTTATCTTAAATAAATCAAGCTCATCTATGTGTAAATAGGAGGGGAAAATGTGTATTTGTAGTAAAATTAGAGAAAGTAGACTAGATTAATTCCGTCTGCGCCATATTGACTCTTATTGATAAAAACTTGGATTAATAAATAGAGCGAGGTCGAATAACCTTCTATTTACCTTGACTTGATCTTGAGATTTAAATATATATAAAACTTTAGTTGGAGATATATAGTGATTTTGTATAAAACGGTGTAAATACACACATATCGTAAAGTTAATAGTTTTAATTCATGTAAACAAAATTATTGATCATGCACAAAAATCTACTTGAATTATAGATGAGGCAAAGGATGAAAATTTGATCAGAGCAAGTATACAATTGATGCTAATATAAAATTTACGTCATAAAATAATTTACGACTAGCCAGTGGAATTAAAATTCACCGGTCAATGACAGACCTTATGAGATGAACCACTTTCTTATTATAATTTTTTTATGTCGTGGTCATCTAATCAAGAGAATAGTATTCTCTAATTTTTCTTCTATCCAGGATCTTAATGCCAATATAAAAATATTGTTGTGCTCGAATTATCGTAAACTTAAATACATGAAGATATATATATATATATATATATATATATATATTTATATTACTTTCTATTTAAACCAGAGTACAAAAGTTTGGAAGCAGAAAATCTGTTTGGGGATCCTTAAGTAATTCCCCACATAGCAAAAATGTTTCTAAAAATAGGTTTTATGGGCACACTTAAATCATTACATAACCAATGATTTCATGCCTTCAAATCTTAGCATTTTATATGTATTTCCCATGATTTTTATTACTGTATGAACTGTGCTTTTGATGGTGCATGTGTGTGCATGTTCTAGTGCATGTATATTCGCTGGAAGATTTTAGTGCCTAATTTTTAAGATAATTGTTAACCTAAAAATAACTGTGTCTACCCTATATTTGGGTTATCAAACTTTACTGAAAATTGAGTTTGAAACTCTTTTTTTTTAGTGCTAGCTTAACCCGGGCTCAGTGAAATGGTCATGTTAGCCTTGTTTAGTCTGCACTTATTCTTAAACAAAACATATGTCATTTTGTTTCCTTTCTAAAGCAACTCAAAACTCTCTCCTTTTCTTTTTCTTTCTCTACCAGATTCTTCAACTTAAACGTGGATTTTCTTAAGTCAAATACCCGATTGTTCACTCAATTGATACATCCTTACAATCTCTGGTTTTCTATCATTATAAATGAATTATTCTGAAAGCTTAAAAACTTCATTACTCAGTAAAACATTTGCAAAACCAAACACATAGGTTCCAGCTGAAACACATTTAAATTCAATACTTACAAAATAGTAGATAACAATACATTAGTCTTTCTAAGCAACTTAAACAACATAGCTTAACATAAATTTGGCATAAACATCTATTTTAACTTCAACAAATCTTTAAATATTGTATCCAATTCCTTAAGCAGCTAAATCATCCAAAGCCTGATCAAGGAAACTCCTACTTCCCTGTAAAGTCACCATGAACTGCCCCATATGAATATGAGACACCCAAGGGCGAATAAACACACTAGGGTTAGACTAAAGCCTGGTATGAGTAATCTAACTGAAAACATGATTTTATATAACCCTTATTCATATTCAAATAACTTTAAATGGGTAAAGAAAATTCACTACTACCCTGGTGCAGGTTTCTGTGAGGTATGTGTATATAAATTAGTGCATAACAAATTTTTGCATAGATCAATGGTTTATTTCAGTGATAATAATCATAGATTCATCTATGAACATCATAAACCAATCAACACATTCATCAATCAAACTTTCAAGACTTTTCTACCAAGTTATTGGCCATCAGGGATTTTACCCAAGCCCTCACCCGAACCTATTTCTATTATTCACTATCAAGTGTAATATGGCCTTTAGCTACTTTCTCTTGTTTAAACCACACACTGCCTGGGACATCTCTCTGTTAACCCAGCACACTCAGGCCCCTGGGTATAAACATACCATGTGTGAGCTTGCACTATTCACCTTGCCAAGCCATATTTTGTTGCCCTAAGATCCAAAACTCCCTAGTTAAATTACTAAGTGTTATTTTCCCTTTTACATTACTGTGCTAACCATATGCATATCATATTTTAATCAGAGAAACGAACATTCATCCAACATACATTCATCCAGAGATTGGTAAGCCAGGTTCTCATAAACAAGCATTTAATCATGCAAACAGATGTGAGTTCTCAGAATATATATTATTTTGTCCAGGGGTTTCAATAGATCAAGTTATAAACATATGGTTATAGGTAGTTTTTTTCTGGTTGCATCCCTTTTACCTCTGGTTCAATCAGATCCTTATTAATCTTTAAGATCTGGCTAAACCACAAGTATAAGCTTTGATTTGGATGGTTCATAAAACATAGAAGCTCAGCACATGTATAACATTGCACATCTGCATTTTTCTTTATTTCAATTAATATGAGACATAAGCAACAACACAATTTTGCAACCCCACATTTTCTTTCATTTTAGATCATATATTTACAACATAAATCCTGGGTTTTAAATAAATAATTGTATAAAGAAATCCCATAAATAAAACTACTTCATCTCAAAGTTAAACCATACCACAGATAAACATATTTAAACATGAATCCATAACTCTTTTATACTGGATAGATTACTATAAATGATTTTTCACTTGAGCAGATCATTAACATACCAAAGTCATCAAATCATAAAAATGAACATAGCTTGCAAAAGTGAAATATAAATCCAATTAGGCTGCCTCAATATTCAGGACTTAATGCCAAAGTTTCCAGTGAGGTCACTCACCTTAATTCCTCTTTTCCTAAGTCTTTTCTTTCTTTTGGATCTTCTGCCTTCTTCTTAATCTAATGGCCGGTGCTCCTCATTTTTTTTCTGACTTATGTTTTTTTTAAGTGATGAAGAGCAAATATGGATGATCTCACTACACTAAGCCTCCATATATAAAACCCTGGCTGCTACTAGGGTTTAATGAAATTACTCGATGTCAGTTTTACCCTATATAACATGACCTGCCTCTCATTTGAATTCAAGAGAAAAAGGGTATGTGGTCCTGGTTATATTTTTCAGAAATAAGCCTTATTCTTTTAATCTTACCCCGGTCATGTTATATGCATGACTTCTTGTTTTCCCCAATAAAAAGATTGCTGGAAATAGATAAAATGCTTGCTCAAAGGTTCATGCCATTTCCATGCAATTTTTGTTTCCTACCAGCAAATGCTTGCCTGTGCACTTATATAACACATGTGAACTTATTTTGCCTAAGTCTTCTTTTTCTCTTTTTTTCCTTAAATAATTTTAAGTATCTAATATTTTTCTGCATGTATTCATTATTTCTACCTATATTTATTTTCTTTTATGCCAAACTTATTAAAGACATAATCATGTTTGCATACATAGGTATTTGTAGTTTATTTATTCTAATATATATATATATATATATATATATATATATATATATATATTGATTGCTGCCTATTTTTATTACACAGAAAAAAAGAAATGTGTGCATATGTGTGCACTATCTTGTACACACATTCATGTTTAAACCATACACTTACAAAGCAGTTTCCATTCCTATTTATATATTTTTTTTCTTTTCAATGCAATTTTTCAACAAACTTAAACTAATTTAAATCATGAAATTACTTCACAAAAATCAGGGTTATCACATATACCCCTCCTTTTACGAATGTGTCCCACAATTCTTCCATACTTAACTTAAATATCGTTAATCCAGAAAATCAACTTTTCTGATCTCAAACCATTCTCAAGTCAATCATTTGATTAAACTCTAGGCATATCAAAACAAAAATCGCAATGCAATTTTCAATCAAAACATTCATCGGCATATATAAATTATACCTTTCATTCAATCAAACAGTTGTGGATAATCATTTCTGATTTTATCCTCCACTTCCCATGTGCAATCATTTGGGTCAAGACTCCATTGCACTTTTACTAATTTAATTTCTTTGTTTCTCAATTTCTTGATTTCTCTAGCAACTATGCCCACTGGCTCCTTTTCATAGATCATCCTAGGGTCAATCTGCACATCTTTAGGGGATTCTAAGATTGCCTCCTTATCATGAACCCACCTTCTTAGTTGAGACACATGAAAAACATCATGCATTGCTCCCATTTCTTCTGGCAACTCTGCTTATAGGCTACAGTTCCTATTTTCTCTAGAATTTTATATGGCCCTATATATCTAGGAATCAACTTTCCTTGTTTCCCAAACCTTAGAATCTTCTTCATGGGTGATATTTTGATAAATACAAAATCCCTAACATCATATTGTACTTCTTTCCTTCTTTGATCTGCATATTTCTTTTGTCTATCTTGGGCAGAGGCAATTCTTTTTCTAATCAAAGCTATTTTCTCTGAAGTTTCCTTCACATTCTCTGGCCCTAAGACCACTTGTTCCTCAGATTCAAGCCAACTTGAGGGTGATAAACATGGTCTCCCATAGAGAGCTTCAAAGGGTGCCATGCCTATGCTACTATGATGGCTATTGTTGTATGCAAATTCAGCTAAAAAGATATGATCCTCCCAACTTCCTCCCCAATCCAATACACAAGCTCTCAACATGTCTTCAAGCAATTTGTTCACAATTTCTGTTTGACCATCAGATTGAGGATGGTATGCTGTGCTTAAGCATAAATCGGTCCCCATTGCCTTGTGAAAACTCTGCCAGAATTTTGAAGTGAAGATGGTATCTCTATCACTTACTATAGTCTTTGGTATACCACGTAGTCTAACCACTTCTTTGATAAACAACTGGGCTAGAGTACATGCATTTCTTTCTGACTTAACTGGTATAAAGTGGGCTGACTTGGTTAACCTATCAACCACTACCCAAATACTATCATTTCCCCTCCTAGTTCTAGGCAAACCATCAATCAAATCCATTTGATATATCCTCCCATTTCCACTGTGGTATTTGCAAAGGTTGAAGCATCCCTGAGGGTTTTTGATACTCAGCTTTCACCTGTTGGCAAACCATACATTTAGATACATAGGTTGCCACTGCACTCTTCATACCACTCCACCAATAATCCCTCTTGAGGTTGTGATACATTCTTGTGCTTCCTGGGTGTATAGTGTATTTTCTTTTGTGGTAAGCATCCAAGATTTCTTGCTTCGACTCATCAATTGCTGGAACACATATTCTTTTTCCTTTCTTCAAATGGCCTTGATCATTCAACTGAAAACCTGCCACTGCCTCACCATTTAATATCTGAGTTTTCTTTTCAAACAAAAATGGATCTTGGTCTTGTAACTTTACAACTTTGTTTTTCAATTCTGACCCCAGATTGATAAAGCTTAATTTTCCCATTTCTACATTCTCACTGCATAGGCTCATGTTTTCTACATTATCACTTTCTATCTCTAAATCAATTAACAATGATAAAGTGTTAAACTCTTCTATCATTAACCTAGCCACGTTAGCATGTTGTCTACTTAGGGCATCTGCTACTTTATTAGCCTTACCAGGGGTATATAATATTTCAAAGTCATATGAGGCTAGGAGTTCAATCCACCTTTGTTGCCTCATATTTAATTCTCTTTGTGAAAATAAATATTTAAGTGATTTATGGTCTGTATAAACTTCAAATTTTGCCCCTAACAAGTAGTGTCTCCACAGCTTAAGAGCATACACTATAGCAGCCAATTCAAGGTCATGAGTAGCATATCTTACCTCGCTTGGTTTCAATTGCCTAGAAGCATAAGCTATCACTTGATGTTGTTGCATCAATACTGCCCCAAGTCCTTGTCCACTTGCATCAGTATACACTACCAAGTTTTCATTCCCTTCAGGTACTTTGAGGATTGGAGCTTGCACTAGTGCTTCCTTTAATTTCCCAAAGGCTTTCTCACACTCTTCAGTCCAAGTAAACATTTGATTTTTCCTAGTCAATCTGGTTAATGGGATTGAAATTTTTGCAAAATCTTTTATAAACCTTCTATAATAACCAGCCATTCCCATGAATGACCTGACCTTAGTGACATTGGTAAATCTTTTCCAAGCTTGCACTGCAATGACCTTATTGGGATCCACAGATATTCCTTTTTCTGATATAATGTGGCCTAGAAAATTCACTTCATTTTGCCAAAAAGTGCATTTTGAAAATTTTGCTTTCAAGTCTTCCTGCCTCAGTTTCTTGAATACCATATGCAAATGATTTTCATGCTCTCTAACTGACTTAGAATAAATTAGTATGTCATCAATAAATATCAATACAAATTTGTCCAAATATTCTCTAAAAATCCTATTCATCAAATCAACAAAATAGGAAGGAGCATTTGTCAAGCCAAATGACATTACTAAAATTTCATAAAGTCCATATCTTATGTTAAAGGCTGTATACTTAATGCTTTCCTCTTCTACTTTCATTTGATGAAAGCCTGAAGCTAAATCAAGCCTAGAAAATATTTTTGCACCACTCAATTGATTAAAGAGATCATCAATTCTTGGTAAGGGGTATTTGTTTTTAACTGTGACTTTATTTAATTCCCTATAGTCAATACATAACCTAAGGGATCCATCTTGTTTCTTAACAAAGACTACTGGTGCTCCCCGTGATGAGCTACTGGGTCTAATAAAGCCTCTTTCTTCTAATTCAACCAATTGCTTTTTCAATTCTATCAACTCCTCAGGCCCCATTCTGGTTGGTCTTTTAACCACTGGGCTAGCTCTTGGAATTCTCCTGATTGAAAACTCAACAGGTCTATGGTTTGGAACTCCCCTAACTTTACCAAACACGTCAATATATTGATTCACTATGGGGATTTCTTCTAATGCAGGCATGGGTTTTTCACTAGATAATATACAAAGGTTGGCCATATTTCTATTCTTGTTTGCCTCACAAAGAACAACTACCCTTTTTCCATCAGAAATTTTCAATAATATGGTAGATGTCTCCATATTTATGATAGCCTTATATTTACTCAACCACTCAACTCCTAGAATAACTCCTATGCCCGGATATTGCAATACATATAGGTCTGTGTTAAACACATGTCCCCCTATATCTAACCCTAGTTGCATACACATCATACCCAGAACACATGAGCTACCTATAGGTCTTCTTATAAATAGTGGCTTATCAACAATCATACAATTCAATTTTAATTGTTGTGCAATATCCTGGAAGATCAATGAGTGTGTAGCCCCAGTATCATACACTACTGCAAAAGGTATTGAATAAATAAGCAAAGTACCTTCAACTTGGCCATGATTCTCCACATTTGATCCCTCAGTTGCCTTGCCTTTTCCTTCCAAAGCCCCTAATTTTCCTTGCTTAAAATCTGGACAATTCCTCTTTATGTGACCTTCCCTCCCACAATGGTAACATTTGAAGGATGCTGGCTTAACATTTGTGCACCTATTCTTCATATGCCCCTCTTGGCCACAGTTATAACAAGTAATCTTCTTTTTAATTTCAGCAGCATTGGCTTCTTCTAGTTTCTTGGTGGAAGCTGTGTTTACTTTCTTTTTATCATAAGGGTAAAATTTGCCCTTTCCTTTCTTATTTTGGCTATTCTTGAATGCCCTGAAATTCTCTCTGGTCTTATCATGTTGTTCAATGCTCAAATTCAAGTCCAAAACTTGATCAAAAGTCCTGTCCTTGTATGGTAGCATGGCTCTACTAAGGCTAGGGTTTAGCCCTTGAATATATCTGCCATTCTTAGCTTCCTCAGTAGTAATGAGTACTGCACCATACTTTGCCAATGATTCAAGCTTCTGAGTGTACTCAATGACATTCATAGTTCCTTGCCTTAATTTGATGAATTCTTCTAGCAAAGACTCCTTGGCTGATGCAGGGACAAACCTACCTTCCAGCATTGCTTTAAATTGATCCCATGTCACTTCTCCTTCAGGTCTTCCAGCTATGATAACCTCCCACCAATCCAAAGCTGCTCCTCTTAATTGCCTGGATGCAATTTGCCTCTTCTTGGTCTTCAACTTGCATGTCTGCAAAGATTCTGTCCAAAATTCTGAGCCAATTTTGAACTCCCATAACTCCTTCCGTGCCATCAAAAATTTTGCCTCCAAGGTTGGTAAAAATCTTGAGTAGTTTGGAAAGTTCCTCATGTGGATTTTCCTACCTGTTGCCTACCACATCCCTTATGGCTCTCATGAATTCTTGCACATTCACCATGGGTAGTTCACTTGCTCCTACATTTTGATGTCTGGGTCCTACCATAGCTCTATGGATATGACACTTGGGTTAGTCCATTTTTGCCTAATACTTTATAGACTAATTCATTTCAATCTATCCCTATTCAGTTATAATAGATATTAATAGTATAAGCACTAACAAAACAAAGCATCCAAAGCAGTCAACACACCCATACATCCAATGCAAACAAGTTCATACAAAATTTTGCTATGTTATTTAACAACATAGCTTTGATACCAAATGAGATGAACCACTTTCTTATTTTAATTTTTTTTTTATGCAGTGGTCATCTAATCAAGAGAATATTATTCTCTAATTTTTCTTCTATCCAGGATCTTAATGCTAATATAAAAATATTGTTGTGCTCGAATTATCTTAAACTTACATATATGAAGATATATATTTATATTACTTTCTATTTAAACCAGAGTACAAAAGTTTGGAAGCAGAAAATCTGTTTGGGGGTCCTTAAGTAATTCCCCACATAGCAAAAATGTTTCTAAAAACAGGTTTTCTGGGCACACTTAAATCGTTACATAACCAATGATTTCATGCCTTCAAAATCTTAGCATTTTATATGTATTTCCCATGATTTTTATTAGTGTATGAACTGTGCTTTTGATGGTGCATGTGTGTGCATGTTCCAGTGCATGTATATTCACTGGAAGATTTTAGTGCCTAATTTTTAAGATAATTGTTAACCCAAAAAAACTGTGTCTACCTTATATTTGGGTTATCAAACTTTACTGAAAATTGAGTTTGAAACTCTTTTTTTTTTTAGTGCTGGCTTAACCCAGGCTCAGTGAAATGGTCATGTTAGCCTTGTTTAGTCTGCACTTATTCTTAAACAAAACATATGTCATTTTGTTTCCTTTTTAAAGCAACTCAAAACTCTCTCTTTTTCTTTTTCTTTCTCTACCAGATTCTTCAACTTAAACGTGGATTTTCTTAAGTCAAATACCTGATTGTTCACTCAATTAATACATCCTTACAATCTCTGGTTTTCTATCATTATAAATGAATTATTCTGAAAGCTTAAAAACTTCATTACTCAGTAAAACATTTGCAAAACCAAACACATAGGTTCTAGCTGAAACACATTTAAATTCAATACTTACAAAACAGTAGATAACAATACATTAGTCTTTTTAAGCAACTTAAACAACATAGCTTAACATAAATTTGGCATAAACATCTATTTTAACTTCAGCAAATCTTTAAATATTGTATCCAATTCCTTAAGCAGCTAAATCATCCAAAGCCTGATCAAGGAAACTCCTACTTCCCTGCAAAGTCACCATGAACTGCCCCATATGAATATGAGACACCCAAGGGCGAATAAACACACTAGGGTCAGACTAAAGTCTGGTATGAGTAATCTAACTGAAAACATGATTTTATATGACCCTTATCATATTCAAATAACTTTAAATGGGTAAATAAAATTCACTACTACCCTGGTGCAGGTTTCTATGAGATATGTGTATATAAATTAGTGCATAACAAATTTTTGCATAGATCAATGGTTTATTTTAGTGATAATAATCATAAGATTCATCTATGAACATCATAAACCAATCAACACATTCATCAATCAAACTTTTAAGACTTTTCTACCAAGTTATTGGCCATCAGGGATTTTACCCAAGCCCTCACCTGAACCTATTTCTATTGTTCACTATCAAGTGTAATATGGCCTTTAGCTACTTTCTCTTGTTTAAACCACACACTACCTGGGACATCTCTCTGTTAAACCAGCACACTCAGGCCCTTGGGTATAAACATACCATGTGTGAGCTTGCAATATTCACCTTGCCAAGCCATATTTTGTAGCCCTAAGATCTAAAAGTCCCTAGTTAAATTACTGAGTGTTATTTTCCCTTTTTCATTACCGTGCTAACCATCTGCATATCATATTTTAATCAGAGAAATGAACATTCAGCCAACATACATTCATCCAGAGATTGGTAAGTCAGGTTCTCATAAACAAGCATTTAAGCATGCAAACAGATGTGAGTTCTCAGAATATATATTATTTTGTCCAGGGGTTTCAATGGATCAAGTTATAAACATATGGTTATAGGTAGTTTTTTCTGGTTGCCTCCCTTTTACCTCTGGTTCAATCAGATCCTTATTAATCTTTAAGATCTGGCTAAACCACAAGTATAAGCTTTGATTTGGATGGTTCATAAAACATAGAAGCTCAGCACATGTATAACATTGCACTTCTGCATGTTTCTTTATTTCAATTAATATGAGACATAAGCAACAACACAATGTTGCAGCCCACATTTTCTTTCATTTTAGATCATATATTTACAACATAAATCCTGGGTTTTAAATAAATAATTGTATAAAGAAATCCCATAAATAAAACTACTTCATCTCAAAGTTAAACCATACCACAGATAAACATATTTAAACATGAAATCCATGACTCTTTTATACTGGATAGATTAGTATAAAAGATTTTTCACTTGAGCAGATCATTAACATATCAAAGCCATCAAATCATAAAAATGAACATAGCTTGCAAAAGTGAAATGTAAATTCAATTAGGCTGCCTCAATATTCAGGACTTAATGCCAAAGTTTCCAGTGAGGTTACTCACCTTAATTCCTCTTTTCCTAAGTCTTTTCTTTCTTTTGGGTCTTCTGCCTTCTTCTTACTCTAATGGCCGGTGCTCCTCATTTTTTTCTGACTTATGTTTTTTTTTTAAGTGATGAAGAGCAAATATGGATGATCTTACTACACTAAGCCTCCATATATAAAACATTGGCTGCTACTAGGGTTTAATGAAATTACTCGATGTCAGTTTTACCCTATATAACATGACCTGCCTCTCATTTGAATTCAAGAGAAAAAGGGTATGTGGTCCTGGTTATATTTTTTAGAAATAAGCCTTATTCTTTTAATCTTACCCCGGTCATGTTATATGCATGACTTCTTGTTTTCCCCAATAAAAAGATTGCTGGAAATAGATAAAATGCTTGCTCAAAGGTTCATGCCATTTCCATGCAATTTTTGTTTCCTACCAGCAAATGCTTGCATGTGCACTTATATAACACATGTGAACTTATTTTGCCTAAGTCTTCTTTTTCTCTTTTTTTTCTTAAATAATTTTAAGTATCTAATATTTTTCTGCGTGTATTCATTATTTCTGCCTATATTTATTTTCTTTTATGCCAAACTTATTAAAGACATAATCATGTCTGCATACATAGGTATTTGTAGTTTATTTATTCTAATATATATATATATATATATATTGATTGCTGCCTATTTTTATTACACAGAAAAAAAAGAAATGTGTGCATATGTGTGCACTATCTTGTACACACATTCATGTTTAAACCACACACTTACAAAACATTTTCCATTCCTATTCATATATATTTTTTTCAATGCAAATTTTAAAAAAACTTAAACTAATTTAAATCATGAAATTACTTCACAAAAATCAGGGTTATCACACCTTAGTTGGTTGATCATAAGTCGTTGATCACTAAGGTACATGCAGCCGATCGGTTATTGACGTACATGCGCAAGTTGAACCTTGGCCTGTGGGCCAGGTTTAATATATAATAATCATATAAGCATAGGAAATAAGTTTCCACTTTCTTGACTTTTGGATGCCATGGAGCTGAAGCAAATGTATACGCTGACAATTAGGTCTAAACATGGTTTATCATTAGGCAATATTCAATTTGAGGGCGGTTTGATTGCGATGGCACGCTGAGCACATGGCACTAATGGGAAGTTCCTTAGTATTTGTGGGTAATTTGCCCTAGACTCTATTTATGGATGCCCTACGTGGTGCGTAGGAGATATTACTATTGAGATGTTTGACACAGAAGCATAGGTAGGCCCTAGGTCGTCGAGGTAGCAAGTATAATGCTAGCCTGACATTACGAGGTCCCCTCAGTGTGAAAATGTGATATAGCAGTTGTTATTTAGGTAATGCCAACCCAATAGTGATAAAAATTATTCCTTGCGATTTATACTATGACCACTCTTAGAGATTATTAGTCGATCCATTTTTTGACCCTTGAGCATAAACATTTGCAAGATGTTTTCGGTGTAGGTGTAGTCATAACCATATTCCTTAAGTTAAGATGACCAACCCTAGGTAAGTAATTCACCAACACAAAAATGAGACCCCAAGTCACGTAGACTTAAAATAAGGTTAATTGCTTTTAGGCCTCATGCACTAGTAGTATAATCCATTTATCAGACTTTTGTCAGGCCCACTTCTTTTCTTTTTCCTCCACCAAAGTAGGATGGAGCAGCAGATGATTTAGCCCGGGCATAGTAGGTGGAGAAGGAAGCTTAGCGTTGGAGTTACAAGTTATTCTAAACTATTCTCCATGTAACTATTTATTGTATTTATTATCTGTTAGACTGAATGTTGTCACTTTGAAAAATCTTGGATATTAACTACGTATTATTGAGACTGTTTTTCTAAAATGTTTATTTTCAATATTTAAATTTTAATTCCTTCCGCTGTGAGATTTGAAAGAGCAGAATGTTTTAGATTTTACTTCTGTTCCTGCATTATGTAATGTTTTAAAAGTCGATAGCTCATACTTATTAACATGGGGCTGGTTCAAAAGCCGTTAAAGACCTTGAATTCGATATGTCTGAAGGTGCGGGTTGTCACAATTATACTATCTTGCTTCCGTACTTCAAGCTCATTTTGGTGAAGTTTGACACGAGGATGTCTATAATCTTCTTAATGCCTATCACACATCTATTAATGTAATGAAAATTTTGATAGAGTTAGGGGTATGCCCTAGGGGCACTTATGTAATTTGTTATATATATCTAACTCATCGACCAATCTTATTCGAAATAAAAGGTAGTTTCTTCCTATTATGTACTTAATATAATGTGATTATATTAATTAATTAACTTAATTAAAAGTATATTTAATAGAAAAATCCATAAATGGTATATTTTTTGATAGCAGTTACAAAGTGTTGTAACCGTGAGTAATTTATCACAACGAAACAAATATACCATTTTAAATATTCCTAGTCAAGATGCATCGAGACTGGATATCAATGTATCCATTGAGATTTGAGTACGTAATGCTCTTAAAATGTTGGGCAGTGTGTTACTTATGACTACTGGAGGCACCTGGGGGTTACATACTAATAGTTATTGGATAACTATTGAATGACTCACTCGATAGTTTTCTATTAGTTAATATAACTAAGGCCAAAAATAAAATGTCGATGCGATTGACTTACACAGTTCTCTCGACTTGAGAATACTGTGGATCTTTAATATGATTATAGCCAAATTATAGCATGACGTCCATCAAGTGACTATAGTTAGGTCGAGTGGAAGTATTGGAAGTGAAGCACTATTCAAGAGAGGATTCGTCTCCTCAGTGATATGCGGTTTGTATCATGGTCAACTCAAGTCAACTCAAAGTCAAAGTCTTTAGCCAGAGCATTTCAGTTAATAATAATTGTTATTATTGAACCAAGGACTTTGTATTTGGACTAAAAAGTTGAATGTGGATGAGGTTGGTATTTTGACCATTACTAAATTTCATAAGTCCAAAGTGATATTGTATTGACGAAAAGAATTGGTGTAAACAAATGTCACAACCGGGTAACGCTTATTAAACTAAAAGTGGATTTTACTGAAAATGAGTAAGCGATAAATTTGGCCATAATGTCACAACACTTGCTAAGTGACATGTAAACATTAACATTCGAATAGTTCGGTGTTAATTGTTGACCAAATTTACACCCAAAAGTTACACAACTGAAATGATGAATTCTCTTAAGACCGAATTATTTAATTAGTTTATAATTGTAATAAATTAATTAATTAATTAATATTTATGGAATATTAATTATAAAATTTGAATATGGTTTGAGAAGTAATTTTTTTATATATTTATAGTAGTTATAAATGTACCAACCGATATACGATATCGATAAGCGATTAAATTAGATTTAATTGCATAGCATTTTGGCTTGGGCTTAAATGGGTTTAAATCCCATCATTGGGACTGAAAATTTTGGTTTTGACAAGTTATTGTTGGTGGCTAAAACTTAGGATTAGACCTAGAGATGGATGATTAAGATAAAGAGAGAATAGGCAATGAGATTGTCCTAATATCTCTCTGGTACAAGGCTATATATATGGATCTCTAAATCCTTAATCAATAAGAATTTTTGGTTGCCATAATTATCAAGTTCGCTGGCCGAAATTAATCTCCATATCAGTTCTAAGAATCTCAAATCAATTCAATTTAGGTAAAACCAGTATTTGATAGAAAAGGCCGACGATTCCAAACTTGCAATATGATGGATCGAGTATAACTAGAGAAGGGAATTCATTGATTCAAGTGGACTCAATGGCATCATCAATTGGTATTTTATTTATATATTACAATAATCATATCATATTTTATGATTTAATGTTGATTAGTCCCATATATATATATATATATATATATATATATATATATATAGTAAGTTGTATATCTAGTTAGGTGAGATTTTCGTATGTATATGTAGTTGTCACAAAATAGTTTGGTTATGTACATGGTTAATTATTATGTGTTATAATTTATGTATAAACAAATCTAATTTTCTGTAATAAATAAGTTTTGTCGTTATTAATTATTTTATGTATATTTATATATTAATTTAAGGGGTTTTTAGGCTAAAGAAAAAAGTTAGAAATTTTTTTAGTTTCAGGGGCAAGAAGTTTGTTTTTTAGGCTGAAGGACACTTTTTAATGTAAATCATAGAATGATAGTTGTAACTATCATTTTCAGTTTACACTAAAAAGTGTCTTTCAGGCTAAAAAGCAAACTTGTTGTCCCTTAAACTAAATTTTTTTGCAACTTCTTCCTTGTGCCTATTTACCTGTTAATTTAAATATAGACTAATGTATATTTTAATCATATAATTACATATATGTATATTTATAATGTACAAATAGCTTAGAATTTTTAATTACACCTATTTATACATAATATGAATTATCAAATTGGAAAATATTATATATATGTATGTATGTATAAATAATTTTAAATTATCTTTTATTGATTATTTAATTTTTTTATTATATTTAAAATAATTATTACACAAAAAATTCGATTTTATATTTTATAAAATTACTACGTCGATGTGGTAACCCATGAAAAAAAATTAGAATTTTTTGTTAATATTTTATATTTTTAATAATTAAATTACTTCGGTTAAACATTTCATTTATTTATTAAAAATAATATTTTATTTCAAAAAATCATGAAAAATATTTTGAACTTGTATCTAATGATCCTAAATTTTCGTAAATTTTAAATTTTTACCTTTTAATTTTTGTTACTAGTATTTTTAATTATAACGTTCAAAAATATTTATTATATATATAATAATGAAAAAATTATAAAATTATTAATTTTTATTTGTTATACTAATTTCGATCTGAAAATAATTTTAAATATAGATATATATATATATATATATATATATATATTTAAGTATTTGAATGTAATTAATTATTCATGTATATACATTTTATCTAGCCTTATATATATATGATTTTACTTATTATATATATATGTGTAATTTTATATGTTTAATTATATATATATACAGATGTTTTAAATTATATATATTTAATTTTGAGACTTTTAGTTATAAAATATATTTATGTATACGTATTTATATAAATATACTTTGCATTATAGATTTATGCGTATATTTAAACAACATACAATACATACAAAATGAGCTAATGTGTTCGTTGCGATGTAAATCCCAACATCTATATACGAGCACGTTATACGCTTCATGGATTATTATCTTACACATGCACACACATGTGTATATGTATGTGATCCACGTGTGTGTGTGTATAAATTAAATCATTCAAATTAACTTTACATTACAAATACTTAAATTAAAATAAAATAAATGATTTTATTATAAAAAAAAATTAGAATTTTTCTAAATGAATTAGACTTCATAGGACCAATAAAGATCCAATAGGATAAAAAAATTGAAACAAACCCACCACTACCACTGCAGCTGGCCCAGTTCCAACAATGGAATCAGAGCCCAATAGCCTATGCGGCCTAAATTAGTCATGTTAGGGCTAACTAATTAAGCTTGTGCACTTAGTATGGTGTCTAGAAAGGTGATGTCTACGATTAAAATTGGGTAATCAAGTACCATATCCTACCCGGTTATCTGCCTGACCTGAAAGGTGATGTGAGCCCAAAGGTTTCCCCTAACAGAAAAGTCTCAATTTGAATTGGGCCTTGAACTAATTTTCAAAATAGTTTTGAAAACTAAGACATGATTTTAAAATTAAAAGTTAAATTTAAAATAAAAATATGATTGTTATAAAAGGTTATAATATAACATAAAATTTCGAATTGTTTGAAAATGTAATGAAAAAGTTCAAAATGTTTGAAATTATGTAAATATTAATTTCAAATTTAAAATTATTAATAAGATTAATAATATAAATTAATTAAATGATTTAATTAGTACTTATATGCATGTATTATATATGTTGATATATGTTGTGTTATTTTAAAGTGTTTAAGATAACATAAGCATACATGTATGTATATAAAATAAAATTTTGAAATTAATATAATTTAATTAAAAAAATTTAATTAATAAATTAATTAAAGGTTAATTAGTTAAACAAAAATACACGTATATAAGATGTATATGTTACACTATAAAGGTTATAGTAGATATATCCAATATAAAAGTTGTATTGGAATATTAATATAAAATTAATTAAAGAGTTAATTAATTAAAATTAATTAAATAAGATTCAATTAATGGAATATTATACATAAGACTATCATATAAGTAATATGAAATATAAAATTTATTTAGTAACTAAACTTATATGATATGAATATATAAACTAAAAATGGAACATTAAAGAAACCCAAATAGACTTAAATACGTACGTAAATGTAACTGTGATTTCTGATGTGTCTAACACTCGAGGGTATTTCATAAAAAATACATTATTCCATAAGTTGATATCACTCAATATAATATATTAAAGATTATGAATATTCAATATAATATTATTCTCTACCATATGTATATTAATAAGTTACTTGCATACTCCTTAATTGTTGAGCAAACTCAAGCTGGGGATGTTATGTGTGGTGTTATTAGTGTATTGAATAGATGAGGTAAGATACTACATGTATTTGTTGAGCAAACTCAAGGTACATATACTATACTTAGGCCATTACGATATTTTAGGTATGAGTGAATAATCTCTTTCGATTTGTTGAGCAAACTCAAGGTCAAAATGAGATTAGGACAAGGAAAAATAGGTTAGACGTTGTATGTGATACAACCGATAAGGAGTTATCCATCGTTTGTGGGGATATGATTTGTTGAGCAAATTCAAGGTTAGAATACAAGGACAGACAAGTCCTAACACTCACTAGTGAAGTCGAAAGACTTCTGTATTTCATCTTAGGGTTTGGAGAATCATAAAAGACTAGTGGGAGCCTTAAATGAAATGGTAACATTTAACCTTTCTAATATTGTAAGAACATATGCTAAATGATGTCATAATTATCTACAATGATAAATTTGTGCATTTAATATAACTGATAAGATGCTTATTAACTAGCATACACAAACGAACTGAATTGAAGTTGATAAATGGAAATATAATACCCACTATCAAATTCATATTGTATGTTAATGTTTCAACACCGATGCAAGTGCCTGATTTTACAACTACTGAATACATTCATGGTTTGATCACTTATACATTTATTTGGTCAAGACCATGTATTGCATTTTATGAGTTTCGAACTCTAAAACAATACAAGACTATGGATATTCGATCCATATACAATTGCATATAAATGTTATGTGGTGAATCAAAGTTTGTAATGTACAATATTTCAATGAAATTAGTTCATCCAAAAAACAGAATAATGCAAGATCGAGTATTCAATCTGATTGATTACAAAAGAGATCATACTGTGTTAATGTAACACAAGACCACAAACTACAAGATAGATATAAGAACTCAATCGCTGAAATGTCATTTTGATCATTTTACGTAAAGTGAAACATATTTGATGTCCTTAAATGTTAAGGATAATCGGATGTGCTTTTGTAAATAGTTTATTACGATATTGTAGTAAGGCTTTCTTTTGAATAGTTTGACCATTTGGAAGGAAAATGAATGTATAAGAATAGATGTAATTTAAGATATGGTTGGAATGAAGAGAATGAATACTCACTTCTGCTTCATAGAGAAACATTGGAAAAATGAATTGTAATTAATAATTAATACTTAATATTGGAATAAGAAATATGAATTCTATTCTGTATGAGATTTATTTCTTTGAGCTCAAGATATTTGATCAACGAACTCTTCACTTTAAATAATTGTGGTGTATGAAATAAACAAATTGTATTAAGTGAATGACGGATCTCCAAATTTAATACACTATTATAGTAATGGCGAAAATAGTGGGAGCATATAATATAGAACTTGTTAATTACATCATAGTACGAAAATTGTTTTCGTATAACTTACCATACATTATTTATGAAATAATGATTATTTTTCGGTATTGACTGGAAAAAAAGGCATGGCTATATTTCAGTATGAATATTATGAATATTCTTTGTGAAATAAAACTATACTTTGGTAATTTTTTCTTATAAGAAAAGTGATGCATTGGAAAATACAAAAGTATCAAATACTATTTACGTTTGTTTTGAAATTATAGACTAAGCCATAGTTTTGAGAAATAATTTTATTGTATGATTTTGAATCATATGATACTTGTTAATTATATCTCAAACAATAAAGGGTTATGCACCCATTCAGTGGGAGTATCATAAGAGTTGATGAACTCCTTGGGTTGATACATATAGATATATGCAATCAAATTCTATAAATACCAAAACAATTGCTTGTATTTTGTCATATTCACCGATGAGTTATCGTCGACATGGACATATGTATTTGCTACACATATAGTATGTCTACGGTAAACTCATAGAGTATAAAAATAAAGTAGATAAAATAACATGCAATACAAATGATTCGATTAGATCGAATGAGTGTATTGGAAAAATGTCTGAATGCACCTAAAAATGAATAAAGATTCAATCTCAAAAGTCACTCCTCCATTTTTGCATAATGATGCATCGATAAGAGGTTATCGAACTTTGTTGAACAATGTGCGATTAATTATGAGTGAAGTTGAGTTAGTTTCTTTCTATAAGGTCATGTACTTAAGAGTAGTACACAAGGTTAATATTATTTCAACCAAATAACGGTTTACAAAATCACACAAGATAAGGGTTTATAAGAAACTCCAACATATTCTAGCTAAGGAGTTGGCAGGTTGTGTGAGTTGAAAGATTGCACGCAATAATTATTCATGAAGGATCTTGTATGAATCTTCCGAAAAGAATTTTGAAAAGACTGTCATTGAATGACATATTTATGTTTCGAACATAACTTTTGTAACCTAAAACCAAATCAGTTTAATGAATAAGGAAATTCATAAACCGTTTATGAATACCTTTTCTATTGCGCTGAGAAACATTTCAAGAAATACCTACTTCATTGTGAAGGAATTTCCTTGAGAAATTATTGGTAGTAAAAAGAATTTGGATACGATCCAAAGATAGAACTGATTAAATGAGATGAAATAAAATTGACTAACAAAAACGAACACATTGCATTAGAATGTCTAATAAGTATTCTGGCTTGTTGAAGAGAAACTATGAGTTTCTTCTCAATGTTGAAAATATATAATCCTCGATTGTTTAATTGAACCACTAAGAGCGTTGACTCTATCATATGGTATGATGTGCAAATCTGAAAGAATCTCAAGTACGCTATCAAAATATGATTTTGGTACTCGTAACCTAAGGAATGTGATCCATCGTCCGTGATTGTGTCTTTATGAGCAAGGCTAATGCAGTTGGAATTATGTGAGCAACGTTGATGAGAATAATATCGCAAATTTCAATTATTGAAATTTGCATAATAGATTTGATATTCAACTTGCTCGAGTTAATTCAGATTTACTCATAAAATTTACACTTGATATGACTTAATGTTTAGTATGTATGTATTGAAACAGAAAATTCTGAATAATGATTTAGAGTAAACTGTATACACATAATAACCAAAATGTCTCGAAGTTGATGAGAGAGATATTGAGTTTGTGAGTCTATGGATATGATCCAAGACATGATTTAAAAGTATCATTTTATAAGCATCAAGATTGAATAAGTATTTTGATTGAAATATCAAATAGATTGATTTTCAATCAAAGTGGAGAGGAAGCATGTGTTCATAAGAAAGAATGTCAAAAGGTACACTGATATTTCTAAGCTATAAGTAAACAGCACATTGTTGATTTTAACGATGTACTTGCGTTAAAATCGACCATAGTTGTTTTAATACTCAACGTTGGATTAATAAATGACGTCTTTTATAGTAGGTATAAAAGATGGCGAGAATGTCCCAAATGATATGCAAAGACACATTATTGAAATGTTTAATATGGAACATATAAGATTGATTCCTTTGCATTGGCAAAAGGAATTATCATACATGTTGTGTTGTCTACGATATCATGGTTTGTTTATGTATTCGATACACGAAACAAATATCAAATTCAAAATTGATATCACTTACTGGTTGTTTGAAGTGTTCTCGTGTATTTATGAAATACTAGAGAATTGTTTACAGAAACATAAATTCCTTATGAAAGAATGTTCAGACTCAAACTTTCACAAGTAATATTGAGTATAATATGTCAATAACAAATCTTTAAGTTGGAAAATTTTCAAATGAAAGACCGCGGCTGATTCAATAGAAAAGGCAAGGTACGTCGCCTTGAATAGAGCCACAATCAAAACAATGTATATAGAAAATATAAGTGCACAAATTTATAACTGAGCCGATTCTAATGTTGAGAATCTCATGACAGAGTTATATGATAACAACATAGTAATATAATTCGTAATAGAATCTAGAGCTCACTTGAAGTAGAGAGACATATTTTGAATTGTTCCTCATGATAAAACAGTTTATCTCCGTCGGAGAGAGTTAATTGACAGAGTAGATAATTAAAACATAATAGCATACACATTCACTAAGGGATCGGCCTAACTGGTTTTGAGAAAAATAATTGGAGAAGTTGGAATTAGATTCCATAATTTACCCCAAGTGCAAGTGGAAGATTGCTAAAGTTATAGGTATGTCCTAAGGGCAATTATGTAATTTGTTACATATATCTAACTCGTTGACCAATATTGTTCGAAATAAAATGTATTTTCTTCATATTATATACTTGATATAACGTGATTTTATTAATTAATTAACTTAATTAAAAGTAGTTTTAATCGAAAAATCCATTAAATGGTATATTTTGTGATAATAGTTACAAGGTGTTGTAACCGTGAGCAATTATCATAACGAAACAAATATACCATTTTAAATGTTCCTAGTCAAGATGCATCGAGACTGGATATCGATGTATCCGTTGATACCGGAGTACGTAACGCTCTCCAAATGTTGGGCAATATATTACTCATGACTACTGGGGGTACCTAAGGGTTACGTACTAATAGTTATTGGATAACTATGGAACGACCCACTCGATAGTTTTCTGTTGGTTAATGTAACTAAGGTCAAACAAAAAATAACGATGCGACTGATTTACACGGTTCTCTCGACTTAAGAATAATATGGATCTTCAATATAAAAGCTCCGCTTTAATTATAGACAAATCATGGCATGGCGTCCATCGAGTGACTATTGTTAGGTCGAGTGGAAGTATTGAAGGTGAGCACTATTCAAGAGAGGATCCGTCTCCTCGGTTATATGTGGTTTATATCACGGTCAACTCAAGTCAACTCAAATCCAAAGTCTCTTGCCAGTGCATTTCGGTTAATAATAGTTGTTATTATTGAACCAAAGACTTTGTATTCGGACTATAAAGTTGAATGTGGATGAGGTTGGAATTTTGACCATTACCAAATTCCATAAGTCCAAAGTGATCATATAGTTTTGATGAAGAGAATTGGTATAAACAAATATCACAACCGGGTAATTCTTATTAAACTAAAATTGGATTTTACCAAAATGAGTAAGCGATAAATTTGGCCATAATGAACACATGCTAAGTGATGTACGAACGTTAACATTCAAATAGTTCGGTGCTAAGTGCTGACCAAATTTACACCCAAGAGTTACACAACTGAAATGATGAATTCCCTTAAGACCAAATGATTTAATTATTCTATAATTGTTATAAATAAATTAAATTTATTTATGAAATATTAATTACAAAATTTGAATATGCTTTGAAAAATAAAAATTGTTATATATTTATAATAGTTACAAGTGTACCAATCGATATACAATATCGATAAGCGATTAAATTAGATTTAATTGCATAGCATTTTGGCTTGGGCTTAAATGGGTTTAAAGCCCATCATTAGGGCTATAAATTTCGGTTTTGACAAGTTATTGGAGGCGGCTAAAACTTAGGATTAGACTTAGAGATGGATGGCTAAGATTAAGAGACAATATGTAATGAGATTGTTCTAAAATCTCTCTTGTACAAGGCTATATATATGGATCTCTAAACCCTTAATCAAAAAGAATTTTTGGCTGCCATAATATCAAGTTTGCTGGCCGAAAATAATCCAAATATCAGTTATAAGAATCTGAAATCAATTCAAGTGAAGTAAAAACACTATTTGGTAGAAAAGGTTGACGATTCTAGACTTGCAATCTGACGGATCGAGCATAACTAAAGAAGGGAATTCATTGAATCAAGTGCACTCAAAGGCATCATCAATTGATATTTTATTTATATATTACGATAATCATATCATATTTTATGGTTTAATATTGATTAATCTCAAATATGTATATATATTGATGTCGTATATCTAGTTAGGTGAGATTTCGTAGGTATATGTAGTTGTCACAAATTAGTTTGGTTATGTGCATGGTTATATTATTATGTGTTATAATTTATATATAAACAAATCTAATTTTCTGTAAAAATTAAAATTTTCCATTTAATTATGTATATATTAATTTAAATATAAACTAATGTATATTTTAAACATATAATTACATATATGTATATTTATAATGTACAAGCAGCTTAGAATTTTTCTTTACACCAATTTATACATAATATGAATTATAAAATTCGAAAATAATTTTTTTATACATATAAATAATTTTAAATTATCTTTTATTGATTATTTGAATTTTTTATTATATCTACAATAATTACTACACTAAAAAATCAATTTTATATTTTTTGAAATTACTACATCTATGCGGTACCATGAAAAAAAATTCAGAATTTTTTGTTTGTATTTAATATTTTAATTAAAGTACTTCGGTTAAACATTTCATTTATTTATTTAAAATAATATTTTATTTCAAAAAATCATGAAATTTTTTTGAACCAGTATTTTATGATCCTAAATTTTCCTAAAGTTTAAAATTTGATTTTTTAATATTTATTACTAGTATTTTTAATTATTATGATCAAAATTATTTATTATACATATATAATAATGATAAAATTATGAAATTATGATTTTATGTTTATTATGCTAATTTCGATCAGTAAATAATTTTAAAATTTATATATTTATATTTTAGGTGTTTGAATGTAACTAAATATTCATATATATACGTTTTATTTAACCTTGTATGTGTATATAATTTTAATTATATATATGTGTGTGTGTATATAATTTTATATTTTTAATTATTTATGTATATTTATACAGATGTTTTAAATTATACATATATATTTAATTTTGAGACTTTTAGTTATAGAATATATTTTAAATATATGTATACGTATGTATATAAATATACTTTGCATTATAAATTTATGCGCATATTTAGACAACATACAATATATACGAAATGAGCTAATATGCCCGTTGCGACGTAAATCCCAACATCTATATACTGGTATGTTATACCCTTCATGGATTATTATGTTACACATGCATACATATGTATATGTATATGATACACGTATGTGTGTGTGTGTCTATTAAATCATTCAAATTAACTTTACATTACAAAATACTTAAATTTAAATAAAATACATAATTTTATTTAAAACAAATAGAATTTTTTCAAATGAACTAGACTTCATAGGCCCAACAAAGATCTAATAGGATAAAAAAAAATTGAAATACATCCACCACTATCGCTGCGGGCTGGCCCGGTTCTAAAAAGAAAAATTATTACTATTTAATATGATATTTCGTTAGCGATTTGAAACAAAAATCAAAGGCTCGTTTGGTTTGTCATTTTTAATTTTAGGATTTTGCCCAAAAAATGCATATATTTTTTTGAAGACGACCAATCTAGAAAATGAATATAACATACAAATTAGAATACAAATTTATTTTGTTTTTCTTGTTTTGAGAAATAACAAAATCACGAGAAACAATCCATTCGTCAGTCGTCACTCCATCTCCTTTGTCGTTCCTCCATTCCCTCCGTCGTCCCCTCCGCAATCTCTCCGTTATTACCATAATGGTTTAGAATTTTAAATTTTCTCTACGTCCTCCTCATATTTTGTAATGAATGTTAAAAACGCAAAACTCAAAATAAAACCAAACAAGCTAATAATTCCAAGTAGCTTTATAATGTAAACCAATGTCGTACCTAATTTATGTAATCTACACTGATCTCCTTCTTTAATCTATAATCCAAATCAATAATCAAATAACCAGTGAAGCAGTCAAACATATATGAAATTCCTCCAAACAAGAAAGAAAGTAGATTAACTTTTACCAAAGAAAATGTAACATAGATTTTGTTCAAACAAATCGATTATGTTTTTTTAATTTCTAGGTAGGGTTTAATGTGTTTGACAACATAGGACCAAGATTAGCTTCGGATCAGATATTTTGATCACTTACTCTATCAACTTCGGATCAGGGAGTTTGTAGCGCTCGATATTTTTAGTTCGAACCATGATCGGTGGAAGCTGATTGAGATGAAAGGAGGAGAAAGGATAAAATGTAATTTGGAATAAAAAAATTGATTGGCAAAAATAGATGATAGTAAATATTTTAATACAATTTGTGTACCCCTCGCACTAGTTTTTTTTTTAGTGAATGAAAATAAAAATGCCTCCCTCTTTCCATAAAAATAAACCCATCGTTGCAATGTTAACATTTATCAATGTTCAATATATTATTTTTTACTCCATTCAATTGTGAATATATCGTTGTACCCAAAAAAGCATTCGACGGCCGATGGTTATTTGTCTTTCTCAGAGCTATATTATCCAACTCAATATACAAAGCACATAACACAACGCTACCCGTTAGTATGTGGAAGCCGTATTGAAATTTTGTAAGATATATATATCTACTGTTTGAATGATTTGAAGTAAGCAAAGAAGTTATGTTTTGAGATAAGTCTGAAGTTATAAACAGTATGACAGCTTGTGTGTATCGTTCAATCTCTATAACGAACAACTCAAGATAATATTAAAAGGGTATTTTTAATGTATACCCTAGCGGGAGAGATTAAGAATGATTAGCATATGTTAAAAGGCTTTTTTTTTTTTCTTTTCCGAATGCACATTTTATCTTTTAATCGATGAAATTTTAAAAAGAAAAGTGAAAATTAGATTGAAATGCTTCTCATTTCAGAATAATAAGTTTTAAGATAACAGTTATGAATAATTAATTTTAAGAACGATTTACAAAAAATTGATAAATTCATTGATTTTCGTAAGTTATTCATTATTTCTATATAACTGAAAACGATAACTTCGTTTATTTTTTTTGTAAATTATCTTTAAAACTAATTTTTCGAAATTCAAGAGTGTTACTAAAATTTCTTACCCTGCACAAAGAAGCCCTTTGAACGAAAATTCCTTGTTTGAAATGTTATTTGGTAATTTAACAAACTAAACAATGGACATAAACTAACATATTTTGTTAAATTGTTTCACCTCTCAAGTTGTTTATAACGAAAATTTATCCAATAAAAAGGCACTCTGTTTGAGTAGTAAAGTCAAAACCGCCCATACAGAGAGCATCACTAAAAGCAGTCAAAGGTACAAATACAATTCGAATGTTGACCATCTACATCCCTTTCATACTAAAATCTCAAAACGAATGTACAAAAAGCACAAAACACACATCACAATTGCAAAGCTTGGAATTGGGGGATTAGGTTAGAAAAGTTAGCTTGAGCCTGCTCATCTCTTAGTAGAAGAAGGCTGATTGTTTTAGTGTCCCTTAGCCAGGACGAAACGACTGAGCCAGGGGACACAAAGCGACCGATGTTTAACCTCTCGGCCTCAAACGGGGCTCCAATCGACTTCAGCAGAGCTTCTATTACACGCCGTAGTTCACTTACTCCCATCACTTTGCTGTGCTTTCCCCATCCAGTCAAAATGCTGTATATTCATATAAAAGTTAGTATTTTCCTATCCATTTTCATTTTTCCAATACTTCGGCTTCCTATTAGAAAGAAGAAAAAAAAAGCTAAAAAATAATAATTACGAAAGGCATGCACTCTGCTTTATATTTGAGTGATAGATCAAATGGAAATTGTTGCTTAAATGATTTTCAATATTATAAAACAAATAGTTGGCAGATATCAAATTTTATACTACAAGACCACTGTTTAGTAGATTATTGTTGGAATAAATTTCAATTTCAATACGATATATAAATTGAATATTAAAGAAAAGTTAATTTGATTAAAAAACTTTTTATCCAAAACATCGATGGTAAAGAAAATGAAATAAAGATTCTTAAAAATTGCTAAATATTGTGTTAAAAAAATATAATAAAATAAAAGGACGACAATGAAATAAAAAATGACCCACATGTAAAAAAAATGGAAGGACGGTTACAAATATATGTGTTCTTTAAATATAAACTGAATGTATAAAAGATAAATTAATTGAAAGAACATTTATCTTAAAATATAAATATAAAAATAAATAAATAAAATTGAATCATGAGATGTCATATCGATAAAGATTTTTTTTTTTAAAAAAAAAAAAGTCAAAGAAGAGCAATATGTAAAAGAAAGTGAGGATTCAGGAGAGCACAGAAAATTGGAATATAAAAAATTCAGGATGTCACTGGATTCTGGTTCCATTTTACATTATAATAGATTACAAGAATATTGTTTAACAAACAATTTTAGGTTTCCGTTCGATCTTAAAAATACTACAATAAAAAATAGCGGGTTATACTGAATTTTATATTATAACAATAAAATGGTGGAAGATTGTTATTACAACAATAAAATAGTGGGTTATATTGAATTTTATACTAGAGCAATAAAATTAAGTGCTGTGCTAGGATAAAGCACCACTCTTATTATACAAAAACAATAAAATGAATGGAAGATTGTTATTAAGACAATTTCAAATTTCATTTGGATACCAAAAATTGAGTAGAATGACATTCTTCTAAATATAAACCGAAATAAAAAATAAAGTTAAACCAGTTAAAAAACAATTTGTTCCAAAATATAAAAAGAAAGAAGAACAAAAAAAAAAAAAAAAACACACAAGGAATGTGAAATATTGTATTTGAAAATTAAAGAGAAATAGTATGTAAAATAAATGAGAGTATTAAGGATAATACAAAGAATGAAATAACAAAATTAAGAACCCCACATTGTTATGCTATGTTTTATATTTAAGTAATAGATCACATGAACATGAACATGTTAACCATTTTTAGATTTAATTTAGCAGTAGAAAAACTTCAGCATTCAAAAAAAAATTATACTAAAATTGTCGGGTTATTTCAAATTTTATATAATAATAGTAACATAGGTCGAAACGTTTAGATCACCCGCAAGGTGATCTGGGCGTCCAGGTTCGAGTCCAGAAACAGTATATTCGCAATGCGAGGGAAATGCTACGTACATTATCAATCTTTTCAGAACCCGCTATCGTGCGCGAGCTTCGTGCACTGGGTTACACCTTACCTTTAATGGTAAAATAGGTCGAACAATTGTTATTAAAATCATTTTCAGTTTCAATTCGATGTTAAAAATATTGGAACAATTCAACATAATGGGGCCACATGCGTTCCTTCTAATTTCTTTTCAACTAAATCGATATGGGTTATCTATTCGGATCCACAGTTTAATGTTTGATCAAATCTATAGTGTATTAAATCCTAAAAGAAAATTGATTGAAAGAACATATTTTTAAATATCGAACAACAGCAAAAATGATGCTAATTTGATCAAAAGACTAACTTTATCAAAGTATAAAGCAATCAAATATTAAATTCATTGAAAAAAAGTAAAACGTTGTAGCAGAAAAAATAAAGAAAGACAAAGATGAAAATGAATATTAAAGAGTTGAATTATAGGTAAAAAAACAAAGAAGAGAGAATTAAGATGGGCAAAAAGAATTCAAAATAGTAATATTTTAGAAATATACGCAGACTCTACTTTGTTTCAAGCTGACTGGCTAAAGTGGAATGCAGTTGTCAATTTGGTAACAGAATAGATGATACTTACCTCAGTACTTCGGGGAGCTGCCTTCCTTGATAAACAATAGTGCGAACGCTAAGAAGCCAAGCATGAAGCATAGCTTGTGCAGCACCTGATGACATGAGGTGCAAATCTAAGCAGAATTCACTCCATGCACTCTCCCACACTTGACGCTGTACTCCTTCAAGCACCACTTGTTGAGCTCCCCTTTTCTGCAAGAATATAAAATAGGCCCACATGACTACCTAAAATTTAAGCAAATGTCTTGGATACGTAGGTTTTTTTTTTTGGGGGTTTTGTCTGCGTATGTGTTGGGGGGGGGGGGGGGGGGGATATCTTCAGCCCCCTCTATTCAGCCCTCAAACGTAGTTACCTAATTTTAGTCACTCGTTCTGATTTAAATAGTAATACTTTCTCTCCCTTATCACATCATATTATTATTTAAATCGTAACGAGGGATTGAAATACGTTGGGACCTCAATAAAGGGGGCTGTGGATCCTTCCCCGTATGTGTGTTCTACACCCCATGATTTTTAGTACTACACAGTTCCAAATCAATCTAATATTTCAAAATTTGTTCTAACATGTCTCAAATTTATCTTCACAAAGCGGATAGGCTCTTACTAGTTTTAGTACCACTCTATGTTTACAGTTTCAACAAATGGACAGTGGTTACTCTTACCCATTACTTCCTTTTGTTATTCTCATACCATAAAGCCACAATCCCTTTTCTTGTTGCCAATTTCAAGCTTTTGTGCAGTAGGGCAGGAAAATTCAGAGCAGAAAAAGAGGACATTTGCCTTTGCCCCAGCAGATGCGAATTTTGTTTTTGAGAGACGCATTTGGCAATTGAAATTTAATTAGTCAGGTTGATTTTGTAATGAATGAAGTGAAAGAGGAAGAATGTTAATGTTGATGTTCTTGTTACATGGTCAGACGTAGCTGTTGTATTGGGCCCAATTGGTGTTTGATTGTAAGTCAGTTTCTATGAGCAGTAGAAAAATTAACTCTTAATGGTACAAACGAAGTAGAATTAATACTGATAATCACTGTATAAAGTGAGGTTGTTTTCTTTGCTTCTGCTTGCTCGAAATGGTAAAGAATAATTGCCATCATGTAAATTTGGTATAGATACACTAACAAAAGGGGTTTGTACCAGGAATGGGCTTTTTTTATAATAAAAGGAAGAGTTTTATGTATTTATTTAGTAACAGAAGAACAACATGGGTGCCCACAAATCTGCAAAAACCAAAGGGGTCTGACTTATAACAAATTTACCCTAATTGTCGTCAATATGATAACCATTTGTTAGCATTTGTGTAAACTATTTTTGTGGTCTAACTTGATGTACGTTTTGGGCCTTCTAATTGGAAAGTTAACCACACTTGGCTGCTTAGGCATGACTGCTGAACACATTTTGTTCACCAAGAACTAGAAGGGTGACTGGAACCATTTTGAGGGGGAATATAACAAAACATTCTATTAGTAGTAGCCAAAAATTAAGAATGCCACAAAAATATAACACAGATGAGTACTATAAAGTAGAAGATGGGCATACCACCATTCATATATATACATACATGTATGAATATGTGGGCATAATAGTGTGTGTATATATGTATATATATTTCTGCGTGAAAGAGAAAGGATCCGTAGCCTCTCTATTTTCTACCATTTCATATCTAGTCAGTGATTGAATAAATCAATGGATGTACTTAATGTTGATTTAATACTTCATCGTGTTCTATTGTTGCCTCTTGTATTGACATTTAGAAGTCAATCTACTCAATTTAATAGTCAATATTTAAGTGTTGAGTATGAGCTAAAAATAGAGGGATTACAAATCCTCCTACCACACTCGCGCACATTCAAATACGCATGCACACACGAGCACATATCTCCTCTTTTCATATAAATGATGTTATTTCAAGCTACACAACTGTTATACGTCTAGTATACCAAAACAGAGAATAATCAAATATAAACTCGTCGCACAAGTTTATAACTCAGATTTCCACTACACTGGAATTCTGTAGTAAATATTATAACAATATGAACGTTGTAAATGAATTACAACAACAGCGTTATACTATTTTGAATAAACAGTATAACAAAATAGAAGAAAGAATTGAGAATTCTAACCGGATAATGTCTGAGGCTCGTCGTAACGATTTCCTTAAGAATTTTATTCAAAATTCTCCCAAGATACAACAAACGTAATCTGCACGAGATTGTGATGTGTATGATCTTCTGTGTGATAGGACTGAAGATGATTTTAAGAGATGAAGGGATAAAAGAGATAATTCAGTTTTGAAAAAAATGAGTGAGGAAAATGATCGGGTTTCCTCCTTATTTATAGTCGAATTCCCAACTGCTGCATCCGTTGGAAAAAACCGCATCTCTTCATTTGCAATGTCAAAAAAGCGTTACTGTTTGCAACAGTCACTTCTTTTCATTTGCAACGTTCCAGAACTGTTGCTGTTTGCAACAGTCGCGTCCGTTTATTTGCAACGGTCCAGAAGTGTTGCTGTTTGCAACACTCACTTCCTTTCATTTGCAATGCTCCAGAACTGTTGCCGTTTGCAACAGTCGCGTCCGTTCATTTGCAACGGTCCAGAACTGTTGCTGTTTAAAACGTCGCATCTCTTCATCGTTCAAAAAACCTGCATCTATTCAAACAGTAAAACTGTTCACTTTTATTTACCAAAAATATAACCGGGTCGGGTCCGCTCATATTAGACCCGCACCCGGGCCGGCCCGGTTCGGTCGGTCGGGCGGCGCGCGTGTTAGTCCATGGCCATATAGGTCCTCCCCCTCGCACAAAATATACTTGACCCTAAGGGCCAATATAGGGGATGAGAGTATATAATATATACAAGAAAATGGACATATTTTTGGTGATGTGGGATATATCTCATTCACCATCTAAAAGGAATTCCAACAATCCCCCACATGAATGATGATATATCTCTCCCCCACACAAAGTGTAATATCACACAGTTCATATGAAAATAATGCTATATCGAGGATAAGTAGATATTTCACTTTGAACTTTCCCTAGTTAAAACTTATCGGATATACTTGGCTAATCGGTGAATTATTTCATCTTGAACCGTCAGCCGTTATTGTATAACCAGACAATAAGCGTTACAAAGCATTATTTCCCTTCACATCCAATCTCTTGGTTGTGTTCATTTTGGTCCTGAACAATTTTTGGTTCTGCGAGTGTTTTTAGAGAATAAAAGCCTTTGAATATTCTCATAAAGCCGACCCAGCTCACACTAACATAGGTGATCGCAACCATTAAGAGTATCCTACATATACCCCACTTGTTATTGTCAAGATATGGTCATCATTAAAAAACATAGTTTTAACCTTTAAACACCTCTGTAGGCATGCATTTATATTTTACACCATAGGAATGGAGTTGGACTATGTCCATGTAAATGCATTACGTCTTGAGTTATTCAGAACTGGTTTGCCTATTGATCCTAGTCCGTGGGATCTTCAGTCGCTAAGATAGGTTTCCGTATAAGATAACTCTTGATGGTTTAGGCTTTTAAGCCCATTCCGCTCGATGCGCAGTCAATTTTCTCTCTTGATAAACCTTTAGTAAATGGATCCGCTAGGTTATCATTTGTTCTCACATAATCTATGGAAATAGTTCCATTTGAGAGTAACTGCCTAACTGTATTATGGCGTCGACGAATATGTCGTGACTTTCCATTATACACAAAGTTTTGCGCTCTGCTTAGCGCTGCTTGGTTATCACAGTGTATGCATATGGCCGGTACAGGTTTAGGCCAAAACGGAATATCTTCTAAAAAGTGACGAAGCCATTCTGTTTCTTCGCCTGCTTTATCTAATGCAATGAACTCTGATTCCATAGTGGATCGAGCTATGCATGTTTGCTTAGTAGATTTCCATGACACCGTTGCCCCTGCTAGGATAAAGACATAACCACTCGTTGATTTTGATTCCTCTGAATCTGCAATCCAGTTTGCATCACTATATCCTTCTAAGACGGCAGGATATTTTCCATAATGTAAGGAATAGTTAGTGGTATTTTTTAAATATCCAAGCACTCTCATTAGTGCTTTCCAGTGTTCCTTCCCTGGATTGCTTGTATACCTGCTCAATCGACTTACTGCATAAGCTATATCTAGTCTTGTGCAATTCATGAGATACATGAGACATCCTATTACACGAGAATATTCCAGTTGCATTACACTCTCATTAGTGTTTTTGTGCAGTACTTCTGATGGATTAAAAGGTGTATTTACTCCTTTAATTTCAAAATTTTGAAATCTTCCAATCACTTTGTCTACATAGTGTGACTGAGACAATTCAATTCCATTAGGAGTTCTTATTATTTTGATTCCCAAAATAACGTCTGCAACTCCTAAGTCTTTCATATCGAAATTGCTAGTTAACATTTTCTTTATGGTCTCTATGACTTGAGTATTTGGACCAAATATTAGCATATCGTCTACATATAGACAAATCAGCACATATGATTGTCCAATTTGTTTATAATAAACACACTTATCGCATTCATTTATACGAAAACCATTTCTTATCATGACACTATCAAATTTTTCGTGCCATTGTTTTGGAGCTTGTTTTAGTCCGTATAATGATTTTACTAATCTACAGACTTTGTTTTCATTTCCTTTGGAAATAAATCCCTCAGGTTGCTCCATGTAAATCTCCTCATCGAGATTTCCATTTAAGAATGCTGTTTGTACATCCATCTGATGAATCTCTAGATTATAGATGGATGCAATTGCTATTAACATTCTTATAGAGGTTATTCGTGTTACCGGCGAATATGTATCAAAAAAGTCTACTCCTTCTTTTTGACGATATCCTTTGGCTACTAATCTGGCTTTATACTTGTCGATAGAGCCATCTGCTTTCATTTTCTTCTTGAAAATCCATTTGCAGCCAATTGGTTTTATTCCTGGTGGAATATCAACAATTTCCCAAGTTTTATTATTTAGAATTGAATCAATCTCACTTTGGATTGCTTCTTTCCAACATGAGGATTCAGAAGATGACATTGCTTCCTTGTACGTTTGAGGTTCGTGTTCTAACATATAAGTTAAAAAATCCGAACCAAATGTTTTGGAAGTTCTTGCCCTTACGCTTCTTCTTGGTTCAACCTCCTCGTTGTCCTGATGAGTTTCATCTTTACATGTCTCATCTCTGTTATCTCTTGTCCTTTTTGGGACAGGATTTCCATCGTTTCTTTTATGTGGGAACACATCTTCAAAGAACGAGGCATCTCTTGATTCCATGATTGTATTTACATGAATATCATTTATATCAGACTTGAATACCAAAAATCTGTAGGCACTACTATTTTGGGCTGGCCCAAGATAATAACAATCTACTGTTTTTGGTCTAAGTTTGACTCTCTTGGGAGGCGGAACAGGAACTTTTGCCAAGCACCCCCACACTTTGAGGTATTTAAAGCTTGGTTTGTGTCCTATCCATATCTCATATGGAATTGTTCCCGTTTTATTGTGAGGAACTTTGTTTAATATGTGATTAGACATATTTAAGGCTTCCCCCCACAAGTTCGTCGGTAGACCAGAAGTTAAAAGCATGGCAGTAATCATGTCTTTTAACGTTCTGTTCTTCCTCTCGGCTACACCATTTTGTTGTGGTGAATATGAAGCTGTTGTTTGATGAATTATACCATTTTCGGCACAGAACTGTTCAAATGGTGATTCATATTCTCCACCTCGATCAGATCTCAATATCTTGATCTTTTTATTTAACTGATTTTCTACCTCAGCCTTGTATTTTATAAACGCTGTTATTGCTTCATCTTTACTATTTAAAAGATATACATAGCAATATCGCGTATAATCGTCAATAAAAGTAATGAAATACTTTTTCCCACCTCTTGTAGGTAGTGACTTAAAATCACATAAATCTGTATGTACCAAACCTAATGGTTCGGTGCTTCTGTTAACAGATTTAAATGGTTGTTTGACCATTTTTGCTTCTACACATGTCTCACATTTGTATTTTTTATCTACTTGGAATTTTGGAATTAATCCCAAGTTTGATAATGTTTTCATTTTACGGAAATTTATGTGTCTCAATCTATCATGCCAAAGTAAAATTTCGTGCTCAAGCAATTAAGAAACTTCAATTTTATTAATAGCACAATCAGAATACATAGTTTTATTGCCGATAACGGCTACATTTGCCTTAAATAGGCCATCACATAAATATCTCCTTCCTATATATTTCCAGTTTTGGACAGAACCATCTTGTCTGACTCAAATACCATCTTGAATCTCTTCTTTGATAGGACTGCACCAGAGATGAGATTCTTGCGTATGTCTGAAACGTGGAGCACGTCATTCAACTTGACAGTTTTTCCAGAAGTAAACTTGAGGATTACTGTGCCACTGCCTTCGATCATGGAAACTGCAGAATTACCCATGTAGAGTTTTTCTTCGTGATCGAATTTCTGATATGTAGAAAACATGGTTTTATCAGAACAAACATGACGAGTAGCGCCCGTATCTACCCACCATTGGTTAGGATTCTGAACCAGATTGCATTCAGATACCACCGCCGAGAAGTTGGACTCGTCTACTTTCATGTTATCCACTATATTTGCCTCTTTATTGCGTTCCTTCTTGTGTCTGCAATCTTTAGCGGCATGTCCAACTTTTCCACAAACCCAACATTCGCCATTAAACTTCTTGGTTTGTTTGTTGTCTTTTGATTTGTTGTCTTAAGCTTTCCTTTTCTTCTGGAAACTCTTCTTTTTGTTTTTGGTCTTCGACCCTTCAGCCACAAATGCCTCCTCGCTTGATTTTGTAACTGCACGGTTGTCTGCCTCAACTTTTAATCGGACTATGAGATCCTGCAAAGAGATTTCCTTCTTTTTATGCTTTAGATAATTGTGGTAATCTCTCCATGACGGCGGCAGTTTTCCCGTGATGGCTTTAACCAAAAATGATTCTCCAACCTTATGACCTTCCGCCTCGAGTTCATGAATGATGATTTGCAGTTCATGCAGTTGAGCGGTTACTGGTTTGGAGTCAACCATCTTGTAGTCCATGAATTTGTCTACAATAAATTTCTTAAGCCTGATATTCTGCGTCTTGTATTTTGCGGTAAGTGCATTCCAGAGTTCTTTTGACGTCTTTAAAGGCTGATATACTTTGTATAGCACCTTGTCGAGACAATTCAGAATATAGTTTCTGCATAAAAAATCGGAATGCTTCCACATATTCACATCTGCTTCCTTGCCTGGTGCAGGAATCGGTTCCTCCTCGTCGAGGTACTTTTGTAGACCGAGCGTGGTGAGATAAAACAACATCTGATTCTGCCATGTCAAGAAATCACCACCATCTCCCTTGAACGGTTCAGGTCTGTTGTGAGTAGTATTCTTTGAAAATTCTACGGTTGCCATCTCTGTTTTAGTAAGAAAACAGTAAAATTCTTAAGATGTTATACGTCTAGTATACCAAAACAGAGAATAATCAAATATAAACTCGTCGCACAAGTTTATAACTCAGATTTCCACTACACTGGAATTCTGTAGTAAATATTATAACAATATGAACGTTGTAAATGAATTACAACAACAGCGTTATACTATTTTGAATAAACAGTATAACAAAATAGAAGAAAGAATTGAGAATTCTAACCGGATAATGTCTGAGGCTCGTCGTAACGATTTCCTTAAGAATTTTATTCAAAATTCTCCCAAGATACAACAAACGTAATCTGCACGAGATTGTGATGTGTATGATCTTCTGTGTGATAGGACTGAAGATGATTTTAAGAGATGAAGGGATAGTTCGGTTTTGAAAAAAATGAGTGAGGAAAGTGATCAGGTTTCCTCCTTATTTATAGTCGAATTCCCAACTGCTGCATCCGTTGGAAAAAGCCGCATCTCTTCATTTGCAATGTCAAAAAAGCGTTACTGTTTGCAACAGTCACTTCTTTTCATTTGCAACGTTCCAGAACTGTTGCTGTTTGCAACAGTCGCGTCCGTTTATTTGCAACGGTCCAGAAGTGTTGCTGTTTGCAACACTCACTTCCTTTCATTTGCAATGCTCCAGAACTGTTGCCGTTTGCAACAGTCGCGTCCGTTCATTTGCAACGGTCCAGAACTGTTGCTGTTTAAAACGTCGCATCTCTTCATCGTTCAAAAAACCTGCATCTATTCAAACAGTAAAACTGTTCACTTTTATTTACCAAAAATATAACCGGGTCGGGTCCGCTCATATTAGACCCGCACCCGGCCCGGCCCGGTTCGGTCGGGCGGGCGGCGCGCGTGTTAGTCCATGGCCATATAGGTCCTCCCCCTCGCACAAAATATACTTGACCCTAAGGGCCAATATATGGGATGAGAGTATATAATATATACAAGAAAATGGACATATTTTTGGTAATGTGGGATATATCTCATTCACCATCTAAAAGGAATTCCAACAACAACTTCAAAATCTTTTTCAAAAATAAGAATATTTATTCCACTATGAATATCATATCCAATCTCTTTACATTTAAAAATCAATATTAATTATCAAAATAATTATATTTAGTCGTCAACTTGAAATATTTATCGGTGATCGAGTTTTCCAAATAAGCCAATTCTTACGGAGATGATCTTATGTCCTATGAGAATATACCGTAATTTTTTTAAACATTAGAAGTCGTGTAGCTTAATATCATAGAGGTGTGAGGACGTACAATGGAACCCTCATATTTTTTGGATACTCAGATAAACCGAAGATAAAATATTAATTATCAACGCCCGCACGCGCGCATACACACACACACACATATATACATACACACACACATATATACATACACACACACACATATACATACACACACATACACATACACATACATATACACACATACACACACACACATACATACATACATACATATATATATATATATATTAGAAACTCCCTGATACAATGGACCTCAGGGAGGGACAACGGACCGATCAACTCTTAAGCATTAGAAGTTGTATAGCTTAATATCATGAAGGTGTGAAAAAGTGCAATGGAACGCTCATTCTTACGGTTCCAAATAAGCCAATTCTTACGGAGATGATCTTATGTCCTATGAGAATATACCGTAATTTTTTTAAACATTAGAAGTCGTGTAGCTTAATATCATAGAGGTGTGAGGAAGTACAATGGAACCCTCGTATTTTTTGGATACTCAGATAAACCGACCAGTCTATAAATTCCAAAAGAACTCACGATATATACTCAAGATAAAATATTAATTATCAACGCCCGCGCACGCACATATACACACACACATATATACACATATACATACATATACATATATACATACATATATACACATATACATATACATATATAGACATATACATATATATATACATATATATAGATATACATATACATACATATATATATATATATGTGTATATATATTAGAAACTCCCTGATACAATGGACCTCCGGGAGGGACAACGGACCGATCAACTCTTAAGCATTAGAAGTTGTATAGCTTAATATCATGGAGGTGTGAAAAAGTGCAATGGAACGCTCATTTTTTGAATACTAAGATAAATAGAATAGTCTGCAAATTTCAAAAGAAATATTCATCGACCCCACAATATATACGCAAGATAAATCAAAGAGATTCGATTATCGCACCTCATTTGGCATATCAGTGTTTTTTTGCCCAAATAAACTACCTTCTGGATATATGCATGTATGTATATGTATATTACATAATATACATATCGTAGACACTGACACAAGTATGTTTGTACATATGTACACATATTAATGTATACATGTATAGAGGGAACTAAGTTGGATGACATCCTAATATCAAATACTCGATTTGTATCTCCAATGTTAACATAAATCGTTATATTGATTTAGTTAACATCTGATAATCTGACAATAAGAATAATGACATAATAATAACTGATATCATAAATAATAATATGAACAATGTTATTAGAAATGGACTAAATGAATCCAATGAAAGACAATAAAGTGCAGATAGCAGGTTATGTATAGAGATGTTGGACATAATCCATATTTATACATACAAAATGGACAAGCGGCACCCTTCTTTCATAGCATTCATTAGCACATTGTTTGTTTCCAAAAATAGTCAGTTTCAAATGGTATGAAGTTTTAAGGGTATTTAATTTATACTACCAAGATGAGATCATTTTGAAATCCACCAAAATTACAAACCAATATTAGCAACTATTAATTTATTATCTCAATTTTATAATCCTATGATTATTCATATGGATCGAATTTTTGTGAAGATAATTTTGAGCACAAACAGTTGAAACAATGTAGCCTACTAGCCTTTAATATGCATAACCTATAATAGAAGAAATGTACAAATAAAGTGCTACGAAAAGGAGATGTCAGAGACTCCCTATATACATGCATACACACACACACATACATACATGTGCATGTGTGTGTAGGATCTGCATCCTGGCTTTTTCGTACCCAGATGTTGTGCGCATCTTGATTTTAGGTATCTTTGATCATTAAAATTTTAATTTTTTATGTGTGCTGTGCTTATCTGCAAAAAAAATATCTTATTCCGACGCTTCTACCTATCAAAATTAATTACTCAATAGATTTTGCATTAAAACGATTTGTTATAGTCGTTGATTCAAAAAAAAAAGCTTTAGTTAGCAAAAGATATCGGAATAAGATATTATTTTGTAGAGATAACATCAATCACATCCAAAAAATTTTATCAATTTGATCAATTTCAATGATCAGAAATACCAAATTGAGGATGCATACGTACATAAATGAATGTATTTTTTCCACCTAATAAATGTCGTAACTAACCCCCAATAAAGAACAAAAGGAATATATAGGCAAATCACACTATTTAACATATTTAGTCTTGCGGTAAACTTGAGCTACGAAAGGACACAAGTGAAACACACAACTGCTTCTAATATCTCCTATCACGCGGCGAAGTGCTCAATACATGTATTGGAAATAACATTATAAATATGTGCTATAAAATATACTGCTAAAGTATATAGGTTTACCTGACCAAAATGCCACAGCATATCTGTAAGAGCGTTATAAAATGCAGATGAAGTAGGCAGATCCATGTTCTGTAGCTCATCAAAAAGAGAACGTGCCTGCATCCACACCTCTCTGTTACCAATCAAAAGTCCATGTGCTACACCATATATAGAGCTATCAAATAAACGAAGTTGTTCCAATAATACAGATGCATCATTGTATGAATTGCACCGGCTGCAGTAAGAAAGTAATGACATTACAAAAAATTCGTATGTCAGCCCGTTTCGTTGAATTACTATATGGATACATTTTCCCTTTTTGACAATAATAATTAATACTCATGCATATTTTCTATTTAAGATATTAGCTTCTATTACTCATGCAATGACCATCAACTTTTCTCAGTATCGTAAATCATGAATACCCAAATAAAAATGTCATAACATGACCATTAGTGCACCTAGTTGGCAAAACTAACCAACCATTTCAACATTAATTTATGTACCATCTCTTTATGTAATGTAAGCAATAAATAGCAATGACAGATATAAGACCTGCAAGCATTCAAAATGGCAGAAAATGTCACGACATTAGGTCTCACTCCTTGCTGCACCATTCTTTGAAACAGTCCCAAAATCACAAATAACTCTTCTGAACCCCTCCTCGTGTCATCTGCCATCTGATGCCCAACCGCCTTCATAATCGGACCAGAAACACTTCTATTGGCCTCCTCAGTGAAAACCTTGCATTTTCCAAAACCATCTATCACCGTATTATATGTTACGACATTAGGTTCTATTCCAACTCTAACCATCTCATCAAGCATCCATATCGCGCATTCCACTAACCCATTCTTGGCCAAAGTGTCAATGAATGAACTATACAAAACTACATCCGCCTTTAAACCAGACCGTTTAAAGTTCAAGAACACATTTGCTGCATCTCCATAAAATCCAGCTTTTGAATAAATATCTATCAAGCTTGAATACGTCAATAAACTCATAGGAACGCGCCTCTGTTTCATATCTTGAACCAAAAAGGTAACCATGTCAAGCCTTCCTTGTTTCCCATATCCATTGATCAAAGAGTTATACGTGATTGTATCCTTTTCAATCCCCATAACTTCCATCTCCTTACAAACATGTGCTATCTCGTCATACCTCCCGGTCTTCACATATATAGATAACAACGTATTATAACAAACACGGTCTAATACTATTCCTAACATCCTCATCTCATTATACAAACCCAAAGCTTCATCAAAACGCTCCAATTTAGAATACCCATCAATCAAAGTACTAAATGTGACCACATTAGGCCTCAAATTGTTGGAAGGCATTGCTTCCATTATTTGAACTGCAAGCTCCATATTCCCACACTTAGACACTGCATCGATGAACGTGTTATATGTATAAATATCTCTTCCAATGCCTAACCTTATCATCTCGTCAAACAAAACACATGCATAGTCAAGCTTTCCTGTCCTACTACACCCTGCCAAAAGAGAGTTAAAAGTCTTTGAATCAGGCTTAATCTTACGCCCAACCATCTCTCTGAAGAAACCTATAGCGCACTCCACATCATCATTGCCTTTAACACAAGCATCAATTACAGCGTTATAAGATACCACGTTAGGCGCCAATCCTTTAGAACTCATAGCCTTGAAAACCTTAACTGCCTCCTTAAACATTCCATTTCTAGAATAAGCAGATATAATGGCCGAATATGCAAATACTGTATTACCAAATCCATCTCTAACAGCGTTATCAAACAATCCTACAGCAATATCCGGCTTTCCTAACTTGCCTAAACTTGAAATAGCTGCAGTCAGTAGCCTTCCCTTTTCCTTATAATCTCTCATCGAAGGCAACGAGCTTCTGTAAAAGGAAACAATTTTAGCAGGAGTGTTATTTCTATCATCCAAACTAGCTAAAGAATGCAAAATGGAGCAATAGTCGTCGGGTATTGAAAGAGAAGATTGAGAAAAGTATATGTTTTCGGAGTTAAGCAGATGAGTCAAGAAATTGGTTGCTGCAGGAGAGCTGTATTGGCGTGGATATGAGTAGGAGTGAGAAGATGGGTTTCTTTTGGATATCCATTTTGTTGATTGTGCTCCACGGAAATTTGAAGTTAGTTGCGGTGGCTGGAGTTGGGTTTTCTTGTGGTGAGACGACTGTGGAGTAGGGCATGAAGTTTGATATGAGCCTTTTGGGGTTAGATAGTATGGCGGAGTTGATGACGCCATTGAATTTTCGAGCTAAAAGACGAAGATGCTCGACTTGAATGGGTTTTGTGGGTTTAGGGAATTAGCGGATGGAGATGACCATGTGTGTTAGTGTATGTGAAGAAAATCGAGATTTTGGAAGATTATTTGAGATGAAATTTGCCATTTGGAAGAGAGGATAGAGAAGAAGATAAGGCAGCTGGGAAAATAAATGGGTAGGATTGTACGTTATTGGGTTTGAAAAATGATTTGAATCCAAAAATAATAATTATATTATCGTTGCTTGCGTGTATATGAGCCCAGTTTAAGCCCAACAAACAAGTTATACTAATAGTTTATACCAGTGCTGTGATGACGGCAACGTAAATTGTTTAATGATGAAAATGGACTCGCAAGCGACTCACATGGCCGCTTTGACGACAGTGTGAGTTAGTGAGTTGATCGACATTAATAACGCTGGCTTATTATCCGACATGGTTAATGTCGATCAAATCAATAGTTGTTGGTAAAAAATATTTATTATCGTTGCATTATCTTATATATATATGTATGTATGTATGTATGTGTGTGTGTGTGTGTGTGTATATATATATATATATATATACACACACACACACACACGCACATATTTTAAGCAGTTCAAATACAATATTCTTTTTTATTCTTACCTCTTAATTCATTAAATTTCAAATATTACAAATTAGTTCAACAAAAAAATGTTCAATACTCAAAGAGGAAAAAATCCGATGAACTCCACATATCCAAGATTTCAAGAATTTAATCAAAATTTTGATATTTATGATAATTTTCTGCCTAACCAAATGAGCAACCAGAATTATCAACCAAATCCTCGATATGCATATCAAGGACATTCCCACCGGCAATCTCAGCAAATGAATTAAAGCTTCAATGATCAAACAGCAAGCACCACTCAAATATCAGTCCACGATATTGATCGTGGGATTTTAAAGGTAGCCCGGGAGGTAAGTACAATCAAAATACAAATTCTAGAAGAAATTTAAATTCTCAATTTGATTCTTTTTGATGGAGGATTCAATCAAAATCAAAATGAGTTTGGAGTTTACGTGAAAGATGAAAAATTATGTAATGAAAACGATGATTTCACTCAAGAATTCCAGTGAACTCAAAGAAGACCGAATCCAAGAGGAACTATGTAACAACCCGTAAATTTCACGATTGTATATTTAAATGATTTATTTAAATATAACACCGTTTGTCGGATTAAAGTCCGTAATGCTACTTTTTGTAAACAGTCGGATTAGGACTCGAGATTACTTCCATTGAGTGCAAAATGACATTTCCGACCTTTCTGAGTATAAACATCGATATGTTTAGAGTTGAGTTGAATTTCGCTATTTTTCTATTGGGTTTGGGTTACATCCTACTAACTCATCAAATACCCTAACTCTACTCATTTTCATTCATTTCATTCCTCATTTCCTAACACTCTCAAGCCCTAGAAAAACAGGGGAAAAGGAAAGAGATTAGAAATTCCTAAGCTCTAATTCTCTTAGGAAATTCAACTTCAAGTTATAAAATCACAAAGAAGTTTAGTTAAGCATCATCTTTATCTTCTCCATCCCAATTGCTCTCCAATTTTCAGAAATTTCCTATAATCTAATTTAGGAAATATCTATCTATGATCATAGATTGGAGCTTCTAGAGTTAAAGTTGAAGAGTGGTTGATTTTTGCTTTGTTTTAGAGCTTCTCATTCATTATTTTTGGGTTTAAAGGTGAATTCTTGAACTCACATCTATGTCTATACCTTTGATATTTGTTAGGTAAGAATTCCTAATACTTATTTCATGTTCATTTGCTTTGAATTGAATTGGATTGGTGAATTTTCCAATTTTTGATATTTGAAGTCAAAATCAATGAAATCCTACATTGTATGTTTTGACATGTTGTTTGGAGTGTATTGAAGAGCCTATAGAGTTGGGTTGTCGTTTGGCATAAATCCGAAACCATCGTTGCTCGTTCGATCGCCTCCAAGACAAATTGGCCATCAATGGCCTATGCAAAATATTGCCCTGAGCTTCAGCTACGGAATAAAATTTCCAGACCATTTGCACAGACATCTGAACTTACTTCCCAGACGTCTGGACGGTCTGGAATAAAATTTTCAGTCTTTCAGCTCGGACGTCTGGTAGAACCATCAGTCGCTTGGAGCTGCTAATTTTAGCCATCTTGCTTGTTTTTGATGGGTTTCCATTTATATCGATTTTTGATTGATCCGATTGGTCGTCGTCATTATTATCGACTTTTATGACTTCTTTCTGGATTTTTGGGAATACCCATTTGATGGATTTGATATCGATTTCTATGGTTTTGATTCATGTCATTGTATGCGAATTTTTGGTGATTGATTGTTTTTACAATCATTTCTGTGATTTGTCACTTTAGAATACAAGGGTTTACACTAATAGTAAATATTCAAACTCTTTCACAAAAATGATTTTAATGGTAATTTAATACAAAGCTCGTTTTTAAAACCATTTTCCAATCTACTAATATATACAAACCTTTACCTCATTCGTATGAGAAATCTAATTAAGCGACTTAGCAAAACAAGTGGTATGAAACGCTTGCGTTTACTTAATTAGTTAATTCTTGGACATGTTCAATTGATATCTTGTGACAATTTTCGAGTGGAAATTTACAATTTGTTCGTAAATATTTAAGTTAAGCCAGTGGTTATGGGACATGAAGCTAAACTCATTTATTTACTAGCTTAGTGTAATTCACACTTTTTATTGATCAATGGTGATCATTTTATGGTTTAAACTAGCAATATGCAATGTCTCTTTGTCCATGTGGGGGATTTTACCTCGTTTTATTGAGCTTCGTCTCATTTCTTTTATATGCTAGGGACCTATGGGTTCTTTGGAGTTTCGACTCATTTTTATGGGCTAGCGACCCATGTTCTTCTATGGAGTTCGGTTCATCGGACGTACCGTTGTTATACTACGTCGTTGTTCCAGCTTATCAGGTTCATCGGGCGTACCATTATTGTACTACGTCGTTGTTCCGAACTATTCGAGTTTCAGCTTCCTCGGGCGTACCGTTATTATACTACGTCGTTGTACCGGCTCTATGGTTAGCGACCATGGGATAACATCCCGTTTTGTGATACACATGTTGATGAGTTTTCATGCTCTCATTTTTGATAGGCCTCCCCCTTTTTGATTTCTGGATTTCTAATTGATGATTTCTAGAATTTGTGTTTCACCAATCTTTTGAGATTTATTTTGATAAGCTTTATCAATATTTGTGGTTTGGTGGACAAAATGAAGAATATGACATTCTTTTTGGTGTTTGAGAAAATTTGAGATATTGTATGATTTTTGTTGTTTTGTCACAGTATGGCATTATTGTTATCATATGTTTTTTTCATATCTCTTATCCTATCTCATTTTATATGATATTTACAACTAGACTGGTCCATTTATTATTTTCTTCTTAAATAATACTCGGATCAGACCGAGGTATTTCAGGTGCTTCAACTTGACTTCTTATCAGGGTCCGTCATCTGACTTTTGGCTAACTACTAAGTTTGGTAGTTTTTTTTTATGCATTTGAGATAGAGACTCCTTGATGTATACATATTCTTTTGTCTAGCACTTGTATCTATTCTTTTGTGACGTAGTAGAACTTATATGACCACTACTTTGATGTACACTTTTATGTGTTATATTCATATCTGTTTCCACCTAAGCGATATGAATACCTATGATTGTTTTATGTTATGCTTATCTGTTTCCGAAGATCACATAACATTGTGTAGTAGTTTTGAGTTTGTAATTGATGTGTCATGTTTCTCTTAAAATGAAATGCATGTAATATTATCTGACATATCGGTACTCGCACAAAGCAATTACACAGATGGTCGATCCTCAACAGCCTTATTATTCATGCTAGTTGACGGCATTACTCTGTTGTGTCATTGGCTAGTGTGAGTATAGAGGTGGGGCGTCACAGCTTGGTATCAAAGCCAAACTTCTGAATAATATAGAATAATTTAGCAAGGATCATTGTCCTAAATCTTTCTTAGGAATCGTTCCTTGGGATTTATTCGAGTCATTGGACTCGTTCTATCCTATTTTCTTTTGTGATGCCTTGTTTTATCAATCGTGATTGTTTGATATTCATTCTGAGAATAACCTTTTTCCTCTTCTTTCTTTCTTTCTTAAAGAAGAGAAATGATTAGACTTGGCCGTCCCAGCGTCCGTCAATCCAGTGCTACTTCCAAGGATGGAGTATTTATGTATGCTCAGTAGCTTTTAGATCTCGTAAAGAATGCTCAAGCTGTCGGACCTATTCCAGAGTCTACTCACCCTAAATCTGGGTTTGCACGTTTGTGCAGTGATTATACCAATTTGGGTGGAAAGCCATTCAAGGGTTTCGAAATCGTTATAGAAGTCCAAGCTTGGCTTAGAATATGCGATCGCATCTTTTCTCGCATGAATCTTGTTAATCTACATCTAGTCCATGTGGCTTCTAGCATGCTCCAAGAAAGAGTATTAGATAGATATGAGCTTTTGGTTTCTGAAATTGTTGAAGTAGATCTTACTTGGGAGCAATTTCAAGAAAGATTCGAATTAAAGTTTGTGCCGGAGGCTGAAAAGTTACTTTAGCCCGATGCTTTATTGTCCTTGTTCAAGGTGAATCTTCTGTGACAGACTACGTCGCATCTTTTGAATCTCTCTCTAAATATGGAGTCGAGTATATTAATAACCCATTGAAGAAAAGTCAAAGGTTTATTTATGGATTGAATAAGAAGTTTCAAAAGCCTTTACTTTTGAAACTGGAAGTTTCTTTTGATCAGCTTGCTGATATCGTTCTTCGACTTGGAGAGGCCGATAAAGAAAGTGATGTTGAAGTTGTGGGTGCCAAACAGAACTTCAACAACAACAAGAAGAGGCCTATTAAGTTCAAGCCTAATCCCAAACATAAAGGGAAGCAAGCAACTTTGGTAGCAAAGAATCCTACCTCCAATCGTGGAGAATGCTATAATTATGGTGCTAAGGACCATTATGCAAATAGGTGCCCAAAACCTCTTTATTGTCGTTATTGCAAAAATTCGGGTCATCTTTTATCTTCATGTCCCAAACTTCAAGGCAAGAAGGAGGGAAAACTAAATGTTATGCAAGCGCCTAATAACACTTCTCTTGGTCAAGGTATTTCTCATTCTATCCTTGATGGCATTATTATGTTTCATGATCATCCTATTCGAGTTCTTTTTGATACGGGTGCATCTCACTCTTTTATATCAAAAAAACTTGTTGATACTTTGTCTTTAAATGTTATGTGCTTGATGACTTCTTTGAGAATTGCGAATCTGGTTGGTGGATCCGCAACACTCAGTTTTCTTTGTAAAGATGTCGAGATCATTTTATATGATTTTTCTTTCCAAACCGATTTGCATGTTATGCGTTACTTAGGCTTCAGAATGATTTTGGGAATGGATTGGCTTAACCATTACGAAGCCCATATCCTATGTCCTGTGAGAACTATTCATCTTCGACATCCACAATCTGTTAAGCCGATTTCTATTGTTTTTAAAGATTCAGATTCTAATTCGGTGACATCCTTATATTCTCTAAACCCTCATGATGACGATAATGATAAGGAGGAAGATGTCATTTCCCTCATTTACGTTGTTCATGAATTTTTCGATATATTTGAGCCCGTTTTAGGATTACCACCTAAGCGAGCAATTGAGTTCAGAATTAATCTAATCACTGAAGCTCTACCATCACCCGTCCTCCTTATCGTATGTTCAATAAGGAAAACGAGGAGATGCGTAAACAATTATCCTAATTGAAAGAAAAACGATTCATTCGTTCCAGTGCCTCTCCATGGGGAGCTTCGGCTATTTTTGTGAAGAAATCCGATGGTACACTTAGGCTTTGCGTTGACTATCGCAAGCTTAATAATCTCACCATTAAGAATAAATATGACTTACCTTGGATTAATGATTTATTTGATCAACTTAGCGGTGCTAGGGTCTTTTCGCATTTATACTCAGCAATCGGTTTTCATCAGCTTCGTATTGCAGAGGATAACATTCCTTTGACATCGTTCCGTACTCGTTATGAATTTTATGAATGATTTGTTATGCCATTTGGTTTAACGAATGCTCCAACTTATTTCGTTGACCTTATGAATCGAGTTTTCAAAGACTTTCTCGATCGATTTGTTCTCATCTTCATAGATGATATTCTTGTTTATACTAAAACCGAGGAAGAGCATGAAAAACACCTTCGCATTGTGTTGGAAGCTCTTAGGAGCAACCAATTGAAAGCAAAACATTTTAAGTGCTACTTTTAGCAGTCTCGTGTGAAATTTTTAGGACATATTATTTCTGAATCCGGAATTTCCGTGGATCCTTCAATGATTGAAGCGATTCAAAATTGCAAGAGACTGAAGAATGTGACGGAAATTCGTAGCTTTCTTGGATTGGCGGGTTATTACCGTCATTTCATAAAAGATTTTTCTAAAATTTTCGTGCCTCTTACTAGTTTGACAAAGAAGGGAGTTAAGTATATTTGGTCAGACAAACGTGAAACTTCTTTTCAGAAATTAAAAGAACTCCTTTCTGATGCTCATATTCTTGTGATTCCCGAAGGGAACCTAGACTTTAATGTTTATACCGATGCTAGTCTTATTGATTTGGGAGCCGTTCTCATTCAAAAAGAATGTGTTATTGCTTATGCTTCTAGGAAATTAGAGCCTGTCTAGACTGGATATGCCACTCATGATTTAGAGCTCGTGGCTATTGTTTTCACCATTAGAATTTGGCGTCATTATCATTTGGAAGAGAAATTTATTCTCTATACCGATCATAAATCTTTGAAATATTTATTTTCTCAAACGGAACTTAATTTGCATCAACAATGTTGGCTCGAGTTCCTTGCATCTTATGATCTTGATATTCTTTATACTCTCGAAAAGGAAATCGTGTTGCCGATGTCCTTAGTCGTAAGCAACAAGCAGTTGTTTCAATGATGATATCCGAATGAAATGATCTTGAGACTTTATCCACTTGTGAGATTCGAGAACGTGAATCCGATTCATGTTCATCACTTGTTTTATATAGCCTTGAGGCTCATCCATTTCTTTTAGACCGCATTCTTGATGCTCAAAAGCATGATCCTGAATTGGCTTATCTTAGCCAAAGTTGTAGGGATAAAATTGATATTGCCGGTTTGAATGACTTTGAAATCGATGCTCGTAGCGGCATTCGAAAAATTGGTAGACTTATCATACCAAATATTAGTGATCTTCGTAAAGACATTTTAAAAGATTCTCATCGTTCTAAATTTATCATTCATCCCGGTAGTAGTAAAATGTACGTGGATATGAAGCGAATTTATTATTGGGATGGAATGAAATCCGATATTGCTAACTTTATTAAGCATTGCATGACTTACTAACTTGTAGAGGCCGAGCATCAAAGGCCAGGTGGGTTATTGCAACCTTTGGACATTCCAGTTTGAAAGTGGGATCAAGTCTCCATGGACTTTATTGACGGTCTTCCCCGTTCTTGTTAGGGTCATGACATTTTATGGGTGATTGTTGATAGACTTACAAAATCCTTCCATTTTATCCCCATTCGGTCTAATCGGACCGTAACTCTTTTGGCCAAACTCTACGTTAAAGAGATGTTAAATTGTATGGAGTTCTTATTTCTGTTGTTAGTGATCGGGATCCATTATTTGCTAGTGGATTTTGGAAGAGTCTTCAAAAAGCTTTGGGAACGAAGCTTAATTTTAGCACCGCCTATCATCCTCAGTCCGATGGATAAACCGAGCATGTGATTCAAAGTCTTGAAGATCTTCTTCGTGCATGTGTTCTTGATTTTGGTGGAAGTTGGAATATCATATTTCCCTTGTTGATTTTCTTATAATAATAGCTTCCAATATAGTGTTGGTAATGCACATTTCTAGGCACTCTACGAAAGGCCATGTCGATCTCCTTCTTGTTGGCTTGAGGCTGGTGAGAAGCTGGTTTTAGGTCCAGATTTTTTTCGTGATTCCACAGAAAAGATTGACCTTATTCATCACAGGACGAAAGAAGCTCAAAGTAGGCAAAAATCATAAGCCGATAACTGAAGAAGGAATTTAGAATTTTCTGTGGGAGATTTGGTGTTTATTCATGTTTCACTTATGAAGGGTATTGTGCGTTTTAGTCGATCGGGAAAATTAGCATCTTGATATATTGGTCCATTTCCCATCACCGAACGCATTGTTCCGTGGCTTATCGCCTTTTATTACCGGCTCAATTTTCTGCTATTCATGACATTTTCCACGTGTCTCAACTACGGAAATGCCTTAGGGATTCCAATTCTATTCTTGAGCCTGATGTTATTGAAGAAATTGAAGTTTCACCTAATTTGACTTGTGAGCAGCGTCCTATTCGTATCATTGCTACAGAGGTTAAACGCCTTCGAAATAAAGATGTTCCCTTGTGAAAGTTCAATGGTCCTCAAATCCTAAGGATTGCTCTTGGGAATCCAGAGAATTCATCGAGCGAACACATCCGGACTTACTCTCTCGTGCTCCGTAAGGTAAACTTCTCACTTCAAAATTTTCATTTGTGTTGATATGCTTTTATGGTTGTTACTCTTTATTTCCTTCTTAAGTATTACGAGGATGAAATTTCTTTAAGGAGGGGAGTCTGTAACAACCCGCATATATTACGATTGTATATTTAAATGATTTATTTAAATATAACATTGTTAGTCGAATTAAAGTCTGAAATGCTACATTTTGTAAACAGTCAGATTAGGACTCAAGACTACTTCCATTGAGTTCAAAATGGCGTTTGCGACCTTTTTGAGTATAAACATCGATATGTTTGGAGTTGAGTTGAATTTTGTTATTTTTCTATTAGGTTTGGGGTTTGGGTTACAGCCCATTAACTCATCAGATACCCTTACTTCACTCATATTCATTCATTTCATTCCTCATTTCCTAACACTCTCAAGTCCTAAAAAAAGGAAAAAAAAAGAGATTAGAAATTTCTAAGCTCTAATTCTCTTAGGAAATTCAACTTCAAGTTATAAAATCAAAGAGAAGCTTAGGTAAGCATCCTCTTCATCTTCTCCATCTCAATTTCTCTCCACTTTCAGAAATTTCTTACAACCTAATTTGGGAGATATTTATCTATGATCATAGTTTGGAGCATCTAGAGTTGAAGTTGAAGAGTGGTTGATTTTGCTTTGTTTTAGAGCTTCTCATTCATTGTTTGTGGGTTTAAAGGTGAGTTCTTGAACTCACATCTATTTCTATACCTTTGATATTTGTTAGATAAGAATTCCTAACACCTATTTCATATTCATTTGCTTTTAATTGAATTGGATTGGTGAGTTATCCAATTTTTGATATTTTGAAGTCAAAATCTATGAAATCCTATATTGGATGTTTTGACATGTATTGATGAAGTGTTTGGAGTGTATTGAAGAGCCTATAGGGTTGGGTTGCCGCTTAGCATAAATCCCAAACCATTATTGCTCGTTCGATCGCCTTCAAGGAAAATTGGCCATTAGTGGTCTAGGAAAAATATTGCCCTGAGCTTCAGCTCAGACGTTTGGTAGTACGCTCAGATGTCTGGAGCTATGGAATAAAAATTTCAGACTATCAGCACAGACATCTGAACTTACTTCCCAGACGTCTGGGCGATTTGGAATAAAATTTCCAGTCTTTCAGCTCAGACGTCTGGTAGAATCACCAGACGTTTGGAGCTGCTAATTTCAGCCATCTTACTTGTTTTTGATGGGTTTCCATTTATATCGATTTTTGGTTGATCCAATTGGTCGTCGTCATTCATTATCGACTTTGATGACTTCTTTCTGGATTTTTAAGAATATCCATTTGATGGATTTGATATCGATTTCTATGGTTTTGATTCATGTCATTGTATGTGAATTTTTGATGATTGATTGTTTTTACAATCATTTCTGTGGTTTCTCACTTTAGAATACAAAGGTTTTTATGTAAGTGTACGTGCAGTACCAAGGATCGTGTAATATGATATATAAATGAGGAAACTGATAATAGCAGTAAAATAAAAATTAAAGTAAGCACACCAGGAATTTTTATACTGGTTCGAACTTCCCGTTCTACGTCCAGTCCCAGAATATCCTCTGGATTTAGACTAAACCCCTCACTTAACCCGGAGGAATAGGTATATCACACCTGAGCAGCCGAACAGGAATTTTTCCGCCTCAACAGCCGAAGAGGACTTCAACTTAATACAAATAATTTCTTGACGAGTGTGTTCTGAATAACACAGATTGTCTTTTGATAGTACAATTTTCCTATAATCAAATCCTCAAGAATATGTAGTGTATGTGAAGATTTAGAAGGAAGATAATCTCGTAGAATCGAAGTATATAAATTAATTCAGAGATTCTAGAGATATTAAATGAGAATGAATGCTATTTATTTGCAGAAATAAATAGAGAATAGATTTCAGAAATATAAACCAGAATCGATTGTTGTAGAAGTGATTTGAACATGTTTGTATAGTTGCAGAATAGTTACAATCTTTCATGAAGAGTTTCAATCAAAAGTTGTGTCCGTATCTCTTGAATTAAGGGACATTCCCCTTCATGAAACAATCGCAACTCTTCAGAAAACTAGCCGTTATGTTTAGGTCTGTCGACCGAGAAAACTGGCCGGTCAGCTGAGTTTAAAATCGTACACAAAATAGAGTGTATCTGTGCACTTGACACAGGGTCGGTCGACCGAAGTTTCTGGTCGGTCAGCCGACTCGTTGTTAAATAAAAACAGTAGTAGCTCATTTGGTTAGAGTACTTGCCTTCCAAACTAGTGACCCGGGTTCAATCCCTGGTCTATGTACTTTTTTGTAAACTTGATTTTGAAAAATATGCAAGCAAGTTTATTTGAATGTGAATGATGATTCTTGAGGAAAGATTTTAACAAAGCACTAAACTAGACTCTATATACATATTTGATGACTCTTGTTAAAATATATAACTATACAAACCATATATTGAGCCAATGAGTCTGGATGTTATCGTAGTCGTAGAATCGTGAATTATTGTGTATTGTCAGCAATCAAAACCTATGATCCAACATTTTATACTAATAGTAAATATTCAAACTCTTTCACAAAATGATTTTAACGTTACTTTTAATACAAAGCTTGTTTTTAAAACCGTTTTTCAATCTATTAGTATATATAAACCTTTATCTCATTCGTATGAGAAATCTAATTAAGTGACTTAGTAAAACAAGTGGTATGAAACGCTTGCGTTTACTTATTCGGTTAATTTTTGGACATGTTCGATTGAAATCTTGTGACAATTTTCGAGTGGAAATCTACAATTTGTTCGTAAATATTTAAGTTAAAGCAGTGGTTATGGGACATGAAGCTAAACTCATTTATTTACTAGCTTAGTGCAATTCACACTTTTTATTGATCAATGGTGATCATTTTACGGTTTAGACTAGCAATATGCAATGTCTCTTTGTCCGCATGGGGGATTGTACCTCGTTTTATTGAGCTTCGTCTCATTTCTTTTATAGGCTAGCGACCTATGGGTTCTTAGGAGTTGCGACTCATTTTCATGGGCTAGCGACCCATGTTCTTCTATGGAGTTTGATTCATCGGACGTATCGTTGTTGTTTCGGCTTATCAGGTTCATCGGGCGTACCGTTATTGTACTACGCCGTTGTTCCAAATTATTCTAGTTTAAAGTTCCTTGGACGTACCGTTATTGTACTACGTCGTTGCACTGGCTCTATGGTTAGAAACCATGAAATAACATCCCGTTTTGTGATACACGTGTTGGTGAGTTTTCATGCTCCCATTTTTGATAGGCCTCCCCTTTGTGATTTCTGGATTTCTATTGATGATTTCTAGAATTTGTGTTTCACCAATTTTTTGAGATTTATTTTAATAAGCTTTATCAATATTGTGTTTTTGTGAACAAAATGAAGAATACAACATTCTTTTTGGTGTTTGAGAAAATTTGAGATATTGTATGATTTTTGTTGTTTTGTCACAGTATGGCATTATTGTTATCATACGTTTTTGTCACATCTCTTATCCTATCTCATTTTATATGATATTTATAACTAGACTGATCCGTTTATTATTTTCTTCTTAAATAATACTCGGGTCAGACCGAGGTATTTCAGGTGCTTCAACTTGACTTCTTATCAGGGTCCATCATCTGACTTTTGGCTAACTACTTAGCTTAGTTGTTTTTTTTGTTTTATACATTCGAGATAGAGACTCCTTGATGTATACATATTCTTTTGTCTAGCACTTGTATCTATTCTTTTGTGACGTAGTATAACTTATATGTCCACTACTTTGATGTACACTTTTATGTGTTATATTCATATCTGTTTCCACCTTAGTGATATGAATACCTATGACTGTTTTATGTTATGCTTATCTGTTTCCGAAGATCACATAACCATTGTGTAGTAGTTTTGAGTTTGTAATTGATGTGTCATATTTCCTCTTAAAATGAAATGCATGTAATACTATCTGACATATCGGTACTCGCACAAAGCAATTACACAGATGGTCGCTCCTCAACAGCCTTATTCTTCGTGCTAGTTGACGGCATTACTCTGTAGTGTCCTAGGCTAGTGTGAGTATAGAGCTGGGGCGTCACAAACTAGCATAAATGACTCAATGGTTCCTGAAATTAGTGAAATACCTTTAAAAAACTCTGCTTCAAATCAAAGAAAATGGTCGATGGATGAACAAGAAGAACTTGTTGTTTGTTGGTTAGTGTGATCTAGAGATCCAAAAAATGGTATGTCATAAATTGAGTTTACTTCTTGGACTTCTATTTCGAACCTATTCCTTGCTCCTTTATCCAATAGTATTTCTAGAACCGTTGAATCTCTGAAAACTCAATGGATACACATTAACAAGGCATGCCAAAAAAGGAGTGAAACCATGGTAGTCATGGAGACTAGAGGACAAAGCAGATTTATAGATGTTAATTTAGTACGCTTTTATTAACAACCATTATGACAGTTAACTATCAAGTCTTACAAACCTCTAATGTGTTATACAAATTTCAACTTGAATAAGCAAATGAAGCATATGTAAAAGAAAGCAAGGGATTTGCCTTTAATCTTTTGCACGTCTATAATTTTTTTAAGGAGGATGACGAATGGAACACAATAAAAAAGAAACATATATGATTTCAGTTTTCATCGAGAATGATGAATGGTTATTATGGTACGGGAGATTCTGATGTTCGAGAGGTCATTAAAGACCTTGAATCCACTTCATTTCGTAGTAACGATGTTGGAAGGGCGGTAGGAAAACATAGATTAAAGAATAAAATTGATTACAACACTCATTGCGATCAAATAGTAAACATATGACGGTGATGTATAATGACACAAGATTGACAGAAATGGAATGAGCGCAAAGTAGAGAAAGAAGAAAAAAGAAAAGAAGATAGACATTTTCAAGAAGAGTTCTTGGAACTAAAAATAGAGAGAATACGTCGAAGAAAGAAGAACCATTTTGGCTATGTTAAGTTGTGACCTCTCCAACCTCGAACCTAGACAACGCAAGAGAATGCAAAGAAAAATTAGAAATATCATGCAAGTCTAGTGGGACCATCCAACTTTTAGTGATATTTTTATGCTAATCATTTATTATAACGTTGTTTATTTATTACCATTGTGTTTCTGTTTTTATTCGGATTGTGTTATACCCCAAGTGTATTAATCTTCATAGGTTAATAAAGTGGGAAGCTTTCGTGAGATATGTGCAGGCGTTGTCGTGGGATAATGGCAACAATAAAGACTCCTGTGGGAATATGAAAATAGCCCTCATGGAATATGCATGAGAGCAATCGTGAGATAAAAACAGTGTGTGTATTTATGTATGTATGCATGCATTTAGAGCTATCATGGATAATGGCAATAATAAAGGCTCTCATGGGATGAAGGACAAGGGCTTTTGAGGAGCGACCACATTAAGCATCAGAAATCAAAGTAAAGCGATGAAAGGGAAAGTAATGTAGAACCATTGTGCGGAAGAATTATGTCATCGTGATATGATTTCCAAAAGTCCTCGTGAGATGACCAATGAAGCTGTTGAGCTATTGTCTGGTGAATTTGAACATGAATTGTAGAAGTCATTGCGATATAAAGAATTGAAGCCTTAATATGGAATTTTATAAAGCTATCGCGACATGAAACATTTGAAGCCATCATGAGGAATTTATAAAACTATCACGGCATGAAACACTTGAAGCTATATAAGGTGTCTCACAAAGTTGTTAAGAAATGATATATTATAGCCACCAAATGGAATTCTTGAGGTCATCGTAGGATGACAAAATAGAGCCATCATGTGTTAATGAATCAAGTTACTGTAAGATAAATCAGGTCACTAATCTAAGAAAGGACGTGTCACATATCATTTTGAATGCATGTCACGTCAGTAGATCACGACCATCTATTTTTTAATAAGATTCAAGTGTCAAGAATCCAACAGTTCAAGTCATCTGTAAATAAGCATGTACCCCCACCTAGAAATGGACCGATTTTCTAGTTCTCCTTCTTCTTCATTTGCCATTTTTCCTTCAACATTATAAAATAAGCTTGAATTAGGGATTCATGGCTGCTAGCGCATATTGAATTAAGGACTTTGTACTCAAGGACTTGTACTTAACAAAATTTGCATAACTGACTAGCTTGGACTTTAACTTATGCATATGTCTACTTCTTCATCTTGACATATGATTCTTAACTTTGAAAGTGCATATAAGACTATGGATTACACAATGATTACTCTCCTTCTACCTTACTTGGCCCAATAATTAAGGCATTAAAAACCCAACTTTTACCCTAACATTAAGTAATGCTTTCATTGAGAGCTGAATTCGAGGACTCTCTCTGCTTCTTTGCCCTGCTTATCTACTTGAAGCATAAAGTTAAAACCATCCTACGTAAAATGCTGCTATGACCATTAGATCTTAACAAGGATCCATCGATCCATATTCAAACCCCTTATCTTACCTACGGACCGATTGACAATTCAGCATAGAACAAGAATTAATCTTGAGGAGACTAGTTCTTCAAACTTTGGAGAAAAAAAAAAGGGTAGCTTGGTATAGTCCAACCAAATAGGGTCTAAATCCCTTTCATATAGGAAGATAACTAATCTATGCCTTGGCCAATAAACTAAGATCGAAAAAACCAAACCCAAGTTATAGGAATAACGCAAAACTTAGAAAAGACCTATTTTCACAAGTCAGATAAAGCATCCAATTTCAAGCACGATGAACTATTTTTGAAACTGAATTGAACCATGATTTTGAAGAATTTTCTTTGAATTGGAAAGGTCATGTTGATTTGACCTTTAAAAAATGGGACTTTCGATTAAGGAAACGAAAACTTGAAAGGACTTTGGAGTTTAGAATGTCTAAAAGAAGTATAGAGATGAACAAGAAAATCCTACAACCATAGGGCCAAAAGGTAAAATGTCACTCCTCTTCTCATTTTTTAAGTAGAAGCTTATTTTCATACCAAAGAAAGGTTAAACTATTGGATCTCCGATAAAACTTCAAGAAAAGAAGAGAGATATAAGGGAGGAGCATATTACCGTTATCATAAAGCTATTGGATATGACTACTTGCTTTGTTGGAATTATCAAATAGTACACAAGAAAATGAGAACTACAAGAGTTAGTTGAATATCATGTTCAAAGAGCTAAATGAAAAGTGAGCAAAGTCGTATATAAAAGGATAACGATTATCAAAATCCTATCTTCATACAAAAAGGGGTTTAATGAACTATAAAAGCCTTTGGTCCCACCGTGAGGCCTGGTCGAAGCACCCATCCAAAGTGTGATAGTCAATCAAGCCTTTGGTCTTATCATTGGGCTAAGCTAAAGCATCCATCCAAGAGAGATAGAAGAAAAGCCTTCAATCCCACTACAAGGCCTGACCAGAGCACACATCCAAAGAGAGATGGTCAATCAAGCCTTTGGTCCCGCCGTTGGACCTGGCCAAAGCTCCCATCCAAGGAAGATGGAAAAGCCTTTAGTCTCTCCGCAAGGCCTGGTTGGAGCACACATCCAAAGAGAGATGGCCAATCAAGCATTCGATCCTACTACAAGGCCTGGACCTATCCAATGTGAGATGGTCAATCAAGCCTTTGGTCCCATAGCCGGGCTTGGCCAAAGCATCCATCAAAAGAAGATGGATGAAAAGCCTTTGGTCCCACCGCAAGACCTGGCCGGAGCACCATCCAAAGGTCAACGGTCAATTAGGCATTTGGTCTAACTACCCGGTATGGCAATGCAACCATCCAAGGGAGATAGACGAAAAGCCTTTGGTCCTACCGTAAGGCTCGGTTTGAGCATCCACCCCAAAGAGTGATGGTCGACAAGCCTTTAGTTCTACCATCAGGCCCGACCAAAGTGCCCATTTAAGGAAGATGGGTGAAGAATCTTCGAGCCAGAGCATCCATCTAAAAAGTGATGATTTGGAGCCGTAAGAAGGGAGGCAGGTTTAATGGTAAATCATCCAAAGCCAGTCAAAGTATTTAAAAAAAAAAAAAAAAATCTGTGATGGTGAGAAAAAGGAAGCAATTTAGAGCAGTATATCATGAAAAGTTAGGTGCGCAAAATTTTATTTAATAAAACAATTATACTATGCAATGACATTACATGATTTCATACAATGATGTTATATGATATTTCACGGTATTTCACATTACATAATGATGTTATACAAAAATTTCCTTTCACAACAGAATGTTTTTTCTAAACTCATTGCCCTGAAGGATGAGGAAGAGGATGGTATTGATAATGAACTTCCTTTCCATTTCCATCAACGTCTAAGGTGCAAAGATGTTGCTCACTAGTTGAATATGCATCCCTATATAGAATTGAAGGACCCTCAATCTCCCTTAAGATGTTAGAATACTTATACCGAAAAAATGTTAAAACCATCGATAACTAGAGGCAATTGAAAGTTACTAAGTAATGACTTATAATGCGGAAATGATCTATAATATGAGAAATATATATAACTATAGTTAAGTAGCTAATATAAATAATTTTTGTAAAGTAAATGCAAACCAATATTTTATCCTAGTTCAAACCCCGTTCTACTCCACTCCCAGAGCTCTCCATTTGGATTTTCACTAATACTAAAGCCATTATTTAACCCAGAGGAACATGTTTACAACCGCTAGGATAACCAAACTGGACTACGATAAACTGCCTGAAGATTATCAATAGGACTTCACAACCTTTTTTGAGATAAAAGATTCTTTTTGCAGCCATGTGTCTCTAACACGAGTTTTTCTTTTGACCCAAGTACAAAATCCTATAACCACTTTAACGATCAAGGAATGGAAGAGCAAAGGATTGTAATTTATGTAAAGAATATGGGATTGGAAGCTTTAGAGATATTGTTAGGTTTTTGAATTTGAAAGTACAAATTACATAATAAAATTAAGAGATTTAGAGAGTGCAAACGGTGATTTGCTTGAGTGGAAGTACTAGGATTTTACAAGGGATGAATAAGTTCAATCAAAGATAGTTTTACTTGAGTTTGACGCCATTCACGAAGAGATGCGACTGTAGGAGATTGAAGAGACGTGACCAAAGTTCAAGATGAGAAAAAATAACTTTTCAGCGCCTAGGGTTACTGGGCCTGTAACATGTCCATTGATCGATCGGTGGACTTGTTACAACCACAGTAAAACTGGAGCCAAAAGCCTTAAATTCCCCCTTTTCAAGCCTTCGAAAATTCTAAAGAAAAATCACAAAAATACTAGAATATGCGATGGAGGTTATGACCAAGTTTCAAGAGGTTCGGTTGAGTAGTTTATCAGATTTGTACTATAAGACTTTCTAACCAACATACACAACACACACACTTTATTTTGTCTTTGAGTCATGTCTTCGAGTGTTGGTGCAATTTGTTGAACTTTATAACACCATATTGATCTTCTAAGAAATATATCCATACTCCTAATAGCTTGTATCAAAGTATATAATTTTTTTGTTAGCTTCTTTTTGTTTCTTTGATAATTTGATAATTATTTTGAAGAACTTGAAAACAACTTGATAAAATCATTAGTTGCGCTCTCATATAGCTGTTATCATCAAAACACAATATATGTATTCCTAATAATCTCCCTCTTACATATATACTCTCCCTGTCAATGTGCTCAATTCTCCCTTCCCCCGGTCATCACAAAAAGAGTGAAAAAATACAGCAAAGAATAAGGAATGTGTATATTTTAACATAATTTCTATTTTTCCTTAGCTTAAAATTATGAGTATGAATAAATTCAGATGTTTAAAAGAAAAAAATACGTTCAACATGTACTGTAAGGTTTTTGACATATTCGCATAATTCATGCAAAGATTTTATCTCACTGGATAAGGTATTTTGTTGTTAATTAAGCATATTTTTATATGATTTCACGCTCATTTTTGAAAGCAATGAAATTTTATATATTTAAAATGTCTTAATAAAAGCATTGCTTATAAATACTGTTTGCACCGAAAATAGCCACAAATCCCAGAAGTAGTGAAAGCACCAGTGTTAACACACAAATCCTCAACTTCCAAACATCGATTTTAGATCCAGATGACGTAGAGAGAAAAAAATGAAGAAATAACAAAATTAAAATGAAAGAAAGTAAGAGAAGATATGAGATTTACAGTGGTTCGTTATCTCCGGCCTATGTCCACTTTGAATTGCCTTTTTATTCCTTTTATACTATAGTTACAGTTACAATTCTTTGAATAACCAAAATGACAGAGTTTTGCCAAAAGAGATGAAGAAGATCCCCTTTTTAGTTGCCATGAAGATGCTATTTATAGGAGTAGATCCAGAAAAATCTGCCCCAAAACTCAAAATACCTCTTCTCACGTGCAAATGGGATTTTGTATAAATAGCCCCAAATCTGCCCCAAATCGATCTAGAGTGGTTTGGGATCGATCCCTGATCGATCCATATGGATTTCGTATCGATCAAGAATCACTTAGAACGAGCTGAGATCGATCATGGTGAAAGATAATAGTGCAAAGTCCTTGCTTTCCAAATTTCATGAAATTCCTATGTGTAGTTTGTGAGTTATGATCGATCCAAGGTTGAATTTGCAACTAGGCTGGTGATTTTGTATCAATAGATTCATATCGATCACCTTCATATCCATCCAATGCCGCGTGTCCATCATTTACATATCCATCAGTCCCCATATCCATAGTCGTAGCCTTCGTATCGATCCAAGTTTCACGCTTTAATCCATGCAGTGCGCTCCTTCCCCTGACTGGTTCCTTCATATTGATCTATACGAAATGGCTTATGAGCGCTTACTGTTCTTCGTATCCATCCCCTGCACCTTTCTTCGTATTGATCCCAAGTGCCCTAGTGAAGCATATGGCTTTGTATCCATCAAGTCTGTATCCATCCAAGTCTTGCTTCCTTCGTATCGATCCAAGCTTTGACCGATATGAAGTGCACCAACATGTTCTGCCGCATCCATCCAATCGATATGAAAATAACAACATCCATCGACCCATTTACTTAAGTTGCTTGATCGATACAAATTCGATCGATATGAAATGTATCCATACGAATGTCGATCGATCCAATCCAAACATCGTAAAGTATCGATACGAAATTATCGATCTGAAACCATTTTTCACTAATATTGATCCGTCTATAACTTGAGTATACGAACTCTGATTGACCTGAAATTTGAAAGGTAGCCTTGTTTATCATTCCCTATCGATCCTACAATGATCGGAGCTTGACACAATTTTGATGATATCGATCATAGTCTTATTTCCAATCAATCTCCAATCCCGATATCATCCTTTTTAGCCAATTTTTTGATATCTTGGCCTTGACCAAAAGGGGGGGTAACATTTCCCCTCCCTCGAAACATGCCTTGCGGCAGGAAGGCCATGTTTTGAACAGCTTCAAATCTAGCATCCAAAGTCCATATTCCATCTATAGCCATATCATCCGGACTATAATCCAATCCATTACCAAGCCATTCTATCCAAGTGCCATGTCCTTATCAAAATCCACTATTGTTCTGAGTCAATATCCGGTTCCGAATCTAGTAACCAAATCCTTAGCCAATTCCATGTCCATCCGAACCCGACAACCGAGTTCTAATCCATCCATATCCAATAACCGATAACCAAATCCATGACCTCTCCATGTCGATATTCAAATCTGGGACTGCTCCAGGCCCTTAGCCGATCCTTAGCCATTTAAAGCCAAAATATGAATCCATAACCTCTCCAGGTTCTTACCGAGCATAGTCCATACTCAACGACTTGTGTTCCAAATCATGCGTAATAAATCTTGGTTTAAGTCCTAGGCCAAACCTGGTCAACTGGGATCCTTATCGAGCATAGTCTACTCTCAACGACCTGAAATGAATAATGATAGATAATATGAGGCCTAAGTCCTAGGTCGCATCCTGTTCTTTTCGTACCCTTACCGAATATAGTCCATACTCAACGATCTGGAACATCAAATAACAAATCATGTTTTTTAAACCATAGCCTAAGTCCTAGGCCGATCTTGGTCACATTGGACCCTTGCCGAGCATAATCCATACTCAACAGCCTTTTACCAAAAACCATATAAAAATCTAATTAAAATCCAATCCGAAATCCAGATCGAATAAGAAAACCAGAAATCCATATCAAAAATCCAAACCAAGATTCAAACCAAAATTCAAACCAAAAAATCAACAAAACCTAGAGTTCAAACCAAACTCCAAACTAAACCAAAGAAAAGCAAATATCCAAACCAGAAAGAAAAGGCAAATTTCACAAACTAAAGCATCATCGTTTATCATCATCTCAGAGCATGCCTAGGGGTTATCTCCGTCCCCGTACATGAGTAAATGACTTATCCATCTGCTCAGGGTTTGCTACTTATTCCATACCATCCTGATTAATCGATGACCAATCGACCATCATTCCTAGGTCTCACGTCGTCATCGTTTGAGGCAGACGGTGGCTGCTCCTACTCCACCGCCGCATTCCAAGTCCCGACATATCGCCGCAGTTGACCATTCCTTACATGCTCCTCGATTATATTCTTTAGGTGCCCGTAGCTGTTAGTATCATACCCGTCCAGATCATAAAGAGATAGTGCCTTCCCGATGTCCTCTCGCGTTCTGAGGGTTCCCTCCTTGTCGGCCTTCGATAAGGAAGGCGATCTTGAGTTTCCACGTATATCCGTTCCAATGTCTAATTAAGTCCCGTGTAAGTAGAGAATTTTGGTTCTCCTAAGCGCTTCCTTGCTCCGCCAGAATCGTCTTCTGATGAACGTATTTCTCTGCAATTTAAACCGTTTATTTCATATATTTTTATTTTAATAAAGCGGTATTATACGGGTATTTTGTTGTGGTTTTGCAGATTATTGATTCCAAAGTGCAACGTTGAAATTAATCGGTTATGCCGTCCATTGGTTCAAAAATCACGCAGCAAAGAGTGCAACATTTTGAGCATTGAAATAAATCAAAGCAATATGGACCAATTCAAGCAATGATGTGGACGTATATATGTTCTCTTTCACCAATTCAAGCAAAGGACCAGTTCCTCCTAAAAAGTAGCATAATACATAGCCATGATATGAAGCAAAATGGGACACATTCAAAAGTAGCTTACGTATGAATTTGGACCAATTCACATATAAAAGTATTTCAAGCAATGACGTGGCAACTTGACTCTTCACAAATTCAAGGAATGGACCCAGTCAGTACAATTATCTTGGCAAATACTAAGAATAGAACCGGTCCTATTGCTAAAAAGATGGACTGATTTTAGGGGTTGAGAGCCTATATATACAGCATTATACAACACCTTGAAAGGATCTCTTACCTCATCACTTTTCTTCAAGTTTAGATTTAAATTCAGCACTGTTTTTATTTTCGAACATAATACGTAGGATTGTTGATTAAATTTAGCAATTTATTTATTCTTGTTCTTAGTTATTTTCTGCACTCTTTTCAGTTAGTTAATAATTATTTCAGTTGATTGCTCCGTTATCTTCTTTTCCGCAAGTTCAATTTCTGTTCTGATTTTTTTACAATTCTATATTTTGGTTGCAATTTCGATTAGTTTCGAAATCGATTCGGAGTATATTATTGTTTTTATTTTCTGTTCAAAATTCACCGTCGAATTCGTTTAACACGCCTAAGATTTAACTATGGATTTTAATTGTTTTAAAATACAATTCCCTGTGTTCGACCTGCATACTACACGCCTGTGCGCTTGCAGAATTTATTAAAATTTGTGCTTTTCTAATCAATAGAAAAGTCGCAACAAGTTTTTGGCGCCGTTGCCGGGGAGTTGCTATTTTGAAATTTTTGATTTTTCGTTTTTAAGTCTATTCGTGTTAATTTATTTGTTTTTGTATTAGTTTTCGAAAAAAAAACGTTTTTTTTTTCGTTCGCTGCATTTGCTTTTGCCGTTACATTTTGCATGTGAGTTGCATCTCATTTAGTTGATTTCTGTTCACATACCCAGCTTACGTTAGTTTAAATTGTGTTTCTCACGTTCATGTGTATGCTATCACATATAATCTCATTTTAAGCATTACTAGCTGTCACATATACGTGAACTTCTCCTCTCATTTTTGTGTGTCAACTTACTGCTGCTACACGTTATTTAGTTGCATTGCTATTTTGATCTATTTTGGTTTCCACGTAACAAAAAAAAATACTTTTTTTTCTCGTTTTTCAAAAATCACGTTTCACATAGCCACACTTTCGGTTTCTAATCATTCAAATTCTCTCACTGCTGCATTTTCGCGTTGCTTTGGTTTGTGACTCACATTGCTTCATTTTCAAAGCATACTTCATTGCATTATTTCATCAAGTTACATTCCATTTTGCTTATTTCAGTCACGTTTCATTTATATATACACAGTTGCAGTTTAATTTTTGCTAAGCTTATCATCTCTTAGATATCTGACAGGTAGCAACAACATAGCAACCGCAAACTTTGGAGTCTGATCCGCTAGCGCTACTCAGCTGCATTGGACGGGCTATCATACACCTCTGTAAGTAATTTTTAACTCTACAGGTGCCCAACTGAAAACTGATTTAATTTACTTTTGCCTGTTACACCTTGATTTGTTTATGTGCGTTTGGGCAAGAAATAATTTTAACCATTTAGAAAGCCAAAATATTTCATTAAACAAATCAACGGAAATTTCAAATCAAACAAATATGAGCAATCACGGTTCACAACACGGTTCATAACATAGTTCACCGAAATTATCACCTAAATCACATGTTGGAAATAATGAATTTCATGAGAACCGACCATTATCCCTTAGAGACCGATGCTATCCAACACGGACTGTTCAACCTTCGGTTATTTCATTTCCACCTGCCGAAGGAAATAATTTTGAGCTAAAACATTCTTTTATCCAAGGGGTACCAAAATTCACTGGGTCTGAAAATGCATATGAATTTCTTAGTGAATTTGAGTTATATGCTTCTACAACTAAAATGCAACAACTTTCTAATGAATCCATCAAGCTAAGACTTATTCCATTCGCACTTCTAGAAAGTGCGAAAAGATGGCTTAATTCTCTTCCTAAAAATTCAATTAAGAGTTGGGACAATTTCGTTACTATATTTTTGAAAAAGTTTTTTCCTTTCCACAAAACTCTTAAAATTAGAACTAAAATCAACCAATTCTCCCAGAATGAAGGAGGAACTTTTTCAAAATATTTTGAAAGGTTCAATCAATTGTTATATAGTTGCCCACATCATGCATCCCTAAACACGTTTTGTGCCAAATCGTTTATGAAGGGCTTAACTATCAAACAAGATCCTAACTCGAATCAATGTGCGGAGGAGAATTCATGGCAAAAACAGACGAGGAAGCTTGGGAATTTTTAGAAGAGTATTCGAAAAAGGATATGCAATGGGAAACAATTCGTGTTCCAATTCGTGCTCCAAATAGAGAGTACATGCCATTGACCCATCACATCTTCCTATAGATACCCAAACTCCTCAAGAAGGAGAAGGACTACCCCATTACTACACACAAGACCAAATCAATGCTATAGCTCAAAATAGTCCTTATTCGTCCACATATAATCCTAACTGGAAGCATCATTCCAATTTTTCATGGTCAAATCCTAATAATGTGGCTAATCCATCGCATATGTATCCGATGATACCAAATCCGAATTATCGAGCTCCAACATCTAATGCTCAAAATTCTCAACCCGCTCCTCAAACGAAACCTTCGAATCAACCGTACAGGCATCCTAATTTCAATCCATCAACCCAACATTCTCAGCCTTCACAAGAAATTGCTCGATTGGAAAAACAACTCTCTAAACAAAATGAACAAATCACTAACCAATATGCAAGAATTGAGAAAATCACCAAACAAAATGAACAAATGTTGATAATGATGAAGGATCTCATGAAAATCAATGAGAAAGGTAAATTGCCTAGTCAAACCGAAGTGAATCCAAAGTATAACTCTCGAGGAGTAAATCTTTGTGAGAACGAAGATGTAAATCCGGTTAATGCTGTCACCACATTAAGGTCTGGAAAGAAGGTGGACAACCATGTCGGCAACCCCGACATCCTTCTTAAATCTTCCCATGTTCCAAATTCTGAAACTCAGTCGACAACCACGGTTGTCAATCAAAACGATTCTAATTCTTCATCTAAGGTTGGCAATCCCGACCACTCTTCACCTTCTGATGTTGGCAACCCCAACATTCCAGCTCCCTTATCTTCACCCTCTAATATAACACCTTCTTCTTCGAATGAAAAAACTTCCGAACGAGTCTATAAACCCATAGCTCCATTTCCCCATAGACTCAACAAAAAGAAGAAGCCCGCTAATTTTGACCAAATTCTTGAAATCTTCAAACAAGTTCGAGTCAATATTCCACTTCTTGATACCATCGAGCAAATTCCTCAATATGCCAAATGTCTGAAAGAGCTATGTACTCAAAAACGTGCCACTAACATTCCTAAGACTGCATTTCTAACTGCAAACACTAGCTCTGTTCTTTCAAATCCCTCCCCAATCAAGTATAAGGACCCCGGTTGTCCTACGATCGGTTGTAAAATCGGTAACACTTACATTAGTCATGCCTTACTCGATCTTGGAGCGAGTGTGAATCTTTTGCCTTATACTGTGTACTGTCAACTTGGACTAGGGGAATTAAAACCTACAAACATCACAATTCAACTAGCTGATCGATCTGTCAAAAAACCATTGGGCACGGTTGAAGATGTTTTGATACAAATCGAGCAATTCTATTTCCCAGTCGATTTCATAGTCCTAGAGACTGCACCTGTCTCAAATCCCAATAGTCAGATTCCTTTGATATTAGGTCGTCCGTTTTTAGCAACATCAAATGCTATCATAAACTGTAGGAATGGTCAACTCCGACTTTCCTTTGGGCACCTAACCATTGAACTAAATATCTTCAATCTTAACAGACAACCAAGGGATTTTGAAACAGAAGAAGTTGACATGATCCAAACAATTGTAGAAAATGATTTTACTAATATTACGGTGTCTCTTAACATGTGCCTGGATCATTTTAATTCCAATTTAAATGAAGATGAATACATTTATGAATTAAATGATATGCTATGCTCTTTTCATAATTCACTAGAATTCAATCAGTTGATGTCTACTGAAGCCTCAAAAGAAGTACGCCCTAAATTAGACCTCAAACCTCTTCCAAACGATCTTAAGTACGCATACTTAGATTCTTCGAAAAAATTCCCTGTAATCTTGGCATCCGATCTCATTAAGGACCAAGAAGAACAACTTTTGAATATTTTAAGGGAAAATAAAGAGGCAATAGGATGGGTAATCGCTGACATTAAGGGAATTAGTCCATCAATTATTGAACATCGAATACATTTAGTCGACGAGGCTAAACCCACTCGCGAAGCTCAAAGGCGATTAAACCCTAATATGAGAGAAGTGGTAAAGGAAGAAATTATCAAATGTTTAGACAATAACATTATCTACCCTATCTCTGACAGTACTTGGGTAAGTCCGATACAAGTTGTACCAAAGAAGTCTGGAATCACTGTGACAACAAATGAGAATAACAAACTTGTTCCGACAAAGGTCAAAACAAAATGGCGCGTTTGCATCGACTATCGAAAACTCAATGCAGCAACAAGAAAAGATCATTTTCCCCTTCCCTTCATTGATCAAATGCTCGAACGCTTAGCCGGTCATGAATACTATTGTTTTCTTGATGGTTACTCCGACTATAATCAAATTCCCATTGCGTTAGAGGACCAACACAAAACAACGTTCACATGTCCCTTCGGAACTTTCGCTTATCGTCGCATGCCCTTCGGTCTTTGTAATGCTCCCGCTACCTTTCAATGATGTATGATGAGTATATTTTCTGATATGGTGGAAGATTTCTTAGAAATATTCATGGACTATTTTTCAATCTATGGGTCATCTTTTGATCAATGCCTCCTTCGTTTAGAACGTGTCTTAAAGCGATGTAAGGAGAAATCTCTTGTTCTTAATTGGGAAAAATGTCATTTTATGGTTAAGCGAGGAATAGTCTTAGGTCATGTTGTCTCTAAAAATGGCCTAGAAGTTGATAAATCTAAAGTTGATCTTATTGTGGGCCTTCCTCCTCCACGGTCCGTAAAGGACATTCGCTCATTTCTCGGCCATGTAGGATTCTATAGGAGGTTCATTAAAGATTTTTCAAAAATTTCAAAACCTCTTTCGAATCTTCTGGCTAAAGACGTTAAATTTGAATTTTCCAATGAATGTGAAACGTCTTTTGAAACCCTCAAACCGATCTTGACCACTGCACCTATCATCCAACCTCCAAATTGGACTTTGCCTTTCGAATTAATGTACGACGCTTCTGATTATGCCATTGGAGCCATCTTAGGTCAACAAATCGATAAACTTACTCGAGTCATCTATTATGCTAGCAAAACTCTTAATGAAGCTCAATTGAATTACTCAACCACAGAAAAAGAGTTTTTAGCAGTTATCTTTGCCCTCGATAAGTTTAGATCATATCTCATAGGTTCTAAGGTCATAGTTTACACCGATCATGCCGCCTTGCGGTATTTACTCACGAAAAAGGATACCAAACCCCGCTTAATCCGTTGGATTCTCCTTCTTCAAGAGTTTGACCTAGAAATACGAGATAAAAAGGGTTCTGAAAATGTCATAGCTGACCATCTTTCTCGTATAGTGCATGAAAACTATGATAACTCTCAAATCAACGATCATTTTCCCGATGAACAAATTCTTTCACTCTCTAGTGCACCATGGTACGCGGACATCGTAAATTATCTTGTCACAAATGAAACACCTTCCCATTGGTCAAAACAAGATAAACAAAAATTTCTCTCCAACGTTCGAAACTTTTACTGGGACGATCCTTATCTTTTCAAATATTGCATCGATCAAATCATTCGCAGATGTGTCCCAAAACATGAATTCCATAGCATCCTCTCTTTTTCACATAATCAAGCATGTGGAGGACATTTTGGAGCAAAGAAAACTGCTGCCAAGGTGTTACAGTGCGGTTTTTATTGGCCTTCTCTTTTTCGTGATGCCCACGAATTTTGCTCCAAATGCGCTAGATGTCAACAAACAGGTCGTATTTCCAAACGTGACATGATGCCCCTAAATCTGATCCTTGTCATCGAAATTTTTGATGTTTGGGGCATCGATTTCATGGGTCCTTTTCCTAATTCTTTTGGAAATCTCTACATCCTACTTGCAGTAGATTACGTGTCTAAATGGGTTGAGGCCATTCCTACCAAAACGAATGACAATAAAGTTGTTGTCAAATTTTTGAAAGAAAACATATTTTCCCGTTTTGGCACATCTCGAGCCATTATAAGTGATAACGGTTCTCATTTTTGTAATCGTGCTTTTGAATCTCTTCTTAAGAAATATTCTATCACTCATAAACTATCTTCTCCATATCATCTATAGACCAACGGTCAAGTCGAGATTTCCAATAGACAAATTAAACAAATTCTTGAAAAGACGGTTAACTCCAATAGAAAAGATTGGTCATCTAAATTGATAGACGCCCTTTGGGCATTTCGCACAGCTTATAAAACCAATCTAGGAATGTCACCATACCGATTAGTCTTTGGAAAAGCATGCCATTTACCCGTTGAGCTCGAGCACCGCGCACTTTGGGCAATCAAATACCTTAATTTTGACATAGAAAAAGCCGGATCGCATCGTAAATTACAATTGTCAGAATTAGAAGAACTAAGAAATGAAGCGTACGAAAATGCAAAGATTTATAAAGAGAAAACCAAATTCTATCATGATAAATCCATACTTCGTAAGACATTCGAAGTAGGTCAGAAAGTTCTCTTATATAATTCCAGACTTCATTTATTTTCGGGAAAATTGAGATCCCGTTGGACAGGTCCATATATTGTGAAAACAGTATACCCTTATGGCGCAGTTGAAATTGAAAATCCTAGGGACGGTTCCATTTCAAAGGCCAATGGACAACGCTTGAAGCCATTTCTAGAGTTTGAACAGCACGAGGACGATGAGTTCGTGGATCTCACGAACCTAGCTATTCAGCATGAGCCGCTCACTATCTTGCACATATCAGGTTGTATTTTTTTTAGTTTTTTTCTTCTATTTTGCATTTGCATTCTATTTGATAGTTGGGACACTGTCTCATTCCAGTGTGGGGGGGGGGGGGACGCATATCTCATTCTGTTTGTTCATATTTCATAGTGTAGCATCATTTTTTTTTTAAAAATCATCTCATTATTTGTTTTCAAATTTCTTTTCAATTTTTTTTTCATTTCCCAATATTTTTAGGACTTCGATTTATTTTTAATTAGTCAAGACAAAGTAAGTAAGCAGTTGAAGTCAATTGATGGAGATTTTTGTGAATCACTAATTTCAAATGTAAAATATAATGAAAAGTTGAATTACAAGCGATAATAGTGAGGTTAGTATATAGGGGGATTCATAGGTGATGGTTATGAAATCTTTTCTAAACTGTAGTCTTTGTTTAAAAAAAAGGCAGATTTAAAGTACATGCGTTGACATCTCAAATCATTAAAGTTGAGTGGTGCTAAGTTGATTTGCATAACACTCTTTAGCTCTTCTCAAAAAAAAAACTAATAAGAAACACCTACAATCGATAGGTGTGCACACTTGTGAAAGTGTGTGCACTCGCCACGCTCTATACTCTTCTCACGTAAGCCCGCAAGGCAGTGCATGGATGGTATATCTAGCCTCAGCATTCTGAGTTAGGTGTGTAAATAATTAAATAAATAATCACCTAAGGATTACCGACCTTTTCTGACATAGTCAGCGTCGGTTTGCACAATCCGCCAAGCTCTGTCCCAACTCTCACGTAAGCCCGCGAGGCAGTGCATGGGTGGTATACCTTGGTCCAAAGGATAGGTGTAAAAAAAAAAAGAAGAAGAAAAAAAAACTAGTAAAGAGAGACTAAGCTTTGAAACCCAAACACTTCTTGACTTTGTTGATTTGGCTTGTTATACAAATGGAAATGAAAAATACCATTTTGAAAAAAACTGTGATCAACAGTGAAGAATTTATTTCATGGCTGCACTATGTTGTCGACCGAAACAACTGGCCAAACTAGAATCTAATGTATGAAAACTTGAGTTACATTGAAATTTGTGATTAGTGAGGAACCAAAAATTTGAAGAAGTTGACTAAAACTGATATACATTATTTTGTTGCAACTATTTTGAAGTAAGTCGAGTCTCCATTTGTGTAGAATTTTGCATTCATGTAGTACATTAGAATCATCACATACTACATTTGGATTTTGTGGGTAGTAACCGCTGAAAACCCTCACGAGACACCACTCGTCCTACTAGGGACACCTAGTTTAACGGCTTGTTGCATACGCTCAATGCAATCGTGTTTCCTACGAAAAAGGATTTAGTTAGTTTTATTTTCTTGCTTATTCGAGGACGAATAAAGTTCTAGTGTGGGGTATTTGATGAACGTATTTCTCTGCAATTTAAATCGTTTATTTCATATATTTTTATTTTAATAAAGCGGTATTATACGGGTATTTTGTTGTGGTTTTGCAGATTATTGATTCCAAAGTGCAACGTTGAAATTAATCGGTTATGCCGTCCATTGGTTCAAAAATCACGTAGCAAAGAGTGCAACATTTTGAGCATTGAAATAAATCAAAGCAATATGGACCAATTCAAGCAATGATGTGGACGTATATATGTTCTCTTTCACCAATTCAAGCAAAGGACCAGTTCCTCCTAAAAAGTAGCCTAATACATAGCCATGATATGAAGCAAAATGGGACACATTCAAAAGTAGCTTACGTATGAATTTGGACCAATTCACATATAAAAGTATTTCAAGCAATGACGTGGAAACTTGACTCTTCATCAATTCAAGGAATGGACCCAGTCAGTACAATTATCTTGGCAAATACTAAGAATAGAACCGGTCCTATTGCTAAAAAGATGGACTGATTTTAGAGGTTGAAAGCCTATATATGCAGCATTATACAACACCTTGAAAGGATCTCTTACCTCATCACTTTTCTTCAAGTTTAGATTTAAATTCAGCACTGTTTTTATTTTCGAACAGAATACGTAGGATTTTTGATTAGATTTAGCAATTTATTTATTCTTGTTCTTAGTTATTTTCTGCACTCTTTTCAGTTAGTTAATAATTATTTCAGTTGATTGCTCCGTTATCTTCTTTTCCGCAATTTCAATTTCTGTTCTGATTTTTTTTACAATTCCATATTTTGGTTGCAATTTCGATTAGTTTCGAAATAGATTCGAAGTATATTATTGTTTTTATTTTCTGTTCAAAATTCACCGTCGAATTCGTTTAACACGCCTAAGATTTAACTATGGATTTTAATTGTTTTAAAATACAATTCCCTGTGTTCGACCTGCATACTACACGCCTGTGCGCTTGCAGAATTTATTAAAATTTGTGCTTTTCTAATCAATAGAAAAGTCGCAACATCTTCCGACTTCCTCTTCCCCTTATCCTTATCCTTACCCGAGCTTTCACTGGATGGTCCTCTATCCTTAGCCACATTTACTTTCTTTGACTTCAAATCCAAGCTTGCATCATCTTGCTATAGTCTCTTGGCCTCATAAAAGAATTCCCCAAGATCCATTGGTTGATCCCGTATCAACGATATTTTGAAATTCGAATTGTCTCTGACTCCTGACACGGCCGCCATTAAAACCATTGATGGATCCAGCCGATCCATCGAAGCAATGCTGCATTAAACCGGGTTATGGAAATTCTGAGCGACTCTCTTGTCCTTTGTTTCATCGACGTTAGTGTCATCATATTTTTCGGCCTCTTGATATGAACCCGAAACTGCTTCAGAAACCTATCCACTAATTCTGTCCATGTCCTAATAGATCCTTTTTTCAACTGTCTAAACCACATAGCTGCTATATCCGTCAAGTACAGGAGAAACATTGTGACATAACCTCCTCTGATGCCCCTATCACTTCCATGTGTCTTGTATACCTCATCAAATGATCGGTAGGATCTGTCTTACCATTGTATATCTCTAGGGTAGGCAGCTTGAACTCTGGTGGATTCCTAGCTATCCTGATGTTATGGGTAAATGGACTTTTGTTTACGCATTCCAGATCCCCATTTGTCAGACCTCCGCGCATGGTTCGCCTAATAATTTCTGCCAATCCTGCATTGTCCGTCAAAGTTTGTCTCATGTCTTCATTTCTTGACTACCCTCTGAGTCCTCGAGGAATTCTGGTACGTACGCCTCATCACGCACCCCTATATTCCTATTGGCGTCAGGTTGTGCAGCGTCAACTAGCATTCTAGATCCATCCAAATTGATAGTTGTGTGGTGATTGGGGGCTGCCCCTGTTGAACTACTCTATTTGGTTGCCAGTTGTGTCCCTCTGATCCAGCTCCATGGATCTGACCTCCTGCAGCTCTTGCTGCTCCACCCCGTCGAAACTGTCTTAGAAGGTTCTGCACCATCTCCTTTTGCATTTTCACAATTGCTCCCGCATGGAATCCATCATAGCCTGCATCTCAACCCTAGTAATATGAATGGATGCCTGATCTGCTCCAGCGCAAGAGAATTCCTCTTGAATTCGCTCTTGATGACTCCTTTCTGGTAAAGTCCTTCTAGTCGGTTGCCTAACCATTGCTTTAGATCCAATACTTTATCTTTCTAAATCTAAACTCCAAGTCCGATATAGCGAGTGCTAGTCTTCTCAGTGGAAGCACCAAAAAAGTGGGCGCCAAAAATGGCCACAAACCCCAGAAGTAGTGAAAGCGCCAGTGTTAACACACAAACCCTCAATTTCTAAACACAGATTTCTTATCCAGATGATGTAGAGAGAAAAAATAAAGAAATAACAAAATTAAAAATGAAAGAAAGTAAGAGAAGAAACACGAGATTTATAGTGGTTCGACTATCTTCGGCCTACGTCCACTTTGAAGTGATCATTTTTATTCCTTTTATACTATAGTTACAGTTACAATTCTTTGAGTAACCAAAATGACATAGTTTTTCCAAAAGAGAAGAAGAAGATCTGCTTTTTAGTTGCCATGGAGATGCAATTTATAGGAGTAGATCTGTAAAAATTTGCCCCAAAACTCGGAATACCTCTTCTCACATGCAGGTGGACCCACATGATTGATCTAGAGTGGTTTAGGATCGATCCCCGATCGATCCATATGGATTTTGTATCGATCAAGAATCACTCTAAATGAGTTGAGATCAATCATGGTGAAAGATGATAGTGCAAAGTCCTTGTTCTTCAAATTTCATGAAATTTCAGTATGTGATTTGTGAGATATGATCGATCCAAGTTTATATTTGCAAGCAGGCTGGTGAGTTCGTATTGATCGATTTATATCGATCACCTTTATATTCATCCAATGTCGTATGTCCATCATTTACATATCCATCAGTCCCCATGTCTATAGCCGTATCCTTCATATTGATTCGAGTTTCATGCTTTGATCCATGCAACATGCTCCTTCCCCTGACTGGTTCCTTCGTATCGATCGATACAAACGCGATCGATATGAAATAGCCTATGAGCACTTGCTTCTCTTCATGTCCGTCCTCTACACCTTTCTTTGTATCAATCCCAAGTCCTGGTGAAGCACATGGCTTCGTATCCATTAAGTCTGTATCCATCCAAGTCCTGCTTCCTTCGTATCGATCCAAGCTTTGATCGGTACGAAGTGCACCAACATGTTCTGATGCATCCATCCAATCGATACGTATGTATCGATACAAAAATAACAACATCCATCAACCCATTTCTTTCCTAAAGCTGCTTGATCGATACGAATTCGATCGATCCAATCCAAACACCATAATCCATCGATACGAAACCATTTTTCACTAATATTTATCCATCCATAACTTGAGCATACAAACTCTGATTGACCTAAAAATTGAAAGGTAGCTTCACCTAGGCTTGTTTATCATTGCCTATCGATCCCACTTTGATGGGAGCTTGGTTGAATTTTGATGGTATCGATCATAGCTTTGTTTCCAATCGATCTTCAATTTTGATACCCATCCTTTTTAGCCAATTTTTTGATATCCCGGCCTTGATCAAAAGGCGGGGTAACAGATACTCTAAAAAATAAGATACTAACCAAGAATAAAAAAGGCAAAAAAAGTTAGAGATGCCGATTTAACTATAGTTCCATTTTCCATTAACGCTCTCTTTTCTTTCAAAATATACGAAACATTTGCTTTCGAAATCCTTCTTATCCTTTTACATTTCTTTAGGTACCTACAAACAAAAAATTTGTATTTTGGTACCCACTTCCTATGTTAGGGTCCGATGGTTAGTAGGAAGGTAGCCATACCCATATTGGTGGGAACCTTTAAAAGTAAAATAACCTTTTGTTACAACTGAATTTACCATATTCTTCGAATAGACTTAAACGACCGAATCAGATGAGCAAATGGCGAATAAATGACCCAAGGACTTTGGAAATATCATAAAAAGGCAAGACAAGGGATATATAAAAAATGAGCAAAAAATTTGAAAATTTGATAGTTCAAGTTTTTAGAATAGCCGATTCGGAGTAAACCCACAAAATCATCAGTTCGGACTCGAAGCGGGATAACCTTAGATAAAATCCAAGCGTGACCAGAAGCAATCCATGTAGAAACCCCAAGTGTGACCTGAAGTTGGTTTGGTGCCAATATATGAATCGTTGATCGGTATCGATCCCTGAAGACTCGAGTCGGATACACAGAAGTTTCGGGTCTGATCCCAAGCAAGCGAAGGAAAACCCAAAACATGAAAATCTTAGAAAAACTTATGGTCAAACCCCAAGAATACTCTTAAATTTCTTGGATCCACGTCCAAGTCAGTTCAAGTCAACAAAAATAGAGGCGATTGCAAGGCCACCTTGAAATTCAACGCCTATTTGTTGAAGTGATAGATCGGTACTGATTTATGCCCATGGTCCTTTACCGATCCATAAAACTTGCTCAGAATCACTCCATTTCCTTATACAACTTAGTCTTGATGCTAGAAGTCTATTCTTAGCTCCATAGATCGATCGCCTTTCATTTCTATCGAACGTCTTAAGAATTAGAAATCAACAACTATACTTCTTCACTGATCCATCATTTGGACTCAGATACTAGCTCTTAACCATGGAAACAAGATTGCAATCATGAAGCTAACGATGAATCGAGTCTAGACAAAGAATTCATAATGATCCATATGGTAGTTTTATGGATCGGTACCAATCCAAGCCTGTGGATCAATATCGATCCATGGATATTGATGATGTGTCCCTCATTTGTTTTGGCAATAACTAGTGTAGACGTGGAAAACAATATGGAGATCATAGGGGTGAGTTTTCAGGCAACCTCCAGCTATATATAGTAGGGCAGAGGCTTATTTTTAAGGATCCTTTTCACTTCTCTACAGCTTTTATATAATTCTTTTGTACTCCCATGGATCCATACCAATCCGTTAGAACAAAAGTGTAAAAAGCACTATAAACCATCAACAAAGTTAAAGGGACGTAAGAAATGATTAGCCGAACCACTATAAAACTTTGATGTCTTGTTTCTATATGTTTTTATTTAGTTTATTCACTCTTTTCTCTACTATACTCATTTGAGTGTATGTACCATTTTTGGTTCAAGCATTTTGGTGCTTTCATCGAGAACCACTTGAATTTTTTGATTAAGGATTTGAAAAAAGTTCAAAATGACGAGACAATCTGCTAGAAAGACCACTAGTGAAGGAAATCAATAAAGGGGCAGCCAAGAGGCGTCCTTAGGAGCTAACCCCCTATCCATCTACATAACCAGGGATGAGATGGTGACCTTGATGAAGAAAGGACGATAGAATGCTTGGAAAAATGATAAATAGTGTTTAGGAGAATGGGACAAATAGGACTACTGGAGTCACTACAAACCAGAACCAAAGTCCAGGAGCTGGGGCAAATGCACCTAGGAGCCGAGTAGATCAAATTAGAATGAACCCCGAACAAGTTGTGTGGATTGGTAACGATTTACAGGTACAGATCGGTACCGATCCATACATATGGATCGGCCCCAATCCATAGGTATGGATCGGTACTGATCCATAAGAACACGAGGGCATGACCAATGTTGACGTGGGTGGAAATGATGCATGTCCAAAAGATAATGCAGAGCATTTGAATGTGAATTAAATGCAAAAGCACAATAATGACAGAGTTTTTGAGACAGTGAGACGAGCAATGAGGGGGTAGATTGTCTAACCAGAGCCTAGAGGATGTAAACAGGAATCCATTCACTTCAAATATTCGGTACGCCAGGAATTCACCTGATTTCAAGCGACATACGTTGAAGACTTATGACGGGAAGGCGAATCAAACGGTTTATTTGATGAGGTATATCCGGAACTTGGAGGTGCTGGGTACCTCTAAAGAGGTCACAGGATGGTGTTTTCCTTTATATCTGGCAGATTTGGTGGCATTATGGTTTAGGCAACTGCAAAACTGTTCCATTAGCATATGGGTCGAGTTAGTGAGTAGTTTCATGAAGCGATTCCGAGTCCATATTTCATGACCCAAGAATGTTATGACATTACCAAGTGTGTAGCAGAGGGTAGGTGAGTCGCCTACGAGTTTTCTGACAAGATTTAATGAGGATTTACTAAGATAATAGGGGACAAATTCCCTATTGGGAACCAATAAGGAAGAGCCTATTGACTATGAGAGGTAGTCGGAAAAGTACCGCCTATTCCATATGTTGGATGGACATAACACAAATGATTGTAGGCACTTGCGCGACCAATTGAGGAATAGGTCAGGAACGATCAGTTGCAACAATATGTGAAAAGCCGAGCGACGGTGGTGGAACAGAAGCAGCCATCATCCATAATGAATGAAAGCGGCCTTGGATCAAGGTCGAGGATAGTTATCTCCTTATTGGAATGGCAAAGACTTAGGTTCGTGTCCCTTACTTTGCTTTTCTGTTCCCAATAAACGACGTGGTATTGCAGTTGAGCCGCTTACTCATATATAAGATATCGATCGATCCCTAGGCACACTCTAAGTTAGACGCAAGGTCGAAATCCTAGATAGATGTTGTGATGTATGTTTGGTGTTTATGTTTGAACCATATAAATAAATGCTTGATCTTTTATCCACTTATTTGTGATAACCAATATTGATCGTGGTAATCCCGACTGGAGAGACGGTGCGATAACCATAAGATATAAGTTCCCTTGGCAGAGAGCAAGTGAATGGACTTGTACGATATTGATCGCTTTAAGTTCCGACTGGAAAGCAAGGGCCGAAGTGCAAGAAGTAAGTCACCTCGTGGGAGCATAAACAGATGGGCTTGCTTGTTGTTGAGTCCCCTTGGTGTAGTGCAAGTGGAGTGGGCTTAGCAAGGGTCCATAATGACCATGGATTTGATTATCGGCCTCGAACAGTCATGAATTTGATTAACAGTTTGGAGGGACCATGGATTTGATTATCTGTCCCAAACGACCATGGATTTGATTAATGGTCCGGAGAGGTCGTGCATTTGATTATCGGCCCCGAGCTATCATGGATTTGATTAACGGTTCGGAGAGACCATGGATTTGATTGTCGACCCCGAATGGCCTTGGATTCGATTAAAGGTCCAGAGAGACCATGAATTTGATTATCGGCCCTAAACGGCCATGGATCCGATTAACGGTCCGGAGAGACCATGGATTTGATTATCGGTCCTGAAAGGCCATAGATTCGATTAGCGGCCCGGAGAGACAATGGATTTGATTATCGACCCCAAACGGCTAGGTATTTGATTAACGATCCGAAAGATCATGGACTTAACTATCGTCCTAGAACGGCCACAGATTCCACTAATGGTCCGGAAAGATCAAGATGTCAAGTAATGATTGGAGAGATCGAGTTTTGACCAATGATCTAGAGCGATCAGGAATTGAATAGATCATCGAATACATGACCCGGAGAAATTGAGTTTTAGACTTTGGCTTCGAATGCCATTTGACCTTAAAGTGGTTTGTTAGCAATTATCTAATCAAGCCGTTGATTTCAATGCATAACTGCTAGCCCACGGATGAACATAAGATGATCTTGATTCGTGATACAGCCAATGGCTTGCCGATTCTAGGAGAACACAGAATCATTGTCTATGATTGAAACTCAAGTAAGGACTCGAATCCATAGCTATCACTGTTTGGAACGACCTAAGATTTAAAGGCGAATCGAAAGGAACAAGATGATTCACCACAGCTTGATCGACTAATAAATAGAAAATTCAACTACTAAAGTTCTATCGACTTTGACAATTGTTCTTGAGCAAAGCACGACTTCCATACGCAAGTCATGCTTTGGGGGGCCAGTGTTGCAATTAAATTTGTCGTAGTCTTCAAACAGACTTAAATGAAATGAGAGAACGATGAATAAATACTCAAGGACTTTAGAAATATCATAAAAATATAAGAAAAAAGCAATATTAAAAAATGAGCGAAAATTTTTGAAAATTTGGAAGTTCAAGTTTTTGGAAGAGCCGACTCAGAGTAAACCCACAAAATCCTCTGGTCAGACTCGAAGTAGGATAGCCTTGGAAAAACTCAAAGTGCGATATGAAGCAGTCTATGGAGAAACCCCAAGCACGATCTGTCCATAGATATTGATGAGGTATCCCTCATTTTTCTTGAGATAACTAGTCCAGGCTTGGAAAAGAACGTGAAGATCATTGGGGCAAGTTTTCAGGCAACCTCCAGCTATAATTAGGTGGGTATGGGAACATTTTTTAGGATCCTTTCACTTCTCTACAACTTCTACATGATTCTCTTGTACTTCTATAGATCCTACCGATACATAAGAAGAGATGTGTAAACAACACTATAAACCATCAATAAAGTTAAGTGGACATAGGCAATGATTAGTCAAACCACTATAAAACTCTGATGTTTGGTTTCTATATGTTTTTATTAGTTTCTTCACTCTTTTCTCTACTATACTCATTTGGGTATTTGTATCATTTTTGGTTCAAACACTATTATCATGAATATTACAAACAAAATCATTATTAAATTTTGTATCACCCCTAATTTTTGATAACATTATTCAAGAGATTCAATTAAATAAATTAAACAGAATAATGTAAATAATTATAGTGATAAGGGGATTGAGATATGAAAATAAAATTAGGCTGTGCTCAATTCATTAATTTAATGGGCTTAAAAATAGTTTTTAAGTTAATTAATTTACATAAGGGCATAACTGGAATTAGCCACACATAACCCCTTACCCTTATATATTCTCACTCCTTATAATTTTATCTCCTATTCACGACATTTTGGAAACAAAATACAAACATAAGAATAGATGAGCCGGCCATTGCTAGGAAGAAAAGAGAAGAGAAATTAAATCAAAGGCTAAAGAATTAAAGCAAGGGAATAAATCTCAACCTCAATCCAATCTATTTATCATAATCAAGGTGAATAATAATTTATACCATCTTTATTTTGATTTATGATCATATGTTTTCGGATTTAAATTAAATTCGTTTTTATGATGTTTTGGATGATAATATGCATGTATTATAATTTGTTTGATTTAAACAAGATTGTTTGAATGGGAATATATGCGATTTTAGGGCAAAATCGATGGTAAATGATCTTTGAGTGCCATAGAAAAAATTTATGTTATGTAAAACATGATTTTGGAGTTGATTTTTAGTTTTGATAATTTTCCAAGCTACGAAAAGATTACTATGAATTTTCAATGGAAAATATGGTTAATTCAGTTTATAAATTTATTTCAGAAATTATATTGAGAATTTGGATCTAAAATTTTGTTATGTTATATAATATGACGAAAGTGAATTTCTACAATTTTTGGGGATTTTTCCTAAGTGATTTGTTGTGGAAATTAAATTATTTTAGAAGAATAACTTGTTTGCAATATTGGTTTTGCTGAATGGAATGGCTTATTTGTTAAATTAATCTTAATTGAGATCTGGAATTAAGCGGCAGTTATTTTGGTAAAGAATTTGAAAAGTTGAGGCAACCAATCACATATTTACACGTGGGCAGGTTAGTTAGAAATAATTTGGTTTGGTTGGAATTAATCAGCTTTTGCTCAAAAAAGCAGGTTCCAACTCTATTAGAAGTGCCTTTGGACTCCAATGCTTCCGCTTCAACTCGGTCGAAACCCACCTAGGCCGAAACCAATACACATGGTATCAATGATATTGGTACGAAGTGGATTGGAGGAAGGTGGAAGGCATGGTGTCGAAAGCATTGCTTTCGATGGGGTCGATATTTTGTTTGTTTTAAAAAAGTTAAGCGCCTGCCTTTATTTTACTAAAGCTTTCGATGTAGTCGAAACATATGTTTCGAAAGGAGTTTTCTAAATAGCTTTCGAAAGGGGTTTCCAACCTATGTTTTAAAGTATGAGCTTTAAAATGCGTTCTTTTGTTTTAAAATAAGGCTTTCGAAAATGGTGGTTACGACTTTGTCGAAACCATGTTGCCGTTTATGTTCCTTTCAAGGGTATTGAAGTCATTAATGCTTTCGAAGGGTGCCTTTTTTTTAAACTTATGCTAAGCCACTTCCTAAATGCTTCTGAAAGGGTCCAAGGGTTTCGAAGGCAATAGCTTCTAAAGAGGGTTTCGATGCTATCCTTCAGTGTTTTGCTTAAACGATTTGAAGCTTTCGAAAGGGTGATGCCGATGCCATCAAGTTTACCCTAATACTTTTATATGATGAAGAATGGTTTCGAAAGAGATACTTTCATTTATATTCACTTTGACCAAATGATATTTTTAAATATGAACCCAATGGTATCGGAAGGGATACTTCCAAAGGTTTCGAAAAGGGTACTTTCAATTATTTTGAAGCTATGCTTTTAAGAGTTAATAAGTAATACTTTATTACATTCGAAAGGTTTTGAAAGAAATGTTTTAAACTGTTTCGAAAGGTAGAGGCCTAATGTTTTGAAAAGAGATTTATATGCTTTTGAAAGAGGTTATCCAATGAGGTCGAAAGCAAAGTTTTGAAGGCTTCGACAGCCTTAGTTTTTCAAAACAAATAACCCAATTTTATTTTAAAGGAAAAACCCATGGCTAAGTAAATAAGTTTTGAAATGGTTTTAAGAAGAAGCTTTCCTTGATATAATATTAGGTTAAAGGAATTAACCATGTTTCATACGAAAATAATTTCAAGGATATTAAACCCACATGAGTGGTATTGTTTTGTTATTATGTTTTCTCCTTCACACACACACACACACACACACACACACACACACACACACACATACATACATACATATATATATATATATATAAATGCATATACATATATATGTATATATATTCACACTGTAATGAACCCATACCGGTAATTTAGCGATGGGAAGAATAACCAGCTAGGCTGAACAATAGTGAATATAAATTAAACCAATTAAAGATACTGGCTGGGGCCAATAGGTTCACAGTAAGTCCATGAAAACCGTGCATAGGAAAAGATATTGGCAGGGGCTAATAGGTTCATATTAAGCCCATGAAAACTATGCGTAAATGAAGATGTCAGAGAGACAGGTTCATAGTTTGCCCATGAAAACTATGATTTAATTTTGGTAGGGGTCAATAGGTTTGTAGTTATCCCATGAAAACTATATCCGGATTAAGACATTGACAGAAGTCAATAGGTTCCTAGTCAACCCATGAAAACTAGGATAAGAGGAAAGATATTGATGTTACCAATAGGTTCACGGAGAGCCCATGAAACAGTAAAGATATTGGCAATGGCCAGTAGGCTGTTAGTGATCCCATTAAAAATATGTAATTAGAGAGGGAGTCATTAAATAATAAACAAGTTATTAGTAAGCTCACGAAAACTAATAGGTTAATAGTGACCCTAGAAACTATAAGTAAGACAGTTAGTCAGAATGAATGGGGATGGGTTATCCAGAATTGATTAACTTGTTTTGAATATCATCATATTGTTTTGAATTTTTTTAACCATTGTAGATGCAAGAACATAGTATATGGTTTTACAAAAGTTTTTAAGATATTAGTGAGGGGAAAACCTGTTCCGCTAAGCGGCGTGGTCTTGCTAGATATCTAAATGGTTTTAAATGGTAGATTATTATTCATACCAGGCTTTATGTCTGACTCAAAGTTTATGTTTTCCTCTTAAAATCTTGGGTACTCAATTGATTTTGAGTAGTTTGAGAGTTAAGGTTTTCAAGTACATCATTAAACGAATAAGCTTCTGGAGGCATGCAGGAGGCATGGTAGGTACTTAGATTCTCTTTTATTTTGATTCCGCTGTGTTTTTTTGTAAAGGAAAGTTGTTAAATTGCCTATATATACTCTGATCATCCAAGGGGGGATCTTCATATGTCGTTCTTGGCGTATGTTGTAATAAATATATTTTCTCTGAACGTGGTTAACGATTGTGGGATTATGTAATGAATTTGAAATGTTTTGAAATGAAATGTGGAAAATATTTGATGTTTAATTTTTTTCCATATTCATGTGTTTCTGTGTATCAATGTATCTAGCATTACCATATTTGGTCGCCAAGAATTAATAACTATGGATGACTGCAGCATCCGTAGCCGTTAGTTTTGGGCCTCTAAGTTGGGGATGTTACAAATTTACTTCTAATTAAATGATTATTTGTCTTTGGTACCTAGATTTTAATAGTCATAGCATTTTTCAATTTCTCGTAACAATTTTGATTAATAGATTTCCTAAATGAGTGTATAAAGATGCATACTTCATTCTAGAAACCGATTTGCTAGCTTTGGAATTTTTAAAACCCAAACCATTTTTATTAAGGCGGGTTTTGAAATATATATTAAATTAGTCAAATTTTCCCTGCCTTTATTAAACCTCAAAATATTCAATGATCAATCATTTATTTTAGATTCTAAAGTTTATTTTTAGAAAAAACAAGAGATGACTGTAAATCACAATTTTCTTTTAAAAACTTGATATTCTCGTTACAATAAATTTGTAGCTTTTTTCTAAAGCTAGAATTTGAGAATTTGAATATTTGTTAAACTCTTGTGATTTTTTTAATTCTTATTTGAGAATAACTTTTTCATCTTTTAACATATCTATTTCTACATTTGCTTTATCAGACTTAGCAACAACTTATTTTCTTAAATTCTTCTCATTTTTCTTTACTTCTAAAATGCCTATATTGATTTTAAGTAAATCATCATAAGAGAGTATGTTTAGCGTACCTCATTATCAAATGTCATAAAACAAATATTTACTTGCTTGGAGTTACTTTCCTCGTCAAATGTGGAAGAATCAGAATCATCCCAAGTGCTTGAAATTTCATATTCTATGATTTTCCTTCTTGCTATTTTTGAACTTGTTTTTCTCGTTGTTCTTTAGGCAGTCCTTTCTTATATGACTCATTTTCCCTTATTCAAAGCATGATATTGTTGATGAGTTGTTATTTTTGTTGTAATTGTTGGACACCTTACTTGATTTTAAGTATTTTTTGAAATCTTTTGCAAAGAAGGCTAAATCACCGAAATCAACATTTGAATCATCTTCAACTTGAAAAGTAATTGATTTCTTTTCTTTTTTCTATTATTTTCTTACCTGCAAGTTCACTTCATGGAACATAAGATTTCTGATTAACTCTTCAACTTTGAGTTTGGAAAGGTCATTTGCTTCTTCGATTGCAAATGCTTTCCTTTCCCAATCATTTATTAAAGAGTTTAATTTTTTTGAAACAATATCATGTTCAGATTTTTTTTTTAATCCTAATTGCATGAGTGCAAGTGTGGTATCTTGCAAGCATGGGTAAATATTAGAAATTAACTCATTTACGTTCATCCTAAATAGTTATAGTTGATTTTTCAACAAAGATATTTTACTCTGTTTTATTTGTTAGTACCTTCATATGTAACCTGTAAAGTTTTCCAAATTTCGTACATAGATTTACATACACTAACTCTATTAAGGTCATTTTTATCTAATGCATAACATAAAACATTCATTGCCTTAGAATTAATTTTGTCTAAAGTAACTTGTTGAGTAGTTAATATACTAAATTCAGTAGTGAATTCTATGTATGTCATATTCCATAAAGAAAAACAATTAGACTACGTCTAAATTCTCGTTCTAGCAGCCCAAAAAGCATAGTTTGTACTGGTAAAAAGTGAGGGACGTATAGTTGAATGGCCCTTAAAAAGTAGAAATTGATGCCATATTACTTTCAAAAATAATTTTATTATTTTTGAAATGTCTTGCTCTAATACGAAATGAAAGTCGCTAAATAATGCCTTAAAATGCGAAAATAATCTATAATATGGGAAATATATATAACTATAGCTAAGCAGATAATATAAATAATTGTCGTAAAGTAAATGCAAAACGATATTTTATCTTGGTTCGGACCCCGTCCTAATCCATTCCCAGAGCTCCCCGTTGGACTTTCACTAACAAAAAAGCCCTTACTTAACTCAGAAGAACAAGTTTACAACCACCAGAACAACCAAACTAGACTTCGACCAACTGCCCGAAGATCACCAACGGGACTTCACAATCTTGTTAAGATAAAAAAATTCTTTTTGCAACTATGTGTCTATAACACGAATTTTTCTTTTAACTCAAGTACAAAATCCTATAACCACTTTAACGGTCAAGGAATGGAAGAGAAGGGTTTAGGATTGTAATTTCTGTAAAGAATATGGAATCGAAAGCTTTAGGAATATTGCTAGGGTTTTGACTTTAATAGTGCAAATCACAGGATAAGAATGCGAGATTTAGGGAGTGCAAAATATGATTTACTGGAGTGGAAGTGCTAGGATTTTATAAGGGATGAATAGGTTCAATGAAAGGTAGCTTTTCTTGAGTTTGAGGTCATTGAGGAAGAGATACGACTGTTGGAGAATGAAGAGATGCGACCAAAATTCAAAGCGTCTAAAACGCTTTTCAATGCCTAGATTTACCGGGCCCATAACACGTCCACCGGTTGATTAGTGGTCCTGTTATAGCCACATTAAAACTGGAGTTGAAAGACTTAAATTCCCAGTTTTTCGAGCCTTTGAAAATTATAAAAAAATCACAAAAATATTAGAATGTGTTGGAGGTTATGGCCAAGTTTTAGGAGTTTCGTAGATCGTTTGAGTGCTTTTAACAAATTTCTACCATAAGACTCTATAAACCGACATACACAACACATACACTTTATTTTGTCTTTGAGGTATATCATAGAGTGTTGCTACGATTTATTGAACTTTGTTAACACCATATTGATCTTCTAAGAAATATCTCCATGCTCCTAATAGCTTGTGTCATGAAGTGTATGATTTCTTCTGTTATCTCCTTTGTTTCTTTAATATTTTAATAATTATTTTGAAGAACCTGAAAACAACTTGATAAAATCATTAGTACTGCTGTCATACAGTTGTTATCATCAAAACATAAGATATGTATTCCTAACAGCAATTGCCTTCCTCGATTTGCTATTTCTTTCCGCACCTAAAAATGTAAAGTCAATTTTCAGGTCAAAAGCCACTATGACATTAATTAAATAGTCCACATGAGAGTCAAGCTCAGAAACCCTCGTAAAATAAAAATGCATTAACTCTAATTGATATTTATGCTCTTTTACCTCATTCATCAATGTTTCCAACGTATAAGGAGGGTTAATGGTTCGTTGAATAGCAATGAGAATATATTTCTTCAGTTTCTTCTTATTTTGGTGAATGATATTGAGGGAATCAATGGAATCGATTTGAACCATTAGCGTTTCTCATAAGTTCTATTAGCACTTTAAATTTGGAAGACTTTATGTAACATCCCCTCTCTAGAGGCCTGACGCTAAGCGCTACAGATGTTGCAGTCATCCATTGCATTAAGTTCCGGTGACCAAATACGGTAATGTTAATAGTATTCATAATATCAGAAGCACTTGAATATGAAATTAAATCATCACACATCAAAAATGCTTTTCTGATTACATTTCAAAACAACATCTCATATCCTAAACATTTCCCAGGTTCAGATCAAATATAATTATTACATAAATATACCAAGAATGGCATATGAAGATGCCCCCTTGGATGATCGGAGTACTAAATAGTCATAACTTATTTAATACAACACATCGGAAATAAACAAAACAACTCCTAAATATAGCTAGCATCAGCCTCCTGCTCGTCTCCAAAAACATTATTCGTCCACCCACTTAAACCTGAAAATTCTCAACCCTTAGCCTACTCAAATCAATTTTAAGCACTCCAAAGTATAAGGGGGAAACATAAACTTCGAGTACAACATAAAGCCCAATGTGAATAATACTATACATCTCAGTTATATGACATTAAGTGAGACCACACCACTTAGCGGAACGAGTTCCCCTCACTAATATCCTTTTAAAACATATCATTTGCAAATCTTAATCCTGCAACCAAAACTAGTTAAAACAATAACATCAATATCATGTAAGCATATAAATCAGGTAACAAATGGACTATCTGTCCAAACAATATAGTTTTGTTTGGCTAACCTCTAACCTTGGCTGACTTGGGCCTACCGGATAAAATAAAAAAATAATCTAATTTCTGTTAGATAATCCTCTTTTGGACGATCTGTCTCTAGCTTAATTCTTTAGGGTCAACTGATCCTAATGGTTTTGCAGGCTCACCAATGACCTATCCTCTTTCTACATATTCCTCTCTATGTGTAACATCATTTTAGTCTTACCTGTGACCAAGCCCTACACATTAGAATTTTGGACTAAATTAGCTAGTGGCTAATAGCTATGTATAAGGTGCGACCTTATACGAGTCCCATCTTGTATTCTAATATCTAAGCCATTTTATTTAGCTTCAATTACCTATAAATTTTCTTTGAAAATCTTTTCTTTCAAATTTATTTAAACCTTTAAATCATTCTTTAAACACGTAAAATGTACTCTATGCTTTACTCAAATCACTTTGCCATGTTATATAAACTTTACGCAAAACTTTGCCGACGAAAACATTTTACCATTGAAAGTACCCCTTTCGAATCCATTGAAAGTACCCCATTTTGATACAAGTAAAACCTTAGGCCGTAAGGCCAAAATATACCTTTCGAAACCATTCTTAATAACCCTTTTGAAACCTTTCTTTCAAAAGCTTTGAAACCTTAGACATCCTCTTATCAAAACACTATAAACATACCTTTCGAAACCTTTAGAAACCTTCACTTAAAACCTTTCGAAACCTTTGGGGAACCACCCCATAGAAATCTTTATCTTAAACCTTTTGAAAGCACTAAATCCTTCTTATAAAATCAAACCTCTCGAAAGCTTTTGGGTTCAAGTAAAACATGTGGAATAACCTTTCGAAACCTTTTAAAACTTTTCCTTTCGAAACCAGTTGGGTTTTACTTTCAATAACACGAAGGGTCATAAAAAACTAAGTCGAAAGCACTCTTTTGAAAGCTATTTCCTAAGTAAAGAAGTGATGGTGTCGAAACCAACCCTTTGAAAGAATTGAAGAAGCGGCTTGAGTTTTAAAACAAAGAAACCCTTTCGAAGGCATTGCTTCGAAAGGTAAGATGTGGCAGCAAGGGATTTCTGCCACTTCGAAAGCATTTACTTAAAAGAAAAGGCGCAACTTCTTTTGAAACCATTTCTTTAAAACAATTTGACCCGGTTGGAAATTAACTAAGTCGAAAGCAAAGGAAAAGCAGACACATTTTCATTTAAAAAAAAGTAAAACTTCAACCCATACGGAACCCCTTGTTTTGACTTCATACCTTTCGCCTCGGTCCAATTCGCTACATACTAAGTCCTTGATACCATGTGCAGTGGTTTCGATGGTAATGGAGGCGGGAGTATTAGGTCGAAACATAGGTGCTGAAAGTGGTTAAACATGTAAAAAGCCAGTTTAAGCTGATTTTTATTTTTTTAAAGTAATTCTTTTCAACTAACCTACCTTTTTGTAAAAATATGATTGGTTGCTAATTTCTTTTCTAAAAATACTGCCAAAATTTTAGAAATAATAAATTAAATCATTTACAAAATGCCCCTTCTCATTTTATAAATATATAAAACATTTAAGTCTCATACCTTAAATAATTTTATATATCTTCTAACACATATTAATTTCTGACCAAAATCATCATAAAATAGCTGTAATTTATTTAAATCCAAAATAACTATTTTCTTCACTAGAAAATTCATAATAAATTCACATTAATTTAGAAAATTATGAAAATTTAAACCCATTTTCAAAATATCATTTTTGATCTTCTACAAAAATTTGCAAGGTATTTGGATGTCATTAAATAGTTTTTTCACATTAAACATATCATACAATCTATATGAATTAGCATAAATCATCAACACACACTTATATATCCAATTTAACAATAAAAAACATGGCAATACACTTTGCAAAATATTCGAACCTGATCTGGAAACCAAAAATATCAAAAATATGAGATGTAACCTATTATTCACCTTTAGCATGAGATTAAGGAGTTGAGATTTGATCTTGGATTAAGTTGTTTAACTTCCTCCCTTTGATTTTAACTTTATCTTCTTCTTACTTTCCTAATGGTAGCCGGACTCGTATGTTTTTGTTTGTGAGAATGAACATGTAAAATAAATGTGGTTTAAGGGTTTAAGATGTAAGAATATATTTATCCCTATATCACCCTTGTCAATTGCTCTAACTCAATTCATTTTAATTTTCTTGGTTCATTAATTCAAATAGGCACGGCTATCCTTCTATTAATCACAAATCTCAATCTATCACATAATTTCATTTAGTTTTACTAATTAAATGTCATAAATAATGTTACTAAAAATTAAGGTCATTACATTCTATGAGATAACCTTATTTTATCATCTTTAAGCGCTTTAATCGTTAGTGAAAGCTCGTTACTTCGATGCCCTAGTGTATTGACCTTCAATCTGAGTTTTGAGAAAGTTTCAATAAACTTTTTATTTCAGCAGTCCTTTCTTTTGATACACTCTAACTCGAAGTATCCACTTAGCATTACAAGTTCACCAGACACACTTTTTAAAGACAAGTCGGATATGCACAACCATGCGTCAAACGCCTACAAGGCGAGGAAGAAGTGCTACGAAAAGATGCCTTCCTATGAGGTTGGGTTGGAGTGGGAGTAGGTAGTCCTTTTTCGTCCTCGGTTAATATGAGTTCATACGACTAACATTCATTTCTGCATTTCATCACGTCAATTTCCAAATAAAAAACATATTGGATCAACTAAGAAAATTTTGCATGATAATCTTATTGTAGTTGAGGATTGGAGCATGAGTTGAGCCTTTTCGTTAGCCCCATGATCCCATCATCCTTTGACGAAACTTCCTTTTTGAGACCATCCGCCATCTCTTGATAAGTCCTTAAGGTAGATCTCACGTAGAGATGCTTTTCATACCATTTATTAGCATATGTATTATCAATAAATTATGGTCAATAAGAGAATGGGAAGATCTATCTTTCAAGGTTTCCCATAATCTAGCTTGAATGTTATTGAGACGTCAGTTAAGTTAGGATCATCTAAATGTAGAATCAATTCTTTATCCTAATTAGAAAATGTACAGTAATGAACTTTTGAGAAAAGAAAAGGAAAAATATGAAAAATTATAAACTTTTCATTAATAACTTGGAAACAATAAGAACCATTACATTCATGATAAAAATTCATAAAAATCGCATTACAACTAGTTCCTAGTCCTGGAAAGGACTTCTTGAATCTTCTGAAATGAGAAGGGTGAGATGGGAAATGTAGTATTAAAAGGTGCCTCCACACCAGGAGGGGTGTTAACTGGAGGGACCCACGATAGTCTCATTCTTTAGGAGAAGGGCCAAGTCCACCACTAGTAAATTAACATAGTTGGTTTGGGTGTCATGCAGGAATTGGTCCTTATGGTCTCCCAAGAAAGAGAAGTCTAAATTCGTAAATTGAGTATTCACATGGTAGAGGTCACGAAGGAAGTAGTCTTTCTATAGGCGAGATTTATTAGTCAGGGAGTAATTTTCTTTAAAGATCGTTTTTAGTTTGATCAGTTGACTTAAATTATCTCTTGAAATATGGGATGAGGAATAAAGATGTACAAATTTAGAAGCCTGCACATTAATAATGGTTATACTAAAATACAAAATCCAAAGGATCATTGCCATCTTAGAGCATGCCTGAGGTCCGTTCGCGATCATGTGCATGTGTAAGTGACTTGGTCGTTATGGAATTATAAATATCAGATTTACATTCAAATGAATCTTATAACAAAAATGCCCAACCAAATCAAGTTTAGATGCAAAAAATAGAAAACAAAAACAAACATAAATGTCAAAGTGCAAATACCTCCACTACAGCAGTTTATATTTGTCTCAGTGCATGCCTAAGGACCGCTCGTGATCCCGTACATGTGTAAGCGACTTAACCATTGTCAATGCAGGATTCGCTTCTTATTTGTCATTATTCCAATCAGTTGATGATAGGTCGACAATGCCTAGATCCGAAGCCATCCTCATTTGATGTGGTTGGTGGTCGCTCCTGCTCCCCCGTTGTTGCTCGCCTTTTTACATACTGCAACAACATGCCATTCCGGACATGTCCTTCAATCTCATCCTTTAAGTGCATGCAATCAGTTTTACTATGGTCGATTAGCCGCGGAATAAGCAGTACTTGTCCGACTTCCTCCCATTATTGGTTTGATCTGTTAGGAACTAGAGATAGTGGTTTTGATAACAACAATCATTTTAACTTATTTTATTATAACTTATATACTAACACTATTGTCTAAAATATATATATGAATGTTGTTATGCAGGATATATATAAGGCAGGTACTGATTATTGAAGACTGTACAGTATAAAGATTAAGAATGAAGAAATTAAGTTTGAAGACTCACGAGTATCAAGATCAACATTTCAAAGATATGTGTCTAGTTGTTGTTAAAACTTCATAATAGCATGGAAATTTTCATTTCGAATTTCATTTAGCATGGAACCCATTTCTACCTTCTTAGTGGCTTACAAACCCACGACAAGTAGCTTACAAACCTACGACAAGTGGCTTACAAACCCACGAACATTCTGGTTTTGTACAAGTTCTCGAGTCCTAATGTGATGAGATATTCTACAGAAAGAAGCTTGCAAAACTACTTCTAAATGGTTTTCAAAATTGTTTTTTAAAATTTTTTAGCCTTAAAATATTCTTTGTTTTTGTTTTAAAATAAACTCTTGTTTTAAACTATGTTTTTTACTGTAGAGTCGTTTTATCTTGTTTTCCTTTTAAACTCCATTATCAAAAACAAAATTTACATACTTTTTAAACTATGGATGTCGACATCATGTCGACATGGTGGCCATTGAATTCAAAAGTTTTAATTTTCAAAAGAAGTGTCTATTCATTTAAATCTCTTCACGAATGGTTATGATCGTTGGTGCTTTATAAATAGCCTTCAAATTTTTTTTTTTAACCAACTAATTTCTTATTTTCTTCACTTCTTCATCTCCACAAATCCATATTCTATAATTTTCATACTTTTAAGATCGTGCTGAAATTCTGCCGAATTCTTAAGTGAATCAAATTAGAATCTCATTCTTATTTGATTCTCTGCCCTCTCTCATAGATCATAGTGCTATTCAGAATTATAGGATCAATTTGTAATCAAAAGTTTATCGAGTCTCTCTATAAGGTGTGGTTGTGCATGGAAATCAATTGGGTAGTCTTGAGTCCCGTAAATCAACAGAGTTTACCCCGGACTAGTGAGACGGGAGGGTACCTCAAGGCCTTTAGAAATTGAGGATTGTAATCTCGACATTGGTATAATAAAAATCCGTATGAGGTGGTTTGCCTTGGTACTGGACTGGATGAAGGGTAACTCTGAACCAATATAAAATCCAGTGTGTTCTTTCATTTTTCTGCTTTTTATTTACTTTCTACATTTGTGTTTGATTCTGTGATTGTTTTGTGATTAAGTTCTGCATTTGTTTGTGTCATAATTTTTCAATTAGTCCACATAAGTCTTAGAATTCATTAAACACTATTCATCCCTCCTTTAGTATTAAGTTAGCCTTAAGATCCTTAATCCGTACTCCCTTTCAATCGGTACCAAAGCATAGGTTTTCATAGTTTTCATAATCTGAAACTTGAAAAGTTAAAAATGGAATTTTTAGAAATTTTTTTAGTACTAGTTTGAATTTATGCATTTTATTGAAGTATCATAAGTCTGCATATAGTTTTTATGAAAAATCAAGTTATCTACCAAATTGGTTTGTTATGCAAGAACAGACATGTTACATGGCTTTTGAAGTATCAACAACTAATGGACAAACTATGCAAATTGAGAAAGATAAATGGATACCTGATAGTGGCTGTTCAAGACATATGACTGGAAATCCCGAGATACTCAATGACATTATATATCGAGATGGTGGATTGGTCAACTTTGGAGACAACTCAAAAGGATATGTGATTGACATCGAAAATGTTGGTAATTCTGAAACCCCTCTTATTTTTGATATTTTGCTAGTTAGGAATTTAAAACATAATCTTCTTAGTATAAGTCAACTATGTGATAAAGGATTTAAAATTAAATTTAGAAAAGATAAGTGTCACATCGAAGATAATAAGTCAAATATTATCTTTGAAGGAATTAGGAAGAAAAACATTTACATCCTTAGCATGAAAATTTCAAATGATAACTTATGTCTTTTGGCTAATACAAGTGACCCTTGGATTTGGCATAAAAGATTTAGTCATTTAAATTTCAAACTGTTATCTAGGTTATCAAAACTTGACTTAGTTAAAGGTCTTCCCAAGTTAAACTTTAAAGTAGATAGTATATGTGATGCTTGCCAATTAGGAAAACTTAAGAAAAGTTCATTTAAATTAAAAGATATGATTTCTACTTCTAAACCTCTAGAATTACTTCATTTAGATTTATTTGGTCCATCTTAAGTTCAATCAATTAATCATAATAAATAAGTTTTCGTAATTGTAGATGATTATTCTAGATATACTTGGACAATTTTTCTTAAACTTAAAAGTGATTCTTTTGAATTATTTAAAAATTTTGCTAAAAGAATTCAAAATCAACTTTCTTTAAAATAAAAACTATTCATAGTGATCACGTGGGGAATTTGAGAATGAAAATTTTGAGAATTTCTGTAATCAAAAAGGAATTACTCATAATTTCTCTTTCCAAGAACTCCACAACAAAACTGAGTGGAGAACATAAGAATAGAACGATTCAAGAGAGTGCTAGAACAATGCTTACTGATAGTAACTTACCTAAAAACTTTTGGGCTGAAGCAGTCGCTACAACTTGTTATATATTAAACAGGATTTAATTAGACCATTACCTAATAAAACACCATATGAATTACTTTACAATAAGAAAACAATAGTAGCTTATTTTAAAGTTTTTGGAAGTAAGTGTTTTATTCTTAATACAAAAGATAATTTAGATAGATTTGAACCTAAGTCCGACAAAGGTGTCTTAGTCGGATATTCTAATAGAATTAAAGCATTTAGAGTTTATAATTTAAGAACTAACAATAACAATGCATATATCTTTTGATGAAAATTTTAGAGATATTGTACATATAGAAGATGAAGAAGATTTCATAATTTTAAACAAATGAACCTAATGAAAATAATTGTGAAATCATTCAACCTAATAAAATAATTAGGCTACTAAAAGATCATCCTGTAGAAAATATACTAGGAGATATTGAATCTATAGCTAAAATAAGAAATCAACTAAATAGTCTAAGTAATGTAGCTTTTATATCAACTATTTAACCTAAAAATCCAAAGGAACCATCATCTGATGATTCGTGGATTCTTGCTATGTAAGAAGAATTGAATCAGTTTACCAGAAATGATGTTTGGAAACTTGTTCCTAGATCTGAGGATAAAAGTATAATTGGAACAAAATGGGTTTATGAAAATAAAATGAATGAACTTGGTAAGGTCATGAGAAGCAAAGCTTGTTTAGTCGTGCAAGGTTATTGTCAAGAAGAAGGAATTGGTTATGACGAAACCTTTGCACCCGTAGCAAGACTAGAAGCTATCATGATTCTACCTGTTTTGCAAACTACAATAATTTCAAGTTATATCAAATGGATGCTAAAAGTGCTTTTCTAAATGGTTTTGTAAAAGAAGATGTTTATGTTGAACAACCTCCACTTTTTGAAGATAATAAATTTCCAAATCATGTATATAAATTAAAGAAAGCTTTATATGGTCTGAAGCAAGCTTCTAGAGCCTGGTATGAAAGATTAAGATCTTATTTACTACAATCTGGTTTTGAAATTGGTAAAATAGATACAACTCTTTTTATTAAAAGAAACAAAAATGATATTCAATTAGTACAAATATATAGATCATATAATATTTGGATCAACTAATAACATAATGAATAAAGAATTTTCAGATATAATGACTAAAGAATTTGAAACGAGTCATATGGGAGAACTAAGTTTCTTCTTAAGACTTCAAATCAAACAATTAGATAAAGGAATTTTCATTAATCAAGAAAAATATGCCAAGGATTTAATTAATAAATTTGGATTGACCACTTCTGATGGGAAATCAACTCCAATGACAATTATTGTAGCTTTAAGTAAAGAAGATAATTCAAAAGATGTTGATCAAAAATTATATAGGGAAATGATTGGTTCGCTGCTTTATATAACAGTAAGTCGTCCTGAAATCATGCATAGTGTCTGTCTCTGTGCAAGATACAAATCTCAACCTAAAGAAACTCACTTAAAAGCTGTTAAAAGAATTTTAAGATGTATAAAACATACTTTAGATTATGGTTTATTTTACCCTAAAAATGATGTATTTGATTTAATTTCATATTGTGATGCTGATTACGCTTGTCGTAATCAGACCAAAAAGTACAAGTGGAACTTGTCACTTTCTAGGATAGTCTCTGGTTTCCTGGTTTAGTAAGAAGCAAAACACTATATCCTTATCAACAACTGAAGCAGAATATATATCTGCTACTTTGGCTTGTTCTCAAGTTATGTATATGCAACAAACTTTAAAAGATTTTGGATTAACTATAACTAAATCACCAATTTATTGTGATAATACTAGTGCAATAAACCTATCTAAGAATCCAACTCATCGTGCTAGAACAAAACATATTGATATTAGACATCATTTTCTTAGAGATAATATAAGTAAAGAAGTCATAAATCTTGAATATATTAATACTGAAAAACAAATTAATGATATATTAAGCAAACTATTAAATGAACAAAACTTTACTAAATTTAGAAGAGAATTAGGTATATGTTTATTAACTGAAATGTAAATTATAAACAATACAAGTATAGTTAATAATTAATAAAAATAATTATTTTTTTCAAAAATTGAATTGGGCATTCGACATGACCCATCCCCCTATGTCGACATACTAGTCGTGATTTTCAAATTTAAATTTCCCTCTAAAATTAGTTATTAAATTATATATTTATATATTTCGACTTTTACTCATTTTCTTTGTAACAAACTTCTAAAACAGTAAATTAATGGCTTCCTCTTCTAATAATGAACCTTCTTCATCCACTTCTCCTCATTCTCGTCCTTTTCAACGAACCACACACGTACGAGTCATCAAATTGCAAGATAAGATGAAAGATTGCTTCAAATGATGATAGAGATTCAAGTGATTCAACCGTGAATGGCAAGAGAATAAGATAGGCAAGGCAGAATCCTTAGGAATTTACAAAAATTCCTTATGGATAACCATGCTAATCCCATTATCATCGAAGAATCATCACAAGCCATGGATTTTGAAGAAGAAGAGCCTCTAGAAGAACCATAAGAGGATCAAGAAGAAGAACATCCTCTGCCGAATCTGGATGTTCATATGGATGAAGACGATGGCATGACCTACGTTGGAGAGGTCCTTTTTGACGCTAATGGGAACTTGGTCGAACAACGTAGAAACTTTTGTCTCCACTATTCAAATTGTTCAGTCCATAAATCACTAATAGTTTAGGGTCCTCGTTAAGAGTTTTTTTTCTTCATTTTCTTGATTATATATTAGTTTGTTAATTTGTATATAAGTGTTATCTTAATTAATGTTCTTCCAAAAACAATCTTTGATGTATGGAAACATTCCAGTTAGGATGCTATATTATTATTCTTATGCCATATGTTTTTTTATCTCATTTTCTATCAAGTTCAAGGTTTTTAGGTTATTTTTTTGATGAAAAAGGGGGAGAAGTTATATAAAATAATAGGCTTGGAGTAAGGGGGAGTTGGGAGTTATGGTATGAGTTATGATATGATCAAAGTGGTAAGTATATTTTATAAGGTTGTCATCATCAAAAAGAGGGAGATTGTTAGGAACTGGAGATAGTGGTTTTGATGACAACAACCTTTGTAACTTATTTTATTATAACTTATATACTAACACAATTGTCTAGATATATATATATGAATGTTGTTATGCAGGATATATATAAGGCAGGTACTGATTATTGAAGACTGTATAGTATAAACATCAAGAATGATGAAATCAAGTTTGAAGACTCATGAGTATCAAGATCAAGATTTCAAAGATATGTGTCTAGTTTTTGTTAAAACTTCATAATAGCATGGAAACCTTCATTTCGAATTTCATTTGGGATGGAACCCATTTCTACCTTCTTAATGGCTTACAAAATCATGAAAAGTATCTTACAAACCTACGACAAGTGGCTTACAAACCCACAAACATCCTGGTTTTGTACAAGTTCTCGAGTCCTGATGTGATGAGATATTCTTCAGGAAGAAGCTTGCAAAACTACTTCAAAATGGTTTTTCAAAATAATTTTCAAAATTGTTTTTTAAAATGTTTAAGCCTAAAAATATTATTTGTTTTTATTTTTAAATAAACTCTTGTTTTAAACTTTTTTTTACTACAGAGTCGTTTTATCTTGTTTTCCTTTTAAACTCTATTTTCAAAAACAAATTTTACATACTTTTCAAACTAGGGATGTCGACATCATGGGAGCCCCATGTCAACATGGTGGCCGTCGAATTCAAAAGTTTCAATTTTCAAAAGAAGTGCCTATTCGTTTAAATCTCTTCACGAATGGTTAAGACCGTTGGTGCTTTATAAATAGCCTTCACAAATGAATTTTTTAACCAACTAATTTCATATTTTCTTCACTTCTTCTTCTCCACAAATCCATATTCTATAATTTTCATATTTTTAAGATCGTGCCGAAATTCTGAAGAATTCTTAAGTGGATCAAATGAGAATCTCATTCTTCTTTGATTCTCTACCCTCTTTCGAAGATCAAAGTGCTATTCCGAGTTATAGGATCAATTTGTAATCAAAAGTTTATCGAGTCTCTCTATAAGGTGTGGTTGTGCCTGGAAATCAATTAGGTAATCTTGAGTCCCGTAAATCAAGAGAGTTTGCCCCGAACTCGTGAGATAGGAGGGTGCCTCAAGGCCTTTAGAAATTGAGGATTGTAATCTCGATATTGATATAATAAAAATCTGTATGAGGTGGTTTGCCTTGGTACATGACGGGATATAGGGTAACTCCGAACCAGTATAAAATCAGGTGTGTTCTTTCCTTTTTCTGCTTTTTATTTACTTTCTACATTTGTGTTTGATTTTGTGATTGCTCTGTGATTAAGTTCTGCATTTGTTTGTGTCATAATTTTTAGATTAGTCCATATAAGTCTTAGAATTCATTAAACACTATTCACCCCCCTCTAGTGTTAAGTTAGCCTTAAGATCCTTAATCCGCACTCCCTTTCACGATCTCTCCTCATTGGCCTCCGATAGGGAACCTGCCCCCTAATGTCTTGGTAGATTCATTCCAAAGTCTCGATCAACTCCGTATAAGAGGCGAATCTCGGTTCCTTTCATGGCCACTTTGGCTCATCATAACTACCCTCTGCTTTCTGTTTCCTTTATCCTTGCCTGAGTCCTTTTCGGGCGGATCTCCACTTTTGACTGCATAAACTTCAACTCCCTCTCCTTCCTCTCCCTAAGCATTTTGATCCTCTTGTCATAGAAACCTTTCTGCCTCGTGGTAAAACTCTCCTAGACCCATAACTGGGTCTCTTATCAATGAATTCTTGAATTTTATTTCATCAGCTATGCCAAATACAGCTGCCATAAAAACCATTGACAGATCTGGGCGTTCCACTGATGTTGCTTCCGCATTAAACCTCGTTAAAAAGTTCCTCAAAGACTTCCCAGTTCTCTGCTTTAGTGTTGTCAATCTCATCACATTCTTGGGCCTCGAAATGTGAATTCTAAACTGCCTCATAAACTTTTCAATCAACTCGATCCATATTCTGATCGAACCGCTTTCCAATTATCTGAACCACGGTGCTGCTATGACTATCAAATACAATGGAAAACACCAGGCCTTGACTTCCTTCGATACCCCTAGTACCTCCACGTGCCTCATATAACTCGTCAGATGAACTGCAGGATCTGTCCTTTCATCGTATGTTTCCAGTGTTGGTTGCTTGAATTCTGGTGGATTCCTAGCTTGCCTAACCGTGGGAGCAAAGGGGCTTATGTTCACATTTTCGAGATCTTTATTCACTAATATGCCCCCTCATGGCTCGACTGACCTTCCCTGCCAATCTTTCACTGTCGCCAAGCTGTAATCCTTGTCCGTTGCCCTCTATCTTCCCTTCCTATTTCATGAGGGAATCTTGGAATTTGCTCTCCTAGACATGCATCCATTCCTCTATCAATGGAATGTTGAACAGTTCCGCCAGTTATCCTGCCTGAGATTGGATCAACATGCTCCAAGAGAGTGCGCCCTAGCTCAGGGGCTGCTTTTGATTATCCTGCTCTATTTTAAATCTTGGTTATTCCATGCTTCTGACCCCTATCTCCAGCACCTCCTACAGTGGCGTTCTCTTGATTCTGCACTCTAGCTTGTCCAATCTGCTGGAGTAAGTTCTGCATCATCTCCTCCTACCTTTTCAGCATCCTTCTTGCATAGCCTCCATCATAATCTCCATCTCATCTCTGGTGATGAAAACTGAAGTTTGATTAGATTTTAAGGACGGCTTATGGCTTCCTTCATGCCAACTTCTTTCCGCTCTCTGTCTCCTTATTGATTGCTTTGTCATAGCTTTCCAGATTCAAGTCTTTAAGCCTTCAGATCCAAAATCCAAGCTGTAGAGTCCCTGAATGCTAGCCTTCTCAGTGAAAGCACCAAAATGTTTGCGCCAAAATTGGTCGCAAACATCCAATTGTGGATGAAAGCACCGAATCACAGTCACAGATCACAGATTGATTGAATGCAGTAGAGTTAAGTATCAAGAATGCTCAAAAAATTAAAGGGAAAACAGTAGAATGACAAGATTTATAGTGATTCGGCATTGCAGCCTATGTCCACTTTGAAGAGTTGTTGTTTTATTGATGAATCTCCACTAAATTACAAGAATACAATCGATAGTATCCAAGTTACAATGAAGTTCCAGCAGAGTAATAGCGTAGAAGAGCTAAAAGATCCCTTTTCTAGAGGCATTGGGATACTATTTATAGGCGTAGCATGGAAATATCTGACTTGGATCTCGGAAGACTCCTTCTCACATGCGGGTGGGCTCACGTGATCGATCCCTGTATATTTGGGATCGATCCATGATCGATATGTATACAATTCGTATCGATCAAAAACAACTCCATTTGGGCTAAGATTGATCGGAGACTAAGTAGAGGTGGTACGCAAGCTTTTATGAAAATTTGATAGCTTTTGGACATGTAGATTTTGAGTTATGATCGATCCAAGCTTGAACTTGCAAAAGGCTGGCATCTTTGTATCGCTCCCGTTCGTATCGATCATATTCAGATGGATGGCCATTCGTATCGATCATACTTGGATCGATGTCGTGGTGCTACATTCCAAGGTCGATCCACTTTTCATGCTGCGCAACCGCTTCCTCCTCTTTTTCATGCTTTGTTTGTATCATCCTGGAATGCTTCATTTAATATTGATGATCTAGAGGCTGCTTCGTATCGATGTATGACTATCCTCATTGTATCGATCAATGGCCATTGTTTCGTATCGATCATTTTACTGATCGATACGACATACGCAGAGATGTAATCGATATGAAGCTAGTAATTCAATGTACTTCGCATCGATGCCTTAGGAGGTATTTCGTATCAATCACCCCCAAACACCCTTTGTATCGATTATTCTTGACATGCTTCGTATCAATCGTTGGCCGATCGATAAGAACCAAGTTGTTGAGGAGCGATACGATGTATATATGGACAAGATCGATATAAAGCGTTGCTTGTTGATGGATACGCAGCAAAGCGATTATGATGGATACGAAGTAGAATGAGCATGGATGGATACGAACTGGATTAAACATGATGGATACGAAATGGAGCAGTCATCGATGGATACGAACCAATGACTTTTCTCTTGATTTTGGTCGACCCATATCTCGAGTATATGAACTCCGATTGACTTGAAATTTGGAATGTTGACTTTTATAGTTTTGATTGTCGTACTATATCAATTGTAGCTCGATCCAGACTCGCATAAAATTTGTCAGTATCCATAGCGAACCTTTGTATGACCGATCTTCGGGACTGAATATCTTCGGTCAATTCCTTGGTATCATGACCTTTCCAAAAGGTAGGATAACACTTGCCTCCAAAACATGCCATGTGATAGGAATGTGTGTTTTGTAGTTTGATAAGCTGGATGTTCATATCCTGTTAATGACCTATAAAGAGACTGATAATCTTACCTAACTCTGAATAGTAATCGTTCGAGATCGTATGCCATTTGGGGTGGTATGTGACTGCTCTAGGTCATATGCCATTCGTGGTGAATTATGACCGTTCGAGGTTGGGTGCTGTTCATGGCGAATGGTGATCATTCGTGGTCGGGTGCCGTTCGAGGTGAATTGTGACCGTTGGTGGTCGGGTGCCGTTCGAGGCGAAATGTCATCGCTCGTGGCAGGGTGCCGTTCGAGGAAAATTGTGTAAGCCGGAAGGGGACTTGGTATTATTAATCTCAGATTTCACATTCGAGCGAGTTTCTGAATTGTTTGCTGTGGCGGTTCATTGCCATTTCAGAGCATGCCTGAGGACCATTCGCGATCCTGTGCATGTGTAAGTGACTTGGCCGTTATGAAATTATAAATACTAGATTTACATTCAAATGAATCTTATAACAAAAATGTCCAACCAAATCAAGTTTAGATGCAAAAAATACAAAACAAAAAAATAGAAACGTCAAAGTGCAAACACCTCCACTATAGTAGTTTATTGTCGTCTCAGAGCATGCCTGAGGACCGTTCGTGATCCCATACATGTGTAAGCAACTTAACAATTGTCAGTGCAGGATTTGCTACTTATTCGTCATTATTCCAATCATTTGATGCCAAGCTGACGATGCCTAGATCCAGAGCTATCCTCATTTGGTGCGGCGGGTGGTTGCTCCTGCTCCACCGTTGTTGTCCGCCTTTTCACGTACTGCAACGGCATGCCATTCCGGATATGTCCTTCAATCTCATCCTTCAAGTGCATGCAATCATTTGTACTATAGTCGCTTAGCCATGGAATAAATAGTACTTGTCCGACTTCCTTTCATTATTGGTTGGATCTCTCCTCATTGGCCTCCGGTAGGGAACCTGCCCCTAGTGTCTGGGTAGATTCATTCCAAAAAGTCTCGTTCAACTCCGTATAGGAGGTGAATCTTGGTTCCTTTCATGGTCGGTTTAGCTCATCACAACTACCCTCTGCTTTCCGTTTCCCTTTATCCTTGCTTGAATCCTTTTCGGGCGGATCTCCGCTTTTCACTGCATAAACATCAACTCTCTCCCCTTCCTCTCTCTCAGCATTTGCATCCAATTGTCGCAGAAACCTTTCGGCCTCATAGTAAAACTCTCCTAGATCCATAGGTTGTTTTCTTATCAATGAATTCTTGAATTCTGTTTCATCAACTATGCTAGATACAGCTGCCATCAAAACCACTGACGGATCTAAGCAACCCACTGATGCTGCTACCGCATTAAATATCGTTAAAAAGTTTGTCAAAGACTCCCTAGTTCTCTGCTTTAGTGTTTTCAAGCTCATCACATTCTTGGGCCTTGAAATGTGAAATTTGAATTGCCTTATAAACTTTTCAATCAACTCGGTCCATGTTCCGATCAAACCGCTTTCCAATTGTCTGAACCACGGTGCTGCTATGTCCGTCAAATACAATGGGAAACACCGGGATATGACTTCCTCCGGTACCACCAGTACCTCTATGTGCTTCATATACCTCGTCAGATGAACTACATGATCTGTCCTTCCATAGTGTGTTCTCAGTGTTAGTAGCTTGAATTCTGTGGATTCCTAGTCTTCCTAATTGTGGGAGCGAAGGGGCTCCTGTTCACATCTTCAAGATCTCTATTCACTAATCTGCCCCTCATGGCTTGCCTGACCATCTCCTCTAATCAGTCACTGTCGCCAAGCTGTAGTCCTTGTCTGTTACCCTCGATCTGCCCCTCGAGTTCACGAGTGAATCCTGAAATTTGCTCTCCTGGACGAGCATCCATTCCTCTATCAATTCCATGTTGAACAATTCCGCCTAGTATCCTGTCTGAGATTGGATCAACATGCTCCAAGGGAGTGCCCCCTAGCTCAGGGGTTGCTCCTGACGGTCCTGCTCTATTCTGAATCCTGGTTGTTCCATGCTCCTGATCCCTATCTCTGGCACCTCCTGCCATGGCGTTCTATTGATTCTACACTCTAGCTTGTCCAATCTATTGGAGTAGGTTCTGCATCATCTTCTGCTACCTTTTCAGCATCCCTTCTTCCATAGCCTCCATCGTAATCTCCATCTCGTCTCTGGTGATGAAAACAGAAGTTTGATTAGCTCCTGAGGATGCCTCCTGGCTTACTTCACACCGACTTCTTTCTTCTCTCTGTCTCCTTGTTGATTGCTTCGTCATATCTTTCCAAATATAAGTCTTTAAGCCTTCAGATCCAAAATCCAAGCTGTAGAGTCCCTGAATCTTAATGTGACGACCCGGAATTTTTGAGCATTTAAAATCAGAATATTTAATTGATTTTGGATATTCAATAGAGTAATTTTAACTTGAATTACGAATATCACAATTTATTTGATAATTGAATTATTAAATTAAATAATTGGAAGTTGGGTAAAATGTTGAATCTGGAATTTTAAGCCAGTTAAAAATAATTTGAAGGCTTGTAAAATTTATATTGATGACACTGAAGATAATAGAAGTTGTAAAATTGAAATGAACTGTGGTTTGTTCAGTTTTAAAATTTTATCATTTAAATCAATATTTAAAAATAGCCTTCTAAGGCACAGTCTCGGAATTTGACGAAACCAGTTCCATTGGATCCGTAATATTGTATTATTATCGGATTTCAATTTTCGTAGTGATTGGAGTTGTTATGTGAGCATACGATTTATAAACGCGTTGAAATTTACAACGATAATTTAATTTAAATTTTATAAGTATAATATCACATAAGCAACATCACAGCCGAGATAAAAATTAAATAATATTATAACTTGACAAAAATCAAGTTTTGGCTTCAAGAGCACGCCACTTCCTTTCCAAAATATCACGTCCCCTCTCCTCTTTTATAAACCGAGCTTCATCTCTTTCTTCAGAACAGAACGAAATCAAACAAAGTAAAAAAAATGGCGATCCTATTCCCTTCCTCCTTTTTATAAATCACGTATATTCCTATTTCCCTTCTTCTTCCATTTAATCGAAATCGAGCAGAGTCAAAATCGAATCTATTCGATTATAAAAAAAAAATCAAATCAATTTCGATCTCAATTAAATGTTGGTTTCACCTCATATACGGGCTCTGGGGGTGTACGACATCATTTTGAGGAGGAATCGATCTCCTGTGTCACGAATGATTAGGTTTGGTCGAATCAAAAGGGGGCGCGTGCGGCTGTGAGGAAGGACGCGCGTTTATGCGTGGAGGCATAGAAGGAGGTGAAGCGAGAAAAGGAGGATTTTGTTTTGGTTGTTGGCCTGGAGCGATGTCGTGACTGATGTTCTGTCACGGAGAGGAGTGTGTTTGATCAAGCTAGGGTTAAAGGCAATGATGGTGGAGGTCGGGTGGAAGGTATGGAGATCGCGTGGTAGTCTGGGGTGAAGCAGCATAGTTCATGGAGGAGGCTAGGGGATAATGGTCGAAGTCTGGAAATAATTGAGCTAATAGTTGCGTTTTCCTGGAAGTGATCGCATGCAAAACAGTGGGAAGTTGAGTGAGAGGAAGGGATGCGACGAATGTGGAGGGGTCGAAGTGAGGCTGGGCTCGTTCTGGGTCAAATGGCAGTGAGGTATTGTGTTTTTGTTTGATTTAATTGAATAAGTAGATGTTTATATATATACACAAAGTTCTAAAATCATATGTATATTTGTACAAATATATATATATATGAAATAGAAACAGTTTTACAATGAGCAAACTGCAGATTTGTTGATTTGAAAAGAAATATAATAACTATTAAGGTGGTCAATTTATTTAATTAGCTCATTTAAGTTATTTTAGTCATTTAGAAATAATTTATTAAAGGGAGATTTTTTTTGTATAGATAAAGTTTCAAAAATCTGTATAGATTATCCTGTAAGTATTTACATACGTAGTCTCAAAGGAAAATAAATGTACATTTTAATTTATCAATATTAAGGAAATAATATATTTAACTGATTAATCAATTATTTGGTTACCAATGGTAATTTATTAAAGAAAATTAGTTTTAAACCAAACCATTCTGTTAATTAAATTTACTAAATGGGAAATTTATTGTTCAATTATTCATGTATTAATAAACCATATAAATGTTTATACAAGGTATAAAATCATGGACTTAAATCGAGAATGAAGTGGATGTACAAATTTAAGAGGCAAACGTGAGTTAATCTCACTTGGTTTAATTCAAATTTTAATGATTAAATTTAAATAATTGTTTGAATGTTTGAATTGATTGATGTGCGATAGTATGGTATAATTTGAAATTGGCATATTTCATTGAGCTAACGTCTGTGGATGCAGGTAAAACAGGTTGGAGGGATCCAACTGGATCCCTCAACATTTATTATTTAATATCCTCTGTGGTGATTATTTGATATTCTATGATGAATTATTGTATGCTATGGTTCGATTGGATATAACTGGGCATAGTGAATTACCAAAAACATATATATATTGGATCCTGGAAAGAAAATAAAAGAAGTAAATTTGTAAGTAAAATAATTAAAGAAATTTGAATAAAATTTAAGAATGAATTGGGAAAGAAATAACGTGCCCTTTCAAAATTCTAGTAAATAAATCTTGAGTATAGAAAGGAAATTTCGAATAAACAGGGAATTAATGAATTTTAAAAATTCAATGTTATTATTTAAAAAGAACAAAACATTTATTTGAAATTTAATATTTAAAATATTGGAAAGAATAAAGAAGACATTGGGATAAGATCTGGAATTTGTATATTTCAGTTAAAGATTTAAAATCAAACGGAAATTAATAACATTAATAATAAAACACATAATTAATGAATTTTGAAGGAATTGAGTAAGTAAAGAGATTTAATTCAAGTAGTATAAATTGGGAATCAATTTGGAAAATTGATTTAAGTGATTGAAGTTGGAATTCTCCCTGGATTACCAAGTACGTTTTCAAAGTAAATTTTTAAATATAAGTTAAAAGATTAAAAGTTGTTTTAAAAAAAAACAAATTTTGGAAATTTTTTTATTTCTAATATTTAAATTCTAAAGTAAGTATTTTCTCTTAATTTATTATATTAGTAATTATTTACAGAATGACTTAATATTATGTTTTTTAAAAGTATAAATCTAGTTTTATATTTATGAAGTAACCTTATTTTCAAATATTCATATAGTATGGTATTTTTAATAAATTATTGATGTAGTTTTAAATGAAACGTTCAAAAGTATATTTCAAAGCGAAGTGTTTTAAATTATTTTAGAAATCTAATTTTGTGCTTGGTGATTTCAGAGGAGATAGAAAATATTTGGGAAAGTTTATTCTGAAAGAAGGATGGTTTTGAAACTGTTTTCAAAGGATTGAAAATAGAAATATATCTTGTGAAGATATTTGAGGTTAATAAATAATTTGGGAAATTATTTATTATTTGATGGTTGTTTGTGAATATTAATTGATAGTTAAATAACCGACTATCAATATTGGCCAAATACGTTGATCGTTTCGAAGAGACCGGGATCGAGATTTATTTCTCGAAAACCACTTCGATCCGGTTTGTACATTTCGTGAAAACGATTTTGGATTCGAAGATGGAGCAGTGAAATGCAAGGGCTAGTCGCTACTAATCCTGAGGATATTTCCAAAATGGATGCAGTAGGAATAGTGCCTTCGGTTCAGTTCGAACCCGGGACAGACTTGTATGGATGAATGCTTGCGAAACATCGTTAGGTGGACGATGGGCATTCTAAGGGATATATTCTAAAAGGTAACGCTTAGCCTCAAGCCTCACCAAATGGGAATGGATGAAAATCAGGGGTTATGCAGCAAGGCTTCGTGGGTATCCCCCACTGGAGGGTGAGGTCATCCCTGTCTAGATGTCCCTTTTATTTCGGCTTAGTGGGCGGTTGCTGATCCCAACCGCGGGATGATCTTGCTCGGGACTGTCCAGTAAGGGATGGTTCCGGTCTTGTGTTGCAGGAGAATTAGGGTGGCTCCTCGGTACGCTGATCTAGACCAGGTACTGTGACAGGTGGTACCCCAGTGCCTAGCCATTAGTTGGAATCCATTTTCCATACGCACCCGTACGGTTTTGATTGTGCCCAATAATTGCTGAAACGTGAGATGCAAGCATTTCAGCTAGATTCTATTTTACTTTCTATAGACACTATTATAATATCAGAGGACTTTAATAAAAATGTTTTAGCTATCGTAAGGTAAAAACCCGACATGTTTATTTGTGGCGTGGTCTTACGAGATGCTTTTGTTTTCAAAGGATTTTTGAAACTTTAATAATCAATTGGGTGTGATTTTCTCACGCTGGTATTCCAGACTGACTCGGGTGTTATTTAACTGTAATGCTCAGGTCAGACCGAGTATTATAGGATACATGATATGATGCTGTGGAGCTCAGGAGATGAGCTGGATGACGATACGTACTCTCGTACTTGTATATATATATTTCCGCTGTGTTGAGTTATTGTGTATCCATTTGTATGACATTGATGTTGAGCTGTGATTGATGTACTCTGATGATGTAATATATAAACAAAGATATTTGATGTTTGAGTAAAGAGTATTTATTATTTATTATATTTTATTCCGCTGCGATGGTTAGATTCTGATGTTGTTTTCTATTTTCTTCTTCTACCTCTTCTTTTTTAACCCAAATGGTTCGTATTTCTGTGCAACTTGAGTTGATTTAGGTAGAATAGTATTGATTCAAGGGGTAAGGATTTGCGGGACTGTTACACTTAGCCTTCTCAATGAAAGCACCAAAATGTTTGCGCCAAAATTGGTCGTAAACACCCAACTGCAGATGAAAGCACCAAATCACAGTAACATATTGATTGTATGATGTAGAGTTAAATATGAAGAACGCTCAAAAAATTAAAGGGAAAGTAGTACAAAGACAAGATTTATAATGGTTCGGCGTTGTAGTCTACATCCACTTTGCAGAGTTGTTGTTTTATTGATGATTCTCCACTGAATTACAAGAGTACAATCGATAATGTCCAATTTACAACGAAGTTCCAACAGAGTAATAGCATAGAAAAGCCAAAAGATCTCTTTTCTGGAGGCACTAGGCTGCTATTTATAGGCGTAGCATGGATATTTATGGCTTAGATCTTGGAAGACTCCTTCTCACACGTGGGAGGTCCCACGTGATCGATCCTTGGACATTTGGAATCGATCCATGATCGATACATATTCAATTCGTATCGATCAAAAACGACTTCATTTAGACTAATATTGATCAGAGACCAAGTAGAGGTGGTACGCAAGCTTCTATGAAAATTTAATAGCATTTGGACTTGTAGATTTTGAGTTATGATCGATCCAAGCTTGAACTTGCTAAAGGATGGTGTCTTCGTGTCGCTTCCATTTGTATCGATCATATTCAGATCGATGGCTATTCGTATCGATCATACCAGGATCATTGTCGTGGCACTACATTCTAGGATCGATCCACTTTTCATGCCGCGTGATCGCTTCCTCCTCTTTTTCATACTTTATTTGCGTCGTCCTAGAATGCTTCATTTCATATCGATGATCTAGAGGCTGCTTCGTATTGATCCGTGGCCATTGTTTTGTACAGATCATTTGACTGATCGATATGAAATACACAGAGATGGAACCAATACGAAGCATGCAATTCAATGTACTTTGCATCGATGCCTTAGGAGCTATTTCATATCGACACGTCCACACACCCCTTGTATTGATTGTTTTTGGCATGCTTCGTATCGATCGTTAACCGATCGATACGAACCAAGTTGACGAGGAGCGATACGATGTATGTATGTATGGATGAGATCGAAATGAAGCGTTGCTTGTTGATGGATACGAAGCGAAGCGATCATGATGGATACGAAGTAGAATGAGAATGGATGGATACGAACTGGATTAAACATGATGGATACGAAATGGAGCAATCGTCGATGGATACGAACCGATGGCTTTTCTCTTGATTTTGATCGACTCATATCTCGAGCATACGAACTCCGATTGACTTAAAATTTGGAATGTTCACTTTTATAGTTTTGCTTGTCATACCATATAAATTGCAGCTCAATCTAGATTCGGGAAAAATTTGTTAGTATTCATAGCGAACTTGTGAATAACTAATCTTTAGGATTGATTATCTTCTGTTTTCAGTCAATTCCTTAGTATCACGGCCTTGCCAAAAGGTAGGATAACACTCCATCGGTCAATTCCTTAAGAAAGTTAGCCTGGTGAAAGTGCGATTTCCAAAGAAGAGGTGAGGCCTTTTTATTTTTGAAATCCTCTACATACCAGAGACGTTTTAGAATTCTCATGTATCTCTCATTCGATTCATTTAAATCCTTGCATAGCCTTCCTCCTTCTCAGTTAAGTCTTAAAATTTTCTTTTTGTCTAATATAATACCTATGTAATTTCTATTTGTCATTCTATGCTGATAATTAATATGTATCAAAAAACTACGAATATATGTACATACACATTTATGTCAAGCGGGTAACAAAAAACAAACGTAAGATACCTTCTGTGGAGTTACTGTAATGTTTGGCCTTAAGGTACAAACATGGGGAGCATCAGAAGGAGACTCGCCCAACCTGCTTGATTCAGCATGCAGTGACTTGGTAGGAGATGGTGTAGAAGAAGGAACATTTTTAGGTTCTTTGTTAGCATCGAAAGAGGGAGGATTAGGGTATAACTTAGACGATGGAAGGTTCCAAGTTTGCCTTGGCTAGAACCATCATTTCCATCACCTCTTGGTGAGTTATCCTGAGTAGAGCCGCCAGGGCCACCATCTCCGTCACTGCCATCATCACCATCATTGTTATCATCTCCACCGTCCGCTTCATCATTCTGTTATTCTTCATCATCATCATCTGATGGCATATTGTGAAGAGCCAAAGACTTAGCAGACCAATAATAACTTCATCTTCAGATTCAAAATAGTCTCAAGGAATTCGATCATTAATAATATTAAACCTTATTTTGTAATCTGTTTCTGTACTGCTAAACGAAGGTAAGCCCAAGTTTAGGAATTGGTTGATGTTATCCTTAGAGACAGTAAATAGAACTGCTTCAGCACACCTCTCCTTCCACTATGGGAGATCATCACTCAAAAAGGAAGAAACCTTAGACTTTATAGTATATAAGGATGACTTTAGCTTGCCAATGTTAAGACCATTCTTGTCCAAGTTCTTCTCTAACATAGGAACTCGAGCTGAGCTCATTTATAATTCAAAAACCTCCCATTGAACTTGGGAAACTTTATCCTCCAAGGTTTTTACCTGCTCTACCAGATCATGAGATCTTTTCATTTCAGACTCCTTTTCAAAAGAAAACTACTTGTTGTTTAATCAAAGATCACGAAGCTAGGTTTCAAAATTTATCACCCTTGCGGACAGTGTGAAGTTGAATTCTTGTAGCTAGGACATACTTTAGGAATGAAGCATGGACGACTGTTGAAATTAAACAAATCCTGCCCAATCTAAAAAAAATCATGCCATAAGATTAATGAAAAGAGAGGAAGCTCTTAGTATAAGTATTTAAAGTAAAAAATGGAAGAATAATCCATACCTAAACAAGATGTTGTAGTAGATAAACCCAAGTTTACTTATAGATGGGAGAAGAAGAAGCCTTTGAGGATTTCAGTGAAGTAAAAATAGGAGAGCGATGGATACTTGTTGGTCATTCTGCGAAATCTATATTACAGAGACCCTAACCCGAAATGAGGTGGAGAAGCAATATCTTCAAAAGAAGGGGAATTAAGCCCCAAGGCTTGTTATAAGGAGGACATAGACTTACGGAGAGAAGGACAAGAAGTATCAATGGTTGGACCTTGGTTGGAAGTGGTCACGGTGGTGATGATGTTGGAAGTAGGAACTATGGGCAGAAATGTAGTAAGATAAGCTTCTTTAGGTTTTTTAAAGGGAGCCTCAGAGGAAACTAGCTCAACACCAGAACCTTTTTGTTTCTTTGATCTAGCTAGTTCCAAAGCATCTTCCACCATGGAAACAATAGACAATGAAAGGGCCTTTGGTGGTACAGACTTCTCAACGACCTTTGTTGGATGACAAAGCATCCATGCCTACCAGATTGATGTGCACGTAAATATGCATATTTTTACCACCATATTTAATATATTTAAATTAAATAAATGATCATATTGGGTATTTTAACTTGTTAAAATTAAACTTATTTTCAAATTGCCACATATTCATCTTCATATAGGGGTAAAATGGTCATTTTTGTGCATAAATTAATTTGAGAAAATTTAATTGGAAATTTCTATATTATTTTATAGGAATTTAAACTCAATTACAAGTGGTTTCATGAAGGAATATACATGCACAAAGGAGATACAAAGGAATGAAGATGGAAATAATTCAAAGTGATGATTATGTAAGACCCCACTTACCCACCTACCTTAATGCACACTTAGGAGCTAATGCACATGCTAAAAGGCCATTAAATCTTCATGCACACTTAATGGATGAGTATTTGAAGTTAATGATAACTTGGCCACCACACTTCCTAAAAGAGTATTTTGGGTAGTTCTCAAAAAAGTGAATTAGGGTATTAAACTTTTATAAGTACCCATTATGTTTCATGTAACCCTATCCTCTTCTTTAGTCTCTTCTTTAGACTCTCTTCCTCTTAGTGAGTTTCAGCTTAGAAATAAATGAAAGCTTCTCTTTTCTTTTCATGGCTACTTAGCCATTTCTTTTATGTAATTTTTTTTATGCAACTTTATTACGTTGCTCTTTTTTCCTTCCATGCTAGTAGTGTAGTTTGATTTTAATGCAAGTAGATTAGTTTTGTTTCTTGTTAATTAGCTCTCTTTTCCTCTTCTTTTTCATTCATGTTGCAAGCTACATTTTTTGATTTGATAACAAATATGAGAGGCTAAATCCCTTCAATTTAGGGGTAATGAAGCTCTCTAATTAATTATGCAGCTTCAACATTTTGATAATTATTGTTCTCTTTTTATGCTTAATGGAAGAATGAATATTGATGTGATTTAGTGTCTTATGTTGAATTTGATAATCTATGTTGTTCATAACAAATATGATATGCTTAAACAATCATAAACAAAAATTGCCTCTTCATTTACATATGCTTATGGTAATGAAGTGATTTTAAAATTAAAATTTGATGGTCTATATTTCTAATTAATAGTTAATAGGTCATGCTTAAAATAGATTTTATTTTCAACTTTGTTGTCATTTTTCATGAGAATTAACAAGTGGCTTAAAAGTTGTGTTATAGTTTGATGGCTTATGTTGTGCTAATTAATAACACAAATAGGTCATACTTATGATAAACACATCATTTAAATTCACTAATGATCAAAAGAGAGATCATAATTTCATACTTTGTTGAACTATGTGATCTAGAGAGTGCATTTATCTCTAAATTTTCATTTAATTCTCACAGTTTTCATTCATTTTTGTAGTTGTTAGTTTTGCAATTTTTAGTAATTAGCTTAAACATCTCAAATCATGGTTGATTTGATTGAATAGATTTTTAAAATCTAACATTTTCCTGTGGATTGACCCGTCTCCCCACGTACTAACTTTTGTACGCCGTGCGCTTGCGGTATATTTTAATTTGAAATTTATGGTTTTCTAATCCGATAAAAAATTCATCGTTAGACAAGTTTTTAGTGCCGTTGTTGGGGAATTGTTTTGATTTTCTATTCTTCAAATTATTATCGTTTGATTTTACTATGTGTTTATTTTGTGTGTTCGTGTTAAAAAAAATTTGTGTGCTTATGTGATTTTTGTTTGCATGTGATTTGGCGTTGTTGTTCTAGTATGCATAGCATTTGCATTTAAAATATATATATATATATACACAATTGCAATTGAAAAAGATAAAAAAATTCCATTTTATTTTCTATTACAATTTTCATTTGTCTAACTTTCTAAAAGGAAAAAAAAAAGAAAAATTCATTTCATTTTCTGTTCGCCATTCCTATATTGCGCACTGTGCACAGTTACCACTGTTTCATTCAACAGGCTTGCCTACAGTCAGCAACATACAACCACTTCTAATCCTTCTCAAACTGCCACTTACATACAACCCCAACAGTGCTTATAACTCTGTGTGCAACTGTGCGTGTAGCCTGAACACCACTGCAGCAACATTCTCCACAACATCTCCGTCATTTCAACTGTGCTAGTGCAACTGTGCATGTGCACTACACACAACTGCTACCTTACCATCATCAACCCCACTGCCAACAACTCGTTTTCCAGCACTCTTCAAAACCATATACACTGTCAACACTGCTTATTGCTCCTTCTTCACCACTTGATAACAGTTAACCACCTCTGTCGACAACATCATCAGTTCACCACTTTGATCACTTCACTTCACCGATACAAAACTTTTCCATCAACAAACAGACCAGCCATTCCTCAAACTACCTCCCACGGTGCACATCAAATAGAGTATGAATCAACATCTTCAACACCATCTACTTCGCTTCTGTCATCTACTCTTCCACCCAAGCATCGACTCACAGTGCCATTCTTGCAACACTTAAAAGTACAACATACTTCTTACCGACCTGCTCTTCCATCAACATCTCTACATAAACTTGCAACTACCTCATCAACAAAACCCATCCACTGTTACATCACTGCAAAACATACTCAACTCTCACCACAGTGACCTTTAGCAAACCGAAAAAGAATACTGTTCAGAGGCTTCCATCATCGAAAATTTGCCATACAACATTTCTACTGGTAGTCATCCTCTTCTCAATACCAGCCAGCCCCCTACTTCGAAAACAGCTACCGCCATACCCCACTACACAGCAATCGACCATCAGTGCCCACTTCTCTGCTGCATCCACCACTTCTGCTTTTACAACACAACAGTCACCTCTTCCTCTGTCAATCATCTGCAGCCATCTTCAGTCAGTACAACCAGTCATCCATCACCAGTTCCATTTTTGTATAACATCCACGACATACTTCATCCTTGAACAACAAAGCCAAAACTATCGTTCACTTCCAAATTTCCACTGCATATACAAACTGTCAAATTGTCAAACTGTCAAATTGCCACTGCACATACCGCCTATATCATTCCTTACTTCACTGTCAAACTGTTGAACTGAACTCCACTGTCAAACTCTAAAAACTATCCCAACATTCCCAAACACACTTCACCTTCAACCGTGTGCATAACTTCACCTTCAACTGTGTGCCAGTTAATCACATCCACCATACAGTGCCACTGCCCAACCATTCTCTCTGCCTTAACATCATTTGACAATCCTCTGCCTTGCAACTCCTCCCTCGTTTACTGTTACATCTCTGCCTTGCACCTGCAGCCTTGCTTCACCACAATACTGCAAGGCATATATCAGAAACATCACTACCATAGCACTGTCTTGTACAACACTTCACCCTCCACCGAAAACCTCCCTGTTACACAACATCTACCACTTCACATCTCTGACAAGTATCATTTATTTCCACAACAACCTGATCAAACACTGCTAGCCTGCACGCCACTGCATATACATAAGTGCAACTGCTGTCAACAACCCAAACGTTGCCATACTTCCATATCAGTTCATCAAACAGCAGTTCACCACCACGTCTACACATCTGCATTGTATCGACTTCATCTCCATATCCAAACTGTTGACAACTTAACCCTACTACACTGCCTTCACCAATCGCAAATTCCCAAACTCGAATACCCGAATCTCCCAATCCAAACCTTTGCCACCAAAGACTTCGATGCAGTGACAATCGATCCAACCTGCAAACCCAAATCCCCAAATCTCTTCAGCAATCCAATCACCATTCTTTTGATTGAAGTTCGTGTATTTGAGAAGTCGCGATTCCTTCTTTTTAGTTTGCGTTTGATTTGATTGAGTTTCCAAATTAAGTTTTAAAGTTTGTTCCTGCTTCGATTTTGTTAAGTTATCTAAACAGATATAAAAAATTATGGTTTGGGCTTTTTTAACTCGTGGGCTGCTATATTTTAAATTTTTATTTATTTATTTTTCCTTTTTCCTCTTCATATTTATTTAATTTGTTTAAGTTTTATGTGATTTTTCTTCTCTTAAAAAAAGAAAGAAAGAAAGTTTCAATTTGGTTTGTTTTCATTGTTTTGTCTTCATTCGATTTTTTTTTTTTTGGCTTTAATTTCTTCTTTGATTAAAAAAACTGTATGTATATATATCTTGCGTTTATTTTCAGGTTGCCAAAGCAGATAGGAGAAGTTGCTTGCTTCGCTTTGCTTGTCAAATAAATTGTTTGCTTGCTTATAAATAATTCTATTGCTTTTAACCTCTATCTATTGTCTTATTTGTCTTGCATTGTAGTTTCTTTGCATTTAAAAAAATAATAATTCATTTGTAGTTGAATTGTTAATGCACATTTAATTTCTACTTTGCATTTCATCTTAGAATTTTGATTAATAATAACGATAGCTCTTAATTGTATACTGACAAGTTATCTTCCTTGAACAATTTAATTTTTTGGTGTCTAGGCTACGACAGAGAAATAATCAGTTATAAATATTACGGTGGTTCGTAAATATTATACTGAATTGTTTCTCTGAAGGTACTTAAACCTTCGGCTGTATTGCTACTGTGACTCATGGTGCACCGATAACTCCTGCTCGTTACCTGGCTGGGAACCATCTTGTTGATTTAAGACAAAGTGTGATTATAAAATTTTGCATTAATTTAGGATAAATAATTTGTAATTAGACCCTTGCATTCATTTAGTTGCATTAGTTCATGCATATTTAAAAAAAACTTCAAAAATCCAAAACTAAAAAATGTAAATATTCCTTTTCTTTTTCTTTGAAATTTTTAAATCCTTTTCCTTTGAAATTTCAAAAATCAAAAAAAAAAAACTAGAAAAACAAAAAATCCAATTTTTTTATATAAAATATGTTCATAAACAATTTGAAAAATCAAACAAAAAATTAATTCCCTTTTGACAAAAATTTCTTTATGTAAATATTTTTCCTTTATAAAAAAAACCAAAACACTCTTGAAAATGTCCGAATTTTCATATTCACATGAATTTTATGATAGTTGTGAAAATCAATATAATCCATATAATTTCACTCTAAATTCATATGGATATTTTAACAACAACTATTGTTCAAACGATTCGGATTTTGCACCACAAAGTTTTCAAAATAACGAGCAAGCCTCAAATCTTGAAAATAACATTTCGTCTTTACTTGAAATCTTTACACAACAAAATCAAATGATAAATGATTTGTGTGATTCTTATTTATGTGATAACTCAAGTCAAAATTTTCAAAGTAATCAAGATTTGAATTCACTTCAAAATGCAAACGATTTTGAGTATAATCTATGCCAATTCAATTTTGACCTCCAAAATGAATTTCAAAATCAAAACGAAAATGTGATCCAATTGTCAAATAATTTTGGCAACTATAATAATCTTGACTACGATATGATTGAAATTTTTGGTTCTCAACAAATCAAAATCGAAAATTCTCAAGTTAATAGCTATAAATTGGATTTTGTCGAACAAATGGACGAAATCTACAATGATCACATGGATTTATTGTTCGAAACATATATGAAACAACGTGAGAGACAAAACCAAATCCCAACATGTGACGAGTCAAATGATAATCCATATTTTACCAAAACCGACGATTTTCAAACAACAACTTTTGAAACCGAAAATAACGATCTTAATGAATTTGTTGAAAATACGAAAATTGAGTTGGATTTCAATTCTTTTGAAGGTGAGAAACTCGATTTATGATTCGATCTTCCTTTTCTCAATTTTGAAATTTTGAACACAACTTTGGATTTTGAACTTGATACATATAATAAAGTTGTTGATAATCCAACAAAGAAAGATGAAGTTAATGAACGCAATTTTTTTTGGACTTTTGGATGAGGAGTTGTTAAATTCCAAATGGAAAGAGTTAAATCACCATGTCGATTTTGAAATCAATAACTTTGAAGATTGGCAACGATGACCTTGAATTTCAATGTGGTGAAAATGAACTTGAATTTCAATTAATTGTTTTATTGACCCCAAAAATCATTGAAAATAAAACAACTCGTACGATTTTTTTATAAAACGACATTCATTTTTCCAAATCAACATTCAATTTTGAAATCTTTTACGGATGGTTTTTCAAGCTTAAGCCGTGTCTCGCATACTTGACGAGACAAACAAATCAGTCTTTGGAAGTTCGTTTCATTTACTTTTTAACGATACACTTTCTGATCTCTTTTACATACCGTTCATTTTCATATAAATAAAGGCCAATTTTATTTTTATTTTCTCCTTTCACTTGGGTTGACTGTGAGGACATAGTCAAAATCAAGTGTGGGGTGAGATTCGTCTTCTTTTTAATATTTCATTTTTCATCCAAAACTCAAAAAAAATATAAAAATATTTCATAAACAAATTTTTTTTTAAGCATTTTTATTTATTTTTAAAGAAACACAAAAGGATAAATATATGGTTTTGGTTTATTAAATTGAAATTTTTGAAAATTTATTTGTCATAACAAAAATAAAAATAAAGTTTGATTACAAATAACAATGGTTTAACTAGAATATAGGGGGTGTTAGTTATGAAATATCCTAATTAAATATCTTTGTTTTAAAAAGGTAATGAATTTAAAGTAAAGGATATAATATTTTTTTGTCTTCTAAGTTAAATGGAGCAAAAAAACAAAAAAACGATATATATATATATATATATATATATATATATGATTTTTATTAACACCTAGAGTAATGTGTCCACACTCATGGGTTCACTCGCCATGCTCATATCCTTCTCACGTAAGCCCGAAAGGTAGTGTACGATCGGTATATCCGGCCTCAATTTATTCGAGTTATGTGTATGTATATAAAAAAAAATTCTTTTATTAATAACACCTACAGTCGAGGTTTTCGCACTCATGTGTTCACTCACCACGCTCTGTATTCCCCTCATGTAAGTCCACAAGGCAGTGCACGGGTAATATATCTGGCCTTAGTTTATCTGAGTTAGGTATATGTAAATATTGTTAATATCAATAAAATTTTCAAATAAAAAATTAGAGAAGGAAAGCAATTGAAATCTAAGCACTATTTTAACTTATTTGATTTGACTTGTTATTGAACAGAAATGAAACTACCACTTTGATAAACTTTGATAATCGACTAAGGATCTATTTCATAGTTACATTGTATCATCAACGGAAACAACGAGTTAAACAATAATATATTTGTCATGATAACTTGATTTTTGTTGGAAATTTTGACGAGTAAATGAATTAAATTTTCAAGATAATGACCAAAACCTAGATTTAACTTATTTGTGTCGACTTAAAAGTAAATCCTTCATTTGTAAATATTTTCAAAAACTCGCATTCATCTCTTTGTAAATAAATCTTGTATTTTGTAAATATTTTCATCCTGCATTTGGATTTTCTAGACAACCGCTGAACACCCTCACGAGACAATACTCATCCTACTAGGGACACCCAGAGGTTTAACGACTTGTTGCATACGCTCAATGCAATCGTGCTCCCTACGAAAAGTTTTTCTCTATTCGAGGACGAATAAAAAGATAATTATGGGGGTATTTGACGTGCAAGTAAATGTGCATATTTTTACCATTATATTTAATATATTTAAATTAAATAAATGATCACATTGGGTATTTTAACTTGTTTAAACCAAATTAAACTTATTTTCAAATAACCACATATTCATCTTCATATAGGGGTAAAATGGTCATTTTTGTGCATAAATTAATTTGAGAAAATTTAATTGGAAATTTCTATATTATTTTGTAGGAATTTAAACTCAATTACAAGTGGTTTCATGAAGGAAAATACATGCACAAAGGAGATACAAAGGAATGAAGATGAAAATAATTCAAAGTGATGATTATGGAAGACCCCACTTACCCACCTACCTTAATGCACACTTAGGAGCTAATGCACATGCTAAAAGGCCTTTAAATCTTCATGCACACTTAATGGATGATTATTTGAAGTTAATGATAACTTGGCCACCACACTTCCTAAGAGAGTATTTTGGGTAGTTCTCAAAAAAGTGAATTAGGGTTTTAAACTTGTATAAGTACCCATTATATTTCATGTAACCCTCTCCTCTTCTTTAGTCTCTTCTTTAGACTATCTTCCTCTTAGTGAGTTTCAGCTTAGAAATAAAAGAAAGCTTTTCTTTTCTTTTCATGCCTACTTAGCCATTTCTTTTATGCAATTTTTTATGCAACTTTAATACATTGCTTTTTTTCTTCTTTTTTATTTCCTTTCATGCTAGTAGTGTAGTTTGATTTTAATGCAAGTAGATTAGTTTTATTTCTTTTTAATTATCTCTCTTTTCCTCTTCTTTTTCATTCATGTTGCAAGCTTTTTTTGTTGGTTTGATAACAAATATGAGAGGCTGAATACCTTCAATTTAGGGGTAATGAAGCTCTCTAATTACGACATTTTGATAATTATTGCTCTCTTTTGGTGCTTAACGGAAGAATGAAGGTTGATGTGATTTAGTGTTTTATGTTGAATTTGATAGTCTATATCGTTCATAACAAATAAGCTATGCTCAAACAATCTCAAACAAAAATTATCTCTTCATTTACATATGATTATGGTAATGAAGTGATTTTAAAATTAAAATTTGATGGTCTATATTTCTAATTAATAATAGGCCATGCTTAAATAGATTTTATTTTCAACTTCATTGTCATTTTTCATGAGAATTAACAAGTGGCTTAAAAGTTGTGTTATAATTTGATGGCTTATGTTGAGCTAATTAATAGCACAAATAGGCCATACTTATGACAGACACATCATTTAAATACACTAATGACCAAAAAAGAGAGATCATAATTTCATGCTGTGTTGAACTATGTGATCTAAAGAGTGGATTCATCTCTAAATTATCATTTTATTCTCATAGTTTTCATTCACTTTTGTAGGCATTAGTTTTGCAAACTTTATTAGTTAGCCTAAACATCTCAAATCTTGGTTAATTGGATTGCATATATTTTTAAAATATAAAATTTCCCGTGGATCAACCTGTACTCGCAGGTACTAACTTTTGTATGCTGTGCGCTTGTGGTAAATTTTAATTCGAAATTTGTCGGCGGTTTTCTAATCCGATAGAAAATCTGTCGTTAAACACAGATGTACTTCGGTAAGATTTTTTCATAAAATAAGAAGTCATAGAAAAATTCATTTTATATGTAGGAAGGAAAAAGTAGGAGACAAAAATTGGGGAATATCCAGGACTACCAACAGCTGAGCATTATGTCGGAGAATTCAAGTAGAAAACATTAAGTTTTACCATGATAAGAGTCGGCAGGAAGTTTCTCTTTTTTTTCAACAATAGAGGTTCATCCAAGATTTGATGAGAATGTTGAATTAGAGAGTACTTTCTTAACTTTTCTTCAATAAGGAGTCTCATTCGACTCCTCAAAAACTTTGAGGCATCACCAAAGCAGTTAACCTTAGCCAAAATCTTAGTATCTATGTTCTTTGAATCAATAGCTGAAAATTGTCATAAAAACAACTCAATGAAAATCATTAAGACTAATATAAGCAACGATTAAACAATATAATCTCCACAAAACAATTTACCAAGAATAGAAAACCTTCCGGAGATGTTTGGAGAAAATAACATCTGACAAAGAAAAATTGATGACTCCGGTCTCTTGGCCTATTGATGAAATCGAAAACTACTCCCCTACCCATGGAACAGAGATAGTAAATAGAACCTTCTAGTTTGTGCTTCATCTTTTGAAGGATGACTAAAGAGCGCAGGGTAGACGGAGATAGATCTTTCACATTAAGTTCCTTACATAAAACGAACAAAGAGTTACTATAGCTGCTGGAATTGGGATTCAGTTGGATATGTGTAATCTTAATATAGGACAAGTTATTGGATATGATTGGGTTGAAAGGTAAATAGCAAGAATGACATATATGTAGAGGAAGGGAAAAAACCCTTATGGAGGGGAGTTCGTTCTATCATCTGGGCATGGAGCCCCAGCTTTAATCCTTGATATGCCAAAATAATGCAGAATATAACCGACATCTTCTTTGTCGTAAAATAGGATTGATGAGAGGTACAGACCTTATTTTCTGAAGAATCTTTAACTTTAAGGGATTCGGTAGACTTAGTCATTCCTTTAGGGGTTTCCTTTTTACTTTCAACCATGGTACCTACAATGGTTAAGTTTTAACTGTGAAATTGGGCTTTATTAACAAATAAAGAACATTATAAATAGGAGCTTCAAAGAAATGAATGAGAAGTGATAAAACAGGGTAGTATGAATATATATATGTATGTATGTATGTATATAGTCTAAGAACATTTCTACAAGTCGAGTTTAATTCACATGCATGTTAAGCGTACATACATATAACAACTCGTCCATCCTTCCCTGTATATATTAGTGCATCAACATATATGTATGTACTTACCTTTCTCAAGTGTAAAATTCATATATGGGCCAATAACCATATGCATATGGAAATACATGATAATTCAACAAAAACCAAAAAGGAACTATTTTTATTAAACCATCATAAGGTAAGCATTAAGCCATAAAGCAAGAATTTAATTTATGATAAATTTAAACATGCAGATAGTTCTCGAGCGATAAAATATCATACATTAATAATAGTAGAAAAAATTGGTACATAAACCTAAAACATGGCCTTTGTGAGTAAAGTGTAAACAGAGCTTTCATGTGTTAAGCCTAAGCATAGCTCTTGTATAAAAAAATAAAACAAGAGCTTTCGCATGCTAACCCTAAGCATGCTCATCGTGGGTAGAATGTAAAGCAGAGCTTTCGAGTGTTAAGTTTAAGCATAACCTTTGTATGTAAAGTCTGAAACCATAGCTTTTGTATGTGAAGCCTAAGCATAGATTGCATGTATAAATTTAAAGTATGGCTCTAGTGCATTAAGCCCTCAAATGATAACTTTCCATGTGACAACATGTTAAATTCATCAGGAGCGATGTCTAAATAATATGACCCAAAACCCACAAATAAAAAAAACCATGGATTAAGTTAATAAATTCAGACCAAAACAACGATTTTGAAAAGAAATCGAGGAAAATTGTTGACACTAAAATTAATAACTAAACTTCGATTAACTGTGAAATCAAAAGCAACCAAATCAAGTCTAATATTAGTGGTAAGGTGAACAACGAGTAGACTAACCATGAATAGAATCACTTACTGATTAAAAGTCTGGAAGGAATTGAGTTTTGAGAAATAAGAGTAAATCGATTCTTCTTAAGCAAGAGTATAAAAAAAGAAAAAGGAAGGAGGAAGCATACTACTTGTAATAGAAAATAAAATGACAAGAAACAATAGACCATGCACGATAAGAATGGATGGATAAGATAAAACCAGGGAATACAGAGAGTTATTTTATACTAATTATAAAGAAACATTTTAAATTTTTAGTAGAGGGAGAGGGGGAATGTTATACCCTAAATATATTAGTCGTCACAGTTTAACAAAGCCGGAAGCTTTCATGATATATGTACAGGAGTTGTCGTGGGATAATGGCAACAATGAAGGCTCTCGTGGGAATATGAATAAGAAAACTTGTGGAATATGCATAAGAGCTATTGTGAGATAACAACAATGATGAAGGTTATCATAGGACGTAAACCAGAGTTGTCATGATATATATGTGTGTGTGTGTGTTTATTAGAGTAATCATAGAGAATAAAAATAAAGCTATGAAATGGGAAGTGATGCAGATCCATTATATGGAAGATTTATGTCATCATCGTATGATTTCTAAAATTCATCCTAAGATGATCAATGTAGCCGTTGAGTAATCATGTGGTGAATTTGAACATGAATTATAGAGGTCATTGCAATATAGTGCATTGAAGCCATTGCGAGGGATCTTATAAAGCTACCACGACATGAAACATTTGAAGCCACCATGAGGAATTTACAAAACTATCGTGACAAGAAACAATTGAATCCATCGTGAGGTGTCTCACAAAGATGTCAATAAACGAAAGATTATAGCCATTAAATGGAAATTCTTGAGGTAATCGTGGGATGACAAAATAGAGCCATTATGTATTAATGAATCAAGCTGTCATGAGATAAAACAGGCCATAAACTAAGAAAAGATGCGTCGTATGTCATTTCGAATGTATGTCACATCAATAGATCATAACCATCTATTTTTAATAAGGCGCCTTGTGTTAAGAATCCAACGGCTCAATTCATCTGTAAATAAGCATGTTCCTACATCTAGAGAAGGATCGATTTTCTAGTTCTCCTTCTTCTTCATTTGTCACTTTTAATTTCAACATTGTAAGTAAGATTGACCTAGGGATTCATGGCGACTAGGAAAAATTGAATTGAGGACTTTCTACTTAAGGACATGTACTTAGCATAATTTGCATAGTTGACTATTTTGGACTTTGGCTTGTGCATGTGACTATTTCTTTATTTTGATATACGATTCTTAACTTTGAATGAGCATATAAGCTCATGGATTGCACAATGATTACTCTCCTTCTACCTTGTTTGGCCCAATAACTTAAGGCATTCAAAACCCAATTTTTACCCTAACAGATTGTAAACTTTATATATAGTAATAAATTTTCACTTGTTAACTTATTGTATGTTTCGTAAATTAATTGTATCATCAAATCAATGAATAATTAAAATGGTAATGTTATGTCTGATATCCTTCACTGAACGAGCACGGCTAGATCTTTGTCAATTTGTGATAACAGTGTTGGTTTTTTATATTAGCTATATAGTATGGAAGTAATATATTTCATAAATTACTTGTATTGTCAAATCAACAAACATTTTTAATGGTCTTGTTGTGTCTTGTGTTATTATCCTTCACTGATCGAGAATAGCTGGGTTATTGTCAAATATTATCATTCCTTCATCATTTCATAGTTCAATATTATCGAAATGTTGCTTGTGAAAAAATATTGGAGAATACGCTTCTGAACAAAATCACTTATACAGTAATAGTGCGCTACTTAGGATTTTTCGTCTTTACCACATAAAACATCCGATAATGTTCCAATAGAAAAAATCCTAAATAACAAATAAATATATCCACATCCTTCAATATAAGAAAACGTCCTTTCATATACGAATCACCTGGTGATCACAACCTCAAACTTCAACGTACGAATACATAGATATGGTCGAAAATAATTTTATGTAAGTCGCAGGCATTTCATAAAAATCAGTTGAAAAGTAGAAGTCTTGGAACTAATAGACACTTAAGTAGTCAAGTAACTTGGTTTGGGTTTAACAAGCATAAATCAATTCTAGAGCAACAACTCTTTGACTTAAAAAGAATACATAACATTAAAGTTGTTAATTATCTTGCTAATTGTTAGTGTCAAGAATGACACTAAAACCCATGAGATTATGTAGTGAAATAAAAGTGTTGGAAAGTAAATTGAAAATGAGAAATAAATAGTAGACAAACGATGTAAAGTGGTTTGGCAAGGTGTGCCTACATCCACTTAACACTTCTTCTCATTTTATTTCTGAAAGTACAAGTTTTCTTATGGTTCGTCGCCGAATGATAAATGATTACAAGAAATATGTACAAGTGCTAAAAGGTGAAAAAGTCCCCAAAATGAAGCACCTCACAGTCTATTTATAGGCGTATGTTGATGAGAAAGTATCAAGCATATCCATTCCCACGTTCTCCTTGATCTCCTGGCAGTTGTTAAAGAAAAAGACGTGGCGAGCTCAACAATCTATATGGGTCGGTACCTAACTATAGTTATGGATCAGTACCAACCCATAAAATTTCTCCAATTATGGTTTTGTACTTTTGGAGATTGGTCACCTCACTGTTAGCTTTATGGTCTCAGAGTTGTTTAAGCTATTACAAGCATGTTTTGAGTCCAACTGATAGGTCTATAGAAAGATGAAGTTGCTAATTCAGAGAACTTAAGGAGACTAATGGAGTAGAGCATGCGAACAGTGGTATAGAGCATGAATAGGTTTTTTGGACCTTGGTTAGCATGTGGGAAAAAAATGAAGCAGTATATACAAAGAAAAATGGGTCAGTACCGAACCATATATGGTTCGGTTTCGAATCACAAGCTTCATTGAATTTTCCCATGTTTGCTAAGTGATGGTTCGGGCTTGGTTGGAATTGTCTTCTGAGCTTTCTGTCTATATATCTGGGCTGCTTGTCTCGATAACCTAGCATATCGACTTGTCTAATCCAACTAAATATTACCAAGTCAAAAGGCTGGGTAACACCTGCCCCCCAAAGTACATCTCGTTTCGAACGTGATGTGCTTTGAATCGAGGTAGGTTAGAATCCTTGTGTCAAATCCCAATTCATGTTTTGAATAGTTGTTATCCTTCCATAGATTCATACCTACAAATAGTCATGCCTTTCCTGTTTACCATGACAATTCAACAGCATCTGAGATTATAAAATTGGAAATTTCCTTTATGACTTGTCATTCCAAATTCAACATTCTTGAATATTTCCATTTCCATAATTTCCAGGTTCAGATTTTCCATCGACCGAATTCTGAAAATTGGATGTTCTGTACACATGGGAATAACCATATGCATTCACATGATCACTAGGGACTAGGAACACATGAGCATTGGTAGGTATGCACATGTAGTCGTGCATCTCTTCTTCTTCTCCTTTTTTTATGATTGTTCGGATATACTTGGGAATCATGTTTGCTTATAGCCAAAAAAACATGGCTTATGCTTTATAAATTCGACCGACCCATCTTGCTCCTTCATTTATGTTTGCTATTTCCTTGAAACTCGAGCTCACCATCGAAGAAATTTGAAAATTAGGCTAACTTTAAATGCCACCACTCTCTGAGTTGACCACACTATCGATGCCTTAACAATCGATCATCTCTTGCCTCCTAATTAAATTTGACATTACTTGACATTGCCTTGAACCTGAGCCCGATCCATACGAACATAAGCCATATTCCCAACTCAGTAAATTCGAGCTTGAGCATACTTTGGTGAGTGATTGTGACGCCCCGCCTCTATACTCACACTAGCCAAGGACACTACAGAGTAATACCATCGACTAGCACGAAGAATAAGGCTGTTGAGGAGCGACCATCCGTGTAATTGCTTTGTGCGGGTGCCAATATGCCAGATAGAAGGTCACACATTTCATCTCAAGAGGAAATCCGACATACCGATACAAACTGAAAATTACTACATAGTGGCTATGCGATCTTTGGAAACAAATATAAATTAAGCACAACGCAAATCAATCACAGATATTTATATCACTAAGGCGAAAACATATATGAATATATCACATAAAGGTATACGTCAAAGTAGTGGTCGTACAAGATCCACTACATCACAAAAGAATATATACAAGTGCTAGACAAAAGAATATGTATACATCAAGGAGTCTCTATCTCGAGTGTATAAAAGCAAAAACTACTAAACTAAGTAGTTAGCCAAAAGTCAAAAGCTAGTCCCAACTAAGAAGTCAAGTGGAAGCACTTGTAACACCTCGGTCCGACCCGAGTATTATTTAAGAAGAAAATAATAAACGGATCAGTCTAGCTATAAATATCATATAAAATGAGATAGGATAAGAGATATGACAAAAACGTATGATAATAATAATGCCATACCGTGACAAGTATACATCAGATAATAACAAAAATCATAAAATATCTCGAATATTCTCAAACACCAAAATAAATATCATATTCTTTAACATATTCACCAAACCACAAATATTGATAAAACTTATCAATGTAAATCACAAAAATTGGTGAAACACAAATTCTAGAAATCATCAATTAGAAATCCAGAAAACACAAAGGGGGAGGCCTATCACAAAACGGGAGCATGTAAACTCACAGACACGTGCATCACAAACGGAACGCTATTCCATTGTCGCTAACCCTCAATTTTGAGCCGAGGCTCCATAAACGACCCAAAGACCATGGGTTGCTACCCTACCAATTTTGAGCCGAAACTCCACAAACGGGGTTTAGTCCTCCACACAAACAAAGAGACATCGCACATCGCTAGTCTAAATTACAAAACGATCATCATTGATCAATAAGTGTAAATTACACTAAGCTAGAAAATAAATGAGTTTAGCTACATGTCCCATAACCACTAGCTTAACTTAAATATTTACGAACAAGTTGTAGATTTCCACTCGAAAGTTGTCACAAGGGTTTCAATCGAACATGTCTAAGAATTAACCGACAAAGTAAATGCAAGCATTTCATACCACTTATTTTGCTAAGTCGTTTAATTGGTTTCTTGAACGAATGAGGTAAAGGTTTGTATATACTAATAGATTGAAAAACGGTTTTAAAAGCGAGTTTGATATTGAAAGTAAATGTTGAAATCGTTTCGATGAAAGAGTTTGAATATTTACTACTAGTACATAAACCTTTGCATATTAAAGTGACAAACCATAGAAATGATTGTAGAAACAATCAATCACCAAAAATTCACATATGAAGATGTGAATTAAATCCAAAGAAATCGATACCAAATCCATCAAAATGGATATTCCCAAAAATATCCAAAGAAAGAAGTCATCAAAGTCGATAATAAGCGATAACGACTAACCGCATGAACAAAAATCGATAAAATTTGAAAATCCACTCAAAACAGCAAAAACAGGCAAAATGAACAGTTCCAGACGTCTAAGGGTCAATCTTGATGTCTGGATTTAGGTTTTGGAAATTCAGAAACTATCCGGACGTTTGAAAGATGGCTTTAAACGTTTGACAAGGTGTTTAAGATGTCTGAAATGTGGTATCAGCTGTTTGACAAGGTGTTTCAGACGTCTGAAAGGTGGTTTCAGATGTCTGAAAGGTTGTTTCAGACGTCTGATTCTGTTTTTTGCATTTTTTCCTTCTGCCGTATATTTTTTTCTCTAGAATGCATAACCAGACGTCTGAACCTTAATTTCAGACGTCTGGATGCCTGGGATGGGAAACGATTTGCCTAGGCCATGACGGCCAAAGCTATTCGGAAGCGATCGAGCGAGCAACGACGATTGGGGATTTACGCCAAGCGACAACCCACCTTATAGGCTCTTCAATACACCCCAAATAACATATCCAAACATCCATATAAGGATTTTCATAGATTTTGACTTCAAAACACCAAAATTGAAAAATTCACCAAATCAATTCAAATCAAAAGCAAATGAACATGAATAGATGTTACGAATTTATACCTAACAACAAAGAAAGTTATAGATATAGATGTGAGTTCAAGAACTCACCTTTAACTCAAAAACACAAGTGAATAGCTCTAAAACAAGCTAAGATCAATTCGTCTTCAGCAACAACTCAAGAAGCTTCAATCTAAGATTATAAGAAAATATTTCCTAAGTCAGGGTTTAGGAATTTCTAAAATTTGAAGAGAGATTGAGATGGAGAAGATGAAGAGGATGCTTGCCTAAGCTTCTCCTTGATTTCTAGCTTGAATTTGATAATTCCTAAGAGAATTAGGGCTTAGGGATTTCTAATTTCTTTTATCTTCCCCCAATTTTCTTTTAGCTTGAGTGTTAGGAAATAATAGAATGAGTGAAGAAGAGTTGGATGAAGGGTTAGTTATTAGATAAGTCAAAAGGGCTGAAGCCCAAACCCAAAACCTAATAGAAAATAGCAAAATTCTAGCCAACTCCAAACATATCGATGTTTATACTTAAAAAGGTCGCAAATGTCGTTTTGAACTCAATGGAAGTAGTCGTGAGTCCCAATTTGATTGTTTGCAAAAAGTATCATTTCAGACTTTAATCCGACTAACGATGCTATATCTAAATAAAATATATAAATATACAATCCTAAAATATACAGGTTGTTACAGACTCCACTCCTTAAAGAAATTGCATCCTCGCAGTAATTAAGAGGAAATAAAAAGTAACAACCATAAAAGCATATCAACACAAAAGAAAATTTGAAGTAAGAAGTTCACCTTAAAGAGCTCGAGAGAGTATGTCCGGATGTGTGCGCTCGATGAATTCTCTGGATTCTCAAGAGCAATTTTTAGGATTTGAGGACCATTGAACTTTCACAAGTGTGACATCTTTATTTCGAAGGCATTTAACCTCCGAAGCAAAGATACAAATAGGATGTTGCTCATAAGTCAAATTTGGTGAAACTTCAATTTCTCCAATAACACGGGCTCAAGAATAGAATCGGAACCCTAAGGCATTTACGTAGTTGAGATACGTGGAATACGTCATTATCAGAAAATTGAGCCGGTAATAAAAGGCGATAAGCCACAGAACCAATGCGTTCGGTGATGAAAAATGGGCCAATATATCGAGGTGCTAATTTTTCCGATCGACTGAAACGCACAACACCTTTCATAGGTGAAACACGAATAAACACCAAGTCTCCCACAGAAAATTCTAATTTCCTTCTTCGGTTATCGGCATAGGATTTTTTTTCTACTTTGAGCTTCTTTCATCCTATGACGAATAAGGTCAATCTTTTCTGTGGAATCACGAATAAAATCAAGACCTAAAACTAGCTTCTCACCGGCCTCAAGCTAACAAGAAGGAGATCGACATGGCCTTCCATAGAGTGCCTCGAAAGGTGTCATACCAATACTATATTGGAAGCTATTATTAAAGGAAAACTCAACAAGAGAAATATGATCTTCCCTACTTCCACCAAAATTAAGAACACATGCACGAAGAAGATTTGAAGAGTTTGATTCACACGCTCGGTTTGTCCATCGGACTGAGGATGATAAGCGGTGCTAAAATTATGCTTCATTCCCAAAGCTTTTTGAAGACTCTTCCAAAATCCACTAGTAAACAATGGATCACGATCACTAACAATGGAAGTAGGAACTCCATGAAATTTAACAATTTCTTTAACATAGAGTTTGGCCAAAAGAGGTACGGTCCGATTAGACCGAACGGGAATTAAATGGACGGATTTTGTAAGCCTATCAACAATCACCCATACACTACCATGGACCAAACGAGAACGGGGAAGTCCGTTAATAAAGTCCATGGAGACTTGATCCCACTTCCAAACTGGAATGTCCAAAGGTTGCAATAACCCACCGGACCTTTGATGCTCGACCTTTATGAGTTGGCAAATTATGCAATGCATAATGAAGTTAGCAATATCGGATTTCATTCCATCTCAATAATAAAGTCGCTTAATATCCGCGTACATTTTACAACTATCGGGATGAATGGTAAATTTAGAACAATGAGAATCTTCTAAAATGTCTTTACGAAGATTACTAATATTTGGCATGATAAGTCTACCAAATTTTCGAATGCCGCCACGAGCATTGATTTCAAAGTCTTTCAAACCATCAATATTTCCATCCTTACAATTTTGACAAAGATGAGCCAATTCGGGATCATGCTTTTGAGCATCAAGAATGCGGTTTAAAAGAGATGGATGAGCCTCAATGCTACATAAAACAAGAGAGAACATGAATTGGATTCATGATTTCGAATCTCACAAGTGGATAAAGTCTCGAGATCATTCCATTTAGATATCATTATAGAAACAACCGCTTGTTGCTTACGACTAAGGGCATCGACAACACGATTTCCCTTACCGGAAGTACAAAGAATATCAAGATCATAAGATGTAAGGAACTCGAGCCAACCTTGTTGACAAAAATTAAGTTCCTTTTGAGAAAATAAATACTTCAAAGATTTATAATCGGTGTAGAGAACAAATTTCTCTCCCAAAAGATAATGGCGCCAAATTTCGAGGGCGAAAAAAATAGCCGCGAGCTCTAAATCATGAGCAGCTTATCTAGTCTCGGAAGGCATTAATTTCCTAGAAGCATAAACAATAACACGTGCCCTTTTCATGAGAACGGCTCCCAAACCAACACAACTATCATCGATATAAACAATCAAGTCTTGGTTCCTTTCGGGAATCACAAGAATAGGGGCATCGGAAAATAGTTCCTTTAATTTCTGAAAAGAAGCTTCACATTTGTTTGACCAAATGTACTTAACTCCTTCTTTGCCAAATTAGTAAGAGGCACGGAAATTTTAGAAAAGTCTTTTATAAACTGACAGTAATAACCCGCCAATCCGAGGAAGCTACGAATTCCCTTCACACTCTTTGGTCTCTTTAAATTTTGATTCGCTTCAATCTTTGAAGGATCCACAGAAATTCCGGATTCAGAAATGATATGTCCGAGAAATTTCACACGAGATTGCCAAAAGTGGCACTTAGAAAATTTTGCTTTCAATTAATTGCTCCTAAGAGTTTCCACCACAATCCGAAGATGCTTTTCATGCTCTTCCTCGGTTTTAGAATAAACAAGAATATCATCTATAAAGATGAGAACAAATCGGTCGAGGAAGTTTTTGAAAACTCGATTCATGACGTCAACGAAATAAGCTGGAGCATTCGTTAAACCAAATGGCATAACAAGCCATTCATAAGATCCATAACGAGTATGGAACGTTGTCAAAGGAATGTTATCCTTTGTAATACGAAGCTACTGAAAATCGGTTGCTAAGTCTAACTGTGAAAGACTCTAGCACCACTAAATTGATCAAATATATCATTAATCCGAGGTAAGGGATATTTATTCTTAATGATGAGACCATTAAGTTTACGGTAGTCAACGCAAATTCTAAGTGTACCATCGGATTTCTTCATAAAAATAGCCGAAGCTCCCCATGTAGAGGAACTAGAATGAATAAATTACTTATGTTCCAATTCGGATAATTTTTTACGCATCTCCTCATTTTCCTTATTGGACGTACGATAAGAAGGACGAGTTATGGGTAGAGCTCCAGGGATTAGATTAATTCTAAACTCGATTGCTCGCTTAAGGGGTAATCCTAAGACGGGCTCAAATATGTCAGGAAATTCACGAACAACGTGAATAAGGGAAATGACATCTTCCTCATCATCATTATCGTCATCATGAGGGTTTAGAGAATATAAGGATGCTGCCAAATTAGAATCCGGATCTTTAAAAACAGTAGAAATCTGCTTAACCAATTGAGGATGTCAAAGATGAATAGCCCTCTCAGGACATAGGATATGAGATTCATAACGGTTAAGCCAATCCATTCCCAAAATCATTCTGAAACCTAAATAACGCATTACATGCAAATCGGCTCAGAATGCATAATCACATAAAAAAAATCTCGACATCTTCATAAAGTAAACTGAATGTTGTAGATCCACCAACCGGATTCGCAATTCTCAAAAAGGTCATCAAGCCATAACATTTAAAGAAAAAATATCAAAAAGTTCTTTTGATACCAAAGAGTGGGATGCATCCGTATTAAAAAGAACTCGAATAGGATGATCACGAAACATAATAATGCCATCAAGGATAGAATGAGAAATACCTTGATCACGAGAAGTGTTACTAGGGGCCTGCACAACATTTAGCTTTTCCTCGTTCTTGCTTTGAAGTTTGGGATATGTAGATATATAATGACCTGAACTTTTGCAATAACGAAATGTAAGGGGCTTAAGACACTTATTTGCATAATGGTCCTTGGAGCTACAATTGTAGCATTGTACACGACCAGAGGTAGAAGTCTTTTCTACCGAAGTTTCTTGCTTCCCTTTCTTGTTAGGATTGGGGCCTTTGAACATAATAGGCCCCTTCGTATTATTGTTGAAGTTCTGTTTGACACCCACAACTTCAACATCACGTTCTTTATCGGCCTCTTCAAGTCGAAGAGCGATATCAACAAGCTGATCAAAAGAAACTTCTAGTTTCAGAAGTAAAGGCTTTTTGAGGTTCTTATTCAACCCATAGATAAACCTCTAATTTTTCTTCAATGGGGAATTAATATACTCGACCCCACACTTTGAAAGAGATTCAAAAGATGCGACATAATCTGTCACAGAAGATTCACCTTGAACAAGGTCGATAAAGCGCCGAGCTAAAGTTACCTTTTCAGCTTCTGGTACAAACTTCAATTCAAATCTTTCCTGGAATTACTCCCAAGTAAGATCCGCTTCAACAGTTTTCGAAATCAAAAGCTCATACCAATCTAATGCTCTCCCTTGGAGCATACTAGAAGCCACTTGGACACGATATGGATCAATAAGATTCATGCGAGAAAAGATGTGATCGCATGTTCTAAGCCAAGCTTGGAATTCTATGACGCTTTTGGTACCCATGAATGACTTTCCATCCAAATTGGTATAATCACTACACAAGCGTGCAAACCCAGATTTAGGGTGAGTAGGCTCTGAGATGGGTCCGGCAGCTTGAGCATTCTTTACTAGATCCAAGAGCTGTTAGGCAGACATAAACACTCCATCTTGAGGAGTAGCACTGGATTGACCGGCACTGGGACGGCCTGGTCTAACCATTTCTCTTCTTTAATAAAGTAAGAAAGAATAAGAAAAAGGTTATTCTCAGAATGAATATCAAACTATCATGATTGATAAAACAAGGCATCATAAAAGAAAATAGGATAGAACGGGTCCTAAGACTCGAATTAAATCCTAAGGCACGATTCATAAAAGAGACTTAGGACAATGATCCTTGCTATAATATTCTATATTGTTCTGAAGATTGGCTCTGATACCAAGCTGTGACGCCCCACCTCTATACTCACACTAGCCAAGGACACTACAGAGTAATGCCGTCGACTAGCACGAAGAATAAGGATGTTGAGGAGCGACCATCTGTGTAATTGCTTTATGCAAGTGCTAATGTGCCAGATAGAAGGTCTTAGATATTCATATCACTAAGACGGAAACAGATATGAATATATCACATAAAGGTGTACTTCAAAGCAGTGGTCATATAAGATCCACTACATCACAAAAGAATAGGTACAAGTGCTAGACAAAAGAATATGTATACATCAAGGAGTCTCTATCTCGAATGTATAAAAGAAAAAACTACCAAACTAAGTAGTTAGCCAAAAGTCAAAAGCTAGTCCCAGCTAAGATGTCAAGTGGAAGCACCTGTAACACCTCGGTCTGACCCGAGTACTATTTAAGAAGAAAATAATAAACAGATCAGTCCAGCTATAAATATCATATAAAAAAATTATACAATATCTCGAATATTCTCAAACACCAAAAAGAACATCATATTCTTTAACATATTCACCAAACCACAAATATTGATAAAACTTATCAATGGTGAAACAAAAATTGGTGAAACAAAAATTCTAGAAATCATCAATTAGAAATCCAGAAAACACAAAGGGGGAGGCCTATCACAAACGGAAGCATGTAAACTCACCAATACATGAATCACAAATGGAACGCTACTCCATGGTTGCTAACCATCAATTTTGAGCCGAGGCTCCACAAACGGCCCGAAGATCATGGGTCGCTACTCTACCAATTTTGAGCCAAAACACCACAAATGCGGTTTAGTCCCCTACACAAACAAAGAGACATCGCTAGTCTAAATCACAAAACGATCATCATTGACCGATAAGTGTAAATTACACTAAGCTAGTAAATATATGAGTTTAGCTTCATGTCCCATAACCACTAGCTTAACTTAAATATTTACGAACAGATTGTAAATTTCCACTCGAAAGCTGTCACAAGGGTTTCAATCGAACAAGTCTAAGAATTAACCGACAAAGTAAATGCAAGCGTTTCATACCACTTGTTTTGCTAAGTCGTTTAATTGGATTTTTCGAACGAATGAGATAAAGGTTTGTATATAGTAATAGATTGGAAAATGATTTTAAAAGCGAGTTTGATATTGAAAGTAAATGTTGAAATCGTTTTGATGAAAGAGTTTGAATATTTACTACTAGTACATAAACCTTTGCATTTTAAAGTGACAAACTATAGAAATGATTGTAGAAACAATCAATCACCGAAAATTCACATATGAAATGTGAATTAAATCCAAAGAAACGATACCAAATCCATCAAAATGGATATTCTCAAAATCCAAAGAAAGAACTCATCAAAGTCGATAATAAGTAATAACAACTAACCGGATCTACAAAAATCGATAAAAATTGGAAATCCACTCAAAAACAGCAAAAATAGGCAAAATGAACAGTTCCAGACGTCCGGGGTTAAATCCAGACCTCTGGATTTAGTTTCTGAAAATTTAGAAACCATCCAGACGTCTGAAAGATGGCTTCAGACGTCTGACAAGGTGTTTCAGACGTCTGAAAGGTGGTATCAGACGTTTGACAAGGTGTTTCAGACGTCTGAAAGGTTGTTTTGAACGTCTGATTCCGTTTTCTGCATTTTTTACTTCTGCCGTATATTTTTTCTTCAGAATGAATGGACTGGGCAACAATTTGCCTAGGCCATTATGGCCAAAAAGATTCGGGAGCGATCGAGCGAGCAACGACGACTAGTGATTTACGCCAAGCGACAACCAGCCTTATAGGCTCTTCGATACACCTGAAATAACATATCCAAATATCCATACAAGGATTTTCATAGATTTTGACTTCAAAACACCAAAATTGAAAAATTCACCAAATCAATTCAAATCAAAAGCAAATGAACATGAATAAATGTTAGGAATTCATACCTAACAACAAAGAAAGTTATAGACATAGATGTGAGTTCAAGTACTCACCTTTAACTCAAAAACACAAGTGAATAGCTCTAAAACAAGCTAAGATCAATTCCACTTCAACAACAACTCAAGAAGCTTCAATCTAAGTTTATAAGAAAATATTTTCTAAGTTAGGGTTTAGAAATTTCTGAAATTTGAAGAGAGATTGAGATGGAGAAGATGAAGAGGATGCTTATCTAAGCTTCTCCTTGATTTCTAACTTGGGGCTTAGGGATTTCTATTTTCTTTTCTCTTCCCCTATTTTTCTTTTAGCTTGAGTGTTAGGAAATAATAGATGAGTGAAGAGGAGTTGGACGATGGGTTAGGTTATTAGATAAGTCAAAAGGGTTGAAACCCAAACCCAATAGAAAATTAGCAAAATTCTAGCCAACCCCAAACATATCGATGTTTATATTTAAAAAATTCGCAAACATCGTTTTGAACTCAATGGAAGTAGTCTCGAGTCCCAATTCTAATTTTTCAAAAAGTAGCATTTCGGACTTTAATCTAACTAACGATGTTATATCTAAATATACAATCGTAAAATATGCGGGTTGTTACAGTGATGATGATGGAGAATGGCTAGAGATAAACGGCATTAAGGAGCATGCCTACATTTGGAGGATGGAGCCGAAGTGCTTGCGACAAGAGTGGAGGGAGAAGTAAACCCGAAATTCCCTAAATGGGATGGTTCGGTGCCAAACCATCCCTTTAGCGAGATTTTTCGAGTCCTTCTCTTTGTTCAAGTGAGACCAAACTCTGGTGAACTTGACACTTTGAGCTCCATGAAATTCCAAGCATGCTTCTAACGATTCAAAGCTCATTAGGATGGTCAGCAATGACGGTCACTTTAGGCAATCTCCGATCTCTAAAATGGACTATTGTACAACATCAGCCATCCATATTCACAGTACTGCACAACACTACATCAGATTTTCACCTAGGCACTGGAAGAATAGGTTTTAATTTATTTAATGTTGATTATATATTGAGTTTTGATAGCTATGGATGTCAAATGTTCCAAGCGTCTCTCAGCTATCATTGAAGGTCCATCGACGATCCACTATAATGAGTCTGATGCAGAATATAGCTCAACAAGAGCTTCTTCAAGGCAAAAAACTCCAATGAAGCATATCATTCAACCTGATATGCCTCAAGAAGAATATCTGGCTCAGGGGATTCAGGGAGAGCCTATACAAGAACTAGAAGTAAAGCCCTCTCCTGACACACTCGAGGAAGTGGTTATATTGGAAGATCCTATTGATTCCGTTTCCTCTAAAGTTGACGAGGCATCACTTAGGAGAATTTGCAAGAAGCATAACATCTCGTTTAACAAAATGATAGTCCCAACTCGTAACTAGATGCCACATCACCCTTCCAAAGGATATATGGCTTGCAACAAAAAGTGTGCATGCTGGGTGGAGTTCCACCGTTCAACATGTTCATAAAACAGATTTTGTGTCAAATGAATCTGGTTCCTACTCATCTCCATCCAAACAACTATGCTTTTCTCAACTGCTTATACAACATCTTTGCTTGTCACATCTTTGCTCATCACTTCAATGGGTCTTGGCTTTTCAAGCGATCAGATATTTATATTGTTTCAAGCGTCATAACGGAAGTCCGTCTCATATCTTCTTAGAGTCATCCAGGATGTGTAAAGTCATGATTAGACCTTGGAACAAACCAAGTTATTTCATGGAGTAGTTTTTTTCATTAGCTGTCCTCTTGGAACCGTACAATAATTATTATCTAGATGTAAGTCTTTGGCCTTATCATTTAGATATAAATCTATATCTATGACTCTACGGTTTCTAATTAACCTTTTGCATTTTATAGATGTTCCACACAGAGCCAGTAATGCTGCCTTGGCCGAGATTGTTCCAAGGGCTCCCAGTAGCATAGAAAAGGGCCAAATCATTGCTTAATAACGAAAATCTCTTGGCTCACTACTTGTTGGACCCTACTATAGTGTCGGTCCAACTTTGATTGTCACGAATAGCGAGGAGGATGAACCAGCGGTCGAGATTCAAGGAGATGAATCATCAATGCCCTTGTTTAAAGTCCTTTAATTGAGACTAGCAATGTACATGAGCATATTAAAGAGAGTGAAACCAGTAGTAGAGAGGAAGAAGTAGGAGACATGACGATGAAGGTGATGACAATGACGATCGACAACCTCTTCAGAGGAAAAGTCTTAAGATTAAGCTTCTAAAAAAGAAGACTCTAGCTCCATCTCCATTGGTTACATGTATGCTTGAGACTCTTCTACAGACTTTGGAGGATCCCTTTGGTGGCCTCGGGCCGATTTCAGATAAAATTGACTCTGCCTTGCTGATATGAGTATTGGGGATGTTGTGTCCCCCGTTACTTTTCAAGAAGACGTGCCATCCACCAAAGCAGAGGAGATTACCCCTGCTAGCAAAATCCAAACCCATGTTCCATCGGAGGGACAATAGGACATTTTCATGTTCACACATGCATTTCAGTCTGCACAGCTCATGTGGTGCTCTTGTCTCGTTAAATCTAATTTATCTTCATTTTACTCATAGGTTCCATGGAGCAACGTGGACTATATGAGGATATCCAGGATCAAATGGGATATCAACCAAGGCGCAAACCAACTATATGACCTCATAAACCCAACCATGAATCTGATTCCAGCTGACATTCAAGTCATGATCGTGGGGGTGGAAGAAAGATTACAGGCAATAAGATTCTTCATCTAGGCGTTGTTCTAGATCCAGATCTCCCTTATCCAGGAGTTTAGAGAGGCATTCTAGTCGCATAGAGGATCATCCATGCGATGACACATCTCATGCTTCTCTCTCCACCAAGCAGCCAGCACATCCCACACTTCTCAACAGTCTCAGCATCCCTTAAAATCTACTACATCTAATTCTTCTCGGCATAGACACAATAAAGAACCCGTCAAGAAGCCGGTTGAACAGCCTTTTACTAAAGAGGAAGACGATCGCTTTAAATCCTCATATTGTCGAATTACAATGTCACTTCCCAAGGATCAACTTCAAAGGCCTTCAAATTTGTTCCTAATCCAAAGGATATCCCGCATAAGGTCAAGGGTCGGATGGCAGCATATGTTGTGTTAACAAGAAATATTGTCAATGTTCTAAAGCTAAGTCGTTAACAAGAAAATTTGCTGACACTTTAACGCAAAATTTTAAAAGTGATCAATCTCTTCGAAATCCCTTTCGAATGAGTTGATTGGGACAAATTTCCTTCAAAAGGCGGCCTTATGAAAGTGTTAAATGTAGATAAGAAGACCAATCAATTCTTTAAATGAAAGTCAGGAAGAGAACAACTCATTCATGACCCCTTTCGAGTGAGTCGAAAGGGTCATTTTCATCTCCTTTTAAGCAGATCGAAAGGATCATTCATATCCCCTTTTCGAATGTGTCGAAAGGGCCATTCTACCTTTAAAAGAAGAACTCGCTTCCAAAAGTATAGTTTCTGCTGCCATGGAAGGTACTCCTTTGAAAGGGTTGAATATTTTGAAATATCTAAACTCCTTTCAAAATGTCCAACTAGCAAACACAACTTGATGCTCATATATTGATCCCTTTCGATCAGGTCGAAAGGGTATTTACTCTTTCAAAGGGACTCAACGTACAATCTATAATAAAATAAGTGAGAATCATGTGCAATAGGTCGTTAGTCAAGCTAATGGCCGAAATGGTCTTCCTTATATTAAAAATCGATTATAGATTCATGATTCTACTCTTTTGCATTCATCCAGATTGGATTACAAGTAAGAGAATTTTCTCCACATTGATTTAGGGTTACAAAAGTTTGATCTTGCTATGAAATAAGAAGGAGAATTCAGAATTCAAATTCGGTCCTCTTTCTTGGACCCCTAGGGTCGTATTTATATATGCAGATTGACCCCTTCCGCATCCATCCTTTCGAAGCGATCGAAAAGCCTTTCTCCAACCTTTTGCATTCATCCTTTCACCTTCATCTTTTGCTTCCATAGCTTTAAAGGCAACTGCTTGGGTCCTCCTATTCTTCTTGGGTTAACCCTTTTGCCTTCATCAATAGTATACTAATAGTGGATGTTATTTTGAAATTCCCCATATTGCATTCGCGTTCCTCTGAAACCTTTCGACACCTTCGAAGGTTTATGTAGAAAAAAGTCAAGGTTTCATGTTACATTCTTTTGATGTAAGCTGAAGTGCCCCTAACTCCCTCTTCTCCTTTGAAACCCCACTTGGTTGCTCTATGATGCTTGATTATTTGAGTAGGTAAGGAGTGCTTTCGCATAGTTTCGAAAGGATCGGTAGATGACGACTAGATCATTGTGAAAGGTCATCTAGCTTCATGTGGAGTTTTCTTTATGCTTTCGAAAGGCTTGTTCTTACTTTCTAAAGGTATTAACTGGAAAAATGTCTTCAAGTGGAAGATAGATAACGATGAAACCAACTATTTTGAAGGATTTGGTTCTTTTGTGCGAGTCTGTTGTCCAATACCTTCAAAAGGGGTTTCGAACCCACATTAGGCTCTCTCATATATGTGGATTCAATTGTGTCGAAAGGTCTAGATGAGGTGGAAGGATGGCTTTGCCTCCTTTTCAACTCTTTCGAAAGCTCTTGTCTCACTTGACACTTGTAGGTGCATCAGCACTTGCGACACCATCCTAACCTCTTCGAAAGTTATCTCAATACCTTCGAAACACCGTTTTTGAACTATGGTGAAACCCATGTCATTAATTCTTGTGGAGCCCAAAACTTTTTATGAGCCTTCTTTTATATCTTTATTCCTAAATGAATTTTATGGTTAACATATTGCCTCCCCCCGTATGTTAAAAGATTTTGTTCTTTAGGACAAAAATTTAACAGCTTTCCCTTCGCACTATTCCATTTTTAATGACCTTATTTCCCTGTAAAGTTCAAACTAAATAACATTCTCTATTGTTAGTTCAAGATTCATATAAAAATATGCTCAGTGATTTGTTTTCAATATAATTGCAGACAATATTAGTAGAATTCCTAAATTCTAGGTCCAGTAGCAACAAAAATTAGTTGATCATCATTTGAAGTTAATAAATGATAAGAAATTCACAGTTTAAATGATTGGAGATCAAGAACTCCTGTCTGGCAATAATAGAAGTCACGCCATCCAACTTTGGTAATAACAAAAGAAGTTTATAAATTTAACTCCCATTATATTAATTGAAAACCAGGCGTACAGTCTAAATCTAACTTTAATAAGTGAAGTCTAGAAGTTTACTTCTGATAATAATAAGTGTTTGGTAGTAAAAAGCCATAAACTATCCTTTGGAAATAAATCATTGAAAACCAAGAATCCTCATTTGGGGGTAAATAATGGGTATTTAGAAATCCCTATTGGAAATAATACTAATCCTGAAACCGAGTTTTAGTTGTTGATTAGTATTGTTCAAAAGTCGGTAGCAGTAAACCGGTGACTCTAGTTCAGGTAATAATAAGACAAATTTATAGTTCTAATTGAAGACCATAAGTCCATTGAGATCTCAATACCATCTACCTTGGAACCTAGATTAGGCATTTACAAATGCAATCCAAAAATTAATAGTAAAAGACTCGAATTCCAAATTCAAGTATTGATAATATGCTGTTTAGAATCACATGATGAGGGTCATAATAATGGAGGTCTCAGATCCCATGTTCGGGAATTAATAAGCAAAGTAAAGAAAATAATAATAAGAGATCTGAAACCCTAATCCGAATATTAATAAGTGAAGTTCAAAAATCGATAGTGAGAGACCTGAAACCCAGATTCGGGTAGTAATAGGTGAAGTCCCAAAATTAATAATAAGAGACTCGAAACCCATAATCGGGTATTCATAAGTGAAGTTCTGAAATTAACAATAAGGAATCCGAAAACCAAATTCGGTTATTATGAAGACCAGAAATCAATAGTAATAGACTTGAAACCCAAATTCAGGTATTAATAAGTGAAGTTTTGAAAATTTCTTTTGGAAACTTGACAGATGCTATAAATTTTTCTCTGTTCCTTTTGTTCTGCACTGCTCTTTGAGTTTTGATTCTTTTGACATGTGCCACCCTTTTAGTCTTGTTAGTTCTTGGGTTTGGACATCTTAGTCTACCGTTGTCATTGTTTGATATGTCGCTTCTCGGGCTTGGACATTTTAGTCCGTTGTTATCTTGTGCACTTAGTTAGCTTAACCACAAGCAGGACCCAAGGACTTACCCAACCTCCCTCCAGGAGGCACTCCATCTAGGCCTTATAGGCAGGACTGAAGGCTTGTTCAGTGCCTTGGTCAGGCCATAGCATAGCGGGACCAAAGTCTTACTCCATCATCCCTCTAGAAGGTGCCTTGATATGGCCATAGCGTGGCGCGATCAAGGGCTTGTCGATGCTTTAACCTTGCCATATCGTGGCACAGATAAAGGCTTAATCTAACCACCCTCCAAGAGGCGCCTTGATCAGGCCATAGCGTGGCATGATCAAGGGCTTGTCGATACTTTAACCTAGTCATAGCATGGCGCGGATAAAGGCTTACTCTAATCTCCCTCTGGGAGGCGCTTTGACCTGGCCAACTCGGCATGGACAAAGGGTTTGACCGTTTAAGGTAGTTTTCAAATTCAAAGGGAACTTTGCTCCCAACTGTTTGCACCAAAATCGATCACAAACACCTAAGAATATATTTATATAGAGAAATAAATGAAGAAAGTAAAATTGAAACTGATGAGCAGAGTAAACTAATAGCAAATAAAATAATAATAATCAAGAACACAACGATTTATAGCGATTCGACGTTGTATGCCTATGTCCACTTTGAAGTTTATCATTATTAATCAACTAATAATCTGATTACAGCGGCAAGGAATTGGATAAACTAAATTACAATAAGGAATATGTAACCAGCAACATCAAAAGTCCTCCTAAGGCGAACCATGGGGCCTGTATTTAAGGAAGAGATGATGAAATATTTCTCTAAGATTTTGGCAGAAGGCTCTCTAGGTCCATAGGGGCCCACCATAACGATCGGCGTACCTAACTCGACCGTCAATAATGATCAGCCAAATGTTCATCGATCGTTTTTCTTGCATCCAATCCTAGTGCAATCGTTTGGGGGGCCCATATGTCTCTTGACACTGCTTCTGAAATATGGAATTATTCTAACTTGCAAATTGGGAGATATGGATCGATCATCGTCGAAATTGGATTATGCACTGCAAGATACCGATCGTTTTTAGGACTTAGCCAAAACGATCGGCCAATAACTGTCGGCTAAATCCTAAATGAAACTTTAGGACTCGCGATCATTTTTATAGGCTCCACTCTTCATTTTATTGATGCTTTGAAAGTTTCAAGGGAATTGGTCTAGTGGATACTGTTCGATCTTCGTTGATTTACACTATTTTATGGATCGTTCTAAATCGATCCAAATAAATTCATCATTTGTCCATAACTCAAGACATTCGAACACCGATTGACTTGAAATTTTAAATGTGGCCTCATCGGGCCTTCCTTGTCACTTATTACTGATTACACCTTGATTGGGTACTTAGCCATTTTTTGAGCATTGTCCATCTGAATCTATTCAACTATCGTCCATAGTTTCAACTGTAATCAATTTCCAATCCATCCACTTTAGCCAAATCCATGATATCCCAGCCTAACCAAAAGGCGAGATAACATTTTCCCCTCAAAACATGCCTTGCGGTAGGAAGGCATGTTTTGAATTGCTAAAATTCTGAAGTCCATAATCTGTTGATAGACGCATTATCCAATCCAAAATACAATCTGTTGCCAATCCAATTCCTTGATCTCTCCAGATCATTAGCAAAATCCATGACTGTTCTAGGTCGATATCCAATTCCAAATTCATTAACCAAATCCAAGATCTCTCTAAATCGTATTGTCAAATCCGTATCTATCAAAGCCAAATTCATTACTATTCGAAGCTGATATCCGAATCCATGACCTCTATGGGTCGTTAGCTAAATCCGGGTCCGTATCCAAATCCATAGCCGTTTGAAATCCAGGAAGTCGGTAAATTAATCTACTATCTCTCTAAATCTTTATCCAAGTTCATGGTCTTTCTAGACCCTTGCCGATCATAATCCATACTCGACGATCTGAGTAGGACGATCCTATTACTCTCCAGCGAAGAGACCTACTCCTTGCCAGGTACAATCCATGCCTAATGACCTATTGGGTTTTTATTCCCCGACCTTGACTCCTTGTCAAGGATTTAATCCATGGGGGTATCCTTCTCCGGCCTCGATCCCCGGTCGAGGGCTTAATCCATGGGGTGTCATTCTACGGCCTCGACCCTCAGTTGAGGACTTAACCCGTGGGGTATCCTTCTCTAGCTTCGATCTCCAATCGAGGATCTAAACCATGAGGTATCGTTCTCTGGCCTTGATCCCAAGTCGAGGACTTACACATGTACGAATCCATGTTGTCGCTCTTCGACTAAGGGAGTCGCGACTTGCAGTTACTGCTCCATCTCTCCGGTTGGGGCCACAATCGCGACTTGTGTTATTTATTACATTAATCCAAATCTAAGCATTCCAATGTCCATTTGGAAAAAATATAAAATAAGATTCTGTGCAACCAAAAGACTAATAAACCAAAATATTAGAAAAACCAGAGTTTGAAGTAACCAAGAGAAACAAAATTTCGCAAACCCGAGCACTATGGTTCATTATCATCTCAGAGCATGCTTAGGGGCTGTCCTCGATCCCATAATTGTGCAAGTGACTTAACATTACTGCAGAGTTTATTACTTATTTCATGCCATCCCAATCAATTGATGACAAGTTGACGATGATGCCTTGATCCAATGCCATTTTCATTTGAGGTGGATGGTGGCTGCTCCTATTCCATCGCCACAGCCCGTGTCCTCATGTATTATTGCAACTAACCACTCCTCACATGTTCCTCAACTATATCCTTTAAATTCCTGCAGTCATTTGTGTTGTGCTCATCTAACTTATGGATAGGCAATGCTTTCTTTATGCCCGCTAGTGTTCGGAGGCCCTCCTTGCCGGCCTTCGATACTAAAGATGTCCTCGAGTATCCAAATAAATCCTTTCCAAAGATTCAGTCCAATCCACATAAGAAGAGAATTTTGGTTCTCTCCATTACCTTTTTGGTTGGTTCTCTCCATTACCTCTTTGACAGATTAATGCCGTCTTTCATTTTTCATTTACCTTTATCATTCTTGTTTACATCTCCTGATGACCTTTCACTTTGTACAACATTCACCTTTAGTTTGTTTTCTTTTGTGTCCTCATGCCGCACGAACCTTTCTGATTCATAATAAAACTCCCCGGGATCCATAGGTGGATCCCGTGCCAGTGAATCCTAAAACTCCGCCCCATTAGAAATTCCAGATATAGCTGGCATCAAAACCATAGATGGATCTAGACGGTTGACCAATGCCACCGCGACATTAAACTATGTTAGAAAACTCCTCAGGCACTCTCCGGTCCTCCATTACAGTATTGCTAAACTCATCCCTTTTTTGGGTCTCAACATGTGAACCCTAAACTGCTTCATAGACCTTTCGATCAGTTCCACCCAAGTGCTAATAGGGCCACTTTTCAACTTCTGAACCATAGTGCAGCTATATTCGATAAATACAAGGGGAAGCACCATGCCATGATTCCTTCGATGCCCCCAGTACTTCCATGTGTCTCTTGTATCTCGTCAAATGAATAGCTGAATCTGTTTTTCCATCATACTCTCAAGCGTTGGTAGTTTGAACTTTGGTGGATCCCTGGCTTGCTTGATATTAGGAGCGAAAGGGCTCCTTTTTACATCTTCTAGATCTCTATTTACCAATCCTCCTCTCATAGCCCATCTGATCATTTCTGCCAACGTCGTCTAGTGGCAGTCTTCGATCATTTTCTCCAACCTACCCCCTGAGTCCATGGGGAAATCCTGAAATTTGCTCTTCTGGATGGGCATCCACATTCCGATCAACGCCAAACTGCACGGCACTATCCGATATCCTACCTGGGATCGATCTAGCATGACCCGGAGGCATGCCCCTAATTATGGGTCAATTAGCAGATCGTTCTTGGTTAGTCAGGGGCCGCTCCCAGCTATTCCACTCCATCCTGCATCCTGTTAACCTCATTTCCTTGGTCCTGATTCTAGATTTGCTCAGCTCCTACCGCTTCAACTCCACGATCCATATTTCCAGCATTTCCTGCTGCGCCATTTCCTTGGTTTTGCGCTTCAGCGTGTCTAATCTGTCAGAGTAGGTTCTGCATCATCACCTCCCGTCTCTAGCATCCATCATGGTTTCCATCTCGTCATCCGCTCTCTGTCTCTTTGTTGATGGTTTCACAATTACACTTATTCCAAGTTCTCTAGTTGATTCCGAATATGAACTCCAAATTCGCGGAGGCTAGCTCTCTCAATGAAAGCACCAAAATGTTTGTGCCAAAATCGGTCACAAACACCTGAGAATAGATTTATGTAGAGAAGTAAATGAAGAATGTAAAATTGAAACCAAGAAGAAGAGTAAACTAATAGCGAATAAAAAATAATAGATAAGAACACAAAGATTTATAGTGGTTCGGTGTTGTATGCCTTCATCCAATTTGAAGTTTATTTTTATTAATAAACTAATAATCCGATTACAACAACAAGAAATAGGATACACTTGATTACAATAAGGAATAGGTAACCAACATCGTCAAAAGTCCCCCTAAAGTGAACCATGAGGCCTGTATATAGGGAGAGATGATGAAATATTTTGCAAAGATTTCTGCTAAAGGCTCTCTAGGTCCATAGGGGCCTAGCATAACGATTGGTGTACCTAACTCAGCCATCAATAACGATTGGCCAAATGTTCACTGATCTTTTTCTTGCATCCAATTCTAGTGCGATCGTTTTTGGGGGTTCTCACATGTCTCTTGACATTTCTTCTAAAATATGGAATCATTTTGGCTTGTAAATTGGGAGATATAATCGTTGTCGAAATTGGATTATGCACTAGAAGATACCGATCGTTTTTAGGACTTGGCCAAAACTATCGGCCAATAACGATAAGCTAAATCCTAAATTTATCTTTAGGACCCACAATCATTTTTGTAGGCTCCACTCTTAATTTTATTGATGCTCTAAATTTTTAAGTGAATTGGCCTTGTGGATTTTGAGATACTGATCGATCTTCGTCGATTTACGCTGTTTTATGGATTGTTCTAGATTGATCCATATAAATTCTTTACTTGTCCATAACTAGAGCATGCGAACTCCGATTCACTTGAAATTTGAAATGTGGCCTCATAGGGCCATCTTTGTCACGTCATACTGATTACACCTTGATTGGGTAGCCATTTTTTTAGCATCATCCATCCGAATCCACTCAACTATCGTCCATAATTTCTATTGCAATCGATTTTCAATCCAACCACTTTAGCCAAATCCATAATATCCTAGCCTAACCAAAAGGCGAGATAACACCAATCATGTAGACTTTTCTTTTACAAAGAGGTGCTTTATTCATTCATTGCAAGAAAATATGGCCGCAAGTGTTCCGCAATCCACGTTCTTGGAACAATATTGCCATCTAGTCGACATAACTTGTAAGCTCCAGGGGGAATTATTTTGCATACAATTAAGGGACTTTCCTTGTTTGGACCTAATGATCCATCTGCAGAATTTCTTGTGTTTGCCCTCACCCTTCGGAGTACTAAGTCTCCTTATTGAAATGATCTTGCTTTTACTCATGATATGTTGTATTTTGAGATTCTTCTCTGATATTCTACAGTCCGAATAGCTACTTCATTTCTCAGTTCATGTATTAAATCTAATGATTCTCTCTTCAATTCTTGGTTTGGATCAAATGCATATGCGATCCTTCGATGTGAGGGTATCTCAATTTCGATTAGAAACATTGCTTCACATCCATATGTTAGAGAATAAAGGGCATGACCCATTGAATTTCTAGCGGATGTTCGATAGGCCCAGAGTACAAGTGGCAATTCTTCTACCAAATATCTTTTGACTTTGTTCAATCGTTTTTTCAAGATAGTCTTAATAGTCTTATTTTCTGTTTCAATGGCTCTAATAGCCTTTGGATGTTTCATGGAAGAAAAGCTTTTGATAATCCCATTCTTATAGCAAAATCAAGAAAATTCTTCGCTTTCAAATTGTGTTACATTACCAGATATAGTCTTATAAGGGATCCCGAATCTGGTAATAATGTTTTTAATGACAAATTTAAGCACCTTCCCGGAAGTAATTTTGGGGAGTGGTTCTGCTTCTACCCATTTAGTAAAGTAGTCAATGACCACTACAACATTTTTCGCTCCTCCTTTGGAATTGGCAATGGCCCAATTAAATCGATTCCCCATATATCAAAGGGCCATAGACAAGAAACCAGAGTTAATTGACTTGGCGACAAACGCAGAATCTTTGAGTGTTTCTAGCATCTTTCATATTTCTTTACATACTTAATAGCTTTACCTGCCATTCGAGGCAAATAAAACCTTGTCTCGTTATTTTCTTTGCCAACTTTGCCCCGTTGGAATGATCTCCGCAAAATTCTTCATGCGCTTCCACCAGCAATTTCATCCCATCCACCAAACTTACACATCTAAAGTAAGATAAGGCGTATCCTTTCTTGTATAGAACTCTATCTATCATTGTGAAAGTCAAAGCCTGTTGCCCGATTTTCTTAGCTTCCATTTTGTCAGATGGTAATATCCCCTTGGAAAGATATTCGACAATAGGTGACATCCAAGTGTCATTATAATGATCATCTGCCCTTGGATGATTAGTTCCTTTATATGGGATTTCTTCAATAATTTCTCATTCTTCTCTTCTTGTGCCATAGTCCGGGATGTAGTTAGAACTAACAATTCCTTCTCTTGTTTGGCTATTCCCTCTTCGATACTGGGATTTTCTTGGTAACTTACCAGTATGATACGGGTCTCTTGGGCTCCTCTCGAACTAGCCAACTTCGCTAATGAATCCGCTTGAGAGTTTTCTCCCCTTAGAACTTGGTGTATAGAAAAATCTTCAAATACGGTGATTATTTTCGATGCTTTCTTTACATACAAGGATAGTTTGGCATCCTTAGTCTGATATACCTACTTTATTTGGTTTACCATTAGCTGAGAATCACTAAAGACTTGTATTCGTGGGATCTTGAGTTCTAAGGCTAGAGTCAATCCCACTACTATTGATTCATATTCGGCTATATTATTTGTTGCGGGGAACCCTAACTTTATTGCGTAATGTAGGCAGTGCCCTTCCAGTGTTATTATAACATATCCCACCTCGGATCCCTGCTCATTTGTTGCGCCATCCATAAACAACTTCCATACGGGTTTTTGATCCCTTTATTTCTCCGATTTTTCTTTAACAGAGTTAATACATTCATTAATAAAGCCCACTAACGCTTTCCCTTCGATTACTGTCCGTGGTTGAAATTCAATGTCATACTAGCTAAGTTCAATTCCCTACTTTACCAGCCTACCCGAAGTTACAGGCTTACTGAAGACTTGTTTGAGTGAAAAGTTAGTAAATACTCTAATTGGATGCACTTAAAATTATGCCCTAAGTTTTCATGCTGTAAGTATCAAGCGGTAAGCTATTTTTTCTATTACCGGGTATCCAACCTTTGCGTCTTTTAATCGCCTACTCACATAGTAAACAGGAAGTTGAGCCTCATTTTTCTCTCTAATCAAAACCGAACTAATTGCATGCTCTAAAAATGCTAGGTATAAGTACAAGACTCGTTATCGGAGCTGGATAATATTGGTGGTCTTTCAAAATGATTTTTTAATTCATGGAAGGCTTTCTAACAATCCTCTCCCTGTTCAAAGTTTTTCCTTTTCTTGATCACGTTGAAAAAAGGGATGCGCTTATCAGTTGCTTTGGAGATAAACCAGCTTAGGGCAACGACCATACCATTTAAATTCTTACATCCTTACTAGTTTTGGGCTCAGCCATGTCTTTGATAACTTGAATCTGGTATGGACTAGCTTCATTTCCTTGAGCGCTCACAATATAGCCTAAAAACTTCGCAGAATGAACCTCGAAAGAGCATTTCTAGGGATTCAGTTCCATTTGATATTTCCATAATATCTCGAACATCTTTTTTTGGTCTTCAACGTGACTCTTAGCTTCATAAGATTTTACTAGCATATCATCAACATAAACTTCCATATTTCGACCAATCTGTTCTTTGAAATTTCTATTGACTAATATTTGATAGGTGGCTCCTGCATTCTTTAACCCAAAAGGCATTGCTTTGTACCAGAAAATTCCCCTATCGGTAACGAAACTTGTTTGCTCTTCATCAGGTATAAACATAGGCATCTGATTGTATCCCGAGCAAGTATCCATGAGGGATAACAACTTATGTCCACTAGTTACATCATCCAACTGGTCTATCTAGGGCAACAGGTAACAATCTTTTGGATATGCCTTGTTCAAACCAGTATAATCAACGCAAGTCCTCCACTTGCCATTCGACTTCTTTACCAATACTGGGTTTGCTAGCCATTTTGGGTAAAAGATTTCCTGAATGAATTCTTTTTCAAGTAACCTTTTAACTTCTTCTTTTAGGGCCTCGGATCGCACCTTATCAAATTTTCTCTTCTTCTGTTGGATGGGGGTCACTTATAGATTAATATTTAGTGCATGGAATGTAACTGATGGATCAATCCCGACCATATCTGAATGAGACCATGCAAACATGTCTCTATTAGACTTAAAAAACTGAATTAAGTCCACCTTCAAGCCACTTTCCAACTCCTTTCCCACTTTGAATATTTTGTTTTGATCATTTGGGCCTATACATGTTTCCTTAAGGTCTTCTATATGTTTTATCCTTTCCACTTTCCCACGTCAATCAAATTCTGTGATGATTTCTGTGAGAAATGCGGATTAAGGATCTTAAGGCTAGCATAAACACTAGAGGGGGGTGAATAGTGTTTTAGAGAATTGTTAAATCTTTTTGAGTTTTTGTTAATTTAAACACAAATGTATGCAATATTTAGACACTGATATGACCAAAGAATCAAACATGGATGCAAATATAAAGTAAAAGCAACAAAGGAAAGAACAAACCGGATTTTATACTGGTTCGGAGTTACCCTACATCGGTCCCGCACATAAGTACGGATTTCCTTTCAAAAAACAATCTTTACAATTACACCCTTGATTTCAAGGCAACGAGGTACACCCTTCAGAATCACAATCCTCTGGGTAGAGATACTTGATTTTGTAGGAAACAATTTCACCCAATTACCCAAGGCTATAATCACACCTTATCTCGCTTGATTGATTTCCAAGGCTACAATCACACCTTTTCTCGCTAAGTTGATTACAAAAAGCCTATAACTCTGAATAGCATTGAGGATCTTATTGAGATAGTGATAGAGAATCAGACAAGAGATAATCTAGTTAGATTCAATGTTGATTTCGATAGAGTAATGGTAAGAATTTGTATATAGAAATGTGCAAGAAGAAGAGGAGTGAAAAACCAGAAAATATATGTTAAAATTCGTTGAAACCAACCCCTATTTATAGAAGAACAACAACCATGTCCATTCATGAAGAGTTATGACGAATAGGCACTTCTTTTGAAATTAAAATTTTGACCTCAACTGACACCATGTCGACATGGGGTACTTGAGTATATCGACATCCCAAAGGGATTTTTGGTGTTTTGATTTTCTTTGAAAATAACCTTTATCTTATATTAAAACTATTCTAAACTTTATAAATGTACTTGACTATAATTAAAATACACAAGTAAATATATAGAATAATATATACAAAATTTTACTATAACTTTATATTTAAATCTAAGTAAAAATATTAAATATATTATTATTAAAGATAGTTAAAATCACAGATAATTTGATTTGGAAATTAAAGATTATTTTGAGGCTAAAAATATTTAAAATCAGGACAGATGTTTTGATGCTTTTAAAAGGAAGGTTTTGAAAATATTTTGAAAACAAGATATAATTTTGTAAAAATCATTTTGAGTAAAAATTAACGGATACAAAACAATGTTCCACTAGATTTTTCGTAGGTTCCATCCTACTTAGGGTTTCACCCCTTTAACGGGCTCGAAGTGGATTCAATTTCACGAATAAATTGGATTTTAAGATGCCAGTGCTTTTCTAGGAGTTTTAACAAAATTCCTAATAATAAATTACTTGAACTCTTGATAATCTTGATACACATGAGTCTTCAATCTTGATATCTTGAATCTTTATACTGTACAGTCTTTATTCTTGTTACCTGCATGGTTAAATCCTGCATATACATATATATCTAAATTTATACTGTTAGTATTTATATTTTATAATCTATTCCAAGTTTGTTGTCATCAAAACCATCATCTCACGGACTAACAATCTCCTCCTTTTTGATGATGACAAACTTTTTTTATAAAATATTACTTCTATCCTAATAAATCCCTCGTAATCTATGCTTACTTCTATCCTAATAACTCCCCCTTAATCTATGCCTAACTACCATATTTTATACTTCTCCCCCTTTGTCATCAACAAAAAACTAACTCTAAACTATATAACACCAAACTATAAAACTCCCCCTAAATCTAATACTCTACGACATGTGATTATAATGATAGTGTTATCATAAATAATCAACACTTAGATCTAATAATAAACCTAATCCTAAACTACTAACTATTCTAAGTATATAATAACCATATAGTTATATGTATTAATAGGAAGAACACATGTAAGAACACAATTTATTTATTAATCATGTAGTTATATTTACATTTTCATGGAAAACGTAAGAAGGAACATACAACAATGGTAAAGAGAGAAAAGAAATTAATGTGTGTTTTTGAACATAGGAGATCTATGAATCGAACAGTTTGGATAGTGGAAACAGAAATTTCCACGTCGTTCGATAAGATTCCCATTCTTGTCAAAACACACTTCACTAACGCAAACGACCCTGTCGATATCTTCCGCATGTGTTTCTTCCATGGGTTCTTCTACTTCTTCTTCGCTGGCCTCTTGTTCTTGATCTCCTGAAGAGTCTTCATCAATCAAGATTGGGTTAGCATGATTGTCCATTAGAAATTTTTGTAAATTCCTAAGGATTTTGCCTTGCCTCTCTTGTTCCTTGGCCATTCGAAGTTGCATTACTTGGATTTCAGTCATTAACTGAAGTGCATCATTCAGAGAATCCTCCATTTTAGTCACACAAGCGAGAGTAGTACGTTGAAACGGACCAGAAGTAGGGAAGGGGAACGAAAAGGTTGATTTTATATTTGATTTGGAAGAAGAGGCCATAGTTTAATTAATTTCAGAAGTTAGAATAGAGAGAGAACAGAGAGAATGATCAAAAATTCAAAAATAAGAAGAATATATAACCAATTATTTGAATTTTGGTGGGAAAAATTTCAAAATTTTAAAAACATTGTATGTCGACATAGGGTAGAGGGGTATGTCGACATAGTTCTTGAATTTTTGCCTATTTAATTTATTTTGAATTAATTTTTAATTATACTTGTTATTTATATTTTATATTTCAGTTATTGAACAAATACCTGATTCTCTTCTTCATTTGGTAAATATAGATTCATTTAAAGGTTTTTTTAAGATATCAGCAATTTGATTCTCAGAATTGATATAATCTAAAGTGATTACTTCCTTACTTATATTATCTCTGAGAACATGATGTCTGATACCAATATGTTTAGTTCGAGCATGTTGAGTGGTATCTTTGGATAAATTTATCGCACTGGTAATATCACAATAAATTGGTGATTTTGAAATATTTAAACCATAATCTTTTAAAGTTTGTTGCATATATATTACTTGAGAATAAGCCCCAAAGAACCAGAAATATACTCTGCTTCAATTGTTGATAAAGAAACTGTGTTTTTCTTTTTACTAAACCAGGAAATAAGAGAATGCCCCAAAAAGTGATAAGTTCCGCTTGTACCTTTTCGGTCTGATTTACAACTAACATAATCAGCATCACAGTAAGATATTAAATCAAAAGAATCATTTCTAGGGTAAAATAAGCCATAATCAGAGGTGTGTTTAACATATCTTATGATACGTTTTACGGTTTTTAAGTGAGTCTCTTTAGGTTGAGATTGATATCTTGCATAGAGACAAACACTATGCATGATATCAGGTCTACTAGCAGTAATGTAGAGTAGTGATCCAATCATTCCTCTATATAATTTTTGATCTACATCTTTCGAGAGATCTTCTTTACTAAAGTACTCATTGGTTGCCATGGGAGTGGGTTTTCCACTCGCAGTAGTCAAACCAAATTTATTAATTAGGTCTTTAGCATATTTTTCTTGACTAATAAAGATACCATTATCTAATTGTTTTATTTGTAATGCTAAAAAGAAATTTAATTCACCCATATGACTCATCTCAAACTCTTTTGTCATTATTTACGAAAATTCTTTATTCATTTCAAAATTAGTTGATCCAAAAATGATATCATCTACGTAGACTTGTACTAGTTGAATATCATTTTTATTTCTTTTAATAAAAAGAGTATTATCTACTTTACAATTTCAAAATTTGATTGCAATAAATAAGATCTTAGTCTATCATACCAGGCTCTAGGAGCCTGTTTTAGGCCATATAAATCTTTCTTAAGTTTGTAAACATGATTAGGTAATTTTTCATTTTCAAAAAGTGGTGGTTGTTCAACATATACTTCCTCTTTTACAAATCCATTTAAAAATGCACTTTTAACATCCATTTGATATAATTTAAAATTATTATGATTTGTGAAAGCAAGTAGAATCCTAATGGCTTCTAATCTTGCTATGCGAGCAAATGTTTCATCAAAATCTATTCCTTCTTCTTGACAAAACTTTGAGCGACCAAACGTGCGTTATTTCTAACTACCTCTCCTAGTTCATTCATTTTATTTTTATAAACCCGTTTAGTTCCAATTATAGTTTTATTTTCAGTTCTAGGAACAAGTTCCCAAATATCATTTCTAGTAAACTAATTTAGTTCTTCTTGCATAGACAAAATCCATGAATCATCAGTTGATGCTTCTTTTGGATTTTTGGGTTCAATAGTTGATATAAAAGCTACATTACTCATTTGACTTAGTTGATTTATAGTTTTAACTACAGATTGCATATCTCCTAGTATATTTTCAATAGGATGATCTTTTGAAAGTTTAGACCTTTTATTAGGATGATTAATTTCATTATTAGTTTCAGTTGACTCTTGATTTTGAGTAATTAAATCATCTTCGTCATTTGTATCTTCAAAATTTTTGAAATTTTCATCGAATGACACATGCATTGTTTCTTCGGTTTAGTTTTTAAATTAAATACTCTGTACGCTTTACTTCTATTAGAATATCCGATAAATATACCTTCGTCGGATTTAGGATCAAATTTATCTAAGTTATCTTTAGTATTTAAAATAAAACATTTACTTCCAAAAGTTCTTAAATAAGATACTTTAGGTTTTTTTGAGTGAAGAAGTTCATAAGAAGTCTTATTAGTTAAAGGTCTAATTAAAATTCTATATAAAATATAACCGGCAGTAGCAACTGCTTCTGCCCAAAAATTCTTTGGTAATTTACTGTCTGAAAGCATACTCCACACTCTTGAATCGTCCTATTTTTACGTTCTACTACACCATTTTGTTGTGGAGTTCTTGTAAATGAAAAATTGTGATTTATTCCCTTTTTATTGCAGAATTCCTCAAATTTTTCATTTTCAAATTCACCATCGTGATCACTACAAATGGTTATAATTTTTAGAGAAAGTTGATTTTGAATCCTTTTTGTAAATTTCTTAAAACATTCAAAAGTATCACTTTTATGTTTCAAAAATATTGTCCATATAAATTTAGAATAATCATCTACAATTACAAAAACATATATACTATGATTTATTGACAGAATTTAAGATGGATCAAATAAATCAAGGTAAAGTAATTCAAGAGGTTTTGAAGTTGAAATCATATCTTTTAATTTAAAGGAACTTTTTCTTAATTTTTCTAATTGACATGCATCACATAGACTATCTACTTTAAAATTCATAGGAAGACCTCTTACTAGATCATGTTTTGATAGTATAGATAAGAGTTTGAAATTCAAATGGCCAAATCTCTTATGCCAAATCCAAGGGTCACTTGTATTTGCCAAAAGACATAAGTTATCATTTGAAACTTTCATACTAAGAATATAAATATTCTTTTTCCTATCTCCCTCAAATATTATGGTTGAATTGTTATCTTCAATGTGACATTTATCTTTTTCAAATTTAATTTTATATCCTTTATCGCAAAGTTGACATATACTTAGCAGATTATGTTTCATATTTTTAACTAGCAAAACATTAGTAATAATAGGAGTTTCATAGTTACCGACTTTGTCGATGCCAATCAAATATCCTTTTGAATTGTCTCCAAAGTTAACAATTCCTCCGTCATTGTATATTATATCATTTAACATATCTGGATTGCCAGTCATGTGTTTAGAAAATCCACTATCGAGTATCCACTTGTCCTTTCTGATCTGCACAATTTATCCATTGTGTATTGATTCCTCAATAGCCATAAAGCATGATTCCTGCACATCAAACAATTTTGGTAGACAACTTGAATTTGAACATTGATTATATGCAGACTCAAAAGACAATGATGATCTAAATATTTCTAAACTAGTATTAACAAACATAGCCATTTTAAAACTTTTTCAAAAATCATATTATGAAACTTTGAAAACCTTGCTCTGATACCAAATATGAGAAATGCGGATTAAGAATCTTAAGGCTAGCATAAACACTAAAGGGGGGGTGAATAGAGTTTTAGAGAATTGTTAAATCTTTTTGAGCTTTTGTAATTTAAACACAAATGTATGCAATATTCAGACACATATATGATCAAAGAATCAAACACAGATGCAAATATAAAGTAAAAGCAGTGAAGGAAAGAACACACCGGATTTTATACTGGTTCAGAGTTACCCTACATCCAGTCCCGCACACAGGTATGGATGTCCTTTCAAAAAACAATCTTTACAATTACAACCTCGATTTCAAGGCAACGAGGTACACCCTCCAGAATCACAATCCTCTGGGTAGAGATAGTTGATTTCCCGAGCAACAAGTTCACCCAATTGATTTTCCAAGGCTACAATCACACCTTATCTTGCTTTATTTCCAAGGCTACAATCACACCTTTTCTTGCTAAGTTGATTACAAAAAGCCTATAACTCTGAATAGCACTGAGGATCTTGTTGAGATAGTGATAGAGAATTAAACCAGAGATAACCTAGTTAGATTCAATGTTGATTTCGGCAGAGTAATGGTAAGAATTTGTATATAGAAATGTGGAAGAAGAAGAGAAGTGAAAAACCAGAAAATATATGTTAAAATTCGTTGAAACCAACCCCTATTTATAGAAGAACAACAGCCATGTCCATTCGTGAAGAGTTATGACGAATAGACACTTCTTTTGAAATTTAAATTTTGAACTCAACTGATACCATGTCGACATGGGGTACTTGAGTATGTCGACATCCCAAAGGGATTTTTGGTGTTTTGATTTTCTTTGAAAATAACATTTATATTATATTAAAACTATTTTAAACTTTATAAATATACTTGACTATAATTAAAATACATAAGTAAATATATAGAATAATATATACAAAATTTTACTATAATTTTATATTTAAATCTAAGTAAAAATATTAAATATATTATTATTATTAAAGATAGTTAAAATAACGGATAATTTGATTTTGAAATTAAAGATTATTTTGAGGCTAAAAATATTTAAAATCAGAATAGATGTTTTTGACGCTTTTAAAAGGAAGGTTTTGAAAACATTTTGAAAACAAGATATAATTTTGTAAAAATCATTTTGAATAAAAATTAGCGGATACAAAACAATGTTCCACTATATTTTTTGTAGGTTCCATCCTACTTAGAGTTCCATCCCTTTAACGGACTCGAAGTGAATTCCATTTACGAATAAATTGGATTTTAAGATGCCAATGCTTTTCTAGGAGTTTTAACAAAATTCTAATAATAAATTACCTGAACTCTTGATAATCTTGATACTCATGAGTCTTCAATCTTGATGTCTTGAATCTCTATACTGTACAGACTTTATTCTTGTTACCTGCATGGTTAAATCCTGCATATACATATATATCTAAAATTATACTATTAATATTTATATTTATAATCTATTCTAAGGTTGTTGTCATCAAAACCATCATCTCACGGACTAACAATTTCTTCTTCTTCTACGGAATTAGCATCAGCCCTCTTTCTCTTGCTTCCAAGGGAAATGTACTTTTCAAACATATGTTTACTAGTTTTATTAGATCTTACTTTTTCTTTGAATGTTGGACGTAAAAATCCATCATCCAAAGGCCCAAAAACAGAGAAGAATCATGGTAATAAGAATACACCATCTTATATTGATCAAGCATTGCAAAGTTCATCATGCGGGAGCTGAATTGTTCTCTGTGGATAGTTCCCTAACCCCTCTTAGTTAAGAATTTAACCATTATATATTTTGGCGAGACAAAAGCGCCCACCTCATCAGATGCGGGTTGACTAAAGGAAGCATGTAGTATAATGGTTGGTTGATGATTACAAAGAGAGTATCAAAAGTCCAACAACATGGCGGTACTCTTTTCTGCACTAGCAACTTCACTTGTCCTATTGGAGTTGACCCCTTATTGTTGAACCCAAAGTTAGGTTCACGGCTGGGTTCTAACTTGTCTTCTGGAATGCCTATTTGATCAAAGGCATGTTTGAAAATAACATTGACTGTGCTCTCGGTGTCTATAAGAATCTTGGACACTGTAAAAAGTCCAATTTGAGCTGTGATCATGAAGGGGTCATTATGAGGGTGATGGATCCCTTTCTTCAGCTCTTGGGGAGTAACAACAAGATTTGACATTGGTACATTGAGTAGTGGACTTTTAAGCGGGGGCTCTTCTTGAATGGAGAACACTCTTCTCTAACTTCCTTAATGTATCTATTTCTAGCTCCCTTGCTAGTCCCAATTGGGTATGGCCCTCATGGATTACATCAATCCTATTCAATGGCGACTCAAGCTTAATGGATCTTCTTCTTCCAAGATGTTGATAGCAATATTAGGAAATTTTTGCGTACCATCCCCAGTCTATGGTGCCTTTTGCTTATCTTGGATGAATTCTTTTAATTGCCCTTCACATATTAGTTTCTGAATGATTCCAGCGAACACCCGGCATTTATCAGTTTTGTGGCCATTTGCTTTGTGATAAGCGCAGTAGTCATCCCCCTTTCTCTGTTCAGGATAATTTTTAGCCTTGAACGAAGCCGGGAAATTAACCTTCTCCTTGGTCATGGCATATATGTAAGACAATGGTTTGTTTAAATTGATTGAATTAGTATTGGGTTCCTCCTATCTTGTTCTCTTGTGTCCCCAATCTGATCTAAATCTTGCACCCTCTTTCCTCGGATTAGCTTTCTTTTTAGCATAATATAATTCATCCATTCGAATGAATTTATAGCTTGGAAATGGAAATCTTGTAAATCCTTACACCCATACACAAAGAGTTCCTTCTAGAACGATGTATTCTCTATCAGCCCGAAATGCACTGCTATGAGCTTATCTCTGTCATTCATATCTTTGGCTTTCAGTGCTTATGTATTGAATCTTCTGAGGTAATCGCCTAGTGATTCCCCCTTCCTTTGCTTAATGTTTGCTAGAACAATGTAATCAATGGTCGGATCCTTGCATATACAAAATTGGGCGGAGAATTCATTAGAAAATTGCTTCCACGAGTAGATAGTCTTCTCACAATATTGTCGGTACCACTTCGCAGCCGCCTCTTGAAGTGTTATCGAGAATAATCTACATCGAATTGCTCAAATGCATTGCACAAATCCATTTGGCTATCAAAATCCATCAAGTGATCATTAGGATTAATGGTACCATAAAATGTCAGGGTTAGGATCTTGACATAAGATGGGATAACTACCGGCATGATATCATCTCTTAATGGAGCAACTCATTCATTGTCATTTGCTTGCTCATCAAAAGTTCTCTTCCCTTTTGCATTTAGCATATCATAGATTTCCTTTTCTGCTACATCTTTCAAATAAGCGTCAGTGTCGTGATAGCTTTTTCGGTTTGGGCTGTATTCTTTTAAGGTCGTGCTTCTAGATTGCTAGAGAGATTTATCTAGCATCCTTCTTTGATGATCGAATTTAATCATGTGATGTTCTTTTTTCTTTCACAATGTCAGATCTATCTTTCTCTTACTCTCATTGGTATAAACTTTTAAGTTTCTTCTTGGGGAGAACATCTCACCTCCAGTTGTTGGTTTTGTAGTTATGGAAGACTTTTGAGATAAAGCTGCTTTGAGGAGCTCTTGCATTTCCAGCAATTATTGCTCTAGATGCCTAATCTTGATTACATTGTCGTCTGGTTGTGCTGGGATTGACGGCTACCCATGTACAACTCCCTCCAAGTTAAAAGTTGGAGCAATGTTTTCCTCCAAAGTTGTGGTATGTATTGGTTCTTCGTCCATTCGATTAAGCCTTTTAGATTTCATTTTCCTACATCAGGTTAAATAATCCATAATTAGTCTATAAGGGAACTGCAAAGTCAAAGGTTCGAGCCATCCTTCTAGTGCTAAAAATGTTAACAAGAAATCTTGTCAACATTCCAAAGCTAAGTTGTTAACAAGAAAGGTTGCTAACACTTTAAAGGAAGTTTTTAGAAGTGATCAATCTTTTCGAAACCCCTTTCGAATGAGTTAATTGGGACAGATTGGCTTCAGAAGGTCGCCTTATGAATGTGTTAATTGTAGATAAAAAGATCAATCAACTCTTTAAAATGAAAGTAAGGAAGAGAATAGCTCATCCATGACCCCTTTCGAGTGAGTCGAAAGGGTCATACGCGTCTCCTTTTAAGCAGATCGAAAGTATCATTCATATCCCCCTTTCGAATATGTTGAAAGGGCCATTTTGCATGTTAGCACCAAAACTAGTCACTAACACCCAAATGTAAATGAAAGCACCAACTAACAGTCACTGATAACAGATAAAGTGTGTGTAGAGAGTAATAATATGAAGAACAGTTAAAATTAAAATGAAAGCAGTAAAGAACAACAAATTTTATAGTGGTTCGGCTAACTTCGGCCTACGTCCACTCTAGAAGTTTCCATTTTATTAATGTTCGAATCAATTACAGTTACAAAGTGGTAGACTGGCCTTAGTCTTAGGAAATAAAAAGTCAGAGAGAAGAAGAGGACCCCCCTTTCTGAACCCCTACAAGCTGTTTTTATAGGCGAATTTTGAGTTGCTGGGCTTTTCGAACGGTAAAGGTCCATTAAGAATTTCCACCGAGCCATCTTCGCCGAGCGACCCATGCCGAGCCGCTAATGCCGAGCGAGGTGCGAGGTGTCGAGGTATCGAGGTGCGAGGTATCGAGGTATCAAGGTGCAAAGTATCGAGGTGCGAGGTATCGAGGTGCGAGGTATTGAGGTATTGAGGTGCGAGGTATCTAGGTGCGATGTATCGAGGTATCGAGGTATCGATGTGCGAGGTATCGAGGTATGAGGTATCGACGTATCGAGGTGCGAGGTATCGAGGTGCGATGTATCGAGGTATCGAGGTGCGAGGTATCGAGGTGCGAGGTATCGAGGTGCGACTCCTTTATGCCGAGTGGCAACCAATGCCGAACCATTTCTAATGCCGAACGATTCTTTTATGCCGAGCGGGGAGTGTAGACCGAAACGAACTACTTGTGCTGTGCATTCCTTCCATTTCTTGACCAAATGACATATCCAAGTAAACTTCATCCTTCGAAACCAAATCCATCATACTCCAACCTCGATAGTCATGAAGTTGGTTAGGTTGAATCCGCCTACTTATGGCTTTGACAAAAGGCGGGTTAACAGTTTGCCCCCCAAAACATGCCTTTCTAATGGAAGGTGCATTTTGTAGCACAATAAGCTGGATGTTCGTATCATGTTAATGACCTGCAAAGAAATTAATAGCCTTATCTGACCACGAATGACGATCATTCCGGATCGTATGTCATTCGGGGTGGCATGTGACCGTTCGAGGCGAGTTATGATCGTTCACGATCTGGTGCCATTCGTGGCAAGTTGTGACCATTCGTGGTCAGGTGCCATTCGAGGCGAGTTGTGACCGTTCATGGTCGGGTGTCGTTCGAGGCGAGTCGTGACCATTCACGGTCGGGTGCCGTACGAGGCGAGTTGTGATCGTTCGCGATCTGGTGCCGTTCGAGGTGAATTATGGCCGTTCATGGTCGGATGCCGTTCGAGGCGAGTTGTGTGTGCCTGGGAGGGACTTAGTATCATTAATGTCAGATTTCACGTTTGAGGGAGTTTTTGAACTGTTTGTCGTGGCGGCTTATCGCCATCTCAGAGCATGCCTAAGGACCATTCGCGACCCCGTACACGTGTAAGTGGCTTAGCCGTCATGGAATCACAAATAGCAGATTTTCATTCAAAATAAGTCTTTCAACGGAAATGTCGAACTAAATCAAGTCCAAACATGAGAAATGGAAAATAAAAGCAAAATAGGGACGTCCAAGTACAAACACCTACATTGATGCGATTTATGGTCGTATCAGAGCATGCCTGAGGATCGTTCGCGGTCCTGTACATGTGTAAATGACTTAATCGCGTTGGTGTGGAGTTTGCCACTTATTCGTCATTATTTCAATCAGCTGATGCCTCGATCTCGAGCCGTTCCCAGTTGGTGTAGGTGGTGGCCGCTCTCGTTCCACCGTCGTTGTTCCCCTTCTCACATATTACGATAGCAAACCATTTCGGATATGTCCCTCAACCTCATCCTTCAAGTGTCTGCAGTCATTCGTGCTATGACCGTTCAGTTCGTGGAATAAACAATACTTGTCTGACCTTTTTTTATTGCTGGTCGGATCCCTTCTCATTGGCCTCCGATAGGGAATCTGCCCCCTAGTGTCTTGGTAAATTCGTTCCAAAGTCTCATTCAGCTTCGAATAAGGGGTGAATCTCGGTTCCTTTCGTTTTCCTTTATCAGTTCTTGAATCTTTTTTAGGAGGATTTTCACCCTTGACTGCATAAACATCATCTCCTTCTCCTTCGTCTCTCTCAACATTTGCATTCTCTAATCGTAAAAATCCTTCGGCCTCATGATAAAACTCCCCTAGATCCATAGGTGGATCCATTATCAGTGAATTTTTGAACTCTGTTCCATTAGCTATGCCACATACAATTGCCATTAAGACCATGGATGGATCTGGTCGATCCACCGATGCTGCCGCTGCATTGAATCGCGTCAAAAAGCTCCTCAAAGATTCCCCGGTCCTCTGTTTTAGAGCTGCCAAACTCATCACATTCTTAGGTCTCAAAATGTGAACTCTGAACTGTCTCATAAACTTCTCAGTCAACTCAGTAAACGTTCCAAGGGAACCACTCTCCAATTGTCTAAACCATAGTGCTGCTATGTCTATCAGATACAATGGGAAGCATCGAGCCATGACTTCCTCTGATGTCCCTAGCACTTCCATATGCCTCATGTACTTTGTAAGATGATTCGTAGGATCCGTCCTCCCATTATACATCTCCATTGATGGTAGCTTAAAATCTGGTGGGTTCCTAGCTCGCTTGATAGTAGGAGTAAAGGGACTCCTATTCACATCCTTCAAGTCTTTGCTTGCCAATCCACCTCTCATAGCTCGTCTAACCATCTCCGCCAGTCTATCATTATCACCAAGCTGTAATCCTTATCCGCTGCCTCTGGTCTGCCCCCCGAGTTGATAAGGGAATTCTGGTATATACTCCTCATCTCGTACTCCTGCACTCCTATTGGTGTCGGTTTGGACAGCGTTATCTGGTATCCCTCCATGGATTGGTTCAGCATTCCCTGGTGGTATGCCCCCATGTCTAGATCCATTTGGATTGATAGCCGTCTGCTGATTAGGTGCTGCCCCCTGCTGAGCTATTCTCTCTGCTTGCTGGTTGAGCGCTTCTGATTCATCTCTAAGGACATGAGCTCCTGCATTTCCTGCCTGTGCAAATTGTCTGAGAAAACCTTGCATCATCTCCTCTTGCCTTTTCAACATTGCTTCCATCTCGTCTCTGGTGATGTAGGTGGATGCTTGACCTGCTCCAGCTCCAGAGGAAGCCTCTTGACTTCCCTCCTGATTGTTCCTTTCTGTCACTTGCTTTCTTGTTGATGGCCTAGCCATTGCTTTCTAGAGTCCAAGTTCCTAGCTCCAAAATCCCTGAGTGCTAGCCTTCTCGGTGAAAGCACCATAATGTTAGCACTAAAACCAGTCACTGACACCCAAATGTAAATGAAAGCACCACTGATAACAGATAAAGTATGTGTAGAGAGTAATAATATGAAGAACGGTTAAAATTAAAATGAAAGCAGTAAAGAACAACAAGTTTTATAGTGGTTCGGCTAACTTCGGCCTACGTCCACTCTAGAAGCTTCCTTTTTACTAATGTTCGAATCAATTACAGTTACAAAGTGGTAGACTGGCCTTAGTCTTAGGAAGTAAAAAGTCAGAGAGAAGTAGAGAAGAAGAAGACCCCCCTTTCTGAACCCCTACAAGCTGTATTTATAGGGGAATTTTGAGTTGCTGGGCTTTTTGAACGGTAAAGGCCTATTAAGAATTTCCACCGAGCCATCTTCGCCAAGCGACCCATGCCGAGCCGCCAATGCCGAGCAAGGTGCGAGGTGTCGAGGTATCGAGGTGCGAGGTATCGAGGTGTGGGGTGAGAGGTATCGAGGTATCGAGGTATCGAGGTATGAGGTATCGAGGTACGTGGTATCGAGGTACCGAGGTATCGAGGTACGAGGTATCGAGGCGCTAGGTATTGTGGTATCGAGGTGCGACTCCTTTATGCCGAGCGGCAACCAATGCCGAACCATTTCTAATGCCGAACGATTCTTTTATGCCGAGCAGGGAGTGTAGACCGAACGAAGTACTTGTGCCGTGCATTCCCTCCATTTCTTGACCAAATGACATATCCAAGCAAAATTCATCATTCGAAACCAAATCCATTGTACTCCAACCTCGATAGTCGTGAATTTAGTTAGGTTGAATCCGCCTACTTATGGCTTTGACAAAAGGCGGGTTAACACTGCCTTTAAAAGAAGAACTCGCTTCCAAAAGTGTAGTTTCTACTGCCATGGAAGGTATTCCTTCGAAAGGGTTGTATATTTGAAATTTCTAAACTCCTTTCGAAGATGTCCAACCAACAAATACAACTTGATGTTCATACATTAAGTCCCTTTCAAAACCCGTTTTCATCAGGTTGAAAGGGTGTTTACTCTTTCAAAGGACTCAATGTACAATATATAAGATTTACATTCAGTATGCTACGGAATAACATCTTGGACAATATAATATAAGTTCAATGAACTTATTAATATTAAAATATCATCATCATGTCAATTTAACATTTGATATAACGAACCATGATGATAATAAGGTTCGAATTCACATTGTCTAAGTTAATCCCTTAACATTACATAAGTCAAATAGGGGTTAAGAAAATAGGTGAGCATCATGTGTAATAGGTCTTTAATCAAGCTAATGGCCAAAATGATCTTCCTCATATTCAAAATCGATATTAGATCCATGCACCTACTCTTTTGCATTCATCTAGATTGGATTACAAATAAGAGAATTTTTTCCAAATTGATTTAGGGCTACGAAAGTTTGATCTTGCTATGAAATAAGAAGGATAATTATGAATTCAAATCCGGTCCCCTTTCTTGGACCCCTACGGTCGTATTTATATATGCAGGTTGACCCTCTTCCACATCCATCCTTTTGAAGCGGACGAAAGGCCTTTCTCCCAACCTTTCACATTCTTCCTTTTGCTTTCATCCTTTTACTCCCATAGCTTTGAATGCAGCCGCTTAGGTCTTCTTATTTTGCTTGAGTTAACCCTTTCGCCTTCATTAATAGTATACTAATAGTGGACGTTGTTCTGAAATTCCCTATATTACTTATGCATTCCTCTGAAACCTTTCGACGCCTTCCAAGGGTACGTAGCGAAAGATTCAAAGTTTCCTGTTATACTATTTTGATGTAAGCGGAAGCACCCCCAACTCCCTCTTATCCTTTGAAATCCCTCTTGGTTGCTTTATGATGACTGATTATTTGAGTAGGTAAGGAGTGCTTACGCGTAGTTTCGAAAGGACCGATAGATGACGATTGGATCATTGTGAAAGTTCATTGGGCTACATGTGAAGTTTTCTTTATGCTTTAGAAAAGTTCCAACCATTTCAAAGGGCTTGTTCTTGCTTTCAAAAGGTATGCACTAGAAAAATGTCTTTAAGTGGAAGATAGACAACGAGGAAACCAACTATTTCGAAGGAATTGATTCTTTTGTGCAAGTTTGTTGTCCCACTCTTCAATTTTTGAACCAGACCACCCATTCTACTATTTCATTTTCTAGAAGCCGAGCCTAGCTTCCTCACCACATCTTCGTCTCCTCATCCAACTCGCGTCTTTTCTCTCCGGCCTCCCTCTGCCGTAACCACCGCCTCTACACCTCCCCAGCCGAGACCGACCTAACCTACCTCTATGCCTCTCTCCTCCCTCTTTGCCCCTTTCTCTTCTTTCCTCCCTAAGCCTAGGTCGAGCCTCCACTACCACAACTCGTGTCTTTGCCGTGTTCTTCTAGTGTATATTAAGGTATATATACTTTGTGTGTTTGATTATCTTTCGAATGGAGTATGTATATATTATGTTCTGATTTTTTGTAAGTTCACAGAAAAGTACATATATATTAGTATATATATATTACATAACAGTTTGTTTATAGTTAGGTATATATAACAGTTTCGATTTTATCTCACATATTTAGTTATAATATATATATATATATGTTTGTGTATATATATCTAAAGTTTTATAAATGTTTTATATAGATTTCGTATGTTGCTGTAGAAGATTTAGATGTATATATATACTTATATATTGGTTATATGCGAATATACATGAGTTCGGTTTCGTTTATATATGAAGTATATATATTGTACTTAAGCCATATGATTTGTTGTATTACATATTATAAAGTGTATAAAGTTATCAAAGTATATAAAATTTATATATACGTAGATTGTTGTACTTCTTCTTTTACTGTATATATTATAAATGGTTTATGTTCTGTCAGTATAAATATTTAGTTGATAATATATTTGTTAATAATATGTTAGTTTATATATATTGTATAATATGTTAATATATATACATATATATTCACATAACTTAAGTTTCCAAATATATCATTATGTATATGCTTATAAAATTTGACTATATACCCGAGTATGTTTTCATGATTAGAGTCCTCTTCGATTAGGACTCCCCTAGTTTTGAATCTCGTATGCCTTTTCATACAACGAAATTGATTATGGAAATTTTTTGATTCTTGTATAAGATGGACTTTATATAAGTACAAGTGACATTGAAACTATTAATTTTGGATAGTACTTTATTTGAAAATGGAATCCTTATATATAACGGAATTTATATAAGAATGATTTGATATATTTAAGATTATTGATTTTGGAAAGTACTTTATCAGAAAATGAAATCCTTATATGTAACGAAATTTATATAATAATGATTTGATATATTTGAGATTATTGATTTTGGAAAGTACTTTATATGAAATGAAATCTTATATATACGAGAATTTATATAAGAGCGATATTTGAAGTTATGATTTTGAAAGGGTACTATATATGGTATATTATACTTGAAGTAAGAGGTATGGGGGAGTACCCTCTGTGAAGAAGTATAGTATGATATGCTTCAATCCGAATGGACTTGGGGAATCCAGGAATGGATTCTACCGATAAACCCTAATGGACTTGGGTGAATTCAGAAATGGATTTGAACTGATATGGTTGTCCGGACTTAAACTCATGAGTTCCTCGATTTTTTTTTAGGGTAGATGGTTCTTTAGTTTACCCAATGGAGGCACTTTCGATCCTGGGATCTGATGTTTATGGATCTTCAGGGAAGGAAGTGCATCCATTGCGTAAATCATTAAATCAGCAGCGTACCACTGCAGCAGGGGTCGATGGTCCCTTGTTTACGAAATGGCTATGATATTTTTCTAGAATCCGGAAGGTAGAAGGATCTTCTGGAAAGTTTTGTGCGCATTGCATAAACACTGGATCAGCAGCGGGCCATTACTATCATATTATCATCATCTGACATTGGATTTTGAGCAGTACTTCTCAAACCTATTTTTAAGTATTTTTCACTAGGTGTTGAAACAGGTCTACTAAGTACTTGGAGATTTCTAATCTTACGCCTGATCAACGTACGACCAAAGTCTGCAAGAACAAGGATAAACCGGTTAAGACATCGAGTTATAAAAGTATTTTGTTGAAGTATTATATAAAGAATATTTTGGTCATATTTTTTTCATCTTTTCTAAATACTTCAAAATATTTAAGATATTATCTATTTATGTACGACATGGTTTATTAGTGCCGTAAATATTGTGAGAAATTATTAATTCAATAAAATATATTTAAAGTAAATGATTGTTGATTTATTAATAATGTTTGAAAAATATCTTGAGAAAAAACTAATAAATTTATAAATATTGGAATTAATAAATAAGTTAAATCAAATAATTGTTGTTCTGAAAGAAATTTTGTAATAAATGTTAATTGAGATAAACTGGATAATAAGATAATGAACAAATGAAATAAATTTTGTATGATTATAATTTATATATAAGTATTTTTTTTGAAAATTAATAGTCAACTAAATTGGTTGTTGGAAATGATAATTTTTTATTTTCATTTATTGTTTTCGTAAACCATTGACTATTCCAACAAAATAAATAAATGAAATTATTAAATATGGTTTATAAATTGATTGGGAAATTTAAATGAATTTAAATTTAGAATTTGAGAATTTAATTTCCAAAGATTTCAAACTTTGGTTTTAACATTTTAAAATGTATATTATTTAAAGTATTTTCAAATAGAAACCGTTTTCAAAAAATTTTAAAAGTTTTAAATCAGTACTCTCCTATTTTGTCGCTGGAAAATAATTTCGGTGGTGACGGTCGCATCATCAACATTCATTTTCGAGTTTTAGAGTGGAGAGACAATTCTATAGCTTTACTACACTTTTGTTTTGGAAAATAAATTAATTTGAATTTCTTAAGTATGACTCGATTTACAATATATATAGGTATATGTTTGTAGATTTGATTTGAAAATACAATATGTTTATCTCTAAATTGTTAGAAGTTAATCGAAAATTTATTCTTAAATTTATTAAAGAATGATTTCAATTATAAATTGAAGCCAAATTTTTGAATATATATTTAAACTTGAAATAATTGAATGGAAGTCAATTTAAAACTAAACGAAATCTATGTGATTTGAATTGACAGTTTGAACTAACAAATTTGAATTGAATGACTATTTAATAAAAAAGGATTTAACCAAATTGTTGAATACAAATTAATTTAAATTGAAATCTATATGACTTTAGATTAATTGTTTTATTTTGTTTTTCAGTCTACTTTCTTCTGGTTGTTTCTATTCTCCTACTTTGTTCCTTTTCAGAGACGAAAAGTTTTGATTGGGGGAGAGTGTAACGACCCGTAATTTTTTTTGTTTTAATAATATTTTTAACTGAGTTTTAATGAAATTTTAAATAATAAAATTTTGATATAAAAATTTAATATTTGGAATATGTCTACTTTAACATAGCAAATGGTAAATTTTCATCTGTTAATATGAAAGTTTATTTTCCTGGGTAATTTATTTCAGTTTAAATCAGTTAGTATTTGATGGTAATAAAATGTTTTCCAAACCTGAATATTTTTATATAATAAATCGTAAATCATCTTTTGTGTGAGATGTTATATTTCATTTCTCAAAATTTGGACTGCTATTGCTCCGTTTATCTTATTTTCGGCGTTTTAACAGCATTTTCGATACCGATATCGACTTTTGATTAGATGGTCGTATCGTTGATATTTGTGTGCCGTTTTGATCGTCTCGTCATGCTAATCTCTGCAGTATATTTGTTTATTTATTTTGATGTCCTAGAAACAGCGAAATCTGCAAAACGACTGCCATATCAGTTCTGCAATTTGACCTTGTAGCTTGCCACCCTCCTTCCTATTCCACCGTATAATTCAGCAACCTTTTAAAATTCCCAGAATGCAACTTTTGACTTTTGAATTCTTTGGCAGTTAACAGTCCATGGGTTCCAAAATACTTCGGTTCGTCTGATCATTTCATTGGTTCTGTGAAGAGAAGAAAAAAAAAATGAAATGCTTTTTTCCCTTCCTCTCACACTCTTCAAATTTGAACCAGACCACCCATTCTTCTATTTCATTTTCTAGAAGCCGAGCCCAGATTCCTCCCCATGCCTTCATCTCCTCATCCAACTCACGCGTCTTTTTGCTCCGACCTCCCTTTGTCATGACCACCGCCTCTACACCTCCCCAGCCGAGACCGACCTAGCCTACCTTCATGCCTCTCTCTTCCCTCTTTGCCCCCTTTATCTTCTTTCCTCCCCAAGCCTAGGCCGAGCCTCCACCACAACTCGTGTTCTGGCTGTGTTCTTCTAGTGATATATTAAGGTATATATACTTTATGTGTTTGATTATCTATTGAATGGAGTATGTATGTATATCATGTTCTTATTTTTTGTAAGTTCATAGAAAAGTACATATATATTAGTATATATATTACAAAGTACATATATATTAGTATATGTATTACATAATAGTTTGTTTATAGTTAGGTATCAATAGCAGTTTCGATTTTATCTCTTATATTTAGTTATAATATATACACACACACATATATATGTGTGTGTGTGTGTGTGTTTGTATTTGTATGTGTATATGTGTGTGTGTGCGCGCGCGTGTGCGTGTGCGCGCGCGTGTGCGTGTGCGTGTGCGTGTGTAAAGTTCTATAAATGTTTTATATGGATTTCGTATGTTGCTACAGAAGATTTAGAAGCATATATGTACTTATATATTGGTTATACGCGAATATACATGAGTTCAGTTTCGTTTATATATGAAGTATAGTGTACTTAAGCCATATGATTTGTTGTATTACATATTATTAAGTATATAAAGTTATCAAAGTATATAAAATTTATATATACATAGATTGCTGTACTTGTTCTTTTACTGTATATATTATAAATGGTTTATGTTTTGTCAGTATAAATATTTAGTTGATAATATATTTGTTACTAATATGTTAGTTTATATATATTATATAATATGTTAATATATATATTCACATAACGTAGATTTCCAAATATATCAGTATGTATAAGCTTATACACATAACTTTTGCTATAGATCTCTTTATAGTTGTGTGTGTGTGTGTGTGTGTGTATATATATATATGATTTGAGAAAATTTTGCTTTACAGTTAGTACCTATGAAGTACAGGTTTATATAAAGTTCATCTAATAAAATTATTTGGTGTTGTGTGTATGTCATAGATTTTATAATATTTTAGTTTATGTAAGTCCAGACTTCTGAAATCCAACAGTATATAAATATTACCAGAAGAAAGATTTTATGTGTAAAGTTATGATGATATTTTACAGCGAATTGTATATATAATATATAGATAAGTGTCGATTTTGTTTATATACATTTGTTTTCTATTTTATATAGATATGGTACGTTTTAGATTTACTATTGATTTGAAAATAAATACATATATACTATTTTAACTATACGTTTTAAATTGATTTTTTTAAGTATATATATATATGTATATTTAGTTCAATTCATATCAAGCTGATTCAATTTATTTCATCGATTCCTGTTATCAGCTCTATTCATTGAATTCATGCTGATCTTACTTTGCTTTGGAATTCATGCTTGGATTCGTAGCTCATTCCATTGTCGAATCATCTCTAGCCTCGAAAGGTGAGCAATCACTCACGATTAACATTCTTATATTTGTAAAATTTGATTTAAATTGGAACGACAATTGAAATATGCTGCTGTTAGTTGGTTACATTGCTATATATATTTTATTATCTATATCTGTTCACATGTGACATCCGACACCATTATCTGTTATTTATATTGATGATATATGCTTGTTACATTATTATCATATAAGCTATCACTCTGCAAGTTCTCTGCTAGTATAGAATTCACTATGGGTTGAAATGATATATACCTGTATATATTTAAATTGCGGATTGAAATGATAAATATTTGTATCACTTGACCAAGGATAGAAAATTATATATATACACCGTTGGTCTATATATATTTTTGAAATGATTTTTCCAAGGTTTTGAAATGAATATTTTAGTTTTAATGAATATTGATTTTAAGATATTATATATATATGTGTGCGTGTGTTACTTTATAAAGGTTTAAAATTTAGATTTTTAAATTTATATGTTTGAAAATTTTAAAGGTTATAAGTTAGTTTTGAAATCATATATTTTAAGATTTTACTTATAATTTTACTATTTAAAAATAAATAAATTAATTTTTAATATAAAATTAGTTTAATAATAAGATTTGATTTAATAAACTTGATTTAATAAATATGTAATGTGTTTAGGTATTTATTTAAAATTTATAATTTTAAGTATACAGTATATAATAATTTTATTAAAATTCAGGTTGGAAAGATAAATAGAAATTGGTTCGAAATTGAATTTATTTAAGAATTATACTCAAATAAGTTTGATTTGAAATTTATTAAATTTGGGATTTTAAAGATATGACTTTTTTAACTTGACTTTGATTAAAAGCGATTTAAATGAATATTTCAAATTTACATAAATTGAAATGGTATATTTAGTTTTATTTAAATTTGAAGTTTTATTTAAATGTTATTTGAAAGATTAAGTAAATATTTAAAAATAAATAATAATGAAGTTAAATTAAGATATATATGAAGTTATCTAATTTAGTTTTAAATTATGGAAATATATTGAAATTGAAATGGTTTAATGTGGTTCAAATCTGTATTTGGAATCGATATAATTTGAAATGGTTTATTTAGAAACTGATTTGGGATGAAATTGATGAATTGAGATTAAATTAAATTTGAATTTTGGAATTTGAGTTGATTTGAATCGAATTGTGAATTTGAGGAAGCTATTTTATTATATAAAGTGTCTTTAAATTATATTTAAAACTATTTTTATATTTTTCTTTATAAATTATTTTAATATAAACTATTTTTAATATAAACTATTTTATTATACTAATTATTTTAATATAAACTATTTTAACTTATAACTATTTTATAATAACTATTTTATTTTATATACTATTTTATTTTATATACTGATTAATATCTAAACTATTAAGTGAGAAATGATATCGTATTGGTATGGTTTTGAAATGGATATGATACTTTTGTTTTGAAGTATGATATTTTGAAATTACCACGGAGTTATAATAATGTTTGGTTGTTAATAGCGTATATTACTGCATAGTATATAGTCCACGGATCCTTAAAGGATGGTTATCCCTTACTTGTATTTCAATTGATATTTCACTCGAAATTGGATTTATTGATATAAGAATGTTAATCTTGACTCGAGTGTTTTGTGTTTTTCTTTACGCTTGGGTCAGACTGAGTGATACAGCTTTTGAGACTCACCTTTGGAATTGGAGCTTTGTTTGCAGATCCATCTATCTATTCAGTTTGCAATGATTCAGTTGATTCCAGTGATGCTTTCTGATCTTATACTTGACTATTGTATTTGAGACTTCTATTGTATCTTATTTAACTCTGTTATATATATATATATATAGTAGCTTCACGAACTGCTATTCTTTTGTTTCCGCTGCTTATTGTTATATTACTCCGTGTCTGTGATTCTGTGATTATTTATTTACTGTACATGTTGAGTTTTGCCAAATATAAATTAACAATCTGATATTTTGAGTAATTCAAGTCCGACATGTGTGGATGCGAATGGTTGAAAATATCAGGATGTTACACATTCCCAACTACAATGCCAATGTCCTTAAATTCCAAGACTTGACATGGCTTGGAAAAGCTTATCCTCGCACTTTGGCGATGGTGTAGGAGAAAATCATGCAGGATGAGCGCGAGCATTCTGAAGGAGCTAGAGAATGAGATTTTAAGCATAGAGGAGATCGAGGCACTCAAAGCAGGCGAACTTATCTTGCATCCAGAAATGGCTGATACAGTTTGGAAGGATCAAGCTGAAGGTTTCAGCACCACTCCTCCGAATGTCACGACCATTCTTACGTTGGGGCCTCCATCCGCTTCTATCTATTCATCAAACCTTGGGTAGGGTCCGAATATGCTAAAACTTCTCAAGCCCGGCATGATATCTCCAATCTTGGTGGGAAACTTGAGTGGTATGCCTACCCATATGGAATCAATATCCGGCAGAGGTGCATCGCTGGCCTCAACTGTTCTTGAAGGTACACATAACATCGGTTTGCATCGCCAATCTCTCATTTTATCTATCTAAAATTGTAGGTCTACCTGTGGCTCCAACTCTTCCCAAGGAAAACTCCCAATTAAGGGTAACTCCAACAATGACCAATTCAACAGTTATGACTATCTCTGGGATGATCCCAACCATTCCAGTTGGTAATGCCCCTGATCTTGATGCACAGAGATCCAAGCTTTGGATGAAGAAGGGAACATGGAGATTATAGAGATCTATATTAATGAAGAAGTCTTGATGACGGTGACTTAAGGCCTAAAACAAGGCCTACCTTGTAGGAGATTTATGGTCAATGAACGATAAATGTCACTAAGATCAAGAAAGAGCCGATTCACTCCATTCCAATTCTGTTATCCGTTGCTTCGCCCACCGATTTTATTTTCATCCTAACTATGCTTCCTATGGCCGAAAGCGCTCAGTGCATACTTGCCACTTCATCACAAAGCACTCCAGTAAAGGGCCAAGAAAGTGGAGGGTAAGGAAGCTAAAAGAATATCGAAGCAAAAGGAGGTGGACAATCCTCTGATGACGAAAAGAAAGGAAAAAAAGCATAAAAAAAGCGATCTCTTGTTCTTTCTATGTTTTTTTGATTGTTTAGCAGTCCTTAAGCACTTTTTGGTCTTTTGCTTTTCGGTCGGTGATGTGCGGATTAAGCCTCGCTTTCTGCTTTTGTTGTTTGTCAACAACACTTGTAGTTATTTTAGGATGTGAATAAAAAGACTTTTCGTTTTGTTTAAGTCATGAGTGAATTTGTCTAAGTGATTGAGAATCACACTGTACATTTAATGTTTTAGCAATCCATTTCTCATTATTAACATCATGGTAAGTTATCAACCCGTAAGTCCTTGAGCGTTTAGTTAAAGCAGAGCACCCATGACATGATATAATTCAACACCGGGTATTAGTTGAAGTAGTCCATCTTTGGATGTCCTCCAGACATTGACCATGCAAACTCCGGGCATTCATCAAAGTTAACCATATAGCATAGCGGTTTAAATATCCTTTTCCACGACATTTATTTTCGATCAGGTTTATCCAATTAGCATAGCGATTATCAATCAAATTTATAGCGAGATTCTGCCTATCTTCTAGTGCAAACCTTTTGTCTTGCCTACTTTGGGCAATATATGTGTGCTCTACCAGACTCTGGGCATGAGCAATGAAGGCGAACTATCTCATTCAACCTTTGAATCTAGTATATCTAAACTCCTGGCCCCAAGCCAAGGGTTGGCGAAGTTGTTCGACGTCTATCTTAGGATGTCGAATGTGACTGAACTTTGTGCGTCCAATCATGGACTGTAAAATTTGATTGGCACCTATCTCTGGGTATCTGCATATCTGCAATTTTCACATGCAAGCTAATTTAAATATAACACCATTTGCAGTGTTAGATCAGGTACAAACAGATTTATGAGCTCCGGAAGTCATTTCTTTTATAACACATCAGAAATGACGAATTTTGTCTGGTTACATGGAAAATATGTACAAATTTACATTCAAGTGAAACAGCATCGCAAGTGTTCACTATTCCATGCTACGAGAGTGAGACCCCGTCTACAGTTGCTAGCTTGAACGTACCATTTCCAAGCTTTTGCTCTATTGCGTACGGACCTTCCCAGATAGGACCCAAGTTCCCAGAGGTAGGAAACATCCGTTTAAGAATGAGATCGTCAATTTCAAAGGTACGAGTTCTAACCTTGGTGTTGTAATGTTGGACGACTCGTTTTCGATGTGCAGCTGCTCACAACTCAGCTTCATCGTGCTTATCATCGATTATATCGAGAGATTCTAGCAAGAGTTCTTCATTTATATGTGGATTATAATGAGTCACCCGATGAGAAGGTACTTTTTGTTCAACCGAGATCTTAATCTTTAATTCGTAAGCTAGAGTGAATGGAGAATGACCATTCGCTAACTTGTGGGTCGTCCGATAAGCCCAGAGTGATAATGGTAATTCATCAACCCATTTGCCCTTAGCCTTCTCCAAATTTTTCTTACGAATGGACTTAATAATCTTATTCATATTACAACCTATCTATTCGCCTAGGAGTGTGCCACTACGGAAAACCTTTTCTTAATATTGTGCCTATGGCATAAATTTTTGAACTCGACGCCGTCAAATTTGGTACCATTGTTGGGGATAATCGTCTTTGGGACTCCAAAATGACAGATGACATTTCTGATGAAAAAATAATTATTTTCTTTATAGTGATTGTGGCTAATAGCTCCGCCTCAGCCTATTTGGTGAAATAATCAACTACGACAATGGCGCACTTTACACCACCTTTGGATATTGGCAACACACATATGATATTGATTCCATGAACAACAAATGGCCATAGACTGACCATTTAGGCAATCTTCATTGGCCGAGTCTCGGTATCTTAGCAAATCTTTTACACTTGTCTTGTGTAATAGCCCTCCTCTCGATTGACAGTCAACCAAAAATACCCATTACAAAGGATCTTCTTCATTAGGATTTATCTCCCGGTGTGGTCACCACAGGCCCTCTCATGAACTTCCTTAAAGACTCACTTGGCCTCATGTTGGCAATGCATTGAAGCATGGAGAATCCCTTCTTTTATAGTACTCCTTCTTGCATGATGAATCTTGCGACTTTACGAAGGAGCTTGTGTCATTCCTTCTTCTTATCCAAAAGTGTTCCTCTCTGTAGATAATCCATTATTGGAGTCATCCACGATTCCTTCCCAGGTTTAGCCTCCAAGATCTAATCGATGCATCGATGCTCGTAGCTGATAATACCTTCATCGGAACGAGACCCATGAGCTGTGCATCTCCTGAACTAGCCAACTTAGCTAGTGAATCGGCCTTTGCATTCTTCTTTTTGGAAATATATAGTTATCGTGTAGTATTCAATATCACTGAGCAGCTCAAGTGCTCGATTTAGATAAGGATCCAGTCTTGCTCCTTCTACCTGAAATTCTTTCCACACTTCGCACACCCTTAGGTGGGAACCATAGAAGATGTGCAAACTCCTAATTCCTTGGCAATCTTGAGTCCTCCAATAAGGGCTTCAAATTCTGCTTCATTGTTTGTCAAGAAATCGAGTTTTAGGATGTAACAGATTGGATCTTCCTCTGGAGCGACTAAATAAAATCTGGCGCCAGAGCGTTATTGTTAGATGCACCATTTGTGTACATATTCTATTTGGCATTATGCTCTCCACTGCTCTCATTAGCGTCATCTCGTGCAGTGTATTCAGCAATAAAGTCCACCAAAGATTGTCTTTGAATTGCTCTCTGATGGTGATAGGTTTTATCGCATTAACTTAATTTAATATTCTATTTCAACAACCTTCTAAAAGTCTCAGGTTGTTGTAAGACTTGTCACAAAGGATGATTGGTAAGAACTTTGATAGGATAAGCCTGAAAGTAAGGATAAAGCTTCCTTGAAGCGATCAACAGATAATATGCAAGCTTTTTTAGCTTTAGTAATTTCTCACTGCTCCTGTCAATGTCTTCTTGATATAATAGACCGGTCATTGGATGCGGTATTCCTCTCATACGAGTGCGGCGCTGAAAGAATGCACCGACACTGCTAAATATATGAACAAATCCTTATCATCCAACGGCTTTGAAAGAATGGAGGGTCTCTCTAAGTGATTTACCAGATCCTGGAATGCATCTTCACACTCCCGTGTCTAAGTGAAAGTTCATTTTCCCTTTGGACCTTTTCCCTTCTTAATTACGTCAAAGAAAGAGATGCATTTGTCAATGGCTCTGGATATGAATCGACTTAGGGCGGTACTTTTTTATTTAAACTCTGGACCACTTCGACTGTCTTTGAGACCACAATGTCCCTTAGCATCTTTATCGTTATTGGATTGGCTTCAATCCCACAGGAGATCACAATGAAGCCCAAAAACTTTCTTGATGCAACACCAAACAAGCATTTCAAAGGATTGTGCTTCATTCCGTATTTAAGGAGAACACTGAACATCTCCGCCAAATAATCAACATAGTTCCTCAATTGTCATGATTTCACTAGCATATCGTCCACGTAAACCTGTATCGATCTTCTAATTTGATCTTTAAACATCATGTTCACGAGCCTTTGGTAAGTTGCCCTAGTGTTCTTCAATCCAAAGGGCATGACATGATAACCATACAGTCCTAGATTGATTATCAAGTTGGTGTGTTTTTGATCTAGTACATGCATGGGTATTTGACTATGGCCAAAATACGCATCCATGAACGATAACAATTCGTGTCTCCTTTTGGAATTTACTGGCTAATCAATCCTCAGAAGCGGGAAGCTATCCTTTCGACATCTCTTATTCAAGTCAGAATAGTCGATGCATATCCTCCACTTTCCATTCGACTTTTTAATGAAAACAGGATTTGATACCCACTTCGGGTATAAGGCATCTTGGATGAAGCCGTTAACCTTCAACTCTCCACTTCCTCTTTAATTACAGCGGATCTCTTTGGGCCCAGGTTGTGGCATTTCTATTTCATTGGAATGCACTTTGGATTTATATTCAATGCATGGCTCGCTATCTTCGGCGAGATTCCACGCATGTCTTAGTGAGTCCAGGTGAACACATCCAATTTTGCCAGGAGATTCGACTAATTTTTTATCATCCTCGCCAAGCTACGATCCAATCTTCAAGACTCATGCAAGATCATCTTGGTCGACAAGGATGTTAATCGTTATCTTGGTCGGTGTAGCCCTTCCATCCAATGGATCTCTCCTTGAATCCATATCCGTATGGAATCGACTGTGCTGCTCGAGCCAGGGTTTAGGCGATGGTTATTACGCGTCCAAAGCCTTGATTTAGAGATTCCTCACTACACCCTTTCCCTTCTCTCTCCCCCTCACCTCTTTCAATTCGGTGATGTAACACTCGCGGCCAATTCCTTGGTCACCTTGAACTATCCCCACGTCGTTCTCGATCGAGAATTTCATTGTTAAGCGCCATGGAGCGATGACCGCTCTGAATTCAGCAAGGGTCAGTCGGCCCAAAAAGCATTATATGTAGAATAGACATCTGACACAATGAAAGGCATGACTCGCACTCATTTGCAATTGCCCTCTCCAAGAACCACCGAAAGATCCACATAACCCACTGGCTCAGTAGCCATCCTTTTAAATCCCTAGATCCAAGATTTACATGGCTTTAAATCCTTCACCTCCAGAAGCATCTGGTTATAGGCTTTCTTAAAAAAAATATTGACTAAAATCCCACAATCAAGCAAAACCCTCACGACAACTGGGCCAATAAAGGCCAAAATAACAAATGGATCAACAGTCGGGGATTCTACCCCATCTGCATCTCGATTATAGAAAATGATATCATCAGTCACAGTTCTGAAATATTTTGCTGGAGCACCATCTTCGATGGAAAAACAACTCTTATTTACTGCATGCTTCAAAGCACCAGCATACTGATCCATCTCGTTCCAACTCTTCTCAACTGGACGCGGTCCACCAATAATTATGTTAATGACGAGACGTTTCTCAAGCCGCCAGGGTTCATTAACAATAGGCTCAGCTTGTCTCTGCTGGGGTTAGAAGTTCCTTGCTTGCCGTCCTATGGGGCTTGCACAAACTTCTGTAATTTTGTTTTCTCGATTAACTCCCCAATCACATCGCGAAAATGGCTGCACTCATTAGTGTTATGACCATGCATTTTTTGGAACTTGCAGAATTTTCCAGTCCTCTTTTCCATCTCAATCGACTCCCCCGGATCCAGCTTCCTATATTTCTCTTTTCCTTGAGCAGTCAAGTAACTATTTTCAGTGGAATTTTTCAATAGGTTGTAGTTGTAAAACTTTTGGATCCTTGAACGCTTCCTCAAACCCATTTTCTTATCTTTACTTCCATCATTGTTCTTTCCCTGTCTATTACTTCGGTTCCCTACATCAACATCTATATTGTCAAAACTTCCTTCGAACTGTTTCACCACGACATTGCTTTGTACCGTTTTAGCTACATTCCTAGCATCGCCCCTTTTGGGTCGGTTTCATGCTTCTTCCAAGTGCAAATACTAACTAGCCTTCCTATAAAAGATAGCCATCATGGACGGGGGCTATATTTCCAACCATTTCTCGAAATCGGTCTTTGGATGAACCCCCCTGGTTAGCGCCATCAAAAAAAATATCCTCTTGAGCATTACCCACTTCTACCGCTGCTGTATGAAACATATGCAAAAAATCCTTTAATGACTCTCCCTCTCGTTGGAAGAGATTAGAAAGTGACATAACGTCTTTCGAACGTGTAGTACGCATGCAAATTGTTCTATAAACTTTAATCCCAATTAATCAAAAGATGATATGGGTCTCAGTAGTAGCGGGCAAACCACATCGTCGCCACTCCTTCTAGAAAAATCGAGAAGCAATGACATTTCATTACATCGGAAGCTTTGGCAATATCCATATGCCAACCATACTTTATCAAGTGTTATCTTGGATCAATCTTCCCATCATACTACGACATTATCGGCATCACAACCTTTGTGATTATTCCTCACGCAAAATATTCTTTGTAAATAGATTTCGACTTGGGAAGGAACCCAAATCATTGTCAGTATGATATTGGCTTTCATAATAAGCCTTTCGATCATCTTGGTTAAATCCAATTCAGCCGGTCCTACCGAACAGCGGTAAATATGATCCGCTCTAAGTGTTTGGCCTGACAAATGCTCTTGGGTTGTTTCATAATATCTAGGTTTCCTGATTTCAGGAGAACCGTCCGTTCATCGGTCTAATAGCTCCTTCGAGGTGGATCTGTAGCACCCGCATGATCTCCATTATTCTGACCATCCGCTACATGTCAGAAGTCAAACTAGCAACATCTCTCAGGAGTTTACCACTACAACCCACATTCAATGGATCTTTATCGAATGTCCTTCATGGTTCGATACCGATCCATAATCCTTGGCCGTGGCTTCGGCCCGACATTTGTTTCACTCCCCTGGCATCTTTCCTTAGCATCTTCTGGTTTCCGTCCCTCTGCCTGTGCTCCAATGATAAAGAATGGCCCAACTCTGAATCAGAAGGTGTTTCGTCCCTCTTGTTTCTCCTACAATTGCTAATTAGTTGATTCAACAAATCTAAATATGCTTCATCTGCATATATAAATCTTTGCAACTTTCTTGGAGCTTATTCTCCATCTGTTTCATCATGCGGTCCATCTCAACTCTAGTGACCACATCAGACAAGTTTCGAACTTCCGTAGCGGTTGGCTGTGCAACCTCTTTAGTAAGTTGGGATTCAATCTCGTCAACATCTTCTGCAGGACGTGAGTGGTAGAACGGTTCCTTTTGAGTGCCATATCAATAAGCATGCTGATTCTTTAAAATCTGAGTAGTTAAAAATTCCAAAAACAAAGGAAATTGGATCTATATCTCATATTTAGACAATCCCATAGCAGATGATGGATCCAAACAGGCTTGAGTTCAGCACTCAATGAAAGCACCGAAATTATAGCGTCAAGAATGACACTAACACCGTGAGATTATGTAGAGAAATAAGAGTGATGAAAATTAAATGAAAATGAGAAGTGAACAGTAAACAAATGATTTTTAGTCGTTCAGCAAGGTATGTCTACGCCCACTTAACAATTCTTCTCGTTTTATCGCTGAAAGTTTCAACAAGTGTTCTTATGGCTCGTCGTCGAACGATAAGTGATTGCAAGAAATTAGTACAAGCGCTAAAAAGTGAAAAAGATCCCCATAGTGAAGATCCTCATGTCTATTTATAGGTATAGGTCGATGGGAAAGTCTCGGGCATGTCTATTCCCATATTCTTCATGGTCTTCGGGCAGTTGTTGAAGAAGACATAGCCAGCTCAGCGATCTGTATGGATTGGTACCTAACCATAGTTATGGGTCGGTAACGACCCATATAATTTGTTCAATTGTGGTTTTTGGACTTTTATGGGTTGGTCACCTCGGTAACAATCACTATATGTTTAAAGCAATCACTATATGGTTTAAAGCAATCGCCTAGACAATGGTACAGGAGATTTGATCATTTTATCTTGAAAATGGCTTTAATAGAAGTACCAAAGATGCTTTTGCGTATTTCAAGATGTTGAAAATGATTGTTAGGTATATTTATTCTTGTATGTGGACGACATGCTCATTGCTTCTAAGGGTAAGGATGAAATCAACAAGTTAAAATTGAGTTTAAAATCAGAATTCAAAATGAAGGAGCTCGAGGAGCAAAAGGATATTGGGCATGGAAATTGAAAGGGATCGAAAGCATTTTGAGCTAAAATTGACTCAAAAGGAATATATTGGGAAAGTGCTTTGTCGGTTTATCATGGAAAATGTGATGGCGTTGAATAAACTTTTACCTTTGCTTATGAATCTTTGGGTAAGGGATGGCCTACTTGGAGAAAGACAAGGCTTATATAGTAATGATGCCATACAAAAATGCGGTTGGAAGTTTAATGTATGTCACGGTGTGTATAAGGCTCGATATTGCAAATGCCGTGGAATGGTTAATCGGTTTATGGTCGATCTAGGAAAATCACATTGGAAAAATGTGAAACTTATATTGAGATACCATAGAGCTACATCACATGGTCTTGTTTTTGGCGCTAGTGAGGGGGATGGATTGCAAGTTGGTTGGTTATTGTAATTCGAACTACGTCGGTATAGGATCGAAAAAAGTCAACTTCTAGATATGTCTTCACACTTGGTGGTACGGCCATAAGTTGGAGATCGAGATTGCAAACCATATTTGCTTTATCCACAACGGAGGCGGAGCTGATAGCCATAGTGGAGGCGACAAAGGTGGCACTTTATTTGAGGAAATTATCGAGTGACTTGGAATTTGAACACAATAGTTTCGATGTTTAATGTGACAACCATAATGATATTCCCTTGGTGGAGAATCTGGCATTTAGCTCATAGACCAAGCATATTGAAGAGAGAGAGAGAGAGAGAGAGTCATTTTTAGTAGCCTTGGATGAACATAAACATATATGTCTTCGGAAAGTGAACACAAATGATAACGTGGAGGATATGCTCATTAAGGCATTACCGATTGGGAGGTTCGAGCATTGCTCGAACTTAATTCGCTTGTTGAAGTGCTAGTTGCTATGGGGTGGCACGGTTGAGGGAGGAGCTTGGTTATGGATGATGAAGAGTATCGGTGAGAGATTATGCTGTTATCTTCTTGTGGTATGCACTTGTTTGCACTCCTAAGTACTTTAGTATTTTAGTAAGATGGTTTTGGATTTGGGTACTTTCAACACTTCATTATAGGATGATGGCTTTGCCAGAGCTCCTTGATGGAGTGTAATGGACGGTGGCTTTGTCGTAGCTCATTGTCAAGGTATTCAAGCTTGTTTGGTAGAAGGTAGGAGTGGTGATTGTTTGGTATTATCGGTTCTTGTATAGAGATGGATATAGTGTTGATGTGGAGTGTCGAATTTTGGTGATACTATACGGAGAATTGAAGTGATGAGAAGTAGCTTGATATCGGTGAAAATAGTTCACAAATTGAAGCTCGAACGAGAAAGATATGGCATGTGGAAGGTGATGCACTGCTGAGTGTACAGGCTCTCGGATGTAAATCCTAGACGTTTGAGCTACAGGAAGAAGGCTTCCTGCATGTTCTATCAGACGTTTGGAAGAAGGTACCAAATGTTTGAGACATTGGGAAATTGTTTCTTAAGATTTGTTAGATGTCTATCAGCATGGGACAGACGTCTGAGCCAGTGTATGCTGCCTATTTTACCCGTGCCGACTAGATTGATTTATGAGGCTTCAAGGAGAAAATCGGGTATTCCTGGACGAAATTTCTTCCTATATTATCCAAGAGATAAAGGGTTTTATCCTCCATTGAAATATGGTTTATCCAAACCTAATTTTCTTCATTACTATTATCCGCAAATCTATTCTATTTGAATATTGATCATTGTAATCAATCTCTTGCATTCTTCTCATTGGTATCAATAAAGGCTCTCTATCAAGAGTCGATGTACACTAACAAGACGTTAGTGGAACAACTGTAAATCAATGTGTGATTTATTTTCTTGTTATTACTTATTTTATTACTTTTTTGGCGATTGTGATTGATTTTACTTGGATTGGATTGAGATATTGATCGGTTGTTTTTGCACATCTTACATCAATCTCATTTTTTCCGTTATACTTTGGGGTTTGAATTTGAGTAGTCACAAGTTTAGAATTCCCAATAACAGTGATCAAATTTATCATGCACCCTTCCTTTTTTTTGTTCAGATATATCACATATAGATCCTGCACGTTCATCACAAGGTGCCTCCTTTTTAAAAAAATGATAAAAATCAAAAATAAAGAAACAAATTATAACGTGAGTCAAACTATGTCTATTTCTTTAGTTTTCACCATGAAAGGCATATGCAGAGTATGCATGTGGCAACTTGAACTAGGGATGTCAATAAGTAGTCAAAAATTTGAAAATCATCTACATCAACATTCAGAAAATAAAATCAGAAATCCGTAAAACGAATATGGGTATAATGGTATTCACATCCGAAAAATATTTATTCGTTTTTTAATCAAAGTATATGTTTATTTTAGAATGATTAAGAATTGTATTGTTTCATTGTGATTTAGGTGCAAAATTCTTGTCATTTTTTTATTATCATACTATTTCTTGTATATTTTCAATAATTGATATTGGAACGGTTTTGCATTGAGTCAAGCTTGTCTATTTATTTTTTGAGTTTATCAATTTTAGTCGAAATTGAAATTTTAATACCCGCTTGTATTCGCAGATATAAATATTCGGCAGCTGAAAATGATTTTGAATACCGATATAGCAGTATCCATATCCACAAATATTCTACATGCACTCTTCCTATTTCTTGTTTGGATATAGCACATACATTTCCTACATGCTCATCACAAGTTCCATTGTTTCTAGAAAAATAGATTAAAACGGAAAAAAATGGAAAAAACGATTACAATGCGAATTAAACAAGGTTTTTTCCTCATTTTTTATCCATAAAAAGACATTATTTTGTCAATTTGTTTTAAAATTGGATTTTAAAACATGGAGGTAAAAAAGAAACGATGAGATGGACAAATTTTTTAGTTTTTTTTAGTTTGGGGTAAACTTGGTATCTATTGAGTACAACTAGAATTGGCTATCATTTCTTATGCTTTGAAGGTCTAAACAAACTATATATATTTACATAAGAAATATGCTAAAGTTTATTAATCCGATAATGTAGATGTTGATTTCTAGCATCTATTGTTGAATTTGACTCTGGTATCAAGTTTTATGAGTATTGTATTTTTTACTATTTTGGTTTTTGCTTCAAAATTATTTTTGTATATGACATTTTATGCTTAAAATATTACATTTGGTTATACCTTTGTGCAATAATGAATTTATCTTGGTTGAACCTTAAGCAAAAAAAATATAAATTATAATAATCCTTATTTTTGATGTGTACTAGTGAATACACATACCTGTGTAGTATGTAAAAAAGGCCTAAGCTATTTGTAAGAATATTTTGCTCAATGGATTGTAAATAACATAAACTGAGAGGTTCTGGGTTTTAACAATAAAGATGGAATATGAATTTGGAATCACATTAGACCTTTTAATTGATAATTAATTTGAAATACCTTATATACAGATAATTATATCCATCTCATAACCAAGGCGTCAAGCAAATTTGTTTCTTCGTATACAGAGACACGATTCCATATTTTGCCATCGTATACGGTTAGTCTTTAGCAAATAACAATGTAAAGGTTGATTAATTGCTCATACAATAAGTGGGTTGACTTCGCATATGTTTCTTGCGCATTATTACGCATCAAAATATTACATTGTTCTTAAGATTGTCAACGAATACAAATGAATACATACAATGTCGTATCTACATCCATATTCGAGATCATTTTCAAATATTGGATGTTCATACATAATCATAATGGATGGGTATCATATTTTGTCCATCTGCTCATAACTGATAAATCTGAAAAAATAGAAAAGTTTAGATTTATATAAAATCATTTCGGTACTATTGCTTACAAATTACAGAAGAAACAATAAATAGGAAGATAAAAAATAGTTTCAGCACATATATGCATTTAGAACCTAAGATACGTACAATATAATCGTAAGTATAATTTTTGCCTTGATAATCAAACAAACACGAAGTATTCATTGTATTAAAATACACAAAAATCTTTACGCTTGCCTTGCAAAAAACAATTTTCGAATGCAACTACAATCATATCCACATCCATATCTATTTTTCATATATCAGTATTTTTATAAATTTTATGCATACAAACGCATAAGGAATTTGAATTTTTATAGCATCCATTGACTAACCTAATTATTCTACAATCAAGCTTACCTGTAATTTTAGTCCATATTATCAAATGAAAACCATACAATTTGGATGCATTGTTTGCGAAGCAAAATGTGCGCACAAAAACGGTATTTGATAGGAATTGGGAAATGGAAAGCGAAAGGGGTTTTGTGTGCACTAAAATGGGTGAAAAGAGTAGGAAAAGGAAGTTATCATTTGTGATAAATTAATGTATTGTTAGATATTGTTCATTTGTATATTTAAACAAAACAAAGAAAAGATCAAAGTAAAAGTTTGTAGAAAAATAAAATTTATTATAAAAAAAAAAATTTCTCACTTTTACAAAAATAATACCATGTTTACATATGTATGTCAAGGACAACTAACTTAAATGACAAGTGATATGACGTTTTAAATTGAGGTTCTAGAGATCATAAGTTTGAACAATCGAGATATCAAAATAAATGTTTTGCTTGAATAAAACACATTTTTGTTCTAAAATAAATACCATACAAATGATATTTCTTTTGTGATTATTGACTTTGTCAATAATGTATTATTATATGTTGTTCATTTATGTATTTACATAAACTAAATAATAAATAAAATCAAATTTGTGAAAGTTTTCTTATTTCACCAAAGAATTATCATTTTGAATTATTTACACATTACAAACATGTATTATTATTAAAACACAAAATATCATTCTTAACAAAAAAAATGTGATTATTAGTTAGGGTTTGATGTTTGGAGCTACCAACATAACTAACGTAACATTCAACATAAGTTCAAATAAATGAAATTTACGAAGTTTCGGGACATTGGTAATTGTTGTGTTTGCGTCCAATGCAAACAAATGTGACGTTGGAATCCAAATTAGGTAGGGCATGCAAATGCGCACCCTTAATCATTTCTTCAGAATTTTTTTGTTTTGTTTGTGTATTCTACTTGCATGAGCGTGAAATTTTCGTTCCGCTTTGGAGGGATAAAAGTTTCAGAATGAATCAAAATTTTGCATAGATGATCTAACTAATAAACATAACATACTATTTCAGCTCCACGATCCTAGTTGTTAGGTGCTCCGGCTTTGGTCCATAAAGTCACATATTCGTACCATATGCAGCATGATTCGAACCACTGGATATTTGTTGATTTTTAGTATGTTACATTTTGTATAAGACTTGTAGTAATACTATGTATTACTATCTAAGTGCCAAATTTCAAAAAGTAGACATACTTGCAAAAGTCACTTTGATCCAAAAATATTTATGCACAAAAAGACAGAGAGATTTTAAAGTGATAGGATCCCTTCCATGTATTTTTACTTTCTTGTATTGGGTTCTTTAAAGTTTTGGACTACTATTAATTTGTTAAGGAATAAAGGGTTGAATATATAAGTTAGTGTAAAAATAATTTGTATTAAGTGATTATATTTGTGAATTAGTATGAAATTTATTTTTAAGTTTGCTTTTGTTTAATTTGTATAAATCCAAATTGTTTATAGGAAAAAATTGTATAGATAAATGTACTTATAAATAAAGTATCGGAATTAAAGCAAAATATTCAAAATTCCTGAATTGGAATCGAAATTTAACACTTTCTGCGGAATGGAAATGAAAAATAGAATTTTGCTCCTTAATACACACGCGCATGTGCATGACGTTCTTAATGTGTTTCTGATTGAAGGTTTGAAGATTTGCCTTATTGGCATGAGAAAAAAGAGGTTAGAAGAGAAAACATTAACAATTCTCTGTTATCATGTACATTTCCTTATTCCTAATTTAATCATATAACATACAGCTTTGATTCCCCTTACTGAGCTCTCAAGCCCAGGCAATGAAAAGAAATGTGGAGTGAAAAAAAGAGATTTATTATACCATATCCTGTACGAATTTAATTTTACTCTCTCTTCCCATTCTGATAACATCATTACTTCATTATCTTGTAGGTTGTTGTTGTACTGAAGATTTATTAGGGAGACGCATGCGAAAAGATATTAGAAGCAACAGAGAACATTCCCTTCAGCAGCCTTGTTATTGGAGACATGAGCCTTGGCATGCTTAACAGGTACAATTATTATTAATATTGATACTCGTAAACACTGTTTTATTATCGCATGAAAAATTATTCGAAGCATTTGTAGGAGTTTGAGTGATATATTTTTATTATAATTTAATAAAAGTACAATATGTTCATAATGAATCGGTAGAGCATAGTGTAAAATAATTGACCAACTTGCTGTTGTAAACTTTCTTTTATTTGATAATATGAAAAGTTGCATCTGTACAAGTATTTATAAAGGCAAAATTGAAATGGGTTGCGGGTAGCCCAAACATATACAACCCGCAGCAAACTAACACTCAGATATATATCATTTGCTCTGATACAATACTCATTCGCTTATAAGCCCCCTCGAACCCAAACTAGGGTTATGGTTTGTACTTGATTTTTCAGATCTAATCGCCAAACTAGGGCAAGTGCATATTTTAGCATGGTGAGATAAAGCGATTCTTCACAAAACTCATGAAGTCTTGAACGCCTTGCTTGTATTCTTTAGTATTTCTACGTGGACTTTTAATCCACTCTCTTGAAGTTAAATTAGGCATAAAGAGAAATTTTTACCCTTTGGCCAATTAAAGAAAAATATTGTTCATAGTTAAAACGATTTAAGCATAAACAATTATAAAACAAAATTAAAGCTTTTTGGGACTAAAGACTTTATACACCACACTTCTTTTCTACGCATAACTTTGCATCTATGGGGTGTACTGTTGTTGTATTTTCTAAAATAAATTATAGCCTTTTGGGACTAAAGGCTTTACTTTGTTGTTGTAAGAATAATGACATACAAATAAGCAAGTTCATGTTTTTATGGAAGAATTTTTAAAAATCAATGAAAAAACAACAGTTAAAAGATTCTTTAACTAATAATAACAAATAAGGTAAGCTAAAGACATCAAACAAATTCAAATAAGATATAATACGTAAGGACTCCAATAGGAATAATGAAAGCTAAAAAACATAAGGACTAATTGCAAATTTATGAAGGGTTCGGTATGATGATTGAAAGTTTTTACCACCTACCTTGTATCGAGCCCACATTCTAAATTTATTTTCAAAATCCTCTTACCCAATTTATTAAGTGTGCAAACCAATACAAGCCTCGCTGAATTAATGGTGTTAAAATCCTAAAAAAGCAATTGTCAAACCATGTAGTTACTTTGAGCTTCCTAACAAAGAAGATGTGTAAAAATATTCAGTTTTATACTTGGGATCGCAATGAAAAACAAGTCATATATTCTTGAATTATGATGATATAAATTAGTTGAATAATACATGTTTGTTTCAATGTTGGTTGTTAAATCAATTTTGTCAAATTCAATCATTTATCTCAAGGTTGGTTATGGTAAATACCCTGACTTAAAAAACCCTTCATATGAAATTATGAAAATTTAATGGAAAAAGGGGGAAAGGAGCAAGAGCAGCTCTAGCTGCTGCTGTTAATAACAAAGTGAGTCGTTGTTGGTAGCAACCACCTAACTACTACTGTTTGCAGCAAAGTGGGCTATTGCCATGGAAAATAAATAAATAAATAAATAAATATTTTGTAAAGTAAGTATTATTATTCGTACGAATAATAAAAATTGGCAGCAGCGACTACAACATGCCCAAATATCTTTGTGAAATCGTTCAATCTTCAAAGCTATTTTTCCATTGAAACTGAATTTGACTATTTCATTCGAATTTTGTAGTTTTCAGATGTATGTATAATGTATTGTTAACTAATTATTAAATAAGTTGCCAGCATCCACAAATTAGCTACACGTTAATTTATGTAATTACTCACAAGATTATCTACAAAAACAAAAAACTATAGCATTAGAAATATACTTCTTTGGTCTTTGTAGTTGCAAAGAGAGTTGTATTGACCTCTAAGTTTAACAAAATGTAACATGTGAAATTGGACGAGTTTGTATTTTAAATCAATTTATTCATCAATCTACTCTGAACAAAATATGCCAAACTAATTAACCCAATTAGCATCCAAATAAAGGATCTCATATTGACTATTCCTTGTCATATGGTTTTGAGGATGTAATAATCGACATATTATAATCTCACTCCAAATTTCAAGGAAAGAAAATAATCCTTAATTTGGAAGCTAATTCATATATATGATAAGCAGTGAAACTCCTCTCTGCGCAAACAACTGTGGCTTCTATGCAAACAAAGACAACAAAGAAGAATTATGTTCAAAGTGCTACCTTGAGTTCTTGTTAAAGGATGTTCATCGACATATTAAAGAAGCCACCAAATTAGAAACTCCGAATACACTAATATCATCGTCCAGGCTTGAAAAGGGATTAAAAGACCTAAAAATCGATGACTCGGAAGAAGAAAGAACTTCTTTTGATGACACCGCCATAGAAAAGAGGAAGAAGAAAAAGAAAGCAAGGTGTAGCTTATGCCCAAGTGCAGTTTGATTATTAGGCTTCAACTGTAAGTGTGGAAAACAACTATGCAGCAACCATAGATTACCTGAAATGCATGATGGTTATGCATACGATTACAAGGCAAATGGGAAGGAATCTATTGCGCAACAAAATCCTAAATTTTCAGATGATAAGGGTCTTGGAATGCATGTTTGATTTCTATTATTATTTTAGGAATCTACTACATATATTTTATTTATTTTTGTTTGAAAATTTAGATTTTTTCTTTCTTTTACTTCATGCGCTACAGTCTATTGATTTTTATGTACAGGGATGGTTTTCTGAATATTATTATCATATGGTTTTGAAGGGATGGTTTCTGAATATTATTATCATATGGTTTTGAGGATGTAAATTGCAGATAAAACAGTGATCGAAACCCAAAACCATATTAAAACTAGGATCATTAATTACAATTTCACAACAAAGAGTTCAAACAAGTATTGCATGCTTATATGTTACTGAATAAGCAACGATGGGAAAACAAACAAAGTGAAACACGTTTATAAAAATTCACGAACACATAATATTGAGACCTGGTCATATTTCAATAGGTTAATTGAGTGGATTTTCATAAATAAACATAAATGCAAGTTATTGCAATATTATTCTTCGGATCATCTATAAGCACTCTCTAAGAGCCTAAACATACAAATATATCTTAATAGGTATAATAGTATAGACAAACATTTGTTTAGGATTCTGTTACTAGTAAATTTACTTTATTTTAAAATAAAATACCTATTGTTTCAATAATTATACCTTAATAGGTATAACAGTATATATCAAATATTTGGCCATTTATGAAGCACAAAAGGCAAAAATTAATACACAAGACTCTTTGCTATATGATATCAAAGGTCATTAATTAGTCATTTCAAACGTTATGCTTAGGCTGAAACAAGTTTGTTATCATGTCCAACTTGGACTGTCTCGCTATCGCTGGCAATGAGATGCTCCGACTTCAAATGAATTCTTTATGCCTTTGGGATAGACAATTATTTACAAGGATGCTCCAACTTCTATACATTGCTCAATCATATATAGATTTTGGGACACCTTAAGCCAATAGGTTGGCACTTTCAAACTCTCGATTTCCATTTAATTATTTATTTTATTTGTTTGCGATATTCATATTGATTATAGTTTCAACATTTATATGCTTACATAACTAATTTGTGTACAGTATAATATACCAAAGAATCTAAAATTAAATTGGGTGTACAACAAAAAGGAAAAACATGGTTTAAGCTTACGATTGCTATATTTTTTACTTGGAAAAACAAATGCAAATAATATTGTTACTTTAGTTGGATTTCCATATTTTCCAACTAAGTGTAAAATTGTATTGGTAAATAACATTAAAAGAGGACACATATATATGGTTACACCTTACCATTTATAAAAAGATAATTTTATATTAGTGAATAAACTTGCCATTTTAATGATACCAAATAAATAATAACTTGTACAACAAAATGATGCATTGGCTAATAAGCTTATGTTTTAAAAATTACCAAACAATATTGTGAAATTTTTATCAAGTACCAATTACCTTTAAAGCAACATTACTATTAGCAATCTACCTCTAAGCATTTACAACACCAAGCCTACATTCAAAAAATAAATGGTTAAAATGCCTTATATGTTATCTTAGAATTTCAACTACAAGATATTTTTCTTAGTTAGTAAAAATTTCAAATTATTAAAATAAAAAATATGTCTTAGGCTTTATGTTGGTTCATAGTTTTTATTCTAAGGAAAGCTCTATGCAAATGCTAAATCGTTAGAATCATTCACAAAAATTAATATAAGTTATATTGTTGCCAAATGTTCGCATTAAAACTGTTAGTGTAGCAGAAACCGCACCTAAAGCATAGCAGAAACCAGAGTGTACACAATGAAACGCAGCTACATGCTCCAACAATAAGAAATCTACAATATTAATGCTTCAGTAAACCCAATAAATGCAAATGAAAAGAGAATAACCTAAAATCAAGTCACCATGGCTAAATCCGATACCTGAAGTCGAGATACTGAATCGCCTGAAGTTATAACCCTAATATATTTCAGCTGAATCGCCGAATCGTCGAATCGCCTGAGTGTTAGAGACGATCCCCTGAAGTAAATTTGCCGGAGCGAATCGCCTGAAATTCGATGCCAGAGCGAAGCGAAAGGCGAACAAAATGGAATCGCGTGATGGAATTTTATTTGTAGCAATAGAAGTAAAAAAACATAGAGAGGTTGGGAACTAGGGCTACCACTGAAAATGATAACTCATTTACTTTTTTGCCCCCAACCAATTTAGTTAATTCCAATTTAACCAAATTTTCCAACTCAAAATGTGTTGGCAATATTTTTTTTTATAAATGTGCATTTTCGGTCACACATTTTTAGTTCATCAACGGTTATTATTGTGATTAATCTACAACTTAAATTAGTGGTTACAATTGAAAAAAATAAATGTTACAAAATTGCTGTTATGGTGTAGAGGGGGTCGATACTATAAATTTCTATATTTTGTCCAAAAAGAGGATTTGTATTACGTTTGGAGTTATAAGAAATTATCTTTCTTTTAGGCGTATTTCTTGTTATTTCAAATGGTGCACTTTTATTTATGAATCTGAACTTGATAATCTATAAAAATTATAGTGCAACATCCTAAAAATTTATACGTTTGGAGTTATACGGCTTCGATTTGCGACCGATCATTGCGATGGCTAAAAAACACGATCATCACTAGTCGTTGCCAAACTGGATATAACCGGCGAACCAGAATTCTTTCAGCCAAATCATTTCCCACTTTCCCCCCTTCTATCTTCTTTCTAATTCCGCCCCCAACCAACTCCAGCCACCACCAGCCGCCTCTAGCCGACGCCGACGACCCCTTTCCACTGCGCACTCCTTCCTCCTTCTATTAGGCTTCGTTTTTTGAGGAATATTGTCTTAGACCCTATTTATGAAAAATATAGCAATTTTGATTTGAATAGGCTAGATTAATAGGTATTAGATTATGGTATAATTTATTATTTGATTTGTAGATAAAATTAAAACCCTAATTTAGAAAATTAGTTGATTATTGATTTGAAATTGATGATTATTGTGTATTAGTTGATGATAATAGTGTGTTAGTTGATTTGGCGATGTTAGTAAGTGGTTTGATTGTGTAATTTGTAATTAAAAATTAGGGTTGTTTTAAAATGCAAAAAATAGTATTATTGATCAATACGCTTATTGATATGTTTACACGAATGTTAGTGGCATACGATGTTTGTTACAGTTTATGTGAAATTAGTGTATAATTATTGATTAATATGCTCCTAAATAGGTACGAGTAAACATAAGTAATATTCTTTAATTATTTAGTGCATGTTAATTATAACTGTTGGTGCTTAATATAAATTTAATTTATTTTAATTTGTTATTATTAGTGCTAACTTCTAGTTTTATCTTACAAAATTTGTAAATTAAAATTTAATTAGCTAAAAGAGTTTGAAAATACGTTATAAAGCATATATTTTAGTTAATGAAATGTTAAGAAATATTATACTTAAAACAATTTTGTAAAAAGTTTAAGAAATAAAGATATCAACAATGAATATTGTACTAAAATCAATTTTATAAAAAATTAAGTAACGAATATAACAACTGCAAATATTCCATTGAAGTCGATTTTGTAAAAAAAATCAAGAAATATGAAAACAAAAAATATTGTACTCAAATTGATTTTCTAAAAAGTTAAGAACTGAATATGATAAGAACAAAAACTGTACTCAAATCGGTTTTCTTTAAACTTAAGAAACGAACATAACAAGAAGAAATATGCTACTGAAATCGATTTTTCAATAAATTAAAAAATGAATATAACAACAATAAATAATGTACTCAAATTGATTTTCTAAAAAGCTATTAAATTCACAGAGAAAAACAAATATTGTACTAAAATCGATTATCTTAAAAATAATCTGAAATGAATATAATATTGATTTGAAAATAAGCATTAAGTACTACTATAACAAATACAAGAACCATAATTTAAAGCTTTTAGTCCCAAAAGGTTTTGATTAATTTTAGAAAATACAACAACAAAATTACTCCCCTTGAATGCATAGTTATACCTAGAAGAGAAGTGAACTGAAGTGCTGTCAAAAGTAGATAGAAGTCTGGTGTGTAAAACCTTTAGTCCTAAAAGGTTTTTACTTTATTTTAGAAAATAAAATAATAGCAATATATCACCCGGATGAGAAGTTATGCATAGAATAGAATTGAAGTGAAGTGTTGCCAAAATTGCTAACCTATTTTTCCAAATTAGGAACAATGTTCGATTATTTTGTCGACCGTACATGAGTGTATGAAATCGAAACTGGAATGAAAGGTTGGATGAAATAACATTTCAACAATGGTGTACACGAATTTATTAGATTTGCAATATCTAATAATCGAAATAACGAAGAACTTCGTTGTCCTTATAGTAAGTGTTAACATTTGAAGCATTGGAAACCAAATACAGTTAAAGTACATTTGTATAAATTTGGATTTGTACAAAATTATTATTTATGGGATCGTCATGGAGAACTTATTGCACTTATAGTGGATCTTGTTGCATCAGAGGTCGATGTTGTTATGACGAATCCAATAGAATGTATGGTGGAAGGTGCAGCACGATCAATGTTCCCTACCCTTCAAGTTGACAGTGAAGACGTCAATGTCAATGAAGAATCAAACGTGGGAGCAAAATATTTTTATGATTTATTGGATGTCACTAAGGGACCTCGTGGGATGGTCGTAAAAGTGGAACCGAGTTATCAGTAACTGCTGAATACATCACTATAAAGTCAAAATTCAACTTTACAGAAGTTGGATTCATAGCAGTTGTACAAGCTGCAAAACAGCATATACCACCCAATAATCTAATGTGCGATAGTCATTATAAAGTGAAAACACTTATGTCGGCTTTCAGTCTGCCTTACAAAAGATGGATACATGTATAAAATGTTACATCTTGTATTGAAAAGATGACATTAATCTTAGGAACTGCAAAATATATAATGAGAAAAGATATAAACCAAGAAAAAAGAAAGGAAACGAAGTTCAATACAAGAGAATGCATTATTTACCAGTTACCCCTAAACTTCAAAGGTTATATACGTCTTCAGCCACGGCATGCCATATGTGATGGCACAGCGTGAGAAGATAGGCAGAGGGAACTTTGACACATCCATCCGATGGAGAAGCATGAAAATATTTTCATAAGACGTATCCCACATTTGCTATAGAGAGCCGTAACGTAAGTCTTGTTTTATATACGAATGGGTTTTTGCCATTCTCTCGGTTTGATAGCAAATATTCATCTTGGCCTGTTATCGTTACTCCTTGTAGTTTACCTCCGTGGATGTGTATGAAAACTCCATACATGTATCTCACTATTGTTGTCTCTAGCCCTGATGATCCGACACAAGGATTCAATGTTTATTTACAACCATTAATCAAAGTGCTGAAAACATTATGGCTCGAAGGTGTTGAAACATACGACATTTCACAAAAAAAGAATTTTCATATGTTCGCTTCTTTATTATGGACTATTAGTGATTTTCCTGCATATGATATGCTTTCAGGTTGGAATAGGGCATGTCATCTAGCATGTCCTTATTGCATGGAAGAAATAAGATCATTTTCTTTACGGTACGAAAGGAAAATTTCTTGGTTTGATTGTCATTGTCGTTTTCTCCATCCCAATAAAACTTTTGGAAGAGATAAAAAAAGTTTAAAGCTAACAGAGAAGAGAATATGCAACCATCAAAGATTTGGTCAAGCGAAGAAATATATGAAATTGTAAAGGACTACCCGAAGATACATGAAACTGGAATACAGACTGAAATTTCAAGTAAATCCGACATTTATAATTGGTGCAAATAAAGTATATTTTGCGAGTTACCTTATTGGAAAGATATCCCGCTTCGACATAATATTGACGTGATGCACAACGAAATAAACGTGTTTGATAACATGTTTAATACAATTATGAATGTTAAAGGGAAAACGAAGGACGATCTGAATTCAAGACTGATATAGCACACTTTCATAAATGTTTCAAACTTCATATGAAGCCCAATGACAATAAAAAACTCAAAGCATGCTAAAGCTAGACAACAAGCAAATAAAACTCGTGCTAAAGTGGGTGGAAGAACTAAAATGCCCTGATGGGATGTATTCTAATCTCCGTAAATGTGTTGACTTTAAAACTATAAATTGATTGGGATCAAAATTCACGATTGTCACATCATGATGGAATATTTATTACCAGTGGTTTTCAAAGAACTGTTTGCCATAAAAGTGTGGAGTGTTATAACGGAGTTAAGTTTGTTTTACAAATAGCTTTGTTCGACAACGTTAAAAATAGACCGTATACGTAAACTTGAAGTAGAAATCTCTATACTGCAATGCAAACTGGCCATGAGTTGACCTTAGAGGAGGAGGACCGTATTTGGGATGCTCTCATTGACTTGTCTACTCGAAATAGGCGTTATGGTTATGGAAATCAGGAGGAAAACTACTTCATTAACTAATATATAAATTATATTTAATACTGAAGCAAATTATATTTCAATAAAATAATTTGCAAGCAATGATGACCCAGAGGGCTTATAGGAGATCTCAGACCGAGGAAGAGATAGTTCAGCTAAAGCAGCAGATGACCAAATTCAATGACTGGCGAAAGGACGGAGGACTGGCTCAACTGCTAGATGAGCGGATTGCGGCCTTTTTAGCAGAACATGGGAGGATGCCTGATGATGATGGGTCGGGAGTGATGACGATGAGGATTAGGATTGTCAATGGGTACCCGAAAAATCCAATATTCGTCCGAATCCGTATCCGAAAATATGAAAAATATCCGTCATTCGAAAGGCGGAAACGAATATCCGATATTCGAAAAGCTTTTCGGATACGGATATGGTTATTGTGGTATCTGTATCCGAAAAATATCTGTCCGGTTAACTAATGCATATTTAAATTATATTTAATTAATATATGATTTTTCAACTATTTTCTAACCATTGGATGTTTCTACGATATAGTTTTTTGCTCACTTGTGAAAACAGACAGTTTTAGTGTTTAATTTTTGAATATTTTTTGATATGCATACGAATATTAGTATAAAACAATGTTTTATCACCACATTTTTTATTCCTTGGTTTTTATGAACATTAGTACACAAACTGTTTTATGTTGATCCAAACTTTTTCATTTATACTTTTATATATATTGATTATGGGCGGAGCGGATAAATATTCGATATCCTTCCGTATTCGAAAATTAAGCAGATACGGATATCCGATATCCGAAAATTAAGTAGATACGGATACAGATATGACACTATCTGTATCCGAATGTATCCGTTTATAGCCCTAAAGAGGATGAGTAGGTCCAGATTTTTTTTAGCTTGTGTTGATGGAGTTGGAACTTTATTGATGGTTGTGTTGCTATGATGATTGTGGATTTGATGAACATGAGTATCAACGTAGATATGGTTGCGTTGGTTAATGGAATATTGGTTTTAGTTGATGATAGTTTATGTAAATATTGATATTTGTATTTTGTTTTTAATTATTTGTGATATGTATGAGATTATACGTTGTATATGATGTTAATGGTTGTGATATTGAGTTTATTTGTGTTGGGAATGGAGCGCAATTGAGACATGATGTTTATTGTGTGGTTTGGAAAAATTAAAGCAGTTCTAGGCAAATTAGCAGGTTTCAAGATGGCGATGGCTGGGTGGTTACAGGCTTGATGTGTATGGCGACGGCCAGCGACAACATTTTGGTTCCAAGATGGCGATGGCCAGGAACAGCTAATTTTCCCATTTTGCCTTCGCTAGACGTCTCTATAGTGCTAGCGTCATCCATTTTTGTTGTGGCATTTAGCGACGACTAACGTCGGATAGCGATAGCCGTCGATGGCTAATCGCTCATTAGACCTTATCAAGATTTCTTTATCTAATACGAATAAAATTATTCGCTTTTTATCCGTAACTTTGGTGTAATTATTTGTTATTTATCGATATCGATCAGTTAAATCATTTTTGATTTGAACATACTATACATTCTATTTTAGTACTTACAATACTCGATAATGTATGTTTGTAAAAAATAAATAGGAAGATCCAAAGTGAACTCTTTGATATTTATGAAAAACGAAATTAATAGCTTAAAAGATTGAAAGCATCGTAGTGACCTATTTTTAACTTTCTTATACTTCTTGATAAGCTAGGCATGTATTATGTATAGTTTAAACAATAAGTGACATAGCAATGATCCTGTGCTTTATACAGGGCACCCATATAAATTTTGAAATTTTAATTCGCTAAAATAGAGCTATTTCTTGATTGAAACACATGATATGATAAACAAATAACTGAAACCTATGGTGTATTTTAATTTTTGGAAGTGTTGTATATTTCCAATATTCGAAGTTAGACGCACCACAAACATAAGTTGGAATGCAAATGTTTGAATATATTTTTATTATAATTTAACAAAAGTACAATATTTTCATAATGACGTGGGTAGAGCGTACAAAACCATGTGTCGCACTTTTTGTAAAATAAGCATAGAAAATGTATGGTTAGGTTAAGTAAACTATACTTTAGAAGATGCTTTGAAAACTAGGTCAGAAAGTGATAAATAATGTGTTGTTTAATATAAATATGCAGAATGTAGTACAAGTTAAGACTACTGGATGTTGAACTCGATAGTTATCACAAGTGCATCTACCTGTACATTCCTTTCTTTTCTTTCTTTTTAATTTTGTCATTCAGAGTGATCATGGGCAACGTGAGCAACTACTTAGTGAACAACAGCGCATGCGCAGTTACTGTTGTCAAGAGCACACAAGGGCATTGAAGTTTAACACTACTGTTATGTTCAAAATCATGAATTGTGAAGCGCGAAGGAATTTGTTTTGTATTTTAGAAAAGAAAAAATATGGTACCAGAGACATTGACATAACATCTAACCTTGTTTACCGTCTCATTTAGATTGCCTAATGCAATTAAGGCAATGCACTCTAAAAAATTAAAGAAGATTCTACTTGGATATTTCTTCACATATACACAAATGTATAATTCCACGGACCCTACACTTAGATATGTCCAACATCAATATAATGTATACGTAACTGTTGGTAGCCCCTTGCAATGGGCAGACTTCTGTTGTGTAATACTACTGACATAATATTCCAACTCATTTTAATGACTATGTCATTCTTATTTAATCTAAGTTATTAACTAACTTTAATAATTCACACCCGTCATAAACACATACTTGATGCTACAGAAATATATGATTATATATTCGTACTTATTTCATTGTTACGTCTTCAATGTTTAACTACTCACATTTAATTATTTTTATTTGACTGACTATTTCCTTCATTGATGTCGATTTAATGTCATTTACCACTTTCATTAAAAGATCAAAATATCTTTTCTATCTACTTCCCTTTCTCACTATTAAATTTTTATTTCCGTTCTTTTTAACTTTTACCACCCTTCTTTATTTGGGGAACGTGCCATTACTCTTTTATTTAACTTATTACTTGTCTCCCTTTCTATCGTTTATTATTTGATTTCTATTTTGTCTTTATTGCACATATATTAGTTTTATAATTTAACCGTTATTATTATCACAACTACATTTCTTCAATCCGTACTAAGAGATTTCTGCATTTTAACACATTAGAATTACATCTTTCTCAAAAAAAATTAATATTGTAAATTTCTACATTTTATCCCAAAACGTGATTTGTATTACATTTGGAATTATAAGGAATTATCTTTTTTAGACGTATTTCTTGTTATTCCAACCGATACACTTTCGTTTATGAATCTGAACTTGATAGTCTATAGAAATTTATATTGCAACACCTTGCATTCTAATAAATTAAAATATATTTGAATCCCAATAATTTATTGTGATAACTTTCAATTAGACATCTGCTTGCCTAAATCATTCAAATGAAGAACCTGCAACTGCTATATAATCAATCTATTTCAGGGTCTACTACTAGCCAATACTTTCCAGATTCAAGTACATGAAATATTAAATCCAAGTTATCAATTACAGAATATGTAGGCAGAGTTTATAAATTCATTTCACGCATATAATTAGGCCTACAACTCCAAAATTACATTTAGACTTACAAGAACAAATTTACAACGATATAAATCTAATATTATATAAAAATATATAATTTCTCACCTACCTTTATGCTTCTTTTTTAAATCTTCAGATCTAAACCATGTTATTCTGATTTGACTCCATTCCTTCCTAACCAATATATGTATAGTATACATGCTGTTGGGGATTTTGCGGTTCGAGGTGAATTTGATGATAATTTCGATGAAGATAATGCTGAACTTCCGACTTCAAGGATCTATGGAATAGATTCTTTCAGACAATAGTTTAACCCAGTAGGTACAAACGGGTTATCGAACTATCGACTTTCGGAATTCAATGAAGCCTTACAACAGCGTAATCGGATCCAAAGTTTGTACGCCTTTGATCCAACCAAGAATACTTTAGTGTTTGATATCTGACGATGCAATATACAGAGAAAGAAATGAAGAAGAAGAAGAAACAAATCTGCAATGATTCAACATTTGCAAAACCTTGCAGGCATTACAAAATATAAAGCAAAAGAAGTGCAGCAATTAGCAACACTTCCTTGGCATTGCAAATCTGCGTAGAAAGAAGAAGAAGAATATGAATTGATTCTAACACTGTCTGGGCGTTGTTATTTATAGATGTGAAGAGGTATCCATTCGTGAAGGGTTGCATCCCTTCCCAACGTTTCAAAACCGTTGCTAACAGTCACATACATTTGAATTGAAATGTCGTGTCTTTTCATTTTGCAACGCTTAGAAAACTTTACAAATTTTCTGCTCTTTATTTAAATTCTGAAAATTCGGTTCTGGGTCCTTAACGGGCTGAAATCTAATCCGTTACTGTTTACATTCGATCCAAAAAATATTTCCAAACCCGAAATCCGACCCGGCCCGGTTCGTTCGGACGGACGGCGGCGCGCGTATGGTGTTGCATGACTTCTCTCTTCACAACAAAGAAAACATGTGGGAGCCCCAAGGCCCAACATCCACATGAGAAAACTATATTTATACAAATATATTGCATAATTTTCTAGCATGTGGGACTAATTGATTTCTTCTTCCCTCTATACTTCTTCTCTTTCAAATCAAAACCCAAAGCCCCAAAACAATATATTTGAAAATTTTACAACAGTCTCCCCCAATTTTAAAAATAAATAAATTGGACGGCTGAATCACTCGAATGACTTCCTACATACCCAAGTGGGATCAAACCTACGTAGTTCGAAAATCAAGTTTTGCATCATCGGGAAAACCAACACATAAATAAAGGTATCTTTTGAATTTGAACCTTTACTTAGTGTAAAGCATTCAAAGCCTTATCGAGATTCTATGGTGAATAAATCTAGAACCAAGTATTCCTAATGGTAAACCGAAACAATCACACATGTTGATTTCCTTAGGTAAAGTGTTCTGTATTACTCGGCACGTTAATGGCCATGTGCTTAAATCCTGGTTCATGAGTCTACTTAGAAAGTGGTCTCACCTTCCTAGGAAACGGCCTGATTTCCGTACTCATGTAGGTAAGTCTCTTAAGGTGTTTCTGCGATACACCTTTTAAGGTTTCTAGACTTATTAAGGATATATATCCATCATTTGTTCTTACAGAATACAACACTAAATATTTGGAATTATCGATTTAGTGTCCCATAATCATTCTCTTAACTTGTTGGTACCCATTGAACTTTGTCTATCCTTTTCAAGGCATAAGTTGAGTTTCTGTTAAGGATGATCAACCTTCATTCACAGACCTTAGTCCCATTTCTTGTGACTTTATAGAAACCATTGCCTTTGGAACACTCTTTGTAAGTGGTCAGCCAAGTTTTTCTTCGTTTCTATGTAGTCAATAGTTATAACTTCTCTTTTGAGTAACTGTCTCACCGTTTGATGTCTTAGACTCACATGTCTAGACTTTCCATTATATGTCTTACTAGACACATTGTATATCGTTGCTTGATTGTCACAGTCAATCAAGACCGCTGGAGATGGCTTCTTCCATAAAGGGATTTCCATTAATAAATTCCTAAACCATTCTTCTTCTTTATATGCATCTGCTAATGCAATTAATTCTGACAATATTGTTGAGTCGGAAATACAGGTCTGCTTCTTGGAAGCCCAAGACACAGCAGCGCCTCCTAATGTAAAGATCCATTCAGTCGTAAACTTGGATTTGGATTCTACATTGTTCCAGGTAGCATCACTATATCCTTCTATCACAGCAGGATATCCTTTATAAGATAAACCATATTCAATGGTTCCTTTCAAATAAGCTAAAACTCTGGAAATAGCTTTCCAATGTTCGAAACCTGGATTACTCGTAAATCGATACAATACACTTATAGCATGTGCGATGTCTGGTCTAGTGCAATGCATAGCATACATAAGACTCCCAATAACACTGACATACTCTAGTTGAGAGATGGTACGTCCAGTGTTCTTTTCTAATTTAATACTAGGATCTAAAGAAGTTGGTACTGATTTGTCATCATAATGACCATACTTTTGTAGGAACTTCTCTATGTAATGAGATTGAGTTAGTAATAACCCCCCCCCCTCTTTCCTAACAATTTTAATTTTTAAAATTATATCAGCCTCTCCTAGATCTTTCATATCGAATTTAGAAGACAAAAACTTTTTAGTTTCATTCACACAGGATATACTGGAATCAAATATTAGCATGTCATCAACGTATAAACATATTATAGCACAACTGTTGTTATCCGATTTGCTATAAATACATTTATCAGCATCATTAACAATGAATCCATATGACAGTGCAACTTTAACAAATTTCTCATGTTATTGCATGGAAGCTTGCTTCAGGCCATAAAGATATTTCACTAATTTGCAAACTTTCTTTTCTTGGCCTGGGGTTTTGAAACCTTCAGGTTGTTCCATATATATCTCTTTTTCTAAATCTCCATTTAGAAAAGCAGTCTTTACATCCATTTGATGTATGACTAATTTATGAATTGATGCAAGTGCAATTAAACAACGTATAGAAAATATGCGAGCAACTGGAGCATGTGTATCAAAGTAATCTACTCCATGTCTTTGCTTATATGCCTTAGCAACTAATCTGGCTTTAAACTTGTCAATGGATCCATTTGTATTCAATTTTTTCTTGAATATCCATTTACATCCTATCGGTTTAGCACTAGGAGGTAAATCAGTTAAAACCCAAGTTTGGTTTAACAATATGGATCCCATTTCATCATCGATCGCTTCTTTCCAGAAATTGGAATATCTGGAACTCATAGTCTCAGAATAAGTTTTGGGATCATCATCGACATTTATTACATATTTAGTCATATTAAGGACTTCATCCTTACTGCCTTCTACAAGATATGTAATGAAGTCAAGACCATAGTCCTTCTCTATTCTTGCTCTTTTACTTCTCCGTTGTTCAGCACTATTATCTGGTACCGATACTTCCTTGCTGTTTTGAGCAAGAGCATAATCATCTTCATTGATATCATTAGCCATACTAGGTTCTGGACTAGATGATCTCAATGGGATCTCAATTGTTTGATTTTCAAAAAATTCTACATCTACAGATTCTATAACTTCTAGGGTGTCAAGAATAAGGAATCTATAAGTTATATTATTAAGTGAATATCCTATGAAAACACATTTAAACACTCTATTTCCTAACTTTGGTCGTTTAGGGTCTGGTTTTTTAACATATGCTAAGCAACCCCAAACTTTAAGACTAGTTAGGTTAGGTTTCCTATTAAACCATAATTGGTAAGGGGAAATATTATTCTTTTTAAGTGGTACTCTATTTAAAATATAACATGCAGATAACATAGCATCACCCCATAGGTTATAAGGTAAATTAAAACTTATTAGCATGACATTAACAATTTCTACTAAAGTTCTATTCTTCCTTTCAGCAATACCATTTTGTTGTGGTGTATATAAGGCAGTACAATGGTGAACTATACCTTGTTGTTTACAAAACAAGGTGAATTCATTTGAGAAATATTCGCCACCACGATCTGAATGTAATATTTTAATTTTAACTCCTAATTGTGTTTCGATCTCTGCTTTGTAAAATTTGAGTTTATCAAAATCCTCATCTTTAGTTTTCATTAGATATACATATGCATATCTAGTATAATCATCAATGAATGTTATACAGTATTGGTTACCACCATAGGTGATATGACTTTTTAAGTCACTCATGTCACTATATACCAAATTAAGCAAACCAGTTTTCCTTTCTACGGATTTAAAGGATTTTCGGTGCATTTTTGCTTGAACACATATTTCACATTTAGAGATGTTATCGAAATCATAATCAGAAATTAATCCTAATTTATTCATATTTCTAATGAAACTATAATTAACATGTCCTAATCTACCATGCCATAAATTAATAGAATCAACAATATAAACATAAGATTTTTTTTATTAGATTCAACTTAATCATGCCGTTACAAGAGTATCCATGTCCAATGAATCTACCATTCTTAGACAACACTAGCTTATCAGACTCATACACCAACTTGAATCCTCATTTGTTAAGAAGGTATCCAGAGACCAAATTCTTACACATATCAGGTACATAAAATACATTGACTAATGTAAGAACTTTTCCAGAGGTGAAAGGAAGTTCAATAATGACTTTTCCCATAACTTTGCTTGGAACCTTATTTGCTCCAGTAACTTCGTCGGCTTCTCTTTTATTTTCTTCGTAACTCTTGAACAGAGTACGATCTTTGCAAATGTGAATGGTTGCTCCAGTATCAAACCGCCAATCATTATCATTGCCGCTAACGGAGTTCGCCTCTTGCACTACAGCCACAAACGAGTCTTCGACCACATTCACTTTTTGTTGTTTCTTCCGCAGACGGCAGTCTAGGGCATAGTGGCCGGGCTTGTTACAAAAATAGCAAGTGCCTTTCGTTTTGCTGTTGGTTTTGAAATGATTTTTCTTCTTAAACTGTGTCTTATTCTTTTGTTTTAACTTATCAGTAATTTCAATATTATTTGCCGAGACTCAGTTTGCGGATTATCATTAGATCGCGTTTGCGAGAGTCTTCTTCAATACGAAGATGACGCTATAAACCGTCTAAATTATAATTCGTTTCCACATGCTTCATCTTTTTCTTATAATCATTCCAACTATGCAGAAATCTAGAAATTATAACTCCAACAACAAAAGATTCATGGAGATCAATTCCAACATCTTTAAGTTGATTCACCAACAGTAAGATTTTGCTTACTTGTCCAATTATGGATTTATTGGTGACCATTTTGAAATCTATAAAATTACAAATAAGAAACTTTTTATTATTGGCCTCGGATATGCGGTACTTATTCTCCAGGGCAGTCCAGAGTGCCTTCGCTGTTTCCAAGGTCCTATGAGCATTGTAGACTGTGGTAGATAGCGCATTCAGAATGTGGCATCTGGATAGAAAATCGTCCTCTTTGCGCTTTGCACGTTTAGCCTTTAGAGCAGCATCATCCTTATCAGTTTCTTCTGGGATTTCTTTCAAGTCATCTTCCAAAATGTAGAACAACTTGACGGTGACAAAGAAAAATTTCATCGTCTCTTGCCGACGAGTGAAATTTTCGCCATCAAAACGCTCCAGTCGAGTTAGATGCCGATTCATAACTTGTAGAGCGCTCAAACCTTCCATGGTTGAAGAATAATATTGTCTGAAATTTGTCGGGGATTTTATGGTTCGAGGCGAATTTGATGGCAATTTCGATGAAGACAATGCTGAACTTCCGACTTCAAGAATCTATGGAATAAATTCTTTTAGACAATAGCTCAACCCACCAGGTACAAACGGCTTATCGAACTATCGACTTTCAAGATTCAATGAAGCCTTACAACAGCGCAATCAGATTCAAAGTTTGTATGCCTTTGATCCGACCAAGAACACTTTAGCATTTGATATCTGATGATGCAATATGCAGAGAAAGGAATGAAGAAGAAGAAACAAATCTGCAACGATTCAGCGTTTGCAACACCTTGTAGGCGTTACAAAATATAGAGCAATGGAAGTGCAGCGATTAGCAACACTTCCCTGACGTTGCAAATATACGTAGAAAGAAGAAGAAGAAGAATATGAATTGATTCTAACACTGTCTGGGCGTTGCTATTTATAGATGTGAAGAGGTATCCATTCGTGAAGGGTTGCGTCCCTTCCCAACGTTTCAAAACCGTTGCTAACAGTCACATACGTTTGAATTGAAACGTCGCGTCTATTCATTTTGCAACACTTAGAAAACGTTACAAATTTCCCACTCTTTATTTAAATTTAGAAATTTCACTTCTGGGTCCTTAACGGGCTGAAATCTAACCCGTTACTATTTACATTCGATCCAAAAAATATTTTCGGATCCCAACCCGAAACACGAAACCCGACGCGACCCGGTTCGATTCATTCAAACGGACGGCGGCGGCGCGCGTGTGGTGTTGCATGACTTCTCACCTCACAACAAAGCAAACGTGTTGGAGCCCCAAGGCCCAAACATCCAAATGAGAAAGCTATATTATACAAATATATCACATAATTTTCTAGCATGTGAGACTAATTGATTTCTTCTTCCCTCTTTACTTCTTCTCTTTCAAATCAAAACCCAAAACTATATATTTGAAAATTTTACAACAAATGCTATTTAGAAATTTAGATCTGAAAATAGATTTGAATTTAATTTAGACTTGTGTTAAGATTTACAATTTACCTTGTTTTGGCGTTCTGATTCGATCTTTATTCTTCTCTACTATTTTCTACTATTCTCCAACTATATATACATATATAACTATAATTTAATTAAGAATTGTAAATAAAAGAAAATAACAGAGCTTTCTTCAGAAAATAAGAGAGGAAAAATGAGGAGTTAGACCTATATTTATAGGGTTTCGAATCAATATCAACCATTCGATTAAGTTATTTTTAATCCGTACCATTCAGCCACGTCTAAGTTCACACCCTATAACATTCATTGGTCGATCATTATCCCTTCCCTCCACCGGTCGGCCATTAGGTGTCGACTGGTCAAAAATAAGGGTCGATCAGTTGGATTGAATTACGTTAATTAATTATTGACATTTATTTGTTGGTTTAGTTCTCTATAAATAGTTCCCTATAAAACCAGCCGAGATAATTTCTTTCTAGGTTAAACTTACTTAAATCCTAAACAACCGTTAACATTGATTTTCATTAATTATATTTTATTTTCCTAATTATATATATAATTATTTCCGATTCAAAAACTTCAAACGTTATTAATTTCTTCGTTGGAACTTCGATCGAAAAACTTTATATATGAAAATTGATCAGAAAATGGCTACGAATACAAAAAGTGCAAGTTTGGTAGTCAAATTCTAGCGTTTAAAATATTTCTATTTTTGGCATTAATAATTAGTTAATTAATTATAACTTATTTTACGAGTGTTATATTCTGCTTCTAACATCTCTATCATCAAACAAACGCAACACCATCAAAATATAAGCTGTAGACTCAAAGGTATTGTCGAAGAGTATATTTATGCGCTCAAGATATCTTATCTCTTTATATGATCACCATGTAAAAATCTCAATATACAGAAAGTGAAATGTATGGATGGTAAACCACCATCTCTCCAACAGGGAACGAAACGATCATAGAAGTGGATAGGTCTAATATGTAGGGATAAACCAAAGGACTGACCTCAAACCTAACCGTAATCATTCAGGGCTGCGTGTTATAAAACTTAGTAATGCACGTAAACCACCCTCCATAAATACCAGTGTAATTGATCCATATCTTTACTAGTGATAAAGAAAATTCATTGAATAACTTTACTTGATGTCTTTCTGAAATACCAAATGTACCCTTGCTCTTAACGTGCTCTTCCGCATCTCTCGTTAATAATTATTTTGGTTTGTTTGTAAGATGCTCAACCTTCATTTACTCTGATTTTTCCAGTAAAGAATATATTAGATATTATGTCGACGTGGACTTGAGAATTACCATTTTATAGAATATTAAACTCCCCATTTTTTTCCTCTTCTAATGGAAAATTAACGATAATGTTCTTGCACATGCTATACATTGCACCATTTCTATCAAACGTAGAATATATCATATGAACCACTGACTTTCTGGATAGTAAATTATAGTTTAGACTGGATTGAAGTGCTTTATACTCGTAACAAATAATAGTAATAAACTTAATATGATATACTAACAGATCTATAACATTTTGGATTAGTATTTCACAATTATTAATGCTACTGTTTAGAGTTATATACTTGCATGGTCTATGGAGAGAAATAACCTTTATACCGATCAAACTATTATGTGGCAGCATTTTGATACCGGGTTTTCTTTTACGAGACGCCATTTTTATAGTTTTTCAAATAGGTGCAATGAATGTGAGACAGAAACAATGAGAAAATATTCAGGGTGAGAATTTATAGACGCGTAGAAGTCATGCATTTCTGAAGTATAGACATTTATTTAAGAAACATTCAAAGTCATGCGTTTATCGAGTATCGTCAGCCTTCTAGGCTTTTTTAGTAATGCATCTTAACATTAAGGATTAAAATGTAAGTTATGTAATGATTCCCCAATTATGGGTTTAATTGAAAAAAATGCCAAATAGTTAATAGATCAGCAACCATTTTACACATGCGCTGGGCACGAACTAAATACACGTTTATAGCTTGACATGGCTGTAATTAACACACTCTACGAGATGCCTAAAATTATCCCTTCATCCTCTAGAAAAGCCCTAACCATTTCTTAGGTGTCATTCACTTGGCGCGTCTAACGCAATTCAAATTCTAGACCGTTCCATCATTTGGAGGAAATTGGTATGTTGGTGTTTAACACTCGTGCCGTTTCACTCCAAACGCTACCTTTTTCGACTCCCATCCATTATATAAACGCAGCCACTCTCATCCACCTCACACCAGTCCAAACAACCTACTTTCCACATTTTCAAATTTTTTCCGATCCGTTTGAGCTTATTTTAAGATAATTATCTCAGTTTATTTTTACCGTATCTACAACATATATTTTTCTTATTTTTTTTTTTTTTTTTTTTTTGTGCATTTTGAAAATTTTATTTTCTAGTATTATAGTGCATTCATCTGGTTCTACTTCCTCACAGCCCATGACTTCATGGATGACTGAAAGTGATGATCTTTTCATAAATCTGTGCATTGATTACCTGCGGGCCAGAAAAAATTTAGTTAATGGGTTTTATATGTCCGTGCGGCAGTATTCAATAAGAGACTGAACCTCGACTAGTCTCATACACATACGAAGAGCAAATGGGACAACTCGTAACGTTACTGGAGTGATTGAGACAAACTTCTATAGCTATAAGGAGGGGTATGAGATGCAGAGAACAATCAGTTGGACAGACGTTTGTTTGAAGTGACCGTTTCACTAAAGTCGTGCAATATTGTTATTCTGTACTGTCTTCAGCCATACATGTGGAGTGGTGGAAGATTATGATGATTTTTCGCCAAGATTCCACAAACATGGATACGGTGAAAACATTGTGAAATAATGAGATACTTGGATTTATGTCGTACCAGTTGGATCTGTTCCGTAACCGTCGTTGGTATGTTTGGTTAAATTTCCTAGTTTGTTTGGTTAAGTTTTCTAGTTTGTTTTAATTTTATGTATTTGATGTTAAAATGCATTAGTTTGGTTTAATGGAATATTACACAATAAAACAAACAATTAATTAAGTATAAATCAATTAAAATCATAAATTAAATGCCTTGCTCAAATACCCCGTTCGTAACCGCAAACGCATTCTCTGTTCACCAATCTTCCCCGCTTAAATACCCCGTTCAAGGACCCTGTTTTCATTCATCCCAAACACACCCTAATTCTTTATAACTCTTTTAATTCTTAATGAAAAATTACAAATTGAGTATTTGAATTCAAATTAAGAGATACTCCATAATTTTAGCCGTTTAAGTTTGAATTTTGAAGAAGACTAAAGCCAAATTCTGAAAACAAAGCTTTAAAGTTGTGTTGAGCCGGAGCTTGGATTTCACAATGTTTGATGAGTGGTATTTGTTCATATGATTAGCATTTATGCTATGTATTGGCATAAAATATCAAATGTTGGATTAGGGTTTGACGAATGAACTTGAATCGGGATTTTAGAGAAGAGAACATTGATTTAATGAATATTTAAAAGTGTTTATTTAAAAATAAACGCATTAAAACTTGATAATGATGTTTTTTGTTTATATGTTTGGTTTGAAAAATGTTGGATTAGTGTTTTGGTTTTGGAAAGAGTATACGAATAGAGAATAGTTTAGGATATACAATAGTGACATTATAGAATGAATGGAGAGGTCGAAACGATAATCAACTAGGTATATCTGAATATTTGTTTGAAACAATATTCACCACCTTAAAGTCGCTCGTCAAGTATGAAGCTATACCCGTTCGAATGTCGAACGACTAATCGCAAGGGTGTGAATCTAAGTATGGAGACGTTAATGCAGAGTGTCTTGGTGACACTAGGCTTAGTGTCGAAGGCAGAAGATAGGAAGGCAAATGGGAAAGAGGTGGAACGGATTTTCACTAAAGAAATTCTTCTGTCAAAATTTAGTCCCGGCCTCATCAGGCGTTCAAACATTTCAATCCAAATTTCATACATATAAATTTTAGGGAAATTTATCATGCAATATTCCAGTGTAAAACTGGAATATTCAATCGACTAGATTTCCAAATCAGACGTCTTCTATCGGGGTTAGACGTTTAAATTACCTTTCTAGACATCTCAGAAAACGTGCGATGGACGCTGCATGATATAGAGACTATAGCGATAGCTCGTGACGTGATTCAATTCATATGGTAATTTTATAAAGTAATTCGGTGGCTTCAGGACGAGATGATAAGGGTATTACGATACGTGATTTCATATAATGTTATGTATATGGAGTAAGTCCGTACTCTTGGCTATAGCCTTGCTATTTGATATTTATATACCATCTTTAGAATGAGGCATAGTTGTCTCGATTGTTTATGTTAGGCGACATCGACTCGGAGATAGAAGATGTTCTATCTCGATAGCAAAGTCAATAAAACTTAGGATACATTGTAGCAAGGGTGATTGGCTTCGAGTTACTTGTTCAGAGTCCTCTTGTTAAACAAATGATAGTGGTTCGATATACATGCATTGATTTGTGTTCGATACGATTATAGGTGGTGGACGATGTAGTAAAGTGTCGTACTATTGGTGTTACATTGATGACCATATTTAGTGGTTCTTTATGACAATCTACTATTTTTAACATCTAAAATTAGTTACAAACACTAACAAAATATGCTTACAACTAATTTCAAACGTTAAAGACAGTGGATTGTGGGTTTATAAAATTTAAAAATTCTAAAACAACAAATAAAATTGGGAAACCACACAGTGGAATTTAAGCAAAAATAACATTTTAACAATTAAATATTACACAAATTTTAACATCGAATAATGTTACACCCATGTTTTCCAAATGTTGTCAAAGGAAGCATAATGCAACTACCGAGCCGAGGTAATGCGCTCACCACAATATGAAGTAACGAAAAGAAACAAAAATGAAGTTCAAATGATGTTGCACCAAGGTAACATGAAGCCGTGACAAGATAGAGAGACTGTGGCCATAATGAAAATCAAGCTGTGAAAAGGATGCAATGGCATTATCTACGTAATGCTGCACCAAATCCTTAAGGACAAAACATAATGTAAAAGAAAAACTGCGCTTCCCATTAAATATTGGTTTGGCAATATAATACCTCACTAGAGAAGTATCCAAAAGGTACGAGGGCTAATCCAAAAGCCTAACTCTCTCTCCTAGCAATGTAAAATTGCAACGCATCCTCTTAAGCGTCTATACGCAAGTGGGATGTGGCGCAATCTTTAACTAACAACTAATAATGGTAGGCATGCACGACAATTTTATAACAAATTGATAAAGAATGTGTCGCATTCTTGAAGAGACGGAACAACATTGCAGTACTATAAACACTAATCTCAAACATAAAAACTCAAGAGATGGGACGATGGATAGAATTGCTCTGCAACCAAGGGTCAAACCTCACACCTTAAAGACAAACCAAGAAGACCAAACTTCATCCTCCCAAGATCGTTAAATCTGACTTAAAGGAAAAAGCGATGGCGCAGTCCTCCAAAGATTGAAAGCAGTTTAGAATAGAACTGCATGAAGCAACCACCCTTAAAGATGATAGCTCGGTTTCATTAGCCAGGCAATGAAGCAAAACTCCAACTATCACCAAATTGTGGAATATTAACATCGCATAGTAGACGACACAGTACACCTTTAGAAGTTTCAGTGCAGTTCTTAGGCAAATTAACATTATAATATTCAACGAAGTAAGGCGAAGTTTCGAAGTGCTAGTGGATATATAGACTCAACCTAAAAAGAAGGAAAACACCTCACTGCAACCCTATCCACTCGTGGGAGCAGAACATGGGCTTGTGTTTGCAGAATCAGAAACGTACAAGAAATTCAAATATTGAGTTTTTTCCACTTCAATCTAAAACACTTCCGCTAAAATTTCAATTTTACCGCCTAAAGTCAAGAATTCAACTGCTCAGATTACTATTTACCCCTAAAGGCAACATTAGCAATCTACTCACATTAAACAAACAAAATGGATGGCCGACACATGACACAATACAAAGGCAGAAATTAAAAGAGCAAGAGAATAACGTTAACAATCCATATGCATCTCTGCACTATAAATGGATAGGGGGAAGTAGTAGAGAAAGGGTATCTTTTTTCACTTTACTTTTTTATGCACGCAAAACAAATTTTTTATCTCTCTGCCATTATTGTTTGTGCTAAGAATATAAAGATAAGAAAGTGATATTTTACCCATGGACGTGGGATTCTTCAACATCCGAATCATGTAAATTCCATGTCCTTTTATTTTCTCCAGCACATTACTCTACTGTTTTATTTATTCCATTAGCTCTGATACCGAGATAACCAGTTGATTTAGTGTAACCTCGAAATTGTGCCCTTATAATATCCTACGTATTAAAGTAACATGGTTACCCCTTATTAAGGCAAGATAAATATCACTTAACTTTGCTGATTCATAATCATGAAAGCATCCAGCGTTGTGATTACTTCATAAAAAACACCTGGGTGTTTGTGAGACCAAAAAAATCTCACCAAGGCACTAGAAGGAGGGCCGATTTTCCTCTCTAGCAAGTTTTACCTGCATTTTCTTTAAATACCATTACAACACCATGAATCCTACGTATTCACCAAGCCCATGCACAAGAACAATTTTATATGGCCTCGAAAATCTCTAAAATCCAATCATAATCTCAGAAGCCCAAACTGAGGTGGAAGCTTCTGTAGGCCCCTCCTCAGACCCTATCCTGGCGACACTTTAGGCCGTCGCTAACTAAATGAACCAATGTATGAAGGGGATAGAGAAAACTATGGCTTAACATACTGCTCTTTTGCCAACTTCTCCTCTATTGGAACTGGGCCAACCCACAGCGGTAGTGATGAGTGTATTTCGAATTTTTTTTATCCTATTGTACCTTTATTGGGCCTATGAAGTCTAATTCATTTAGAAAAATTCTGAATTTGTTTTAAATAAAATCATGTATTTTTATTTATTTGAGCATTTTATAATGTAAAGTTAATTGAATGATTTAATTTATATATATATATATATATACATGTATCATATACATATACATATGTGTGTGCATATGTAACATAATAATCCGTGAATGGTATAACATGTCTGTATATAGATGTTGGGATTTACATCGCAACGGACACATTAGCTCATTTTGTATGTATTGTATGTTGTTTAAATATGTGCACAAATCTATAATGCAAAGTATATGTATATAAATATGTATACATATGTTTAAAATATATTTTATAACTAAAAGTCTCAAAATTAAAAATACACACACACACATAATTAAACATATAAAATTATACATACATACATATACATACATATACATATATATATATATATAAAATAATTAAAATTATATATATAAGGTTGAATAAAATGTATATATAATATAATATATATTAGATAAATTAAAGTGGAAATTAGAGAGGCATCCCTATCATACTTTCATATTGTAAAGCGGGTCCCTGTCAAAGTTTCATTGTAAAGCGGGTTCCTGTTTTCTAGAAACGAAGAAAAATTATTGCTGAAATGTCAGCAACTTTTATAAATAACTGTTGATATTTCAGCAACTTTCCCTGTCAAAGTTTCATTGTAAAAACAAAGAAAAATTATTGCTGAAATGTCGGTAACTTTTATAAATAAGTGCTAATATTTCAGCAACTTTCCATGTCAAAGTTTCATTGTAAAACAAAAAAAAATTATTTCTAAAATGTAAACAACTTTTATAAATAAGTGCTGATATTTCAACAACTTTCATAAACTGTGTTCACAGTGTATATAATTATTGCTGAAATGTCAGCAACTTTTATAAATAAGTGCTGATATTTAAGCAACTTTCTTACACTATGTTCACGGTGTACAGAAAAGTTGTGGAAATGTCAGCAACTTTTATGAAATGTTGCATCATGCTCTGCAATAATCGTGAATAAAAAACAGAGACCTAGTTTACACTGAAATTAGCAAGTGAATTTTGAAAGTCCATAACGATACCCTAAATTAAATTCATCTTTTTTCAGAAATGGAGACCGATTCTGCACGTGTCGCTTCTCCTATTCCTTCTCTACTCCCCTCGTCTATCACGCCATGTCCCATCCCCTCTTTTCCTCCTCTTGTAGTAGACTTCCCGCCTCTCTTCTCTGCTTCTCTAGCACCGGACCCCCACCTCCTCCTCTCCCCCCTCCAAGCTAGTTCCTACTGACGCCAAATCCAATTCGCCCCTCCTATTACGCACGCCGCCTCTTCCCACACTCCTTTTTGTGCTTTGTGTAGATGAAGTTGGTTGAAAACGGAACGCAACAGTTGAAACGCGTTACCACACAACGCAATGCAACACTGTTATATGTTACAACAGCAAACTGTAACACTTTAAAGCGTTACAGAAGCAGAAACAACAGAGGTATAAAACGTTGCAACGCAACAATGGTATCCTGCGTATCAGTAATGAAAGCAAGAATAATACCAAAAGTTCGTCGGAGGCTTGCCGTGACAATCGCCTTAAGACTTTATTTGAAGTCTCGCAGGGTACAACCGACGAAACTGCGCGGGATTGTAAGGAGCACGTCAGTCCGAGATGATGATGGCAACAGAAGTGAATTGGCCATAGAAAGTACGTCGGGGAAGAAGAAGAACTGTAAATCAGTGAGAGATTTGATCAGGATCTGTCACCTATCTATAGTGTCTGAACAGTAACGGTCGCGTCCGTTCAAAATATATCCGTACTGAATAATTGCATCTCTTCACTCTTCCAACGGGTCGTACCCATATTCAATTCAAACGGGCCGCGCCCGTATCCGTTACTGTAGCCAGCAAAACAAAACAAAAAACCCGCCGAAAATTGCTGTGTTTTCTGTAGCAAAAATAAGATTTCATAGTAGACCCAAACCCAAGCCCAAGCCCGAGCCCGGCCAAGTTCGGTACGGGATGGGCGGGCGGCGCGCGCGCGCGCGTGTGTGTTCATCAGATTTGGGTCCTCCTCCTCGCACAAAATTACTTGACCCTAAGGGCCGATATAGGGAATGAGGATCCTATATATATACCCAATTGAATCTTTCATTTTGCCAATGTGGGACTAAAGTATATTTCATTCACTTTTTAGATTTGTCAACAATCCCCCACATGAATGACAATATACTTTTCCCCCACACAAAGTGGAATATCTCAGACTACGTATGGAATAATGCTTTTTGGAGGATAAGTAGATGTTTCACTTTGAACTTTCCCTTGTTAACACTCATCGGATATACTTCGCTAATCGGTGAATTATTTCATCTTGAACCGTTTGCCGTTATAGTATAACCAGACAATAAGGTTAACAGAGCATTGTTTCCCTTCTCCTCCAATCTCTTGGTTGTGTTCATTTCGGTCCTGAACAAATTTGGTTCTGCGAGTGTATATAGAGAATTTAAGCCTTTAATATTCTCACAGAGCCGACCCAGCTCACATTAACATAGGTGATCGCAACCATAAGGAGTATCCTACATATACCCCATTTGTTATTTTACAAGATATGGTCATCATTAAAAAGCATAGCTTTAACCTTTTAATACTTCTGTAGGCATGCATTTATGTTTTGCACCATAGGAATGGAATGGACTATGTCCAGAAAAATGCATTACGCCTTGAGTTATTCAGAACTGGTTTGCCTATTGATCCTAGTCTGTGGGATCTCTAGTCGCCAGGATAGGTTTCCGTAAAAGATAACTCTTGTTGGTTTAGGCTTTTAAACCCATTCCCCTCAATGCGCAGTCTATTTTCTCTCTTGATAACCCTTTTGTAAATGGATCCGCTAGGTTATCATTTGTTCTTACATAATCAATGGAGATAGTTCCATTAGAGAGTAACTGCCTAATTGTGTTATGGCGTCTACGAATGTGTCGCGATTTGCCATTATACACAAAGTTTTTCGCTCTACTTAGCGCAGCTTGATTGTCGCAGTGAATACATATGGCCGTTACAGGTTTAGGCCATAAAGGAATATCTTCTAGGAAATGACGAAGCCATTCTGCTTCCTCTCCTGCTTTGTCTAATGCAGTGAACTCTGATTCCATAGTGGATCGAGCTATGCATGTTTGCTTCGTTGATTTCCATGACACTGCTGCTCCTGCAAGAGTGAAGACATAACCACTTATGGATTTTGATTCCTCTGAGTCTGCAATCCAGTTTGCATCACTGTATCCTTCTAGAACAGGTGGATATTTTCCGTAATGCAAGGAATAATTTGTGGTATTTTTCAAGTATCCCAATACTCTCATTAGTGCTTTCCAGTGTTCCTTTCCTGGATTACTTGTATACCTGCTTAGTCGACTTACTACATAAGCTATATTTGGTCTCGTGCAATTCATGAGATACATTAGATATCCTATTACACGGGAATATTCCAGTTGCATTACACTTTCATTAGTGTTTTTGTGCAGTACTTCTGATGGATTAAAAGGTGTTCTTACTCCTTTAATTCCATAATGTTGGAATTTCTCAATTATTTTGTCTACATAATGTGACTGAGATAATTGTATTCCATTAGGCGTTCTTATTATTTTGATTTCCAAAATAATGTCAGCAACTCCTAAATCTTTCATATCAAAATTATTTATAAGCATTTTCTTTATGGTCTTTATAATTTTAATGTTAGGACCAAAGATTAGCATATCGTCCACATATAAACAAACAAACACGTATGATTGTCCAACTTGTTTACAATAAACACATTTGTCACACTCATTTATATGAAAACCATTTCTTATCATGACACTGTCAAACTTTGCGTGCTATTGTTTTGGAGCTTGTTTGAGTCCGTATAGTGATTTTACCAATTTACAGACTTTGTTTTCATTCCCCTTGGATACAAATCCTTCGGGTTGCTACATGTAGATTTCCTCATCGAGATCTCCATTTAGGAATGCTGTTTTTACATCCATTTGATGAATTTCTAGATTGTAGATGGATGCAATTGCTATTAGCATTCTTATTGAGGTTATTCGTGTAACTGGTGAATATGTGTCAAAGAAGTCTATACCTTCTTTTTGACGATATCCTTTGGCTACTAATCTGGCTTTGTATTTATCAATAGAGCCATCCGGTTTCATTTTCTTCTTAAAAATCCATTTGCAGCCAATAGGTTTTATTCCAGGTGGAATATCAACAATTTCCCAAATTTTATTACTTAGGATTGAATCGATCTCACTTTGTATTGTTTCTTTCCAACATGAAGACTCTGAAGATGACATTGCTTCCTTGTGCGATTGAGGTTCGTGTTCTAACACATATGTGAAAAAATCTGAATCAAATGATTTGAAAGTTCTAGCCCTTACACTTCTTCTTGGCTCTACTTCATCACTTTCACGATGAGTTTCATGTGGGCTATTTGATTCTTCTCGTGTCCTTTTATTCCCTTCATTCTTTTTGTGTGGAAACACTTCTTCAAAGAATGAGGCGTCTCTTGATTCCATGATTGTATTTACATGAATATCAGGTATATCAGACTTGAATACCAAAAACCTATATGCACTACTATTTTGGGCTGGTCCTAAATAGTAACAATCTACAGTTTTTGGTCCAAGTTTGACCTTCTTTGGAGGCGGGATATGAACTTTTGCCAAGCACCCCCACACTTTGAGGTATTTGAAGCTTGGTAGATATCCTTTCCATAATTTATATGGAATATTTCCCGTTTTACTATGAGGAACCTTATTTAATATGTGATTAGACATATTTAAAGCTTCCCCCCACAAGTTTGTTGGTAGGCCAGAGGTTAAGAGCATGACATTAATCATATCTTTTAATGTTCTATTCTTTCTCTCGGCTATACCATTTTGTTGTGGTGAATATAGTGCTGTTGTTTGATGAATTATTCTATTTTCTGCACAGAATTGTTCAAACGGCGGCTCATATTCTCCACCTCGATCAGATCTCAATATCTTGATCTTTTTATTTAGCTGATTTTCTACTTCAGCCTTATATTTTATAAACGATGTAATTGCTTCATCTTTACTATTGAGAAGATATACGTAGCAATATCGTGTATAATCATCAATAAATGTGATAAAATACTTTTTCCCACTTCTTATAGGTAAGTTTTTGAAATCACATAAGTCTTATGAATCATTTGTAATGGTTCAGTACTTCTGTCAACAGTATGAAATGGTTTCTTAACTATTTTTGCTTCTACACATGTCTCACATTTGTATTTTTTATCTACTTGAAATTTTGGAATTAAATCCAGATTTGCTAGTTTTTTCATCTTTCGAAAGTTTATATGTCCTAATCTTTCATGCCATAATAGAGCATCATACTCGACAACATAAGAAACTTCCTTTTTATTCATTTCAGAATTATAATATACATTATTATTGCCAATTACGGCCACATTAGCCTTAAATAGGCCATCACACAAGTATCCTCTCCCTATATAGATTCCAGCCTTAGACAGAACAACTTTATCTGATTCGAAGACCATTCGGAAACCTTTCTTCGAGAGTACTGGTCCAGAGATCAAGTTCTTGCGAATGTCTGGAACATGAAGCACATCATTCAGCGTAATAGTCTTACCAGATGTGAACTCGAGAATCACTTTCCCGCTTCCCTCAATCATTGATACTGCAGAGTTGCTCATGTACAACTTTTCTTCACGATCGAGTTTGTTGTAAGTGGAGAACATGGTCTTTTCAGAACACACATGTCGTGTAGCACCTGTGTCAATCCACCACTGAGAAAGGTTCTGAACTAGATTGCATTCCGACACAACTTCAGAAAAGTTAGACCCATCGATGTCCATGTTTTCCACCACATTTGCTTCAGAATTATTCTGTTTCTTGTGCCTGCAATCCTTTGCTTGATGTCCAGTCTTGCCACAAAGCCAACACTGTCCATTGAACTTCTTGGACGGCTTCTGATCATTTTGTTTGGTTTCTGGCGCCTTCCTTTTCTTTTTGTTGGGGTTTCCTTTTTTCTTTGCCCCTTCTGCAACAAAAGCCTCTTTGTTTTTTGGTTTAGTTACTCCGCGATTATCTGCCTCGATCTTCAATCTGACGATGAGGTCTCATAGTAGGCCCAAGCCCAAAATAAGATTTCATAGTAGGCCCAAGCCAAGCCCGGTTCGGTACGGGCGGGCGGCACGCGCGTGTGTGTTCATCAGATTTGGGTCCTCCCCCTCACACAAAATTACCTAACCCTAAGGGCCAACATAGGGAATGAGGATCCTATATATATACCCAATTGAATATTTCATTTTGCCAATGAGGGACTAAAGTATATTTCATTTACTTTTTAGATTTGTCAACACTTTGCTTGACACTCCTTTTTTTCACGCTAAGCCTCGTTGGTCCTCTCTGTTCCAGTCCAAGCCTAGAAATGCTGGTATCTACAAATCTTCCGCAATTCCACTGTTATACTCTTGTGATATGCTCATCCCCTGTGAAGAGATTATAAAGGCTGGTGATACTGTATGGCAAAATTACCTGGTTGGTTTCTTTCTCGATGACCCTCTCCCTTACTCCACTGTTATTGTCCTACTAAATGTATATGGAGATTGAAGGGAACTATCACTGTTAAATCTAATAGATTCCTGTTTTTCTTCCTTCACTCAAGTGATGATGACCGAAAACGTATTATTGAATCGGATCCAGTAATTTTGAAGAATAAGCTCTTCATTATTAAACTATGGGACTCTGCTTTAGGTAATAGCTGCTGTGGTATCAAAAAAGTGCCAATTTGGATTAAACTATTTAATATTCCAATGTTCGCCTGGTCTCTTCTCGGCGTTAGCTGGTTAGCTTCTAGAGTGGGTAGCTTTCTTTGTATGGATGAAGCTACAGAAAGTTTAGATAGGCTCGAGTACACAGAATGTATGGTTGAGGTCTCTCCTGATCAAGCTTTGCCAAATGAGTTTCCCGTTCGTATGGTTGATGGAATGGTTCATACTGTCAGAGTGAATTATCTATGGAAGCCTTTGATATGCGGTCGATGTAAAGTCTTCGGACATGAACAGACTTGCTGTAATAGACTTAGCAAAGAGGAGTTATGTAAAAATGGGGGAAAGGATAAATTAGTTGATCAGGAAAAATCCACGACAGATGTGGTTTTTAAAAATGATACCTCATGTCAAAATAGAAATGCTGTAACTCCTCGCTTGAAAAAGAAACAAGTGTGGATCAAAGTTAAAAATAGGCACACGAAATCATATGCCTCTGGGAATATAGCTCGCACTAATCAGGTTGACGAAGTTGCATCTGGTTGCATAGTAAATAATGGCAATGGTCTAGGTGATAAAGATGTTTCGGATGAGGTGTTTACTTCAAATCATGTAAACTCTGAGTCTTTTCTGGGAGTGGGGAGGATAACACCGCATGTACGTAAGATTGAAGGTAAAACAAGAACTGAACATAGCTCGGTCTTGGTAGTTGAATTACTGAATAAGAAAAAAAAAATGGTAGTTATGTGGAAGGACTACCTAACCTAAACTTATTTGAGTCCAATAATGTTGAGAAGGAAGATTTGCTAAGCCCGGCGAAGTGTGACTTGCTTTACGACATAGACGAGGTGGAGGAGGGAAAAATAGGTCCAGGTGGTGCATTTTTTAGTGCTGTTGACAGTGCCTTGCTGTGTGCCTCTGTGCACGTACCTGCAACTTCGAAACAATGGTTCTGATACCCCTACGTCTAATGCAGCTTTGTCTGTATACGTTGACAATCATGTTAACTATCACGAAGTGTCTTCTATCAAGGCTCCTGCATGTCAGTCTTCAAATTCCGATCCAGCCTTCTCTCCCCTCTTGGTTGATAACAGAGCTATCTTCTTTGCTCCTATTTCACGCCAACTTCAAACAAAGGTAAGACTCCAGTCAAACCCACTAAGAAATTGCAGTCGAACTGCTACGACCATATTCTCCCTTCGGCGGATTATAGAGCTCCTCCTCCCTTTATAGTTCCCACCTCGCCTAAAGATTCTCCGTCGATTAGCAGTAGGCGTGTTACCAGGCGAATGAAGGTGGACTTGTTGAACTCCTCGGGAATTTCGTAGCACGTTCATTGCTGATGGAGGTTCGATACCACTATCAAGGCGCCGACTGTAATTCTCGTCTACTTCTGCTGGCATCAGATTATTTGGTTTGTTGAAGTAATTGCGCCTACTGGGCTGCTATTTAACAATATTGTTTGTTGTTGCTTTGTGTGGCCTCTTGGTCTTCTGAGCGCTTTGTGATCTAGTTATCCTTGGTTGTAATATTTGTAGATGAGCTCCAATGGCTCTCTCCTATTTTTTCTTTATTTCTCGAACTTGTTCTGGGTTTGTAGCTGATTAACATTCTGTCAATTAACTGTAATTCTCGTTTATTATTTGTTATAATAAAAGTGGTAGGGGTCCACTCAACCCATCGGTCATGCCAAAAAAAAAAAATGTATATATACGAATATTTAATTACATTTAAATACTTAAAAATTAAATATATCTTTTTTTTAAAATTATTTCCAAATCGAAATTACCATACAAACATAAAATATTAATTTTATAATTTATCATTATTATATATATATATATATATATAATAAATAGTTTTGATCATAATAATTAAAAATATTAGAAATAAATATTAAAAAAGTCAAATTTTAAGATTTACAAAAATTTAGGATCATAAAATACAAGTTCAAAAATTTTTTTCATGATTTTTTGAAATAAAATATAATTTTTAATAAATAAAAGAAATGTTCAACCGAAGTAATTTAGTTATTAAAATATGAAATATTAACAAAAAATTATAAAAAATTTCAGTTGGTTACAACATAGATATAGTAATTTAAAAAAATAATATAAAATCGAATTTTTAGCGCAATGATTATTTTAGACATAATAAACAATTCAAATCATCAATAAAAGATAATCTAAAATTATTTATATATATAAAATTTTATTTTCTAATTTGATAATTCATATTATGCATAAATAGGTGTAAATAAAAATTCTAAGCTATTATACATTATAAATATACATATATGTAATTATATGTTTAAAATATACATTAGTCTATATCTAAATTAATATATAAATATACATAAAATAATTAATAATGAAAAATTTAATTTTCACAGCAAATTAGATTTATTTGTACATAAATTATAACACATAATAATATAATCATGCACATAACTAAATTAATTTGTGACAACTACGTATACCTACGAAAATCTCACCTAACTAGATATACATCATTTATATATATACAGATTTGAGATTAATCAATATCAAATCATAAAATATGATATGATTACTGTAATATATAAATAAAATACCAATTGATGATGTCTTTCAGTCCACTTGAATCAATGAATTCCCTTCTCCTTTTAAGCTCGATCCGTCAGATTGCTAGTCTGTAATCGTCGACCTTTTCTATCAAATAGTGCTTTTACTTAACTTGAATTGATTTGAGATTCTTAGAAGTGATATGGGGATTAATTTTGCCCACCAAACTTGATAATTATGGCAAACAAAATTTGTATTTAATTAAGGATTTAGAGATCCATATATATAGCCTTGTACAAGAGAGATATTAGGACAATCTCGTTACCCATTCTCTCTCAATCTTAAGCATTCATCTCTAAGTCTAATCCAAAGTTTTAGCCGCCTCCAATAACTTGTCAAAACTGAAATTTGCAGCTCTAATGATGGTCTTTAAACTCATTTAAGCCAAAGCCAAAATGCTATGCAATTAAATCTAATTTAATCGCTTATCGATATCGTATATCGATTGGTACATTTATAACTATTATAAATATATAACAATTTTTATTTCTCAAACCATATTCAAATTTTATAATTAATATTTTATAAATATTAATTAATTTAATTTATTTATAACAATTATAAACTACTTAAATCATTCGGCCTCAAGGGAATTCATCATTTCAATTGTGTAACTCTTGGGTGTAAATTTAGTCAGGTATTAACACCGAGCTATTCAAATGTTAACATCCACACGTCGCTTAGCAAGTGGTGTGACATAACGGTCAAATTTATTGCTTATTCATTTTTAGTAAAATCTTATTTAATTTAATAAGCGATACCTGTTAGTGACATTTTTATACACCAATTCTCTTCGTCAAAAACTGTATCACTTTGGATTTATGGAATTTGGTAATGATCAAAATTTCAATATTGTCCTATTCAACTCTATAGTCCAAACACAAAACCCTTGGTTCAATAATAACAATTATTATTAACTGTACTACTCTAGCTAAAGATTTTGATTTTGGGTTGGCTTGAGTTGACCATGATACTAACTTCAAATAACTGAAGTGACGAATCATCTCTTGAACAGTGTCTTCCTTTCAATACTTCCACTTGACCCAACTATAATCACTTGATGGATGTCGTTCCATGATTTGGCTATAATCAAAGCAGACTTTTTCATATTGAAGGTTGACAATATTCTCAAGTCGAAAGAATTGTGTAAATTAGTCACATCGATATTTACTATTTAACCTTAGTTATATTAACCAAAAGAAAACTATCGAGTGAGCCATTCCATAGTATTCCAATAACTATCGGTACGTTACCCGTTGGTGCCCCCAGCATTTATGAGCAATACACTACCCAATATTTAGAGAGCATTATGTACTTTAGTCCTAGCAGATACATCGATATCCAATCTCGATGCATCTTGACTAGGAAAATTTAAAATGGCACACTTGTTTCATCGCGATAAATTACTCATGGTTACAGCACTTTGTAACTACTATCACAAAACTTATCATTTATGGATTTTCTATTAAATATACTTTTAATTAAATTAATTAATTAATATAACCACATTATATCAAGTATATAATAGATAGAAAATATCTTAACAAGATTGGTCAATGAGTTAGATATATGTAACAAATTACATAATTGCCCCTAGGGCATATCCCTAACTCTATCATCTCCCACTTGCACTCGGGGTCAGTTATGGAGTCTTATTCCAACTTCTCCAATCGGTTTTCTCAAAACCAATTTGGTCGGTCCCTTTGTGAACGGGTATGCTATTATGTTTTAATTATCTACTCTATCAATCAACTACCTCCGACGGTGATAAAACTATTTTATCATTTGGAACAATTCGGTGTATGTCTCCCGACTTCGAGTGAGCTCTAAGTTCTATTACAAACTATATTATGACATTTTTATCATAAAACTCTGTCATGAGATTCTCAACATTTGGAATCGGCTCAGTTATAAATTTGACTTATATTTTTTTATATATTTTTTTGATTGCGGTGCTATTCAATGCGATGTACTTAGCCTTTTTTCATTGAGTCGGCCACGGTCTTTCATTTGGAACATTTACAACTTAATGATTTGTTATTGACATACTATACTCAATGTTACTTATGAAAGTTTGAGTATGAACATTCCTTCATAAGGAATTTATGTTTCTACAAACAATTCTTTAGTATTTCACAAATACACGAGAACTTCAAACAACCAATTAGTGATATCAATTTGGATTTGATATTTGTTTCATATATCAAATACATAAACAAATCATGATATCATAGACGACGCAGCTTGTATGGTAATTCCTTTTGCCAATGGAAAGGAATCAATCTTACATGTTCAATATTAAGCATTTTAATAAGGTGTCTTTGCATATCAGTTGGGACATTCCCGACATCTTTTATACTTACTATAAAAGACATCATTTATTAATCCATTGTTGAATATTAAAACCACTAAGGCTGATTTTGACACAAATATGTCGTTAAAATCAACAACATGTTGTTTACTGATAGCTTAGAAATATCATTGTACCTTTTAACATCCTTTCTTATGAAGACACGCTTCCTCTTCACTTTGATTGAAAATCAAACTATTTGATATTTCTATCAAAATACTTATTCAATCTTGATGCTTATATAATGATACTTTCGAATCATTTCTTAGATCAAATCCAAAGACTCACAAACTCAATATCTCTCCCACCGACTTTGAGACATTTTAGTTATTATGTGTAAATAGTTTACTCTAAATCATTATTTAGAATTTTCCATTTCAGTACATATGTACCAAACATAAAGTCATATCAAGTGGTAATTTTTTGAGTAAATCCGAATTAACTTGAGCACGTTGAAGACCGAATCTATTACACTAATTTTACAATTGAAATTTGCAATATTATTCTCATCAACGTTGCACATTTAATTCCAACTGCATTAGTCTTGCTCATTAAGACATAATCATGGCTGATGGATCACATCCCTTAGGTTACGACTACCAAAATCATATTTTGATAGCGTACTTGGAATTCTTTCAGATTTGTGCATCATACCATATGATAGAGTCAACACTCTTAGTGATTTAATTAAAAAATCGAGGATTATATATTTTCGACATTGACAAGAAATTCATAGTTTCTCTTCAATGAGCGAGAATAATTTTTAGACGTTCTAATGCAATGTGTTCGTTTAGGTTAGTCAATTTTATTTCATCTCATCTAATCAGTTCTATATTTGGATCGTATCCAAATCCTTTTTACTACCAATAATTTCTCAAGGAAATTCCTTCACAATGAAGTTGGTATTTCTCGAAATGTTTCTCAACGCCATAGAATAGGTATTCATATATGTTTTATGAATTTCCTTATTCATCAAACTGATTTGGTTTTAGTTTACAAAAGTTATGTTTGAAACATAAATATATCATCCAACGACAGTCTTTTCAAAATCCTTTTGAGAAGATTCATACAAAATCCTTCATGAACAATTATTACATGCAATCTTTTGACTCACACAACCTGCCAACTCCTTGGCCTAGGATATGTTGGAGTTTCTTATAAACCCTTATCTTGTGTGATTTTTAAACTGTTATTTACATGAAATAATATTAACCTTGTGCACTACTCTTAAGTACATGACCTTATAGAAAGAAAACTAACTTAAATTCACTCACAATTAATCGCACATTGTTCAACAAAGTTCAATTACCCATTAACGATGCATCATTATGCATCACATGAAGAAGTCACTTTTAAGATTGAATCTTTATTCATTTTTAGGTACATTCGGACCTTTTTCCAATATACTCATTCGATCAAATCAAATCATTTCTATTGCACGTTATTTTATGTACTTATGTTTTGTACTCTATAAGTATACCGTAGACATGCTACATGTGTATCAAATACGCGTGTCCATGTTGACAATAGCTCATTGGTGAATATGATGAAGTACAAGAAATTGGTTAGGTATTTATAGAATTATGATTGCATACATTTATGTGTATCCATTCGAAGAGTTCATCACCTCTTATGATACTCCCAGTGAATGGGCGCATATCCCTTTTGTTGTTTAAGATATAATTAACAAATATCATATGATTCAAAATCATACAATAAAATTATTTCTCAAAATTACGTCTTAGTCTATAATTCCAAAACAACCATAAATAATATTGGTTACTTTTGTAATTTCCAACGCATCACTTTTCTTATAAGAAAAAATTACCACATTATAGTTTTATTTCACAAAGAATATTCATAATATTCATACTGAAATATAGCTATGTCTATTTATTTTTTTAGTCGATACCAAAAAATAATCATTATTTCATAAATAATGTACGATGAGTTATACGAAAACAATTTCGTACCATGATGTAACTAATAAGTACTATGTTGTATGCTCCCACTATTTTCGCCATTACTATAATAGCATCTTAAATTTGAAGATCCATAATTCACTTAATACAATTTGATTATTTCATACACTGCAACTATTTACAATGGAGAGTTCGTTAATCAAATATCTTGAGCTCAAAGAAATAAATATCATAGAAAACAATTTTCTATATGAAAATACATTTCAGAATAGAACTCATATTTCTTACTCCAATATTAAGTATCAATTGTTGATTATAAGTCATATTTCCAATATTTCTCTATGAAGCAGAAGTGAGTATTCATTCTCTTCATTCCAACTGTACCTTAAATTACATATATTTTTATACATTCATTTTCCTTTCAAATGATCAAATTATTCAAAAGAAAACCTAACTACAATATTATAATAAACTTTTTACTAAAGCGCATTTGATTATCCTTAACGTTTAAGGACATCAAATATGTTGCACTTTACGTAAACCGATCAAAATGACATTTCGGCGATCGATTTCTTATATCTATCTTATAGTTTTTGGTCCTGAGTTACATTAACACAACATGATCTCTTTTGTTAACCAATCAAATTGAAAACTCGACCTCGAACTAAGGTTTATTCGGTTTTTCGGATGAACTAATTTCATCGAAATATTGTACATTACAAACTTTGAACATTCACCATATAACATTCATATGCAATTGTATATGAATCAAATATCCATGTCTTGTATTATTTTAGAGTTCGAAACTCATAAAATGTAACACATGGTCTTGATCAAATAAATGCATAAGTGATGAAACCATGAATATATTCAGTAGTTGTAAAATCAGGCACTTGCATAGGTGTTGAAACATTAACATGCAATAGGAATTTGATAGTATATTTCCATTGTCAACTTTCAATTCAGTTCGTTTGTATATATTAATTGATAAACATTTTATCAATAATCTTAAATGCAAAAATTTATCACTGTAGATAATTATAACATTATTCAGCATATGTTCTTACAACAGTAGAAAGGTTAAATTTTACCATTTCATTTTTCCAATAAGGCTCTCAGTAGTCTTTTATGTTTCTCCAAACCCTAAGATTAAACACAAAAGTCTTTCGACTTCACTAGTGGGTGTTAGGACTCGTCTATCTTAGTATTCTAACCTTGAGTTTGCTCAACAAATCATAGCCCTACAAAATGATAGATGACTCATTATCGGCTGTATCACATACGACTCCTAACCCATTTTTCCTTGTCCTAATCTCATTTCGACCTTGAGTTTGCCCAACAAATCGAAAGAGATTATGTACTCATACCTACCATATTGTGATGGCTTAAGTATAGTATACGTACCTTGAGTTTGCTCAAAAAATACATATAGTTATCTTACCTCATCTATTCAATATATTAATAATAATACACATAATACCCCCAGTTTGAGTTTGCTCAACAATTAAGGATTATGCAAGCAATTTATTAATATACATATGGTAGAGGACAACATTATATTGAAAATTCATAATCTTCAATATATTATATCGAATGATATCGACTTACGAAATAATGAATTTCTTATGAAATACCCTCGTGATTCAAGTATTAGACACATCAGAAATCACAATATACATACATTTACATATGTATTTATTCCTTAAGTCTATTTGGGTTTCTTTAATGTTTCACTTTTAGTTTATATATTCATATCATATAAGTTTTGTTGTTAAATAAATTTTATATTTCATATTACTTATATGATAGTCTTATGTATAATATTTCATTAATTAAATCTTATACAATTAGTTTTAGTTAATTAACTCTTTAATTAATTTTATATTAGTATTCTAATAAAACTTTTATATTGGACATATCTACTATAACCTTTATAGTGTAACACATGTACCTTATATATATATATGTATTTTTATTTAATTAATTAACCTCTAATTAATTTATTAGTTAATTTTTTTAATTAGATTGTATTAACATAAAAAATTTATCTTATATACATACATGTAGGTTTATGTTATCTTAAACATTTTAAAATAACATAGCATATATCATCATATATAATACATGCATATAGGTATTAATTAGTTAACTCATTATTTAATTTATATTATTATTCTTATTAATAATTTTAAATGTTGAAATTAATTTTTACATAGTTTCAAACATTTTTGAACTTTTTCATTAAATTTTCAAACATTTTGAAAATTTATGTTATATTATAACCTTTTATAATAAACATGTTTTTATTTAAAATTTAAAATCATGTCTTAATTTTCAAAACTATTAGTAAAATTAGCCCAAGGCCCAATTCAAACTGGGCCTTTTCTGTTAGGGGCAACCATTGGGCTCACTTCACTTTTCAGGCTAGGTAGGCAACCAGGCAGGACAGGGTACTTGAGTATCTAATTCCAACCCTAGACATCAAATTTCTAGACACCGTACAAAGTGCACAAGCTTAATTAGTTATCCCTAGCATGACTAATTTAGACCGCATAGGCTATTGGGCTCCGATACCATTATTGGAATTGGGCCAAGCCCACAGCGGAATTAGTGGGTGTATTTCAATTTTTTTATCCTATTGGATCTTTATGTGACTTATGAAGTCTAATTCATTTAGAAAAACTCTAAATTTGTTTTAAATAAAATCATGTATTTTATTTAAATTTAAGTATTTTGTAATGTAAAGTTAACTAAATGATTTAATTTATATATATACATGTATCGTATACATATACATATGTATATGCATGTGTAACATTATAATCCATGAAGGGTATAACATGCCCGTATATAGATATTGGGATTTACATCGCAACAGACACATTATCTCATTTCGTATGTATTGTATGTTGTCTAAATATATGCATAAATCTATAATGCAAAGTATATTTATATAAATATGTATACATATGTTTAAATATATTTAATAATTAAAAGTCTAAAAATTAAATATATATATATATAATTTAAAACATTTGTATAAATATATATATGCATAATTAAACATATAAAATGATACATACATATATATAATAATTAAAATTATATATACATAGGTTAAATAAAATGTATATATATATGAATAATTAATTACATTCAAATACTTAAAATATAAATATATATATTTTAAAATTGTTTCCAAATCGAAATTAGCATAACAAACATATAATAATAATTTATAATTTTATCACTATTATATATATAAAATAAATAATTTTGAACATAAGGATTATAAATATTAATAATAAATATGAAAAAAAAATATTTAAAATTTATGAAAATTTAGGATCATAAAATACAGGTTCAAAAAAAATTTCATGATTTTTTGAAATAAAATATTATTTTTTAACAAATAAAAGTCATGTTCAATCGAAATAATTTAATTATTAAAAATATTAAACTGTAAAAAAATTATAAAATTCCATGGGTAACTACATAGATATAGTAATTTAAAAAAAATATAAATCGAATTTTTAGCGCAATGATTATTTAAGACATAATAAACAATTCAAATAATCAATAAAAGATAATTTAAAATTATTTATATATAAAAAAATTATTTTCGAATTTGATAATTCATATTATGTATAGGTGTAAGGGATTTTTTTTTAGATATTTATACATTATAAATATACATATATGTAATTATATTTTTAAATATATACATTAGTCTATATTAAAATTAATATATAACTATACATAAAATAACTAATAATGACAAAATTTAATTTTACGGTAAATTAGATTTGTTTATACATAAATTATGACACATAATAATATAATCATAAATATAACCAAACTAATTTGTGACAACTGCAAATACCTACGAAAACCTCACCTAAGTAGTTATACAACATTAATATATATACAGATTTGGATTAATCAATATTAAATCATAAAATATGATATGATTACTGTAATATATAAATAAAATACCGATTGATGATGCCTTTGAGCCCACTTGAATCAATGAATTCTCTTCTCTAGTTATGCTCGATCCGTTAGATTGCAAGTCTGGAATCGTCGGCCTTTTCTATCAAATAGTGCTTTTACTTAACTTAAATTGATTTGAGATTCTTAAAACTGATATGGGGATTAATTTCGATCAGCAAACTTGATAATTATGGCAGCCAAAAGTTGTATTTGGTTAAGGGTTTAGAGATCCATATATATAGCATATACAAGAAAGATAATAGGACAATCCTATTACCTATTCTCTCTTGATCTTAGCCATCGTTCTCTTGGTCTAATATTAAGTTTCAGCCACCTCCAATAACTGTCAAAACCAAAAAATTTAGCCCTAATGATGGGCTTTAAACCTATTTAAGCCCAAGCTCAAATGCTATGCAATTAAATCTAATTTAGTCGCTTATCGAAATCGTATATCGATTAGGACATTTATAACTATTATAAATATATAACAATTTTTATTTCTCAAACCATATTCAAATTTTATAATTAATATTTCATAAATATTAATTAATTTAATTTATTTATAACAATTATAAACTAATTAAATCATTCGGTCTTAAGAGAATTCATCATTTCAGTTGTGTAAGTCTTGGGTGTAAATTTGGTCAGCAATTAACAACGCACTATTCGAATGTTAACGTTCACACGTCACTTAGCAAGTGGTGTGACGTTATGGTAAAATTTATCACTTGCTCATTTTCAGTAAAATCTTATTTAATTTAATAAGAAATACCTGTTAGTGACATTTATATACACCAATTCTCTTCGTAAAAAACCGTATCACTTTGGATTTATGTAATTTGGTAATAGTCAAAATTCCAATATTGTCCATATTCAACTCTATAGTCCAAACACAAAATCCTTGTTTCAGCAATAATAATTATTATTAACTATACTACTTTGGCCAGAGATTTTGACTTTGGGTTGACTTGAGTTGACCATGATACTAACCTCAAATAACCGAAGTGACGAATCCTCTCTTGAATAGTGTCTTCCTTCCAATACTTCCACTTGACCCAACTATAATTACTTGATGGATGTCATTCTATGATTTGACTATAATTAAAGCAGAGTTTTTCATATTGAAGGTTGACAGTATTCTCAAGTCGAAAGAATTGTGTAAATTAGTCACATCGATATTTTCTATTTGACCTTAGTTATATTAACCAACAGAAAACTATCGAGTGAGTCATTCCATAGTTATCCAATAACTATCAGTACGTAACCCCTTGGTGCCCCCTGTAGTCATGAGAAATACACTGCCCAACATTTGGAGAGCGTTACGCACTCTACTCTTAACAGCCACATCGATATCTAGTCTCAATGCATCTTGACTGGGAACAATTAAAATGGTACATTTGTTTCATTGTGATAAATTAATCACGGTTACACCACTTTGTAACTACCATCACAAAACATACCATTGGTGGATTTTCTATTAAATATACTTTTAATTAAATTTATTAATTAATATAACCACATTATATCAAATATGTAATAAAAAGAAAATGCCTTTATATCGAACAGGATTGGTCAACGAGTGAGATATATGTAACAAATTACATAATTGCCCCTAGGGCATACCCCTAACTTTATCAACCTCAACTAGCCACAGCTCACCGCCCTCACTCACTGACCGCGGTAGCCATGCAGAGTGTAAGTGATAATGGCGCTCTAAAAAGTGAGAATGATGAAGCTGGCTCGAAAAGTGATGCCAAACTCAAATGTAAAATCTAGGCCGACCCTCATAACAACTCAAAGACTGCTAACATAAACAAGCTGCCTGCTAAGAAAATCATACCCAATCTACACCTGATATGATGATGTCACTTTGTTTTACATGGAAGACTCATCCCAAATGGATCCTAGTGAATATGAGATTCGTCGATTGAAAGCTGGTGCAGAGCAGCTAGCCAAGGTTGCTAGCATAACACCAGAGAAAAAGTCAGGGAGGAGGGTTCTTCCCCATTCAGTGAGACAATAATAGAAGCAGATTTTCTTGACAAATTTAAAGCTTCATCGATTGACAAATTTTGTGGAACCCCCAACCCAGGTGACCACATCTACATCTTCGAGTATTATATGGACATTTTGAAAGTGAGAGGTAGCTCGGTGCAAGCTCTTCCCATTTTATCTAGCTGGTGCAGCTACCAGATGGTTAAGGAGGTACGGAATTGGAGAAGTCCATTCTTGGCGGCAGCTATTCGTGGATTTCTTGAGACAATTCAACCTGGGGAGAAAAGCTTCCCTATATGTGAACACCATGTCATGCGCAAGCAGGGTGAGAGTGAAAGCCTACACAACTTCATAAAATGTTTCAAATCAAAGGCGTTCTGGATCGAAGTAACTAGTGAAGAAGCACTACGATGGTAGCTCACGTCGGGGTGAGAAGAGACACTGCCATATGGGATGAAAATAGCAGAAATTCATGTCACGGTATGAAGGCTTTCTATGAGAGGGCTAGTCGCTATATTAGTGTGGAAGAGGATGGATTTGCATCACAATCTCAAAAAACTTCTGTCCTTAATTACGATAGAAAATGGGGGCAGAAGTGTATCATCCGCCTGTAAAATGATCATAGGAGCTCAAGTCCGCAGCAAAGACTCCCCTCACCCATGCTCCAAGATAGATATATAAATTGATCTAGACCGAGCTTTCTTATAATGTGCTAAACAAAGGGAAAGCGGAGCATAATGCTTCTTCCATAGAGCAAACGGCCACCACACCAACAACTGTAGACATCTGAAAAATGAGATAGAGAGGCTAATTCAAAAAGGTTATCTAGGTAGCTTTCAAGAAGAAAGCAATGAGGAAAGGGCACGAAACCTCACACTAGACCCAAATGAAAACTTAATAAGAAGTCAATCTATCCTCGTATCCTCAATTCACGGAGCACCACATCTGGTAGGAAAGAGCAGAAAGGCACATAAATAATATGTGCAGGAAGCGAGAGCAGAACTGAAAACTATTTTTCACGTCAAGCAAATCCATCACAGGACATGGTCTTTACAACAACCGATGTCAGTAGAGTAATCTTCTCGCATCAGGATCCTCTCATCATCACGGTGTATATCCAAAACTATACATGAAAATTTTTGTTGATTCTGGAAGTTTGGTGAATGTCATCTTCAAATCTACATTCAATAAATGAAGCTTCCAGACGAAATATTGAAGCCTAGCTTGGAACTAATTTACGGCTTCAACAACACCGCCATTGTTCCTATAGGATCAGCATGCCTGCTTTTCACTACTAGAACTACTCCCCTTTACAAGTCCTATAATGTAGGCTTCATGATCATCGATCAACCATCAATATATAAGGGATTCGTAGGAAGACCCACATTGATTGACTTAAGGGAAATCATATTTTAGAAGGAACTACTCATGAAAATTTCATACCCTTATTGGTATAGGATCAATTGGTAGATAATAGTTATCGGCTAGAGAATTATATAATGTAAACCTCAATCCTATTAATATAATTGTTAAAGACTATTATGTTTTTTCCTCTAATAATTTTGATGATGCTAATAAATAAGAAGTTAAATTAACTATAAGAACTATATCTGAAAAAGATTTCAAAACTGAAGCGGGTCATTCTTTGACCATAGCATCAGCAAGGAAATAATAGAGAAAGTATATGCATATGATTGGGACTAACAAGTATAACCTAATATATGCATAGTATTTTCTAAACAAGTTTAGAAATAAATATCCTCCACTTCCTCCCAATGTAAAGAGACGAATAAAAATGCGATAAACCCACGATTAGGGGCAACAAAAAGAGAGTTGAAGCCAGTGGATGATATTAAAGGAGTACAAATAGATCCCAAAGACGCTATAAAAGTTCTCAAGATAGGAAAGAACATCGGCACGAAAGCTGGAATTGAATTAATAGACTTCCTGAAGAGATCAGCAGATATTTTTACCTGAGCACACTCAGATATGGTAGGAATAGATCTAGCCATCATCTGTCATGAACTTAACATCGATCTCGATGCTCACCCAATAAGGCACAAGCACAGAATCCTGGATCAGGAAATATATAATGCTTTGCATAAAGAGATCAAGTAGCTGAAAGCAAATGGATTCATCAGAGAAGTATACTCCCATAAATAGATAGATAACCTAGTTCTTGTGAAGAAGCCCAGTGGAAAATGGTGAACCTACATAGACTATACCAACCTCAATAATGCTTGCCCAAACAACAACTTTACTTACCAAGAATTGACCAATTGGTGGATTCAATCAATGGCCATGAGCTGTTCTCATTCACGGATGCATATTCCGATTACAATCAAATAGCTATGTTAGAACTAGATCAGGAACACACCGGTTTCATAACAAAAAAGGGATTACACTGCTAAAAAGCGATGTTGTTCGGTTTGAAGAATGCAAGAGCAACATACTATAGGCTAGTAAATATGACGTTCGCAAATCAAATTGGAAAGAATGTCAAAGTTTATGTGGATGACATGCTAGTCAATTCAAAAGTGGCATCAATCATATGCAAGATTTGGAAGAGACATTTATAGTTCTGTGGCGTATATAAAGCCAAACCCCACAAAATATGATATTCAATCAGGAAAATTCTTGGGATAGTGAGTGCTCGTGGCATCATAGCAAACCCTGAGTAGATTGAAGATATAAAGAAGATAGGAGTCCTAACAAAACCAAAAGATATCATGAGCCTAAATGATAGGGTGGCTACTCTGAGCAAGTTCATCTCCATAGTAATTAACAAGTACACATCGTGCATCGACCAAGTAAAGAAGGGGAAAAATTTCAAGTGGATAGAGGAATGCAAAATCACATTCGAGAATACGAAGGATCATTTAATCAGTACACCTATCCTATCAAAACCAAATACATCTGAGGACTTATATGTGTATTTAACTGTAACCGATAAAGCTATAAGTGCAGCAGTGGTTCAAGAAGGGACCCACAGGCCAGTTTACTTCACGAGTAAACACATATCATGAGAAGAACTCAACTAAACATCATTGAAAAGCTAGCTTACAACTAGCTCCTCATAGCACGAAAACTGTGGCCCTACTTTCAAGCACACCCCATCAAAGTCTTCACAAACAAACCGCTAAGGCAAATACTGCAAAAACTAGAAACTTCAGGCTACTTACTAAAATGGGCAATGGAGCTCAATCAATATGATATCAAATACTGTCCAAGAAGAGCAATCAAAGGATAGATACTAGCAGATTTCATCGTGGAATGCACACTACCTACCAAACCCTAACCAAAGGAAGAAGCCTCCACTCTGCAGTTTGACAACTATTTATAGATGGAGTTTCAAATGAACTAGGGGCAGGAATTGGATATGTGTTGATTACTCCAGATAAGCATAAACTATACAAGCAGTACAAATTAGGTTCAAGGCAACCAATAACGTGGTGGAGTATAAGGCTCTCCTTGCATGCTAGAGGATGGCTCAAGTAATTAAGATAACTCATATTAAATTCACAATGATTCCCAGTTAGTTATGAACCAAGTGGAGTGGAATTACCAAGCGAAGGATCTAACTTTAGCCAAATACATGGAACTTTCTAAAAAAATCATTTGAGTGGTTCAAACGGTTCGGTATAAAACAAATCCCCCATGAGAACAACTCTTCTGCCAATTCATTAGCTAAACTCGCATGCACAAGAGTGGCAAATGAAATGAAAGCCGTTCCAATATGACATCCGACAAAGCCAAATATAACTGAAGCTAACTTGATACTAGTCCTAACTAGAGCCTAATGGGTAGTGATCCGAGAGATTCAAGTCCAGGGAATAGAAGAAAATCCAAAGTAACCCCCAATTGAGCCCATGCTTCAAAAGGTGAAAGAGAACATGAGGATGACCCATATCAAGCATATAATAAGCAAAATCTTGCCCCCAAATAGAAACGAAGCCCGAATGACAAGATAGTAGGCTCTGTATTGCTCATTTTGATGGCATATTATACAAGAGAGGGTATTCTAACCCTTATCTTAAATGCGTTTCCAAAGAACAAAGAATACGGGTCATCAGAGAAGTACACGAAGGGCAGTGCAAGGATCACTCCAAAGGAACCAAATTAGCAAAGAAGGTACTAAGCACGGTTACTACTGGCCCGTTGCACTTGAAAATGTGAAAGAGTTTGTGAGAAGGCATGACAGATGTCTAAGGTTTGAAAGTATCCCAAAATAGCCATCCCATAAGCTCAACGCACCAGCTAGCCCGTGACCGTTCAACATGCGGGGTATAGATTTGACAGATCCACTTCCTATATCAGAGGAAGGGGAGAAGTACACTATAGAGGTGATAGACTACTTCACCAAATGGGTAGAGGCGGAACCCCTAACTACGATCACCGTAAAGAATATAGTTCTTTGTATGATAAGAAGCATAATCATTAGATTCAGGATCCTCCACAAAATAATTTCTGATAATGGAACCCATTTTGAATGTAGGGAATTCATAGTGCTCTGTGAAAAGAATGACATAATTAAGAGTTTTCCCTCCATCGTGCACCTACAAGCAAATGGACAGGTCGAAGAAGCAAACAAAATTATCTAAAAGTTTCTTAAGAAAAGACTGCAAAGGAAAAAGGGAAGCAGATGGAGGAATTGTCTTTGGAACTATAGGCATATAGGTCCTCAACTAGGTCCATAACTGGCCAAACCCCTTTTCCTTAACCTATGGATATAAATCCATGATCATTGTCGAAGTAAAGGTCACCTTACATAGAAAAATATCATATGCAACAGTGCAAAACCAACAGTTAAGGAAAGCTGCCCTTGATCTTATTCAAGAAAGTAGGGATGAGGCAGCAGTCGTAACCGTCGCATATGGACAGAGGATGATAAAGAACTATAATGCTAGGCTCAAGCAGAGAAAAATCTGCCAGGGAGATTTAATACTACAAAGAGTAATGACTAACACAAGAGACTCAGCAGACAGAGCTCTAGGCGCAAATTGGAAAGGCCTTTTGGTTATAGCAAAAGCCTTAGCTAACTAGGCATACCGACTATCGAATCCTGATGGAAATCTAGTTCTGACAATATGGAAATCAGAGCACCTCGGGCCCTATTTTATATTATATGTGTTACTTGTGTAACAAACATTATAATTATTATGAAAAGTAGTGATACAATGAACTAGATGTAGGGATATTAGACGGCCCGAACCTGTATAACAATATCCATTTGTTAATTTCTCTAACATAGCCAATAACATTGGGGTATACTAGACATAACCCAACTTTTCAGCCAAATAATCACACTGGACGTAAGGATATTAGAAGACCCGAACTGTTGCAAAAAACCATGTGCATGAATTGAAAAGTTTGTAAATACATGACCCGACTTTATAGTCAAAATATGGTCCGCCCTCGAATAGTAGAGTGGACCGTGCCAAGCGCACGAGCATGAATTGTCCCTAAATATTTGGGCAGGTCATGCCAGGCATCCAACAAAATACGAAAGCCAAAAGGCTCATTTCAGAAACATGGACTATGCAAGGAAATAATAAAAAATGGCAAGAGGAGATGATGCATGGAATGTAAAACAATGTACAAACTAGGTATAATTCCAGAAACAACATAAAGTTTGCCCGTTAAATGCTAAAAACCAAAGTCTACTAATATCTACTGAAATCAACTAATGTCTACATGAATTTTTGCATTTACATACATGTCACAAGTAAAGATAAAGTTATTATCATTCAGAATTACATTAAAGGTAGATTTCAGAATTTTGGCACCTAGGAAAAACAAAACGACGTAATGACTCCGGCTCACCCTCAAGGGAACCATCAGCAAAATCCACTAACACCCAACGAAGAGCATTGACCAGAGCCGCTCCCTACTCAAGGAGCTAAAACCGTGCCCTTTTTATGGTAATTATTTAGTTCATAAAATTTGGCCTTGTAATAATCCTTTAAATCTTGTTCCAATTTCCCGCATTGGGTAATGACATAAGGAACGCCATCCTATGGACGCAAAGGCTTCGACATGACGTTAGGAGCCAAGAACACAATAGGATCGTCCTCCACACTGGTTTGCCTATTGATCTAAAAAGACAATTCTTCGATTCTTTCATTCAATACTTTGATTTTACCTTCATATAAAGCCTTATGTACACTTTCAACATCTTTAAATAGTTCCTTTAATTTTAGCAACCCGAGTTAGAGCAGACATAATCCTTCCTTCCAAGTTAGGAATCTCCGAGCTTCGATCGATAAAGATGGGCTAAAAATCAAGCAAGCCCAAACAATAAAATTAAAAGGAAGTGTAATCAAGCAAGGAACTCATACTCCATAAAAGAATTTAATTTACACGATACCCCAATGAGTATTTGTAGGACTAAAAAATACTCGCCAACATAAATTTACAAAAATATTATAGGTTATAAAATCCTAAAACATTGTACTAACTATAGAAAAAGACATGTTGGTCGAGGGTGGGACTCTCTTTCTTGGATTGTAATTGCCTAGTGGTCCATTGGATCTTCTGTAGTCACTTTAAAACCATCTCTGTTACAAAGGATGCTTAGCTCAAGCGTAGGGTGGACGTAACTAAAGATGTCCATGGCTCACTGTACGATAATCTTCCCTATCTTTCTCTTAACTTCTTCCTTTCTAAGTTTCTCTACCTGCTGACAATCTTATCCGACCCACGCACGCCGCCGGACGTTGCAATAACATTGGGGGCAGCCTGAGCTTTTCACAAGGAATCTTCAAGATTGTAAATCCTGAACATGGCATCCTTCCTACTTTCCTCTAAAGTATCAATCAATTCAGCCCTAGTTTTCTTTGTGTTTTTGGAAAAATCCACTAAAGTATTTAAGAGCATCTGCCTTCCATCCCTTCCTCCGAGAGTAAGAAAGCACCTTCGGCTCTTGATGCTCTACTAGATGCTTGTAATGAGCTTCCATCTTACTTAAGATTACCTTGGAAGTGTACTTCCAATTTTTTTTCCATTTGTATGTCGACGAGGGATCCATCCTTGTAGGAGGAGGGGCCCGAGTCTAAACTAGGCCTCTTTGCCTCCTTTCTTTCCTCGACACCCTCCTCTTCTTCAATATAATGGCAGTTTGAAGATTCATGTCCTCTATAGTTTTTATCAACTTCTTTATCTCTACTTCATAAACAACCCCATAGAGTGCCTTATCATCTTTCAAGGATGCTTCAGTTCATTCAACTTTAAATCGGCAGCCTTAATCCCGCGCGCAAATTGATAGTATGTTGATATTGACGACTAAGCAGATCCTTAGCTTCTTTAAGCTTCGAAAAGGCTTCTTTCAAATCTTTTTCAAGCCTTTCGTTAGTAAGTGTTGAAGTGATATTCTCATCTTACAAGTCTACAGTGGGAGTCATGGATGCAATTTCAAACTTGGGCACACTTGTGTCACCCGGGCCATAAATGATAGCGATCGAGGGTACATCGGATTCAAAAGCTCTAGTAAACTAAGATGGAGGCGCATGGGGACCAACTTAGTTAGTAGCAATTAAGAGTTGAGTCAAAGGAAATCAAAATGTGTAAAGTTAAGACTACATAAAAATATATTTCAAGAAGAATATTTTTATATGGTATGTCCAACAAATCTGTGTACAATAGATAATGATAATATGCAATGTTCAACCTCTACTAAGATTCCTAAGTTTAAGCCTAAATCACTCCTAGTGAGGACTATCAGATAGGAAATAGCCGCTTTCTAAAGTATATTGCCACTGATGTAGTACAAGATCACTAAATGCTTCATTTTCTTTAACTATTTGATCAACCTTGGAGAGTAACCCTTGGGTTTCATCTCTAAATTGCGAAAATGACTCATTTAGCTCCTTTTCATGCCTATGGATCATTACCACACTAAGACCAAGGTGATCTAGGGTTGAGTTTGGAGCTTGTCCATGCTTTCCTTTAGAATTTTAGTAAATATAACTTTCTTGGAAGACTATATAAAATAAAGGGATGAAGATGACATGGTCATTCATGATGTGGTAATAAAATTAAACGACAACTAAAGAAATTAACCGAAACAAAATTAAGTAACAAAATTATTTTTGTTACAAGCTAGGAAATTTAAAAACGTGTACAAAAAGTTAGGAGATTACGTGAACTTGAGAAATTGAAGTGGCCTCAACTTCCTTGGACGCCCCATCCTCATTCATTTGCAAGGAAGCACCATGATAGATGGAAGGAAAGGCATTCTTCATTGCTACTTTCTCAAGCCACTGGGCTCTACAGTAGTCAAGGGCATCTTTGATCTTTTCTGGGCCACCCAAGAAGCTAAGGTCACCCTCATTAGAAAATTGATGTTCAACCGAGGCATACAGTTGACAAAGCGTGCAGTAAGTGATCTGGTTGAGGTTTTTATGGGATTCCTTCAAAGCCTTCTCCTTCTTTGCTAGTTCATGAGCCTTCAACTCCAAGTCCTCTTTCATAGCCTTCGCCTCCTTTTAGCATTGGTCCGATATGCCTTTAATTCATCCTCAACTTTAGTCTTCTCAGAAATAACCACATTAATGTCCGCCTTAAGCTTGGCAACACGTGCAAGGGTCACAACCTGGTCGCCTTCCCCTTCTTTCGAACCTCGATTTCTAAGGCTCCTAGTTCTAAAAAAGGCAATAACGGGTGAGGAGTGATTAGGTAAACCATGGATAAATGAAAAAGGAGATAAAAATACTTACCAAGTTCAAGATCTCTCCAGTTCCATGGAAAGCTCAAAAAAGAGGAGCTCAGGAGGTGGAAGGGCTAAAGAAAAAAGAGAAGTCAAAGCGATACTAGATAAGTTATCCAAAGCGATCATTCCTAACCTCTAAATGTGGTGATTGATGACACCCTCATGCAAGGGCAAGTAGCGAGTGCAGGGGTCTTGGAGGGACCGAAGAGGCGAGACAAGAAGTGCTCATGAAGAAGGAGAGAGAGGAAGCAAAGAAAGTTTCTTAAGAGGTTAGTCAAAGGCCTTACACCCTTCAAGCTTCCTCTTCCGACTTTTCCTCTTTGCAGCAGCCAATTTATTAGGATCGAGAAATGCAGTAGTAAGATCACCAATCATTTCACATATACATGATTGAAATCCTAGAGTCCATAGAAAGCTCGCAAGGGTCAGGAGCATAAAGTAATTATTTTTAATTCATTTTTAGCAAATTATACCCCTAGGATCGAATTTTTGGGTTGTGCAACATCCTTCCTGAAGGACAAATGTCGAATAGAAATTGACGCTCCCTACAGGTAGGACAAAAACCATAATCCACGTAAAGAATAAAAGTACCAATCACAAGGTATAGAAATAAACCCATTGGGAGGGGTATGGATGTGTTCATGAGACTCGGGAACTCTAGCCTCATAACCCTCGAACCTGAAATGATTCAGGATGTTCTATATTTCTCCCAGATGGGTTATCATGGATTGGAAAGATAAAGGAGAAAAGGAAGTACATGCCATAACAGTGTTAATTACCAACTACCATTAAAGTGCAAAGGGAACAACAAAAGATGAAAAATCCTTACTTTGATTCAAAAGGGAAGCAAGGCTCGGAGAGAACATGGTTAGCGATAAGAGTTTTTTTATTTGTTCACTTTGAAGGCCCATAAAAGAATAAAAGTTGAAAAAGAGGAAAATATACACATACCTAAATTTGAATTCAAACCACACGATCAGAATGATGAAAAATCTCCTAAACGTCAGTTGATTAATAACAAGAAAGATAAGCGTAAAGTCGAGATGAATCTACATGGAAAACAAGAGACAAAATTTACAAACTTTTAGAGGATAGACCAATAGAGGGATGACATGTGTGTTTCAGCATTAAATGCAAAATGGCTACAAATACTTTTTCCTTTCTTTGAAAGAGAAGAGGAGAAAAGATAGAAGTGATGGGCTATAGTAACCGAATGAGAATAGAGAAAAGTCCACACCCATCTAGTGGAGACTTGGGGGGCTAGTGTTACACCTATATTTCCCAATCTTGTTAAAGGAAGCATGATGCTATTACCGAGCCAGAGGAATGCTCTCACTATAAGAGATGAAGTAAGGAAAAGAAACAAAAATGAAGTTCAAATGATGTTGCACCAAGGTAATATGACATCATGATAGGATAAAGGGACTAAGCTCATAATAGAAATCAAGACATGAAAAGGATGCAATAACAAAACCCAGGTAATGTTGCACAAAAGCCTTAAAGACAGAACATGATGTAGAAGAAAAAATGCGCTCCCCATTAAATATAGATTTAGCACTATAATATTGCACCGGAAATTTGAAGTACCCAAAAGGTATGAGGACTAATCCAAAAGCCAAATTTTCACTCCTAGCAATGTAAAACTTCAACACATCCTATAAAGTGTCTATACGCAAGTGGGGATGCGCTGCAATCTTGAGCTAACAACTAATAGAGGCCGACCATAATTTAATAACAAATTTAGTAAGACGACATCCCATTCTTGATATGACAGAATAGCGGCACAATCCTACAAATTCTGACCTCAAACACAAAATACTCAAGGGATGGGGCGATAGAAAGAAACTACTCTACAGCTAAGGGCTAAACCTCACACCTCAAAGAAAACCAAGAAGACTCAACTTCATTCCCCCCTCCCAAGATCATTAAATCTAGCTCAAAGGCAAGAGTGATGGTGTGGTCCTCCAAAGATTGAAAGCAGTTCGGAATAGAACTACGCAAGAAAGGCACCCTTAAAGAAGACAGCATGGTCCCATCAAGCAAGTAATGCAGCCCAACTCCAGCAATCCCCATGTTGTGAAATGTTAACATCATATAGTATATAACGCGATACACCTTCAGAAGTTTCAGTGCAACTCTAAGGCAAAATGGCACCATAATACTCAGTGAAGTAAGGTGAAGTTCCAAAGTACAAGTGAAGATATAAGCTCTACTTGAAAATAAGGACAACACCTCATTCCAACCCTATCCAGCTATGGGAGTAGGACATGGGATTGGTGCTTTGCACAATCAGAAATGTACAAGCAATTCAAATATTGAATTTTTCATGTCTCAATCAAGAACACTCTAGATAAAATTTCATATTTCCTGCCTAATGACAATAATTCAACCGCTCAAATTATAATTTTCCACTAAAGCATCAACTACTCACATAAAAAAAAGATGGACGGTCAACATGTAGCACAATCAAAAGATGGAAATAAAGAGAGCAGAAGAATGACGTTGATAATCCACGTATACCTCTGCACTATAAATGGATATAACACTACAGTAGAGGAAGGAGGATCTTTTTTCACTTTACTCTTTTAGGCACACAAAACAAACTTTGTACTCTTTGCCATTATTCTTCGTACTAAAAATATAAAGAAAAGAAAGTGATATTTTACCCATGGACATAGGATTCCTTAACATCTGAACTACGTAAATTCTCCGGGTCCTTTTACTTTCTCTAGTACTTCACTCTACTGTTTTAATTATCCATCAGCCCTGATATAGAGATAAGCAATTGATTTAGTGCACTTCAAATTTTTTACGCTTATAATATCGTACTCATTAAAGTAATATAGCCACCCCTTATTAAGGCAAGATTAATACCACTAAACTTTGCTGATTCATAATCATGGATGCATCCAGCATCGTAATTACTTCGTAAAAAATAATTGGGTGTTTGTGAGACGAAAAATCTCATTAGCTAATGATATTCATATTAATACATTTGCTATTTAATTTAAAACAACAACTATACAACTATGAAGTAGGAGATATACTAAATCATACTATGGATATGACCCATTCCAGATTCTTTGTTCCCTTCCTTGCTTCCATTTGTTACTTAAAAATACATAAATAAATAAATAAATGTATAATAAAGGGGAATATGCCAACTATGTTGGGGCTGCGTCAATTTTTATACATCCCAATTACATGGGAACCATGAGTTATTGCATAGAAAAGGACTACCTACATATCCATTTTGGGGGATCAATCCCACGTAGTTCCATTTTCTGCTCTTTTTCTACATCTAAATAATTATTATTACATAATAATAACCATAATGTCCATGCAATCATTACAACCAATGCAACCAATATGCAAACATCATAAGCAGAAAAAAGTATTCCTGCTCATCCATCACAACAAATCATCTTATGAGGTAACAACCATAAAAGAACACAACCATCATACCTCAAAAATATTTAATGGCAACCATAATCCATCAAATAAGTAAATCACAACACACAAATATACTTACATACATCATCATCAATGTAAACATAACCCACATGTAGTAGTCCAATCCACATTAGTGACACAACATCAATCATCAAATTACCATTATTAACTACCATTTATCTAGTAGCAATAATGGTAAAATATTGAATACCTGCCGAAATGCGATGCCGTCATCAAACATCAAATATATGTAATAATTATAATTAACAATAAATCACACATTCAACAAATATTCCAATAATATATATGCAATCATTATTATCTCAAGTATAATCACTTTATTATTTTTTATTATTGCTAGGGTAAAAGTTGGGTCTTATGTGCTTCAAGTTATTGAATTAGGTCAAGTCGAGGGAGGATAATCATTATGCAATCCTCAGTCATATATGCTCGCTTGAAATTAAGAGTCGTATATTCCAGATAAGAATGTAGTCACATGCAAAGTCAAGAATCCAAAGCAGTCGATTATGCAAGTTATGCTAAGTACATGTCCTTAATTACAAAGTCCTCAATTCAATTTGCCCTCGCGGCCTTTAATCCCCAATTTAAAGCTCGTTTGACAACATGAAAGAAAATGATAATATGGATTTCAAGACCTACCCCTCTATATGTGGGGGAGAAAGCTTATTTATAGAGAACTTGAACTATTAAATTCTTGACACATGATGGCTTGTTTGAAATAAATGGTTTTGATCCGCTGATGTGGCACATGTTCAAAGTGACACGTGGCTCGTCTTTCATAGCTTTATGGCCTGATTTATCATTACACTATAGCTATATATAATTATATAATGGCTATATTTTTCTCTTCCTTTGATACTTAATTTGTTTCTATGTAGTGACTTTATTTGATGATTTCAAGAATCATTACATGATGGCCCTATGTCATCACATGATGGGTCTAATTTTTTTCCTTCAATGCTTGGTTTATTTCCATGTGATGGCTTTTGTAAGTTAACCCATGAATTCTTTCATTGCTACCAAGCTACGACTCTTAGAATTCAATCCATGATGGCTTCCAATATAATCATGTTTTAGTTGGCTTTTGAAATCATTCACGATTGCTCTTATTCATCACCCCACGATGCCTATAGGAATGATCTCTCGACCGCTGCTTTAATGAATTATATCATGATGGCATTAGATCCTCATTCGAAAAAAGCTTCAGAGCATTCTTTGCGATGAGTACATGAATCATCTCTTGATGGCTCATTTTATGATGACTTGGTTGTTTTATTCTGTAGTAGCTTTATTAAATCAGCACATGATAACCATATTGAAACAACATACAATAGTTCCATTGGGTCACCACATAATAGCTCCATTAGTTCAACACACAATATTTTAGCATCCATATTTTTCAACTATTTCAGGAAGTTATCCCACAATAGCTACGTTATATCAACCCATGATGACTATAAGGGTTCATACACAGTAGTTTCCACCTACTAACTTATGATGAATTCAGAAGTATTACACGACGACCTTGAGAATCATCAGATGATAGCTTAGAAGTTCCTTGTTTTGGTAATGCCTTTACTAATCTTTATCTTCCTTTTCTTTGAAAATTATTGGAGTATAACATTTTCCCGTACCTTTTATGAAGAGTTCACTTATGCTTTAGCTTAAGTAATCTTCTTCTACAATGCTTTAAGGGGTGTACTCTTGTTGAACTTTACTCTGACTTTCTTGATCTTTGGGTTATCTATTTTGCAAAAAGAATCTTCAATGGCTTCGTTTAATGATTTTTTGAAAACATTTGCATTCTTCTCCTTTCTTGATAGGTACTATAACCAAAGGCTTATTTTGTATACTTTTTTTAATATATGCCTTGCCATCATGGATACGAGTCCCGTAGTTGTTATCAGGTGCTTTGACCGAAGGTTTTTTTATCTATCTCCCTTGGATGTGTGCTTTAACTAGGCTCAACAAATGGATCAAAGGCTTAATGGACCATCACTCTTTGGACGGTCGCTTTGACCAGACTTTACGGTGAGATCAAAGGTTTTTTCATCCATCTCCCTCGGATTGGTGTTTGACCAGGCTCGATGTCGAAATCAAATGCTTAATTGACCATCACTCTTTGGATGGTTGCTTTGGCCAAACCTTGGGGTGGAACCAAAGTCTTTTCCATCTATCTTCCTTGGATCGGTGCTTTAACCAGGCCCATTGATAGGATCAAAGGCTTAATCGACCACCACTTTTTGGATGATTGCTTTGGCAAGACCTTGTGGCGGGACCAAAGGCTTTTTCGTCCTTCTCCGTTGGATGAGTGCATTGACCAGGAATGGTGGCGGGATCAAAGGTATAATTGATGAACATTCTTTAAATGGTTGTTTTGGTTAGACCTTACAGCGGGACCAAAGGCTTTTTTCTTCTATCTCTCTTGGATGAGTGCTTTGACCAGGCCCTGCAGCGGGATCAAAAGATTAATTGGCCACCACTCTTTGGATGGTTACTTTGGTTAGGCCCTGTGGTAGGACAAAAGACTTCTTCATCCATCTCCCTTATATGGGCGCTTTGACCGGACCATGCATCTAGATTAAAGGCTTAATAGACCACTACTTTCTGGATGGTCATTTTAGCTAGGCCGCAAAGGCTTTTTATCCTCTTAGGAGGAGTTTTTCTGCTCAGTGAATCTTATCAACCTCGTCAAGTTGGAAGCAAAGGTAAACATAACGTAACTCAATCTGGGCCACCATTTAGGCAAAATTTCTTTGGTAATCCACCTTATTTATTAGCATCGTAAAGTTTGCTCTTAAATGCTTGACATTCCATGTTCTTGATATTACATTTCCATCAGGTCTACCATGTCTATAAGTCCCTCGAAAAATAACTTCATGAATGATTAGTGGTCCTTCCTATTTTGGTCCAAATGGGTCGTTTGTGGGGTCCTTTGTATTTTCCATTACCCTTCTCCATACCGGGTCCCTTTTTTGAACACTCTTTCTTTCCCTTATAATTATAATATTTGAAGATTTTCCTTGATATTTAGCTATCCATATAGTACTTTGATCTCTTAGTTATTGAGTAGGTCGAGTGATTCTTTCTTTATCTCTTGATTTGTTTCATAATCATAAGAAATAATCCGGCATAACGGGACTTCAATTTCGACTGGCAGCATCGCCCTAAATCCGTAGGTCAAGGAGTATGGGTATACTTAGTGGTTGTTCCTATCTGTGTAGTTAATGCCCTGCTATTACTCCGCTATAACCCTGCAATATCTCATAGCGGGTTTCTACCGCTACGATTTTTCCATATAGCCCCAAAATATAGCCTTTTCGCTTTAATCCCCGCTATTTCCGCTATATCCCGTTATTCCCGCTATATTTTGATATTTCCGCTATTTCTTCTTTAATAAAATGAATTAAAAAATTGCATTTATACATTACAGAAGTTATGAAACTAATTTATTTGTTTTAATTTTTAATATATTTTCAGGACTGAAAATACTCTAATATTCTACTAAATTCAATTATGTTATATAACAGTTTTACGTTTATTTAAAGTATATACGCACATGTTTTTTTTGTTTAAAATCGTTTATGTATTAATTATAATTCAACCGAATGATAATTTTTCATTTAATTACCATTTATATATTTGTAAAAACATTAAGTACGAGTTTTATATGCTATTTTAGAGCTATCCGCTATATCCCGCTATATCCTCGCTGTATACCCGTTATGACTTTTTGCACCTCCACCGCTTTCACTGCACAGGTTCCTATAGAAGTTTGGTATTACCATATGACAATGGGAAGTTCTTCTACCTAATATCCTTGGTTTTACCTAATTGCTTCTTTAAGATGTTTTTAATGTTGTTCTTTGCTGCTTTTGCTGCTCCATTGGCTTTTGGATGTGATACTAATGAAAAAATCATTAATTTTCTATTCTTTTGACATAAAGCAGTAAACTCCTTACTTTCATATTGAGTCCTATTGTCGAAGAATTTTTTTTTGGAAGCTTAAGTTTACCGACTATGTTTTTTTAAAACAAACTTCAAAACCTTCCTAACAGTTCTATTTGGTAATGGTTCAGCCTATGTCCACTTAGTAAAGTAAAGTAATTGATGGCTACCACTATGAAATTTTCTTCCCCTCTTAAGATAGGAAGGGGTCCAATTAGGTTAATTCCTCATACATCAAAGGGACAAGGTCTAGCAACTGTAGTTAAATTACTTGAAGGAAGTCATGGTATTCTAGAAAATTTATGACACATGTTGCACCTTTTCACATAATTCATGGCTACTTTTGTCATTAGCGGCTAGTAGTACTCTCATTACCTTCTTTGCTAACTTTATCCCATTAGAATGATCTCTACAAAGACCCTCATATGCATTACTTAACAATTGCACTCTTATTCTAAGGTAATGCACCGCAAACAAGGCATTGAATATCCCTTTCTGTATAATATTCCATCAATTATGGTATTGAAGAAGCTTGATACCTTAGCTTTCATGCCTCTTTTTTATCATTTGGTAACACTTTTTTTTGAGATATTATACCAATGCTACCATCCAATTATCTATATATCAGCTTACATGGGAACTTATTCTTTCGGGGCTCTATCGTCACTACTATTTTCTTCAAAAATATCCTTCCCTACTCATTGGATACCAAACTTAGGATATGGTTTGAACCGAAAATCCATTGCTTAATTCTTCGTTCCTTCCACATTGTTAGGGTTTTGCTGGAATCTAACAGGAATGTTTTTGACCTTAATTGCTCATTGTGAGCTTGCCAGTTTTATGCAAGAGTCTTCTTGTACATTCTTTTATCAAATTGGATCAACATCTCATGGATTCTTCTGACCCATCGGGCTAGGTGGTCATTTTTGGTTTGGAAAGTCATATATAGCTGATTTACCATCAATTGTGAATCACTGGACATCTCAAACCTTGGAGTTTTGAGTTTTTATGGTAAAGTTATCCCTACAATCATGGATTCATATTGAACATGTTGTTGGTTGCTGGGAAACCCAACTTTATGGGGTACTGTTTTCCGTGTCCATCGGGAGTAATCACAACGTAACCTTCCCCGACACCTTGTTCGTTTGATACCACATCTATGTATAGCTGCCATTTTGGTTCAAATTTCTTTTCCTTTTTCAGGTGTTATTCAATAAATTTCGTGCATTTTGTAATAAAGTCTACTAAAGCTTGTCCTTTATGTGACGTCTTAGGTAAATATTCGATGTTGTATTGGCTTGGCTCCATTCTTCATTTGACCAATCTTCCACATATCTTGGGTTTGTTATGGACTCATCTTAATGCGTAAATGGTCAAAAGCTTAATCAGGATGCACTTAAAAATATGACCTTAGCTTTATGTTGTCAATAATAGGCAATATGCCAATTTTTCTATAACTGGATACCAGACTTCGGTATTCTTTAACCTTTTACTCACGTAGTAAACTAGGAATTGAATTTCGTTTTCTTATCTTTTCAAGACTGAGCTAATTGCATATTCTAAGACAACCATATATAAAAATAAGTTTTCCCCTTCCATGGGGCTTTAAATTATTGGTGGTCTCTCTTGGTGGTCTTTTAACTCTTGAAAAGCTTTTTAGCATTTATCGATCCATTCAAAGGTTTTCTTCTTTCCGATCATGTCAAAGAAAGGAATACACTTATCTTTCGCCTTGGATATAAATCGATTAAGGCTCGCGGCTCGTCTATTTAGTCCTATTACCTCCTTGCTTATCTTTGATTGCGCCATTTTCCTAGTAGCCTTTATTTGGTTAGGATTAGCTTCAATTCTTCTTTCCCTTATAATGTAGCCCAAAAACTTACCGGACTGAAATCTAAAAGAGCATTTTTGTATATTCTATTTCATTCTGTATTTTCTTAATATGCTAAATACTTCACCTAAATCTTCCACATGATCGACTTCCTTCTTGAATTTTACCAACATATCATCCACGTAAACTTGCACGTTTCTCCCCATCTAGTTTTTGAACATTCTATTCATAAGCCGCTGATATGTTGATCCTGCGTTTTCAATCCGATCACTTTGTAACAATGCATTCCCTAATTTGTTACAAAGCTGGTATTTTCCTCATCGGGCTTAAACATTGAAATTGGGTTGTACCCCAAATAGGCGTCCATAAAAGATAGCAATTTATGACCACTAGTCACATTAACTAACTGATCAATTCTAGGAAGTGGATACTAATCTTTTAGATATTCCTTTTTTAGGTATGCATAGTCAATGCATGTTCTCTATTTTCCATTAAACTCTTTAAATAATACCGGATTTTCTAACCACTTTGAATAAAATACTTCCCTAATGAATCCATTCTCAGTAGTATTTTCACTTCTTATTTAGTGTCATAGTTCAAGTTTTATCAAATAGCCTCTTCTTCTACCTTACCAGAACAAATTTAGGATCAATGTTAAGTGGATAACACATTATAGCTTGGTTAATTCCCTCAATATCGGTGTGAGTCCTTACAGATATATTTATGCTTGATTGTAAAAATGAAATCTCTCTCTCTTTCCTTTGTCCATTCACCTGCCTGCTTTTACAATCTTGGTAGTATCTCGATAACATAGCTTTATCTCTTCTAAATCTTCCATGGACTGCACATTCTGTAGTCTATTTCTAGAATCTATGTCTGATAATATCTCTCCTAGGATTTCACTTTCGTCTTGACTAACTTGGCTTAACTCTACATGCTTTCTTTACTTGTTTGCCTTGGATATTAGCTCTTGGGGACTGATATGCAAAGTTGTTTTATTTTGGTTATAGTTATTTGACTCAAGTCTGTAAGATTCCCTCACTTTATTATATTACTCAAGCATTGCAAAATACATTTTTCGAGAGCTAAATTGCTCTCCACAAACTATTCCCCATCCAGATTTGTAAAGAAATTTAACCAAAAGTCGCTTTAGCAAAACGAAGGCATCAATCACATTAAGTGTTAATCTCCCAAAGAATGCATTAATAACATTTCAAACATTCTTGAGTAATGGAGGAGGGCCAACTTGTATACACAACTTAATTTGGTTGATTGGAGTAGAACCTTTGTTGTTGGACCCAAAGATTGGTTCTAGACTTGGTTCAAGCTTCTCCTCTGAAATCCCCATCTGCTCAAACGAATTCTTAAAAATCACGTTTACTACATTACTGGTGTCTACCAGAATCTTGGATATAAGCGAAAGCTCAATTTGAGCAGTTATCATATGGGGAACATTATGGAGATGTTTGATCCCTTTTCGATGGTATCACCAAATTTGGCATCTGAATAAAAATCTTGAAAGATTTGAAGGGAGGTTCTTCACATGTTGAATAAATGCCATCACCGACCTCTTTTACATACCAACTCCTTGACCCTTTGCTCAAGCCTATGATATGTGGTCCCTTTGGATAACATCAATATGATTGATTGGTTGCAGTAGATCTCAGGAGAGTTCATATTCCAAGATATTGGTGTTATTGGCCGGTGGTTCCTTGTTGTGCTGGGCTTTGGATCGGTCTTGACAAATTCTTTACAATTTCCTTTTCTAATCATGTTCTGGATAATCCCAACCAAAACTCGGCAGTCATCAGTTTTATGCTCATTTACCTTATGAAAAGAAAAGTAGTCTCCTCCTTGCCTTGAATGATTCTGGATAATTGACATCATCCTTGGTTACAAAATATGTACAAGAAAATAGTTGGATTCGTTCATCATAATTTGCTTTAGTAAATTCATCCCACCTCATTTTCTTGTTTGGAATCGTAAAGTTTCCTCTTTCTTTTGACTCCATTTGTTATGAAATATTTCATCAATACGTACAAACTTATCAGCTAGAAAGGGAAAATCTTGTAAATCCTTGCACCTATAAATACATAGCTCTTCCTAGAAAGGTGTGTTTTCTATTAATCCAGAATTTGTTACCATCAACTTTTCCCTGTCACCTACTCTCATAGCCATATTGGCTTCAGCGTTAAACCATTTTAAGTAATCCTTTAGCAATTCCCTAGGTTCCTATTTGATGTTAACCAATACACTTGCACGATTTTTGGTTCGTTTGATATGCAAAGTTGTATTAAAAATTCATGTGGAAATTGCTTCCATAAGTAGATCATTTCTTCCATATAACCCTGAGACCATTTCGCTGCAACTCCAAAAACGTCGTTGGAAACAATTTGCATTATACTGCCTTAGGTATGTAATACCGATCCATTTGGCTTTCGATTGCCATCAGATGATTGTCTAAGTTTGTGGTGCCATCGTACCAAATAAATGGGTTCTTAACATAGGACGGTAAGGGAACAACTATGATTCTATTCGTGAATAGTGCGCCTCTAAAGTTATCATTTTCCTTAGGATCCATTGTCCTATTTCTCTTTAATTCTGTTGTGTCCTTTGTCATCTTGTTAGCTAGGCCTTTGAAATATGCTTCCTCATCCTTGTTATTTTCTCGCTTATGCTTATACTCCTTCTATGCTCAAATGATGACCTTGAACTCCTGTTTGGTTTTGAGTCAAGTAATTTTCCTCCTTTTTTTGTAGCCCTGATGCACTTCAATCAACATTTTTACTTTTCAAGTTCAATTCTTCCGCTCTACTTCATGGAGACTTAACTTCTTCTTCTTCCCCTACCTCCTTTATCCTTTTTGAAGATTTTTGGGAGACTAACATCTCGATGAACTTTTTTATAGTTTCCAACTTCCTTTTCATAATTTGAGATTTGTTTTCTTCCTTTGGCGTAGACCTTTGTCCTACTTTAGCATTCTCTATATTAAATTGGGGAGTTAAATTGTCTTTAAGATTGACATGATGTATTACCTCTTCTTGAACTTGGACGTTCACTTTCTTATCTGATTTTCCCATAATAAAAGCAATCATTGATTAACTTGTAGATTGCCCTAAGTTCTACTCAATGAAAGCATAGCTTAATGTTAGGAAAAGGTTGGGCCTTATGTGCTTCAAGTTATTGAATCGAGTCAAGTCGAGGAAGGATGGTCATTACGCAATCCTCAGTCATATATGCTTTCTTAAAATTAAGATCCATATGTCCATGATAAGAGAGTAGTCGCATGCACAAGTCAAGAGTCCAAGTAATCAATTATGCGAAGTACAAGTCCTTAATTACAAAATCCTTGATAAAATATGCCCTAACGGCCATTAATCCCCAATTTAGAGCTTGTTTGACAATATTAAAGAAAAATGAAAAAAAAAATGAAGGAGAAAATGATTTCAAGATCGATCCCTATTTTGTTAAGGGTGCATGCTAATTTATAGAGAACTCGAACTATTGGATTCTTATTGACGTGGCATATGATCAAAGTGACGTGTCGCTCATCTTTCATGGCTTTATGGCTTGATTTATCATTACGAGATAGCCCTATATCATGACATGATGACTTTATTTTTTCTTCCTCTGACACTTGATTTATTTCTACGTGATGGCTTTATTTGGTGACTTCAATAATCATTACACGATGGCCCTATGTCATCACGCGATGGCTCTGTTTCTTCTTCTTTTGATACTTGATTTATTTCCATGCGATGGCTTTTGTAAGTTAACCCATAAAGGTTTTCGTTGCTACCGTCCGATGACTCTTAGAATTCAACCCACAATGGCTTCCACTGTCATCGCATTTTAATTGGCTTTTGAAATCATTTCAAAACAGCTAACATTCATCACCCCTCAATTCCCATCAGAATTATCTCTCGATAGCCACTTTAGTGAGTTATACCACTATGGAAATAGCTCCTCATTCCACTAAAGCTTCAAAAAAGAATTCATGATGAGTATAGGAATCATCTCTTAGTGGCTCATTTCAGGATGACTTTATTGTTTTATTTTTGGTAGAGTCATTACATAGGCACATGATAACCTTATTGAATCAACATACGGTAGTTTTATTGAATTACCACATTATAAATCCATTGGTTCAACACATGGTAGTTTAGTTTCCTCATTTTTCAATATTTTGGAAATTTTCCCGCGATAACTTTCTTATGTCAACCCATGATGACTATAAGGGTTCTTGCTTCAGTAGTTTCCTCCTATTAACTTATGATGACTTTAGAAGCTATTAAATAATAAACTTGAGAATCATCACACGAAAGCTTAGATGTTCTCTCTTTTAGCAATGCCTTTGCTAATCTTTATTTCTTTTTCTTTGAAAATTCTTATTGTGTAACAATTACAAAGTCACCTTTTTATTTATTTCATCGTAAAACAGTAATACTTCTTAAAAATGATAATATACTTCTAAAATACTTTATTGTATTCTGTTTTTTCAAACACCTCAAAATATCATATTTCAAATCGAAAATAGTAACCTTCATCAAATTGCATTTTGAAATGACACTATTATTAATTTACTCAAATTAACATATATACTAAAACATCTTTCATACTTCTTAAAACAAATTTATTACTATTTATTCTAGAATGACGATGTTTTACTTTAAATCGTTGAAACACCATTTTATTTTAATTTGTTTCAACATAGTAGCTATTTTATCCAAAAACATTGTTGGAAAACATTTCTTTACAATTATTACTATTATCCAGAAAAATACCTTTTTATTTTATTATTCAAGCTATAATAACAACATTTCTTACCATATGTTATCCACATTTTCTTGATTACCATGTTATGAGAATGAATAAGGGGATATGGAAGCAATGGACGAAAGTGTTACAAAAATCAATAACACAGAAAGCATCTATCATGGAGATATCGAGCCACAAAGGATATCGAATTTAAAGGCAAGAAGAATACCAAAACTATGTAACCTAAAGAAATGGTATCAAGCCAATAAACACATAAACGGTTTCAAAGAGGGGATATCGAGTTCGTAGAATGATAAAGTTATCGAACTTGTAAATACAAAACATCCTAGGCTTATAAAAGTGAAAATAGTGAGTTTCTACAACGGTAGAAGGGGTATCGGGCTACTATTAGGGGGAACATTGCCAAATATGGGGATATCGAACATTAAGATAAAGGGAAAGAGATACTGAGGCTCAAAGGGGCGTCGAACCATAACCGAAGTAAATAGTATAAAATAGTAACAAGTGGATGTGATTCCGAATGTAAACAAAAAAAACAAGATGTCATGTACTTAGTAGCAATAAGATGTCAAACTTATAGAGATGTCGAACCACTACAACATAAAATGCTATAAAATGCTATAAGATGTCAAACTTATAGAGATGTCCCACCGCCTCCTCCAACTGCTGAGTAAATTCCTTTAAGGATTTGGACCGTAATCCCAATTTGGCTTCGTATCATGTAGAGCTACGATGCATGTCCCTTCACTTCTTTACATTACAACTACTATTAACCAAGTTATGGTAATTATGCACGTATTCAACATGATAATCACACCAACTGCTCGGCAAACTCCTTACCTCCCAACTTTCACTAATTGACGGTAGTCATACTAATGGAAATAACATCACCTTTTTAGAACAAAGAAAGGGTGCGCTTTTATTTCCTCCTAGGCGTGTTTCCTCCACCATAACACTAGAGCCGACCAATGGTTGCAGCAAAGCCGAGGACCAAGGCAACTAGCCTGACGATCATGGCTATATATTGCACATACCCTTTGAAAATCCTTAGGCCATTTAGCGCTCTGGTTTATGTCCCGACCATCCCTTCCACCCCGCAAGCATTAGACTACAAGGCCAAGGCAAGTTGTCTTATAAGGTTGAGGCCTACCAACGACCAGCCTACTCAATCAATAGGTCACCAAAAATCTCCCTCATTCATTTTCTTCCTCATCATGGTCTACCCTTACCCGTAGGTTCCTTCAGTAGCATTTAATCATGTCCATAAGAAACCAGACGCTCATCTACATATCTAAAGACGACAGAGCTTAATGGTTAGCACTATTCTCAAAGCCCACTTACAAGCCCAGCCGATCACCATAGATAAATTCTCATTTATTATAACAAATTCTCCTAAGTTCTTATGAACGGGTGGCACTCGCCATTCGTCTCATCATCATATAACACACTTTTACAAGAGTGCTCGAGGCGGTCGCTTGCTACGGTCTATGTCGAGATCTATGATCACCTTACAATCGATGGTGTGTCACCCAGGAGATCCTTCGAGCCCTTATGCTCATTGGTTTGAGCTTGGACCTTTTGGCACTTCCCAAATGACTACTTGTCGTATAAGAGAACCCATGAGTTAAGATGTGCTCCAGCCCATGTTGGTGCCACCTGCCACTCTGCATCTGACCGACGCATGTTTTGCACGAACTGTCAGGCTCAACCCATCTCATAACCATACTTTGCTATATGATATATCTTTAAAAAATGCAAACATTTATGCAAATAATGCATGACTACGCTAGCTATCCAAGATATGATACTCTATAAGTCATACACAAATAAATAAGAAAAGTTAAAGCATCAAAATTCTTAAACCAAACTTCACGGTAAAAGATTTATTTTATCTATTACGAAAGTGCGAGGGCACAATGCCCGCCCACTTGGCAAAGATATTTTATCATTGGCTGGTTGGAAAGAAGAAAGGTAAGAAGAGCAAGAGATGCACACCATGGAATGCCCTAGAAGATCCACTTCAAATATGCGGGTGAAGCGTACAAACCCACTCTCGTATCACCGCTTAAATCGCATTTGGTTATGGAAGTAGGGGTGGATTTCACACTTGAAGCTTTCGACATCGAATCTCACAAGAGATCCCAAAAAGCAATTAGTTGACGATGTAAGAGAGCCACCAGAGACTTTGGCTGTGACATCAGAGGTAGAGGCGATGACCTCAACTCTTTCAAATGAGATGTTTAAGCATTCGAGCCGACCAAGATTCGGTACTATTAGAGCAAGATATGTAGGAAATCCACCAGCACCAACTAGACCATTGACATAACAACGACGGTCGATCAATGTTTAAAGATGATCAGTGTGAGCCTAGGTTAAGCAATAATGCAAGATCCATCTTAAAACACTGTTTCAAACAGCAGTCCATGATGAAGATCAACCTTCAAAATAGTAGAACTAAGAAATCTTATTTATGGCAAAAAGAAAGTTTGAAAGTCCAAGAGAACTTCAAGAGAAAGAGGAAGACAAAGTTAGTTGCTTTTACAAGTTAAAAATTATGGAATGTTTGGAAGTTCTTGAAGAATTTACATGGCGGAAACTTTATGATTCAAGATGAAGGGAAAATGGGCATTTAAATACCTACCCCTCAAATCATAGCCATTATATTCAAAGAATAAAAAAGGACCTCAACCATTTAAGTGCAACCAAGTGTTGTGTCACACCAAGCACATGGGGGACATGACACATCTCTGCTACATCCTGTGAAGTGCAACCATCTTAGCCATTAACATAGCACCCCATATAACACATTTAAATGCATAACGGATTGGAAATCTGCTTGATCTTCGTAATTTGTTAAGGTCGAATGTAACACCTCTAATTTTGATTAACATTATTTAGAACATTTAATCAGATAAATTAAATAATATAATGTATAATGGTAAGGAGAATGAGATTTGATAATTAAAACGGGATGTGCCTTAATTAATAAGTTTAGGATTGATTATAACTTAAATAAGAAACACGAATAATGTAAGGGACAAAATAGAAAGATGCTTTATTTCCTAAACCTAAACTCTTCCATTCTCACGTCCTCATTCACAATCACTTCATAGAAACGAAAAAAATCCATGGTCATCCATTGCTAAGAGATTAAAGTGGAGGAAAGGCTAGAAAATCAAAGAAAAGCTTAGGGAAATAAAATCAACATTTAAATCTTGCATCTCTTTATAAAATCAAGGTGACTAATAGTTTTCCATCTCATTATTGCATGTTTATTTTGGTTTTATGCATAACCCGAATCACATGTTTTTATTATGCCATGTTATTATTGATTAGTTGATTATATACTTGAATGATGAATTATTTTATTTATTATAAAATTAATTAATAGGTTTGAGAGTGAAAACCTAGTTTATGGCATTTAATTTGACTTGAAATTTGGATATGATGTTAGAAATATTATTTTAGAAATATTTTTTTAATTTCATAATTTTCTAAGAAAGTATGAATGTATATGAATTTCCAAAGTGAAAATGATTTATTTTGGGTTTGAATTAATTAAATAATGTTTTTGGTTCTAAAATTTTTATATGATAAAGAATATATTATTTCCAGTAGATAAGCTTAGTTTAGAACCATCATACCATCTTACTGCCTTAAGGGTTACGAATCCGATAGAAGGGTATGCAACTCTTGGGATGAGATGTGACCATTCAGAGTTTGAGTTGTTAGATCATATATTTGCCTAAGGTTTACATGTTTTTGACTTTATAGGCTTTTGAATTATATTAGGTATGGATTGGTTAAACAATATGATACCATAATATTTTTCCAAGATAGGAAAATATCTCAAAGATGCCTTAATAGTAGCGATCAGATTATATACTCAGTCAAGAACTTGAATTTTGATGTTTGTACTTTATCGGGTGCAATGGAATTGAATTGAGTCTTTGTTGATAGAGAGTTTGTAGTTGTCTTTGCGTCGGTTATAGGACTACCGCGAAAATGATCGATTGAGTTTCTAATTGATCTTGTACTTAGAGTTGAATGTGTAAGTATGCCGCCTAGTAAAATGACACATATAGAGCTGAAAGAGTTAAAGGTGCAGCTGGTGGACCTAAAAGTAAGAAGTTTAATTACACCAAGCAGTTCGCCGTGGGGAGCAGCCATGGTGTCTATGAAGAAACCGAATGGGTCGTCGAGATTGTGTATCGATTATCGTAAGTTGAATGAGAAGACGATAAAGAATAGATATCCCTTGCCAAGAATGGATGATTTATTTGTTCAGTTGAGTGGATCCAAAGTATTTTTCCAATTAGATAAGGCGACAAGGTTCCTTCAATTGAGAGTGGTAGAGGACTATATTTCTTTGATAGTGTTTCGAACAAGATATGGTTCCTAAGAGTGGTTAGCAATGCCATTCAGGTTGACTAATGCGTCTGCATTTTTTTGTAGATTGGATGAACCAAATCTTTTAAGAGCATTTGGACAGGTTCATGTTAGTATTTGTAGATGACATCCTGATATATTTTAGAAATAAGCGAGATCATGAGACTCGCCTTAGAATAGTGCTTAAGGTCATCCATTGAAAGAAAAGTTTTCAAAATGTCATTTTTGAAAGAAAGAAGTGAAGTTCCTTAATCATATAGTCTCACACAAAGGGCTGTCAGTAGATCCAGTGAAGATTGAGGCTGTTAATAATTGGAAGAGACCCGAGACAGTGATTGAGATAAAGAGTGTTCTTGGATTACCAGTGATTCATCAAGGATTTCTCTCGTATAGCAGCATCGATGACTAAACTAACAAGGAAGAACGTGAAGTATGTTTAGATCGATAAATGTGAGGATGCATTTCTAAAGCTAAAACATTTATTGACCATGGCACCCATGTTAGTTGTTCCGGATGGAAATCAAGATTTGGTGGTGTATACTGATGCATGCAGAACATGATTAGGAGCTTTGTTGATGCAAAAAGGCAAGGTAGTTTCCTTTGCTTTTTGACATCTTAGGCTGCATGAAATTAGGTATCTGATTCATGATTTGGAGTTGGCAGCAATAATCTTTGCTTGGAAAATGTGAGATATTACCTTTTCGGAGAATTATTCGAGTTTTTTTATGGATCACGAGTCTTTGAGATATTAATTCTCCCAAAAGGCGTTGAATATGAGACAGTAAAGGTGGTTAAATTCATAGCAGCTTATGATTTTGGTAATGAGTGCATGCCAGGGAAAGGTACAAAGTAGTCGATGCACTTAGCAGAAAACAGTGTAATGCAGTACTAGCAATATTAGCGAAGTGGAGAGATTTAGAAGCATTGACTACGCTAGTGTATAGTTAAAGTCGATGACTAATTTTAGTTGACATACTGCTATGTTGTCTTGTTTAGAAGTTCGACATGCAAAGATCAAAAGGATTGCTTCTAAACAGAGAGATGATCCATTATTAGCTGAACGAGTTAGAATACTCAAAGGTGGTGCTTAGATTGATGATTTTAAAGATTTTTATCTTGACAAAAATGGATGGTTGAGAAAGAAGGGATGATTATGTGTTCCATATATGGAAGACTTAAGGATCGAGGTTTACCATTTATCCTAGAGGAATGAAGATGTACCAAGGCATGAAGAGAAGTGTCTTCTGAGAAGGTATGTAAGGGGATGTAGACTTATGGGTAAAGCAATGTCTAAATTTCCAATAAGGGAAAGCAGAGTATCTTAAGCCAAGTGGTTTGATTCACCCTTTAGATGTACCAATGTGGTAATGAGATTCTATACCTATGGATTTAATTGATGGGTTGCCAAGGTCGAATGGGGAAAATGAGAGTATTTTAGGTTGTAGTGGATAGACTGATTAAGAGTGCACATTTCATTCTCGTTAAGTCAACAAGGATAACACCCATTTTCGCTATGTTATTTATGAAGAATATTGTTAGACTACATGAGATTCCTAGTAGTACTTAGTGATAGAGATTATTTATTCACTAGAGAATTGTGAAAGAGTCTACAAGAGGTTTCAGGCACCAAGCTCAAGATGAATACCACATACTATCCATAGACAGATGGATAGATGGAAAGAACTAACAAAATCTTGTAAGATGTATTAAGAGCTTGTATATTAGATTTTGGAGGATCATGAGAAGACCATATACACTTAGTCAACTTTTCCTATAACAACAGTTATCAGAGTAGTTGGGGGTGAAACCTTTTGAAGCTTTGTACGGAAGGCCATATGAATCACCCATGTATTGGTTAGAGACCAAGATAGATTAGTTCTTGGTCCGGATTGGTGAGAGAAGCCAAACAAAAGATTGAGTTTATCCAAGAGAGAATGAAGGAAGCTCAAACGAGGCAGAAAAGTTACATAGATAAGAGGCGTAAGGATTTGGAGTTCTCAGTGGGAGATCATTGTTTTTGTCAAGGTATCACCAGTGAAGAGTGTAATCCAATTTGGGAAGTCAAGAGAATTAGCATTGAGATATGATAGACCATTTCCTATTACAGAATGGATTGGAAAACTCGCTTATTGGACAGTGTTACCGAGTAGTTTGCCAGCAATCCAATGTTTTTCATGTTTCTAATCTTAGGAAGCATGTTCATGATCCAGAGCCTATTATCATTCCGACCGCATTGGAAGACTTAGTGGTCGTACTGGACATGACTATTATTAGACGATCAATCTGCATTGTGGCTAAGGATGAGATGACGCTAAGGAACAAGACAGTCAAACTAGTAAAGATTCCATGGAGTGACAATGAGAAAGACTATACTTAGAAGACAGATTACGGGATTAGAGACACTAATCTTGATTTGTTTTGATGGTTGTTATTTCTATGATTATGTTTGATATTATGCACCTTATCGTAGTTTCAAGGACGAATTTTTTTAAGGAAGAGAGCCTGTAACACCTTTAATTTTGATTAACATTACTTAAGTCGGTTAATTAGACAAAATGAGCAAAATAATTCATGGTGGTAAGGAGAATGAGATTTGATAATTAAAATGGGTCGTGCCATCATTAGTAAGTTAATAGGATTGATTGCAACTTAAATAAGATGGAGGAATAATGTAAGGGGCAAAATAGGAAAATGCTTTATTTCCTCTACCTATACCCTTCCATTCTCACTTCCGCATTCACAATCACTTCATGCAAATTAAAGAAAACCAAGGTCGGCCATTGCTAAGAGATATAAAAGGGGAAAATGCTAGGAAACCAAAGGGAAGCTTAGGGAAATCAAACCAACATTCAAATCTCACATTTCCTTATCAAATATAGGTGAAAAATAGTTATCCATCTCACTATTGCATGTTTATTTTGGCTTTATGTATTACCTGAATCATATGTTGTTATTACGTGATGTTATGATTGATTAGTTGATTATATGCTTGAATGATGAATTATTGGATTTATTATGGAATTATGTAATAGGTTTTAAAAGTGAAAACCTAGTTTAGGATATCTATTTGACTTGAAATTTGAATATGATGTTACAAACATTATTTTAGAAGAAGTGTTTTTTAATTTCATTATTTTCCAAGAAAGTATGAATATTTTATGAATTTCCTAAGTAGGAAAATAATTTATTTTGGGTTTCAATTATTAACAATAATTAAATAATTTTTTCGGTCTCGAAATTTTTATATGATAAAAAATATGTTAGTTTTGTTTTATTGGGATTTTTTAGGATTTTTCTCAAATTTTTTTGATTTTATGTGAATTTATTAGGCTACAAAGGCTTAATAATCATATTAAAATAGTTATATAAGTTTAATGGTTTGTAAATTATTTTGGACATGATAATTCTGATCTATAGCAATTTTTTGAAAAGGATTTGCTAATGATGTTTATTATCCAACAACAATTTGACAAAGGATAGGAGTTGGTGAAAGAAATATCCTTTTAAAAAAATAAAACATTTTTTATGTTAGTTATGAGATTGCCACGTCGTTATTAATCTATGCTGACGTCTATCTATATCGCACCGGATATTTTATATCAGCTATATTAATGTCATTGGTATTGCTTTAAAGATAAAGTATTATGGCAACAATGTCGTATATTTTATATCGGCTATAGTAATGCCGCAAGTTTTCATTATGGTTTTTAACAATGTCGCATGCTTTCTATTTGACGCCATAGCTTAAGGCAGTAATGCCGTAAGTAGTAGTTCCGACATTAATTACTTTAGGTAGCAATACCGTATGTAAACCTTACTTTAAACTTCAATGTAAATGGCAAAGATGCCGCCTACTTTTTATATCGACATAAAAGATATTAATGACTCTATGATATTGATGCTGAAGGTCTTCAATGTTGGCATTTCCATATTTTCAAGTTTTAAAGTTTTATACTATGCAAACAAAGACTATGCTGCTTACATTCGACAACCTGTATATTTATGTTATGCGCATAAATGATTTTGGCTTTATGGCATTCGACTTTATTAAATAAGATGATTTAACATAATAACGACATAGAGGGGTGCAACAACCCATAGCGGCTATATCAATGCTGCACTTTATCAATTCAAATGGTTTTATTATATATATAGCTTCATAGCCTAAAGTTTTGAGGTGTGACAGCCTCTTAATGATTTCGAAGTTCAACAAGGTTATCTAATAAAAGCATATATATCTTGGCATAATATTTAGATAAACTAAAGGTCTGTATTTTCCTTATTTTTGGATGTGATTTCAAGGGTTAAATCAATTATAAATATTTATGTTTTCAAGTAAATAAAAGGGCCAGCCCAAGATTTTACTAGAGAGATTATTGTTCTTATTACCTTTAGATGAATTGTGTTAGGATAAATTAACTCAAGGATTAGAAAACAGAAAACCAGATAATGCAACTGGTATAGGGCAACGTCCTATACTTTAACTATTAGCCCCTAATCGATATTAATCCACAATTCCAGTATGCAAGGCTATATTAAGAGTAAAACTAAAAGTTGGTTTACGCATAGAAAGGAATAACATTTAGGTAGGTTATTGGTTGGCCTGTAAAACCATTAAGTTCACAGTGAGCTTAGCAAAACTATGAGATTGATAGGAAGTCAAGTTAACACTAAGATGATTGTGTTTGATGAACGGTCTAATTTCTTTCTAATGATGAGTTAGAGCATTTTGTATATTTGGTAGGCCCGAATCAGCCGTATAGGTTTGTAGTAACCCTGGAAAACTTATAAAGTAAAGACAGATAGTTGGTTAATTGAGACAAATTAGTTGGGATTACCCATGTAGCATGCATGCATTTGATTACCTTGTGTTTATGTAACCATTGTGATAGACATATTATCAGAGGATACTAGTGAGGAAAAAACCCATTTAGACCAATGGCATAGTCTCATTCATATCTATTATCGAGATGGAATATTATTATTCAAACCAGACTTTTTGTCTAACCCGAAGTTTTTGTTTTTCCCCTTTAACTCTCAGTTGTTAATTTGAGTAAATCGAGAGTAAGGTTTCCAGATTTTAGGTTTGATTAATAAAGCTTTTGAAAACATGTTGGAAGCTAAGCTTGCTATATAAGAGTTTATTTATGTCGGTAGTGTTACCATTTTGTTTGAATGTATGTAATGGAAGAAGTCGAATCTATCTAGTAGTATATTCTAATCAACTGAGGGGGCATCTTCATATATTTGTCTTCGAGTATTTTGTAATAATTATATTTTATCTGGACCTAAGCAATGTTTTAGGATTATGTAATGAATATGAAAATTAATTAATGAAATTCGTGTTTTGGAAAATTTCATATTCTCGTGCTTTAATGTTAATAATATTGTTAACTGAATTCATTTTCTCATTGGAGAATAATACTATTGAAGATTCAGCATCAGTAGCACCTATTTTTGGACCTTAGAATGGGAGATGTTACACCGCATCTGTATACGGGCACATACTTGAGGAGAAACTGTTACTCAATTTTTTTATAAGTAAAAAAGATAAACCGACCAAGGATTCATAGCCTGGCCTAGTCCGATCCAGGCAATCTTAAATGTGGACCAATCCATTACAAAACAGCTAAGGTTAAGACATGTTGGCCAGACTTCCTCGGTTATAGGTCCAAACTGTTGCCAGCTCAATTACTCGATCAACACCTCGGGTAATAGTCGGACGGAAAATACCGTAGCAGCTTAAGCACAACCAATTCATCAAGTAAAGCTAGGCATAAGTATAACCCAACTTAGTCCACATTAGACTGTCTCACTTATGATCGGCTCATATGTTGGTCCACTCACAACATAGCTCTAGATCAGACCACCTACTTAATCATCTCTCCCAGCTATGTGTTGACCGGCTCAACTTGAAATTGGTCCCAAGAGGCTTGCATCTATCATCTCATTCCAGTCTGACACCTCCCTCTCAGCCTTGTCCTCAACAACATTCCAGGCCTGTAATCGGGTGGCTCTACTTGATGCGACATGAATAGTCAACCCATATTAAGCACAACTTCTCAACAAACCGCCTTAGACCGGTTATACGTTTCCCATCTCGTCGTCTCATGCAAGTGTTGGCACATCCTCTGTGGCTTAGTCCTTGGAAACTCTCTATTTTCTTTACATCTTCAATTATCCACCAGACGGCTTAGTAATACTTGCCACATCAGTATACAAAGTTAAACGGTTAGGGGAACAAATAGATTTTCCTTCTTCAAAGAAAAAGCATATCGTACTCCCATACATGCTTCCATAGTATATATGAATTAAATGCACAATAAAGGTAATACATGTACCTTGTATGGTTCCCCTGTCGGTACGCATCTCAACCACACATTCCTTTCACTTTCCAGTTATCTGCTATCAGCCCAGTGGACCAGATCAACGGCCATATGCTCTTCTCGCCTGTTTTAAGGCACAATCTCAGTCCTCCATCGTCTATCTTAGCTACTATTAATGCCCTACGCATTTCCACTTCAAAGGGGATGGAATATATAAGAATTATGAGTATTATACAAATTCAGAGCTCCATACATCAAGTTCTTAAGATTATCTGCATCATTAGCCTTACGTGCTTCATTTTTACTTATAATTTCCTATAATTGTAAGAGAAAAATATAGTAAGAGTAGTGGACATATGAAAGCTTATCGAACCACTCTACATTTGGTGTCACTTCCATTTATTGCTTGCATTCTTCCTCATTTTCCATTTAAGCCTAGCGATTAATAAGCAACCTTTGCTCTTTACCACGCATTAGTCTAATTCCGAGGTTGGTTGAAAATTCAATCAACAGTATGTACATTGAGGTATATCAACAAATAAGTACATATATCCTACCTCATCTATTCAATATACTAATCATACTATGCATAACATCCTTAGCTTGGGGAATATCAACAATTATGTAGTATGCAGGCAATCTATTAATATATAAATGGTAGATGACAACACCATATTAAAGGTTCATAATATTTAATATATTTAATTGAGTGATATTGACTTATGGAATAATGCATTTCTTATGAAATACCCTCATGGTTCAAGTATTAGACAAATCAAAAATCAATGTACATATATATTGTCCATACGTATTTATTCCTTAAATCAAATTAGGATTTCTTATTGTTTCAACCTTTTATTATATACTCATATCATATAAGTTTTAATTATAATATAACTTTTATAATTTATTTAATTTATATAATAGTCCTACGTATAACATTATACTAATATTATTAATTAAATCTTATTTATTTTGTTAACATTTTAATTAATTTTATATTATTCAATTAAACATTTTATATTGAATATGTATACTATAACATTAGTAGTTATACACATATATCTTTATATATGTATTTTATTAATTATTAGTTATTTTACTTAATAGAACAATTTTAATTAGTTATTTAACTTTGAAATTTTCATATACACTTAACTCACCATAAACAATTGAAGATAATATAACATATGTCATTATATAGATTATGTATGTATTACTAAATTAATAATTTTATTACTTAATTTAACTTATTAATCTAATTGATAATTAAATTTTTGAAATTTATTTACCAAATTAAAAAAATTAAAATTATTGTATAATATTTTAATTATTTTAATCTTGAAATAAAATTTTTATTTTTATTTCAAAAAAGATTTTAAAAATTAGCCTAAGGCCCAAATTCAAATTTGTTTTCTATCAGGGACAACTTTTTAGCTCATTTTACCTTTTGAACTAGGCTGGTAGCCACATAGGACATGATACTTGATTACCCAAACCCGTCCTAGACACTACTTTTTTGACACCCTGCTAAATTGATAAGCTTAATTAGTTGGTTATAACATGAAAAATTTATGTCGCACAAGCTATTGGACTTTGATATCATTATTTGATCTAGGCAACATGCAGCAGGTTAAATGGATAAATTTTATTTTTTTGGCCATTTCGGATCTTAGTAGGTCTATGAAGTCCAAATTAATATAGATCTAATATAAACTAATATGAAATAAAATCATTATTTTATTTAATTTGTTAATAAAATGATTTGATTTAATATTACATACACTTTATATAATGTGTATGTGTTCCTCATATACATTACAGCAGACATGTTAACCCCTCTGCATACATATACGTCGTCTAATACATACATATATACATACATATATAAGTTATTGTGATATAATTTATGTTCATATTAGTGTAAGTATTTATATATGCATATGATGTTGTAAAGTCAATATTATTTATATACTTGTATAAATAAATACGTAAAATAATATTTATAAAATAAATATAGATAGTTGTAATTCATTGACCAATCTAGTCTAGATATGAAAATATCTTTTAACTAAAAATTCAAATTTTAATTTTGTAATAAATTAAAATTTATTAATATATGAATATACGTAGAAAAATTTAAAAAAATGAACCTAAATATATATGTGTGCGTGCGTGTGTATTTTATATATATATATATATATATTAATATTTCAAAAATCAATTATAATATAAAATTATGTTATATATAATTAGGCAAATAAATAAACAAAATATATACATATATGAATTATTTCAGTCAAATTTATAATTTTGAAAAATTATTTCTTATTAAATCCATACTTATTTTTATTTCTTTTGCTTTTTGTTATAATAATCAATTTCTATATGGAATTTTCATTACATAAAAAATTATTTTGCAATGTACATAAATTTTATGTATATTAATGTGTATATATATATAACACTAGTATGTATCCCGTGCCGATGGCACGATGCAAACTTTATTTCGTATAAAAGTTATAACAACATATGTTGCAATGGTGCAAATTTTAGTTAATGTAAACTGTGTGGTGTAAAAGATTTTTAAAAATATGGTTTAATTTATGTGATTTATTTAAAAGACCTAAATACCACCAATGATTTTTGAATTATTATTGTATGGATGAATTGTCTATGTATTATGGTTGTTTTGTTTAATAAACCGACAAAATTTAGATTTCACTATCAGTAATTTATTTTGTGTGTTATCATTGTTTTGTGTATGAAGGCATATAACCAGCTGTTGATGAAAGCTGTTCTCTATAAATCAAAGATTAGCGCCAACAGGGTTGGCGCAGTTGGTTGATGGTCCGGACTGCGTGATCGAAGGTCACGAGTTCGAGCCCCGAAACTGACAACCCTGTAACAAGTACCTGAAGTATGTGTTTGGCAGGCACATACATCCCTAGAGTTTACAAGCAAAGCTTTGTTCTCTAGGTAATTCAAAAAAAAAAAAAAAAAAAAAAAATCAAAGATTAGCCACTTCCATAAGTGATGTAAAAGCAAGTGTTCGGTATGATATATAAATTATGATGTTAACACTTTGGTAGCTTCTTGCATAAGAATATAGCCTTAAGTAAAAGCACAAATTCGAGTGAACCTTTAAGTTAGTTACAAAAATATTACCTAAACTACTTTGTCCCTAATAACTTCATATCATTGGTATTGTGTCAGAAGTTAACTAATGCTAGTATGTTGATAATGATTAGTTTTTCTTATGAAGCATGAATGGTGATCATTAATAATGGTTGAATGGTGGAAAAAATTGAGGGAGAGAAATACCTTACAAAAAGAATTTGTTAGTTAAAAATCCATAACTTTGGAAGACAATAACCATTTTATGAGGTGTATTAAAAAAGATAGTGAACAAAATGGAATGAAAATGAATACTTAATTATATAAAAAAAGTATTGGATATAATAGAATATATGCATATTTACAGTAAAAGAGTACAACAAATTATGTTAAGATGAAATTGTGTAAACATAAATTAGCTTTGACTTTTAAAGTGAACAAAATAGAAAATAAAATTGGTTAAAATTTATGTACTAGCCAATTTCACCAATCCAATCATCAAATTTTAGCATTAAATTAGCTAAATATATTTTTAGCTATTACAATAGCCAATTATGGAATGACCAAAAGATCAACTATAACCACTAGTATACATCCAATCCAGGTGTTGATTAATCATAATTGTGTAATTAAGATCACAATACTACTAATTTTGATCAGATTAGTAAATAATATCTGATTAAAAACATACGGAGTATATTTAATACAACTTCATTGAAATCTACAACAACTAATCTCAAATTGTTTAGTAATAAAATAACTGAACTTCACATGTATGTTAAGAAAAAGAACTAAGCGCCCACATAATAAGAAAGGGTAGTAAGTGAAAAATAAAGAAAGTCAAAATGGACATATTGTAACAACACCATAAGAAAGTGCTGTTGAAAAAATAAAGTAATATTATCATTGTCCTAAACATTACAATTAAAGAATAATAAAAGTTGGTAAAATGATATATGTGCTTTGTAATAATATATCAAATCAATAGAAAGAAAATGAGATAACTGAGAATCAGGAGCAAAACAATAAACTAAAGGCTTCAAAGTTGACTTTCAATGTAATAAACAGATACATTTTTGGATTTCGGTATTCAAATTGATGTAGACCTTTTAAAAAAATCCTTGCCGGCTACAAAGTTATAAAAGGAAAACAAATGCGGTGATACAAAAAAATTCTCTCTTTTAAGAAATAATTTCGATAATGTTTTTAAGGAAATAATTTTTTTAATGTCATTAATGGGAACTAAAATTATAATGCATTATTGCGCTATCATGAAGGTATCAATGTGAACTTAAATTATAATGCGTTATTTAGTATAATGGAAAACAAATGAAACACAGAGCTATAATTAATTCTGAATCAGTATAGTGTATTTAAATGAAACGATTAATGGATATGCTAAAGTCTAGTTATCTATACCTTGGCACAAAATATTAACCCAATAATTTTGGTTCACGTATGGTTTTCACATTTTTGGTGATTCATAATCCATATGATTTACCAAGCTTAATGATATTTTTCATTTATAGTTAATAACAAACAGTAACATTCATCCATTTATAACAACAAACCATTGTAAGAAATGTATTTTGGCATATAATAGTATTTTGAAGACAAATTATAAGAGTCACAAACAATATATTCAAAATTCCATAATTATTTATCTTTGTGAATTGGGCTGGACCCCTATGCGATGGGAGAAAAAAATTAAGCTTCTTTCCCGCTGTAGCAAAATATCAAAAATGTGACAATTCTATGGCCTGCTCCAATAATTAGGATTACAAAGATAAATGTGGCACTAATTACTGTTTATTCTAATCTAACAACCTAATTAAGATTGAATATAGAATTGACCTGATTGTAAAGTCCATTTGAAGCAACTAACAGAATTTTAATTAGCTTGAACATTATGACTCATTTCAGTCATCCTCAACATGTATTTACAAATATGGACTAGATGTTAATTTCAAATGTGAATTCTTAACGTGATTGGAATGGAAAATTTATAGAAATAAATTTCTTTAAATTTTAAATTTCTTTAGTAAAGTATGGTGCATATAAAACCGAGACTCCAACATCTTTAATCCATGACATTTAATTTATGTAACACTGCTCTTTTATTTTCTGCATGAACGGCATAAACCTAATCTCTAAACACAAATGGATTATATATTCATGAAATTGGAATCATTTTTTTGTTTATTTATAATTTTTTTAAGTAGCAGTTAGGCATTTGATCACAACATCAACACTATAGATTTTCCCTTGGATGATAGATGGCCAGTATATATTTACTTTGTAAACTGATGTATATTTGTGTCTATTGTTTTATACCTAGTTTGGGGTCAACTTAATAATGTGATTTACTTTATGAAGAATTGAGTGATTATGAGCCTCTTATATATAACAATACATTGCTTATCATTATAAAAGGTGAAGTTGATAATTTAAGCAAGCACACTACAGTGATAAACAATTTAATGCAAATTTTTGCAAATCTTGCAACCACAAATTCAACACCATATAAACAAAAAAACTCAAGAAATACAATGTGTGAACATTAAGTTCAAAAATGACAGTCCATTGTTGTTGCCATATTAGAGAATATCAAATATTATCATTAGTAATTTTCAGTATGCAAATTACATTGAAATGATATGAAGCTTTATAACCAAACTCGTTAATTAAAGTCCAGTACTCAAGTCTCAAATTACACATGAGCTGACTTTAACCATATGGTATCAATAGAAAGAATCATTACAGTGCAATTTTAGTGTTAATAACGAAAATGTTAGTAATTCAAAACCTATTAAAATTAAACCTATCCAATATCAAAGAACACTAATGGGCTATTAACTACCAAATCAAATAGTATGAAGCTATAAAAATAACTAATTCACAGAGATATGGTGTTGAACCAACTTCATTTTCTTGCACTAAAGTTGAAAGTTAAAGTGGAAGTTGACAACCAATGAGCAAGTAATATATCTATTAACAAAACGACCATAATAAATGGCAATTGTAAGCACCTTCAATATATAAGCAAATATTTCATCAAAAATATATATGCCAAAAGCACAACTTGTATAACTTCTCAGACCATAACATAAACATATGATTCAAATTAAATATTCAAAGGGCAAATGTAAACAAATAGTAAAAAAAATGCAAACCATATTACAAAGAATATAACTAAAATAATGTGAACAAAGAAAATGAAAAACTATGAACTTTTAATGGAACATAAACAAAAACTATCGATTTGCAGATATTATCAATATTTACTCTCCCTACATATCTAAATATTATGCATAAATTAATAGTGGAATAAATAAATAGGATAGTGGCTGTATAAAATCATTATATACCACCAATGCAGTCTTGAATTCATCATTTGAGTCATCGAGGATGTAGTAAGGTGTAGGTTGTTCTTTGTAACAACCTGCATATTTTACGATTGTATATTTGAATATTTTATTTAAATATAGCATCATTAGTCGGATTAAATCTCGAAATGCTAATTTTTGCAAACAATCGAATTAGAACACGAGACCACTTCCATTGAGTTCAAAATGCCGTTTGTAACCTTTTTAAGCATAAACATCGATATGTTTGGTGTTAGCTTGAATTTTGACATTTTCACCTAGGGCTTTGGCTTTGGGTTTGGATTTCAGCCTAATAACCTAACATAAGACTGTAGCTCCACCTCCTCTTCTCTTCATTCATTCCCATTTCCTAACACTTTAAGCTTTTGTAAAAATGGAGGAAGAGAAAAGGAAATAGAAATTCCTAAGCCCTACCTTTGATTAGGAAACTCAAATTCAAGTCCAAAATCCAAGAGAAGCTTAGGTAAGTATCCTATCCATCTCAATCCCTCTTCCATTTTCAGAAATTCCTAAACCCTAACTTAGGAAATTTTTTCTTATGGACTCAGATTAAAGCTTCTTGAGTTGAGATTGAAGAGCTGTTGATCTTGCCTTGTTTTAAAAGCTTCTCCTTCATTGTTTTTGAAGTAAAGGTGAGTTTTTAAACTCGCATCTATGTCTATAACCTTCTTTGTGGTTAGGTATGAATTCCTAACATCTATTCATGTTCATTTGCTTTTGATTTGAATGGATTTGGTGAACTTTCCAATTTTCGATTCTTGTTGTCCAATTTATGAAAAATCCTGCTATGGATGTTTGGACATGTTTTTAGGATGTGTCGAAGAGCCTATAAGGTTGGGTTGTCACGTGGCATAAATCCTTAGTTGTCATTGCTCGCTCGATCGCCTCCGTTTGGTTTTCGCCCTTTATTGGGGCTAGGCTGAAAATACTGGACATCCCAGTTCAGTCGACTGAACTGGGAAGTCAGTCGACTGAACAGAACCCAGGAATTTTCCTAAGCGAGTATCATTCCACTGACCCTTATGGTCCAATCGACTGAACCTGAAAACCAAAAGTTTCCAAGCATAGTTCAGCCGACTGACCACTATGGTTCAGTCGATTGATCTGCTTGCCTCAGCCCAATTTGCCTATTTTGCTTGGGTTTCCAATGTTAATCGTTTGTGTTGATCCGATTTGTTGTTATCATTCATTATTGACTTTGATGAATTCTTTTTCGGGATTTTGAGAAATTCAATTTGATGGATTCGGTATCGATTTCTATGGATTTGATTTACGTCTTCATATGTGAATTTTTTTTGATGATTGGTTGTTTTTACAATCATTTTTGTTGTTTGTCACTTTAAAATACAAAGGTTTCTATACTAGTACTAAATATCAAAACTCTTTCATTAAAATGATTTCAACACTATTTTCAATATCAAGCTCATTTATAAAACCGTTTTCCAACCTATTAGTATATACAAACCTTTACCTCATTCACATGAGAAATCTAATTAAATGGCTTAGCAAAACAAGTGTTATGAAACGCTTGCGTTTACTTTGTCGGTTAAATCTTGGAGTTGTTCGATTGAAACTCTTGTGACAATTTTCAAGTGGAAATCTACAATTTGTTCGTAAATATTTAAGTTAAGCCAGTGGTTATGGGACATGAACCTAAACTCATATATTTACTAGCTTAGTGTAATTTACACTTATTTTCGAGTGGAAGTCTACAATTTGTTCGTAAATAATTAAGTTAAGCCAATGGTTATGAGACATGATGCCCAACTCATTTATTTACTAGCTTAGTGTAATTTACAGTTGTGGATCTATGAAGATCCTTTGGTGGAGTTTCGGCTCAATTTTGTGGGGTAGAGAGCCATGGTCTTCAGATCGTTTTGTGGAGCTTCGGCTCGAAGGTCTTTGGACCGTTTTGTGGAGCTTCGGCTCGAAGGTCTTCGGACCGATTTGTGAAGCTTCGGCTCAACGGTCTTCGGGCCGTTTTGTAAAGCTTCGGCTCAAATTTGATGGTTAGCAACCATGGAATAGCGTTCCGTTTGTGATGCACATGTTGGTGAGTTTTTATGCTCCCGTTTTGTGATTGGCCTTCCCTTTTGTGATTTCTGGATTTCTAGTTAATGATTTCTAGAATTTTAGTTTAACCAACTTTTGCGATTGGCATTGATATGTTTGTCAATATTTGTGGTTTGGTGAATAAAATAAAGAATATGACATTCTTTTTAGTGCTTTGAAATTTCTTGAGATATTGTATGATTTTTGTTGTTAGTTAATGTAGACGTTTCACAGTATGACATTTTTATTAACATACGTTTTAATCATATCTCTTTTCCTATCTCATTTTATCTGATATTTATAGCTAGACTGATCCTTTTATTATTTTCTTATTAAAATAATACTCGGGTCAGACCGAGACGTTACAGGTGTTTCTACTTGACTCCTCTTCTGGAGAACATTATCTGACTTTTGGCTAACTACTCTAGTTTTAGTACTTTTTGTTATTATACATTCGAGATAGAGACTCCTTGATGTGTACATATTCTTTTGTCTAGCACTTGTACCTATTCTTTTGTGATATTGTGGATCTTATTTGACCACTACTCTGATGTACACTTTTATATGTTATATTCATATCTGTTTCCGCCTTTGTGATATGGATATCTGTGACTGATTTGTGTTATGCTTATTTCTATATTTTTTTTTCCGAAGATCGCATAGCCACTGTGTAGTAGCTTTGATTTTGTATCGATATGTCAAACTTCCTCTTGAAATGAAATGCATGTTATACTATCTGATATATTGGTGCTCGCACAATGCAATTACACGGATGGTCGCTCCTCAACAACTTTATTCTTCATGCTAGTCGACGGCATTACCTCGTAGTGGCCTTGGCTAGCGTGAGTATAGAGTGGGGCGTTACAGCTTGGTATCAGAGCCAAACTTCGAAACAATGTAGAATAATCTAGCAAGGATCATTGTCCTAAGTCCTTCTTAGGAGTTGTACCTTAGGATTTAATTCGAATCTTCATACCATTTTTTCCTATTTTCTTTTATGATGCCTTTTTAATAAATCAAGATTGTTTGATATTCATTCTGAGAATAACCTTTTTCCTCTTTTTTCTTTCTTTCTTAAAGAAGAAGAGATGGTTAGTTCTGGCAGTACTAGCATTGGTCAATCCAGTAGTCCTTTTTTGGATGGCGTATTCATGTCTATCCAACAACTTTTAGATCATGTAAAGAATCAAAGGTTTATCTGTGCTTTGAGTAAGGACCCTGAAAATGTTTTACCTCCGAAACTAGAAGTTCCTTTCGATCAGCTTGTAGATGTCACTCTATGACTAGAAGAGGTCGACAAAGGGAGTGATAGTGATGTTGGAGGTTCCAAAAAAAGCCTCAATAACAACAAGAAGACGCATATTAAGTTCGAAAGCCCTAATCCCTAGAAGAAAGGGAGGCAGGAAACTTCGGTAGCGAAGACTGCAATCCCTAATCGTGGAGAATGCTACAATTGTAATTCTAAAGACCATTATGTAAATAGGCTTCCAAGGCCTATTTTTTGTCTATTGCAAAAATTCAGGTCATCATATTTCTACATGCCCCATACTTCAAAGCAAGAAGAAAGGGGAACAAGAAACTCTGGTAGCAAAGACTCTTACCTCTAGTCGAGGACAATGCTACAATCGTGGTTCTAAGGACCATTATGTAATTAAGTGCCCAAAACCCATTTATTGCCGCTATTGCAAAGGTTCGTGTCATTATTTATCTACATGTCCCAAACTTCCAAACAAAAGGGAGGGAAAGCTAAATATTGTGCAAGCGCCTAGTAGCACTTCTATTGGTCAAGCCTTGATGACATTTGTTTTGGGATTATTCTATTCGAGTTCTTGTTGATATGGGTTCATCCCATTATTTTTATATCAAAAGAGCTTATTGATTCTTTTTCTTTAAATATTTTGGGCTTGATTACTTCACCGAGAATTGCGAATCCAGATAGTGGATCCGCAACGCTCAGTTTGCTTTGAAAAGATGTCGAGATTATTTTATGTGATTATTCTTTCCGCGCCTATTTGCATGTTATGCGTTATTTGGGCTTCGGAATTGATTTTTGTGAATGGAATTGCTTAATCTTTATGAAGCCGTATCCTATGTCCCATGTGGACTACCTATCTTCGAGATTCTTAATCTGTTATGCAGATTTCTATTTTTCTTGATGATTTTGATTCCAATTTTATGGCATCATTTTATTCTCTTGACCCATTTGTTGAGAAAGATGTTATTCTCTTCATTCAAGAAGTTTATGAAATTTCTGGTATTTTTGAGTTTGTCTTAGGATTATCGCCTAAGGAATTTATTGAGTGGTGGTAAGGTCTTTTCAGTTCGACTTTGCCACCAATTTTCATAGCTATGCGTTGCGAACGATAGTGTTCCCCTTACTGCTTTCCACACTCATTATGATTATTTTGAATTGTTTCTTATGCCATTTGGTTTGACGACCATCTAGACTCTTTCATCCATCTTATGAATCGAGCGTTCCACGAATATCTCGATGAGTGCGTTTTTGAATCTATTGATTATGGATGAAAACAACAATTTGAAAATTTTGCCAATCTTTTTCATAACATATTAGCAAGTATAATTGGATTTTTGTTCTTGAAACAAGCAAGGAATATTCGTAAAAAATTTAAGAGATATTTTTATCATATAGAAGATGATTTTGTGTTGTTTTGCCCATTGAGTGCTTCAAGAATTCTGGTCGATGCGCTTGATCAACGTTATCGATATGAATCTCTTAAACGGTATGATGAGACAATCGGACACAGTAAATTTGACTTGCAATAAGTAAATTTTTCTAGAAAAATGATTATATAAAGTTAATTATAATTTTGAATCTCTTATCTTTTTGGGAAGGAGGATCATTTAAAAGAACTCTTTTCCAATACTCCTATTCTTGTGATTCCGAAGGGAACCAAGACTTTATTGTTTGTATCGATGCTAGTTGTATTGGTTTGGGTGTCGTTCTCTTGTAAAAGAGAATGTTCTACCACTTATGCTTCTGTGCAGTTAGAGCCTATCGAGACTAGGTATGCCACTCATGATCTAGTGTTCGCGGCTATTGTTTTCGTTTTTAGAATTGGCATCATTGTTTGTGGGAGAGAAATTCATTCTCTACACCGATCATAAATCTTTGGAGTATTTGTTTTCTCAAAAAAGGAACTTAATTTTCATTAACAACGTTGGCTCGAGTTTCTTGCATCTTTTGATCTTGATATTCCCTGTACTTTGGAAAGGGAAATTATGTTTCCAATATCCTTAGTCGTAAGCAACAAGTGGTTGTTTCTATGATGATATCTGAATGGAAGGATCTCTAGACTTTATCCACTTGTGAGATTTGAGATCGTGAATCCGATTTATGTTCATCTCTTGTTCTATGTAGCATTGAGGTCATCCATCTCTTTTAGATCGCATTCTTGAATCTCAAAAGCTAGATCCCGAATTGCTCTTCTAAGCCAAAGTTGTAGGGATAAAATTGATATTGAAGGTTTGAAAGGCTTTGACATTGATGCTCGTGGCTATATTCGAAAATTTGGTAGACTTATCGTGCCAAATATTAGTGATCTTCGTAAAGACATTTTAGGAGATTCTCATCGTTCTAAATTTACCATTCATCCCGGTAGTAATAAAATATATGCGGATATGAAGCGACTTTATTATTGGGATGGAATGAGATCTAATATTGCTAACTTCATCAAGCGTTGCATGACTTGCCAACTCGTTAAGGTCGAGCATCAAAGGCCCGGTGGGTTATTGCAACCTTTGGACATTCCAATTTGAAAGCGGGATCAAGTCTCCATGGACTTTATTGACGGACTTTCCCATTCTCGTTTGGGCCATGATAGGTTATGGGTGATAGTTGATAGACTTACAAAATCCGCCTATTTTATTCCGTTCGGTCTGATCGGACCGTACCTCCTTTGTCCAAACTCTATGTTAAAGAAATTGTTAAATTTCATGGAGTTCCTACATCTGTTGTTAGTGATCGTGATCGTGGTCCAATGTTTACTAGTGGATTTTAGAAGAGTCTTCAAAAAGCTTCAGGAACGAAGCTTAATTTTAGCACTGCTTATCGTCCTAGTCCGATGGACAAACCGAGCATGTGAATCAAACTCTTGAAGATCTACTTCGTTCATGTGTTCTTGATTTTGGTGGAAGTTGGGAATATCATGTTTCTCTTGTTGAGTTTTCCTATAATAACAGCTTCCAATCTAGTATTGGTATGGCACCTTTCGAGGCACTCTATGGAAGGCCATGTCGATCTCCTTCTTGTTGGCTTGAGGCCGGTGAGAAGCTGGTTTTAGGTCCAGATTTTATTCGTGATTCCACAGAAAATATTGACCTTATTCGCCATAGGATGAAAGAAGCTCAGAGTAGACAAAAATCCTATGCCGATAACCGAAGAAGGAAATTAGAATTTTCTGTGGGAGATTTGGTGTTTATTCATGTTTCACCTATGAAGGGTGTTGTGCGTTTCAGTCGATCGAGAAAGTTAGCGACTCGATATATTGGTCAATTTCCCATCACCGAACGCATTGGTTCCATGGCTTATCGCCTTTTATTACCGGCTCAATTTTCTGCTATTCATGACGTGTTTCACATTTCCGTTGATACGCGAAGATTTTGATCAATGACAATGTGCTTTAACAAACAAGGAAGAAATATATGCAAATGCTAAAGGAAGATAGATGAAGACCAAACAAACTTAAAGTATGTTTTTACATATGTCTTAGTCTAGATGTATTGTTAAAATCTATCCTCAAGAAGCCTGCACGAACACTAGAAAAATTTTATAAACTTCATTTTTCAATTAAATTTTAACTATGCAGGTTTTATGAGTTCAGTCGACTGAACAGGAACAGTCAGTCGACTGAAACTGGAACAAATTTATACACATGCAAGTTTCAGTCGACTGAATTTCCTGCACAGTCGACTAAATTTGGTCCTGAAAATTTTACTTCATATTTTCAGTTGACTGAATTCCCTGCTCAGTCGACTGAATTTGAACCTGCGAATTTTCTCTGAAAAGACACCTTCTTTCTCCCAAGAGTTGCAACCATTCATCAATGGAAATGGAAGCATCTCTTGTTTGCAACCTTTGACAACATATGCATCTCTTCTACAAGTATATATACATGATTATAACATCATTTAACTCACCGAATTCTCTTGCTTTAATCTAACTATTCTCTTGTTCATATTTTCTAGATATTCTCAAAGCAATCACTAATCTATTGCTTGAATCATTGTTTTTGTTTATAACATTCTTTTGATTCATAGCAATTAACATTCCTAAATCTTCACAAGCGCATTGCATACTCTCGAGGATAAGATTATAGGAAAATTGTACTACATTAGACTCATTAGTGTTGACAAGAACACAACAAGTCAAATATTATATTTAGTAATTGAGTTAAAAGTCCTCTTCGGTAGTTGAGGTAAGAAATCCCGTTCGGTTGTTCGGTAAGTTGTAAACCTATTCCTCCGGGTGAAGTGATGATGTTAGTTAGTGAAATTCCTAAGTGAAGCTTAGCGACTGGACGTAGGACGAGAGGTCCGAACCAGTATAAAATCCTGGTGTCTCCTTGCATTTATCTACTTTATCTACCTAGACTATTTCATTATTCCATATTACACGATCCTACCGCATAGCCTCTTTCAATTGGTTTCAAAGCAAGGCCGTCCTATAACCATAACACCGTTATTAGACATATTGATAATATGGAAAATAACGCAAGTACAAGCACAACATCTTCCTATAGTTCTACATTTGCAGAAGGATAATCTACCCAAAGACTTCCCCTATTCAATGGACTAAACTATAACCATTGGGCTACAAGGATGCGGATTTATATGCAAACAACATGTTTCGAAGCCTGGAATGCTACTCAACCAGAGTTCGTTGTACCCACAACAGATTATCCTACATGGACACAAATTCAAAAGAATGAAGCTAGTGCAAATGCCAAAGCTATGAATATGCTATTTTGCGCCCTGGATAGAAATGAATTCAACCGTGTTAGCATATGTATTACTGCATATCAGATATGGGAAACACTTAAAGTCATACATGAAGGCACAAACAAGGTTAAACAAACAAAGATATCCATGCTGAAGAATCAATTCCAAAATTTGAGAATGCGACAAAATGAATCCATCAATGACATGTACTCAAGATTTCAAGACATTCATCATGCTCTAATCGGACTAGGAGAAAGATACACGGACTTTGACATTGTGTCTAAAGTTCTAAATTCACTCACTGATGAATGGGAGAGAAAAGTACTAAGAATCGAGGAAGCAAATGATCTATCTACAGTGAAACTAGAAGAATTGATTGGAAATCTTATGTCGTATGAAGTAAATATGCAAGCTAAAAAGGATCAAGCTCAAGAAAGAAAGAATGTTGCTTTTCATGCGGAAAAGGAAGAATTAGAGTCTGAAGATGAGGATCTAGCATTTATAGCCAAAAATCTCAAGAAATTCTTACAGTATAGAAAAGGAAACAAAAACGGATTCAAAAAGAATTTCTTGAACAAACCTTCATCCTCAAATATAGAATGCTTCAATTGTCATAAGAAAGGACACATGCAAAAAGATTGTCAAGAACAAATGAAGGAAAATCAGAAAAACTTCAACAACAAAAACAAGAAGGATAAATTCAAAAAGAGGGCATTTTCTAAACATGGGACGATTCAGATTCATCTTCATCCGAAAATGATAATGATAGCGACAATGAACAGGCAAATGTATGCTTCATGGCTCAAGAATCTGAGGTAAATAATTTAACTTTTGACGATTTAATTGAAGTAAACACTGAACTTTTAAGCACAATAAAAACTCTTAAAAAGAAACTCAAAGAAACTCGTGAAAATCAAAACAAAGCTGAATTTGAAAGAGATATATTAAAAGATGAAAAGAAAATATTAGAAGAAGAACCTGAAAAAGTTCAAAAATCTCATTCAAATTCGGAAACTCAATTATCACTTTTAAGTCAAGAAATTGAAACTCAAAAAACAAAGAATGATATAATTGTTTCTGAAAATCATGAGTTAAAAACTAAGATTAAACAAATTGAGTTAGAAAATAATAGTCTTCAAACTAGATTAGATAACATCACTAAAAATATTTCTAACTTTAACAAAGGAAGAGAAAATTTATCTAAGATTTTAGAAAATTATCAATCCTCTTCAAGTAAACATGGATTAGGATATAAAAAGGAGTCAAAAATTCCTAAAAAGAAAGATACAAATTTTAAGAGGAATATGGATTCAAAACAACAAATATTGCGAAAGAAACCTATGAAAACAAAAGTAGAAAACAAGGTAGTTAAAATTTGGGTACCAAAAACTAACAATGTATTAATAAGAGATAAATATATTAAAACATTTATGGATAATGTTCATCATAATGAAAACTATATTTATAAAAAGGATACTAAACCAAATTGGGTTTGGTTTCCTAAACTCTAACTTTTTAGGACCCTATTAAAAGGTGGGTACCAATAATTTCATATTTATTTTCAGGTCCCACTCAAAAAGAAAAAATGGATATTAGACAGTGGTTGTTCAAAACACATGACCGGAGGCAAAGATATGCTTGCAAACATCACATACTTTGATGGTGGCTCGATTACCATCGGAGACAATTCAAAAGGCTATATCATTGGCAAAGGAGATGTGAACAATTACGGTACATCAAATTTACCTTTTATAACCAATGTTTCATTAGTTGAAAATTTAAAACATAATCTACTTAGCATAAGTCAACTGTGTGACAAAGGTTTTAAAATAACTTTTTCAAATAATAAATGTAGTATTTTTGATCTAAACCAAAATCTTGTTTTTGAAGGAAATAGAGATAGAAATATTTATGTTTTATATATGAATATTAATCATAATTCAAGTATGTGTTTACTTGCCAAAGATAATGATCCTTGGTTATGGCATAAAAGATTTTGTCATATAAATTTTAAAACCATTAGAAAACTTTCTAAAAATGAATTAGTAAGAGGTTTACCCAAAATAAACTTTAAAATAAATAATCTTTGTGATGATTGTCAAAAAGGAAAATTAACGAAATCGTATTTCAAATCTAAGAAAAATATTTCAACTTTACAACCATTAGAATTACTACATATGGATTTATTTGGACCAACACAAGTTCGATCCATTATTCATAATCGAAACGTATTTGTAATAGTTGATGATTTTTCAAGATATACATGGACTATTTTTATGAAAAATAAAAGTGACACTTTTGAGCATTTTAAAACATTTGTCAAAAGAATTCAAAACACTAAAGATTTGAAAATTAAAAATATTCGAAGCGATCATGGAGGCGAATTCGAAAATGAAGTTTTTGAAACTTTTTTGTAAAAAGAAAGGAATAAATCATAACTTTTCTTTTCCTAGAAGTCCTCAACAAAATGGAGTTGTGGAAAGAAAGAATAGAACATTACAAGAATGCGCAAGAACATTGTTAAATGGATGTTCTCTACCAAAACATTTTTGGGCAGAAGCCGTTGCTACTGCATGTTATGTATTAAATAGAATATCAATTAGACCATTAACTAAAAATACTTCTTATGAACTATTTAATAATAAAAAGCCAAATATATCTTATTTTAAAATATTTGGATCAAAATGTTTCATTTTAAATACAAAAGATCAACTAGGAAAATTCGATTCAAAAGCTGATGAAGGAATTTTCGTAGGATACTCAGAACGAAGTAAAGCATATCGAGTATTTAATAAATGAACAAACTTAATTGAAGAAACTTTGCGTATATCTTTTGATGAAAATTTTAATAAAAATTTAAATATAAAAGATGATGAAGAATTGATAAATATAGAAGAAACAAACCTTGAAAATAATAATAATGAACTAAGATCTCCTCCTAGAATATTACGAGATCATCCAACTCAAAATATAATAGGAGAAATAAATTCTCAAGTTAGAACAAGAAATCAACTAAATCAAATGGGTCATGTAGCTTTCATTTCATCAATAGAACCTCCAAAGGAAGCATCAACAGATGATTATTGGATTATCGCAATGCAAGAAGAATTAAATCAATTTGAACGTAACGATGTTTGGGAATTAGTTCCCCGTCTTAATAATCAATCAGTAATTGGAACAAAATGGATTTACAAAAACAAAGTAGACGAACAAGGTAATATAACAAGGAATAAAGCAAGACTAGTAGCACAACAGTATAATCAAGAAGAAGGTATTGATTTTGAAGAAATTTTTGCTCCCGTTGCAAGACTGGAAGCAATACGTATACTATTAGCCTTTGCATGTTTTCACAATTTTAAACTTTATCAAATGGATGTTAAAAGTGCATTTTTAAATGGTTTTATTAAAGAAAATGTATATTTAGAACAACCTCCTTTATTTATACATGAAAAATATCCGGATCGTGTATTTAAATTACAAAAAACACTATATGGTCTTAAACAAGCACCTCGTGCTTGGTATGAAAGACTTAAAAGTTATTTATTAAACTCGGGATTTAAAATTGGAAAAGTAGATCAAATGCTTTTTATTAAAAATACTTCTAAAGATATTTTAATAATTCAATATACGTAGACGATATTATTTTTGGTTCAATAAATGAAAATTTATGTAAAGAATTTTCAAATATAATGACTAATGAGTTCGAAATGTCTCAAATGGGAAAATTATCATACTGGTATCACACCAGAATCTAAAAAGGCGAAACGTGGACTCTTTATTTCACCCGACACAAAAAGAAAGATTGATGAAATTCATCACTTTCAACAACAACAGATAGATCTTCAACGAGAGCTGTACTTCGAGCAAAAAATTACGACAAGACGTTTGAGCTTCCTAGAGCAAAATGGTTTGCGCTTCTATGGATCAAAGAAGAACGAAGTGGCTGAACCCCTACCTCGCACTGTTAGCTCACTTGATCCGTCTTCATCTTATCGTACACCAGTCGATCCTGTGAATCCTTGGATGTCTCCTAAGACTCCTCAATATAGTCTGAATTCATGGGATATAAATTACATAAAGAATGAAGGAAAGAAGACTCCATGTCCATCTCCTAAGAAATAGTTAAATTTTGAAATATTTGTATGTTGTTACATCAATATTTTTGTAACTATTTCTTTAAATAAATTGTTTAATTTCAAAAATTAACTGAAACAACAAAATTGCATGTTTCAGTCGACTGAACGCCCCTGCTTAGTCGACTGAAAATATGACAGCAAACAATATTTACATAGTTCAGTTGACTGGAATCATCTGCACAGTCGACTAAAAATTCAACAGAAAATTTCAGCAAAAAATTCAGTCGACTAAAAGTACTGTTAAGTCGACTGAATCTATCACAGAAAATTTCGGCCTTTGATTCAGTCAACTGAACAGTATATTCAGTCGACTGAACGCCACTTCCCAGGCAAAATTCCCCTTTTTAACCATCAATTTTTACCCTACCAACTCACTTTTTACCTCCTACAAACTTTCTTCCCCAAATTAATTTCGAAACCCTAGCCCCCAATTCCTCAAAATCAACTCAAATCTCACCCAAATGGCACCCAAAAGATCAAGAGCTTCATCTTCTTCATCCTTCGAGCCAATTGATGCTCAAATAGCAAAATGGCTTTACGATGGAACCGCTGTCACTAGATGGAATAAGATGAAGAATTCCCAAATTTTCGAGCATTCTTTCGTTGATTTCCAAAGCTTTCAAACCTACAACATCCAAGCGTTAACAGATCCAGTAGGTTTAACTTCTCTTTTAGATTTGAAAAGAAATGACCATGCCATTAATCATGTAATGGTAAAATTATTTTATGCTAATCTTAATCTTGGACACCAAACTCCAAGAAATCCAAACAATAGTGTTTGGAGTATGGTGTGTGGAAAGAAAGTTTGGTTTTCCTTGGATAGAATAGCACACATTTTAGAGTCTCCAAATGTCGGGAGAAAGCTAGAGGAGATAGAATTCAATCCACACATTCGCGACAACATAAACCATCGATTTATGGATGATAATATCAACTTTAGGGATTTTAAGTCCACCTCTCTTCGACCTATGGCAAGAATCCTCCATAAAGCCCTAATGAGAACGATTACTCCTCGCACGGGCTCGTACGAAATTGTCTACCCAAATAACTATCGAGCTCTATATGCTATTTTTGGCAATATACAAGTCAATTGGGTACAGATTATTCTTGATGAGTTTCTCACTTTCAATAATGGCAAAATGCGCACTATCTACTTTGGAGAGTACATCATGCGACTTCTTCTCAATGTCGATACGCCATTACCTGAGTCGGAGAATACAATGGTCCATCAAATTAACCACCGGACCATAAGCCTAATGCAACTCCCATCTCGACCTCCTCGCCATAATATCACTCGCCGAATGGGAAGCAAGGCATCAAGAACAACAACAACAACAACAACAACCTCCTCCACCTCGCCACGAAGAACATCTCGAGCAAGATGATGAAATTCGTCTTGTTGACCCAAGCTTCACTACCAACCAATCCTTGGGGATATTGTCAAGAAATCAACAAATTCTTGACACTTGTCTTAAAAAGGTAGATCATAAGCTTGACACAATCAAAGGATTCTTCAACAAGCTTTGGGATGCAATCTCGTGCTCAAGCACCACTACTGCTTCAACATCTCGCGGCAAACGTCCTGCACTTACATTTACATGGACGACATCCGAAGAGCATACAAGTAGCAGTGCAAGTGGAGCTACCTGTGGCCAAGGAGGAAGAGCGCATAGACCACCAACAGGAGGACCCGTCATACGTGAATCAACAGGAAGAGAAGGTTCATATGACTGGGATAGAGATGAGTGATTTTGGTTTTGATGTGTATTTTTAACTTTCTAGTGGCTTGTATAAATAGCCATTTTATGCTTGTCTGTCACAACATTTTTATTTTTCTTAAGTCATGATTATGCAAATATTCTCTATGCTTCAGTGATTGTTTTGATAAATTATTACTGTTGTTAGTTCTTCCTTTTTGTCGATGACAAAGGGGGAGAAAATCTATGCTACTAACTTTGTTTTATAGGAAAGATAATGCATATATTCAGGGGGAGAAAATAAGTAAAACGTCTCTAGAATAAATCAGTATTGTCATCAATCAAAAAGGGGGAGAATGTTGATACGCGAAGATTTTGATCAGTGACAATGTGCTTTAACAAACAAGGAAGAAATATATGCAAATGCTAAAGGAAGATAGATGAAGACCAAACAAACTTAAAGTATGTTTTTACATATGTCTTAGTCTAGATGTATTGTTAAAATCTATCCTCAAGAAGCCTGCACGAACACTAGAAAATTTTTATAAACTTCATTTTTCAATTAAATTTTAACTATGCAGGTTTTATGAGTTCAGTCGACTGAACAGGAACAGTCAGTCGACTGAAACTGGAACAAATTTATACACATGCACAGTTTCAGTCGACTGAATTTCCTGCACAGTCGACTAAATTTGGTCCCGAAAATTTTACTTCATATTTTCAGTTGACTGAATTCCCTGCTCAGTCGACTGAATTTGAACCTGCGAATTTTCTCTGAAAAGACACCTTCTTCCTCCCAAGAGTTGCAACCATTCATCAATGGAAATGGAAGAATCTCTTGTTTGCAACCTTTGACAACATATGCATCTCTTCTACAAGTATATATACATGATTCTAACATCATTTAACTCACCGAATTTTCTTGCTTTAATCTAACTATTCTCTTGTTCATATTTTCTTTATATTCTCAAAGCAATCACTAATCTATTGCTTGAATCATTATTTTTGTTTATAACATTCTTTTGATTCATAGCAATTAACATTCCTAAATCTTCACAAACACATTGCATACTCTCGAGGATAAGATTATAGGAATATTGTACTACATTAGACTCATTAGTGTTAACAAGAACACAACAAGTCAAATATTGTATTTAGTAATTGAGTTAAAAGTCCTCTTCGGTAGTTGAGGCAAGAAATCCCGTTCGGTTGTTCGGGTAAGTTGTAAACCTATTCCTCCGGGTGAAGTGAGGGTGTTAGTTAGTGAAATTCCTAAGTGAAGCTTAGCGACTGGACGTAGGACGAGAGGTCCGAACCAGTATAAAATCCTGGTGTCTCCTTGCATTTACCTACTTTATCTACCTATACTATTTCATTATTCCATATTACACGATCCTACCGCATAGCCTCTTTCAATTTCTCTATTACGAAAATGCCTTCAAGATTCCGATTATATTCTTGAGCCCGGTGTTGTGGAAGAAATTGAAGTTTCGTCTAATTTGACTTATGAGCAACATCCTGCTTACATCATTGCTACGGAGGTTAGACGCCTTCGTAACAAAGATGTTCCGCTTGTGAAAGTTCATTGGCCCTTAAATCCTAAGGATTGCTCTTGGGAATCTAGAGAATTCATCGAGCGAGCACATCCGGACTTACTTTCTCGTGCCCCTTAGAGGTGAACTTCTTATTTCAAATTTTATTTTGTGTTGATATGCTTTTATGGTTGTTACTCTTTGTTTTCTTCTTAAGTATTGTGAGAACGCAATTTCTTTAAGGAGGGGACTCTGTAACAACCCGCATATTTTACGATTGTATATTCGAATATTTAATTTAAATATAGCATCGTTAGTCGGATTAACACCCGAAATGATACTTTTTGCAAATAGCCGAATTAGAAATCGAGACCACTTCCATTGAGTTCAAAATGTTGTTTGCGACCTTTTTAAGTATAAACATCGATATGTTTGATGTTAGCTTGAATTTTGACATTTTCACTTAGGGCTTTGGGTTTGAGTTTCAGCCTAATAACCTAACATAAGACCCTAGCTCCACCCCCTCTTCTCTTCATTCATTCACATTTCCTAACACTTCAAGCTTTTGTAAAAATTGGGGAAGAGAAAAGGAAATAGAAATTCCTAAGCCCTAGATTTGATTAGGAAACTCAAATTCAAGTCCAAAATCCAAGAGAAGCTTAAGTAAGCATCCTCTCCATCTTCTCCATCTCAATCCACATTTTCAGAAATTCCTAAACCCTAAATTAGAAAATATTTTCTTATGAGCTTAGATTGAAGCTTCTTGAGTTGAGATTGAAGAGTGGTTGATCTTGCCTTGTTTTAAAAGCTTCTCCTTCATTGTTTTTGAGTAAAAGGTGAGTTTTTGAACTCACATCTATGTCTATCCTTCTTTGTGGTTAGGTATGAATTCCTAACATCTATTCATGTTCGTTTGCTTTTGATTTGAATGGATTTGGTGAACTTTCTAATTTTTTATACTCGTTTTCTAATTTATGAAAAATCCTACTATGGTTGTTTGGACATGTTTTTGGGGCGTGCCAAAGAGCCTATAAGGCTGGGTTGTCACATGGCATAAATCCCTAGTCGTCATTGCTCATCCGATCGCCTCCGTTTGGTTTTTGCCCTTCATCGGGGCTAGGTTGAAAATACTGGACATCCCAGTTCAGTCGACCAAACTGGGAAGTCAATCAACTTAATAGAGCCCAGGAATTTTCCTGAGCTAATATCAGTCGGCTGACCCTCATGGTCCAGTCGACGGAACCTGGAAACCGGAAGTTTCCAGGCGTAGTTCAGTCGACTGACCATATGGTTCGGTCGACTGATCTGCTTGCCTCAGCCCAATTTGCCTATTTTGCTTGGGTTTCCAATGTTAATCGTTTCGTGTTGATCCGATTTGTTGTTATCTTCATTATTGACTTTGATGACTTCTTTTTCAGGATTTTGAGAATATCCAATTTGATGGATTCATTATGGATTTCTAGGGATTTGATTCACGTCTTCGTATGTGAATTTTTTTGATGATTTGTTGTTTTTACAATCATTTTTGTGGTTTGTCACTTTAAAAACAGAGGTTTCTATACTAGTAGTAAATATCAGAACTCTTTCATCAAAACGATTTCAACACTATTTTCAATATCAAGCTCGTTTATAAAATCATTTACCAACCTATTAGTATATACAAACTTTTGCCTCTTTGTATAAGAAATCTAAATAAACGGCTTAGCAAAACAAGTGGTATGAAACGCTTGCGTTTACTTTGTCAGTTAATTATTGGATTTGTTTGACTGAAACTCTTATGACAATTTTCGAGTGGAAATCTACAATCTGTTCGTAATATTTAAGTTAAGCCAGTGGTTGTGGAACATGAAGCTAAAGTCATATATTTACTAGCTTAGTGTAATTTACACTTATTTTCAAGTGGAAGTCTACAATTTGTTTGTAAATAATTAAGTTAAGCCAGTGGTTATGGGACATGAAGCCTAACTCATTTAGTTACTAGCTTAGTTAATTTACACTTGTAGATCTATAAAGATCCTCTGGTGGAGTTTCGGCTCAATTTTGTGGGGTAGCGATCCATGGTCTTTGGACCGTTTTGTGGAGCTTTGGCTCAAAGGTCTTCAGACCGTTTTGTGGAGCTTCGTCTCAAAGGTCTTCAGACCGTTTTGTGGAGCTTCAGCTCAAAGGTCTTCGGATCATTTTGTGGAGCTTCGGTTCAAAGGTCTTTGGGCTGTTTTGTGGAGCTTCGGCTCAAATTTGATGGTTAGCAACCATGTAATAGCATTACGTTTGTGATGCACATGTTGGTGAGTTTTTATGCTCCCGTTTCTCGATAGGCCTCCCCCTTTTGTATTTTTGGATTTCTAATTAATGATTTCTAGAATTTGTGTTTCACCAATTTTTGCGATTGGAATTGATATGTTTGTCAATATTTGTGGTTTGATGAATAAAATAAAGAATATAACATTCTTTTTAGTGCTTTGAGATTTCTTGAGATATTGTATGATTTTTGTTGTTAGTTAATGTATACGTTTCACAGTATGGCATTCTATCTCATTTTATCTGATATTTATAGCTAGAATGATCCATTTATTATTTTCTTATTAAACTAATACTCGGTTCAGACCGAGATTTTACAATTGTTTCTGCTTGACTCCTCTTCTGTGGAACATTATCTGACTTTTGGCTAACTACTCTAGTTTAGTAGTTTTTGTTATTATACATTCGAGATAGAGACTCCTTGATGTATATATATTCTTTTGTCTAACACTTATACCTATTCTTTTGTGATATGGTGGATCTTATTTGACCATTACTGTGTTGTACACTTCTATGTGTTATATTCATATATGTTTCTGCCTTTGTGATATGGATATCTGTGACTGATTTGTGTTATGCTTATTTCTATATTTGTTTCCAAAGACCATTGAGCCACTGCGTAGTAGCTTTGATTTTGTATCAGTATGTTGGATTTCCACTTGAAATGAAATGCATGTTATACTATCTGACATACCAGTACTCGCACAAAGCAATTACACGGATGATCGCTCCTCAACAGCCTTATTTTTCAAGCTAGTTGACGGCATTACCTCATAGTCTCCTTGGCTAGCATGAGTATAGAGGTGGGGCGTCACATTCTTGGTTTCCAGACTTCTTAATTGTTCCATCATTGCTTGACATTTGTGCGAGTAGAGGAGCAAACATGCATACTTCGTTTCATCACTTTCACCCTTCCTTTATCTGGCAACGTAAATGCATAATCTACTACCATTTTGATACTCTTATTTCCTTTATTTTAACAAAGGATGTTCTTACTTTTTAATATTTCTTTCTTCTAGACTATTGTTCTATTTTGCAGTTTTTAAATATCTATGATGAGACAGCTGTATATGGCCATGTCTTAGGAAGATTAGTAAACATAAACATAAACGCATCATGTTGCTACTTTTAATTCAATAGAAATGAAGGGAAGATAAACCATAAAGGCAGTTTAGGAACCTCTTTTACACATTTAATTAAACAGTTCATGGGCACTAATGGTAAATGAAGCCAAACAGAATCTACAAGACTGTACACAAAAACAGTTGTGTAATAGATGGTGAATTTGAATCCTCAAATTTGAAACTAAGAACCATTAACACATAAAAGAAAAAGAAATAGTTTATGGAGAATGCATTGTCCATCATACTTTAGAAATGATGATGCAATAAAATATATTAAGAATAGCGCATTACTTAAAAAGCCAAATCGTTGTTGGTGCGAGGAGAATGATAAGTGGACCATAAATATAGTGTTGCAGTATCATGGAGAAATAAATGGGAAGATTTTATGAAGGAGGGAAGGTATGTGTGCTCGTGGGAGTGGAGAATTAGATCGTTATGTGAGAAATAGAACTGTGAAAATACGTGTGCTTTGGAAAAATAAATGTTTGTGCCCATGTTGTTCTCAAGTTAACGAAGTTATGTAAATAAGCAACTGTACAATCTTGCACGGTCTGATATCTCTTAAACTTTACATCACAGACCCCTTTGTCCCTATGTTTGTCTTTTCGTCAACTATCCATTAAAACAAGGAAAATTTGTTATATAGATTTTAAAATTATTTTGGTATATTTTATTTAAAATCATAAATATATATATATATATATGTATGTATGTATGTATGTATATGTATATGTATATGTAATTCGAATATAACAAGTAAACAAATAAATAAATATGTAATAAAAATTAATTTCAAAAGATAATATGTACACAATTAATAACAAATTTACTTATAATTTATGAATGTTTATTTTATTTAAAAATCAATTTTATCTAAAAATCCCTTTTTAAATTATTTAAAATTTGAATTTTTTTAAACCATGGCCATAAACATAATCACACACACATATATGTGTGTATAAAACTTAATAACAATATATATATATATATATATATATATATGATCTAATCATATACGAATCAAAATAGATATCAAATAAATAAATATAAATATGTGCTACAACTATGGCCTAACAATAACACCTTGAATGTTTAAATGTATGGAGCACCTTTGGATTTGAATCCAATCTCTTCCAGAAAGTGCTAATAGACTAAAAGATCTACGTACCTTGTTGCTATTTGACTTGAACTTATATTTTAGGCTTGAAAACGATGGAGCAAGCTCTAAAGGTGCTTGCGGCCAGAGAAGGAAGAGGGAGAGAAAAGGTTAAAGTCACAAAAGTGACGAGTTAATGAGTCCCCTCAAGTCCAGCTAGTCATACAAGAACCACATATGGGCCTTCATGCCACTTCAAGCTCGATTAGATATTCACATATAAATTAAATTTAAATGTACATCGATATTGTATATCGGTACATGTATATACATCTTTTATATTCGCATTATTTTCAATACCAATCAAAAAAATCTAAAAAGGTTATCATTAATATTTCATAAATACTAATTAAGTTATAACAGCTATAATTTAATCAAATCAGGTGGTAGTTGAGTATTCGTGTAGCACCCCGTAAAATGAACCATAAATAAATGGAGCAAATTAAATTGAATATAATAAGGGTTAAATATGGAAATTTTTATAAAAGTAGCAATTGACTATGGAAGTTAAATTGTTGCATTCATGGTGAAATTCTGATATGTTTCCACATATAATATGTTGAAAATGGAGCTCAAATGAAGAAGTTATGAGCATTTGAAGTTTTCAGATTTAAATTAATTTAATTCAAATTCAAATTTAAATGAATATCTAAATCTAGGATTTGAATTTCAAAATTAGCTTGGGGGCTAAGAAACGTTTTAATTAATGTCTAACGTTAAAGTTAAATAGGTTAAATGTAACGACCCAAAATTTAACCACTTCAAAATATAATATTTAAAGTGATTTTAAATATAAAAGGTTTTATGATTCAGATGATATTTGATAGGATTTGGAAGAAATATATAAAAATAGTAACATTTGCTTATGTCGACAAAAGTAACAAAATTTTGATTTCAGAAAAGTAAGTTTAAATGGTTCAATTAATTATTTTAATTTATTTATTAGTGTTTATATTTTAAATAATATTATACAAATTTATTTTTAAATTTGGTTTACATAAATAAATAGTTTAACTAAAACGTCAAAATGTGACCGTAAATTTTTTATCAAAATTCAATGTTTTGTCGATTTAAAGTTGTCGCAAGGTTGTTGCACCTTTATGTACATAATTTAATAAATATGTTAATATATAAAGATAGTTAACAATTAACTAAACATGATTACTTTTAATACGCACACTTAGAAAATTCTAGAAAGTAATTAGCAAAGTAAACTAAAAAAGACAAAATACATGTCACATAACTGTAACATAAAGTAAAGAAATGCGACATAAAGTAAAATAATCATTCTTATTCTTTACTTAACTCTTAAGTATTGGAATTTTAAAAGTGCGATGTGATGTCGATGGTTAGTTTTGAATTGAATAAGTTTACTTAATGCTTAAGGAAGGTTATTTAAGTGAGGACTGCTTGTTGAACATGCTCTACGTAGCCCCATTATAGAGTTATTTATAGCAGTGATCTCCTAATGGTGGAGATTTTTCGGAAGACTACTCGCTACTAGTGGTAGCAGGAGAATGCCTTCAATTTGTTAGTTCCTAGATAACTTGTATAGACATTTGTTTGACATTACATTTTTAATGATTACGTGCATTGGTTTTACAAACGTATGTCAGTAGTGGCGGAGAAGGCAACTTTTTTTAGCTTAACACCATCCTTGAGACATACGAGCTCAAGGGTTGTATTTTTGTGGAAGGCAATTAGTAGTCAACGGAAATGGCAATGTGGCATTCAGAGATGTGATATGTGATAGGCAATCGTTTCCTCAAGCCTCTTCAACCAGAAATGACCGAAACATGGTTAGATGCGACAAGGCTAAGTGGGTCATTCCTAATTAGGCTATGATCATCCCCTTCTAGAAATATTTCTTCCCACTATGACGTTCAGGATGTAAATTAATGTGTATGTATGCGCAAAGAGCTCTCGGATAAAGGTCGGTAACGACCAGGGGATGATATGTTCGGTATTATCTAGTTACAGAGATAGGCCGGTCTTGTGTTGGTAGAGGATCCTTTGTGATGGTCCTCGGGGAATCCATTTAGAGGTGTACCCATCGGAAGGTAGTCCCTTTACCTGGTCATTTGTATGAAAATCCATTCCCTAATGAGAACCTTCGGACTTGGTTGTAAACCTATTATGCTGGAATTTAATAAATGCAACAATTTCGGCTAAGATTAATAAGTTTATTTGCAAATATTTTCAAAGAATGTCATTAAAAATAATATCCTCAAATTTTACGTAATAGAAGATTTTGGTTATCATAAGGTAAAAAACATTCCGTGTTTATGTGCAGCGTGGTCTTATGAGATACCTTTTTGTTTTCAAAACATCATACTTTGAATTCTCACACCAGTCCTATGATTGATCCGGAGTTTGTTTTTCCCTTTAAACTCTGGGTTCCCTATTTTTTGGGCAGCCGTGTAGTCAGGATACCTTAGGAGCATTTTGGAGCATGTCAGGGAGCATTTTAGAGAAGTCTTTTGGAGCTATGAAGCTAAACTACCTTATGTAGATATCTTCCCATTTTCCACCGTGTTGTGTAGTATGTATTTCCCAGCGTATGTTTGGATAGACAGTTATAACTATCCCGCTGGAATTGTATTTGACTCTGATCAACTATGTATAATTAAAATGTTAAATGCGATGTGAGATTCTATTGTTGTGTCATCTTCTATCTTTATTTTCTTTAACACCCCTAATAATTCGCCTTTTCGGCACTTAGATTTATTGCACGTGAATACTATGGAAGTATTAGTTCGATTTATAAGGGTCGAGGAGACGGATCGTCACATGTGGTATCAGAGCCTAAGGTTAAGCGAGAACCTTGGCTTTGTTGGGGTATGACTCATTAGAGATAGGGTTAGTAACGTCCTAATATGAGTTTAATCTAAGAGAGGGCATATCAAAAACTTTTAACTTGAATAAGTATATTCATACTGTATAGCATTCCCTAAGATATCTCGTCTATATATCATAAATATCTTTTCTTACTGTATACAGAAAGTAGAAAATGAGTGGAAGAAGCGTACGAGGTAGAGAAGGAGTAATACCACAAATGGTCAAACTCCCGTAGCTATAGTAGTCGAAGAAGTAGAATTTCCGGCACATCCCCATATTAACTTTGCAACTTTATGAGAGAACTATACCAGCCTTGGTGGTAAACCTTTCAAAGGAATATAAACCATCATTGAAGTACAAGCTTGGATCCATCCTTGTGAAAGAATTTTCAAAGGAATGAATATTGAAGATGAGCAGAAGAGATTCTTAGCTTCTTGGCATCTACAGGATGAAGCTCTAGTTTGGTGGGAATCTATTACTCAGAATGGGTCATAAGATGATTTCTTATGGGAAGGAATTAAAGAATTTCTAGAGGAATAGTATATGTCGGATGCAGGAAAATCCCATCTTTACCGAAATTTTATGGATTTTAAGCAGGAGGAGGAGATGCCATTTGAGGAGTATGCTAACAAGTTTAACGAATTATCTCGTTTTGGGCCTGGATTGATAGATACATCCTTCAAAAAGAATGAAAGGTTTATTTATGGAATGAAGATGCAATACCATGTCAGAATGACTGGGCATGTGAAAGAACCATTTGTAGACTTAATAGACATGGGATACAGATATGAAGCATTGAATAAGGTAGATCCACCGTAGTACAAGAAAGCAACAATAATAACTGGAAAACGAGGAAGTTCAATGGCAAGAAGCCATGGTAAGGCAAACCCAAAGGAGGATCTCAGGATAATCGCTTTAAAGATGTCACTTGCTACAATTGCCAACATAAGGGCTACCCATCAACTCATTGTAGAAAACCCAGAACTCAAGGATCAGCACCAAGAAGCTGCTGTAATTGTCATAAACCAGGGCATATGATAAAGGATTGTCCTTTAATAAAGAAAGGAGAACAAGCCAAAGTTTATGCTATCGAGGATGATCCTTCAACCTCCAAAGATGTGAAGGGAAAAGGAGTGTTGGAAGGTAATATTTTTATCAAAGATGTTTTAGTTAGAGTATTATTTGATACGGGAGCTTCTCATAGTTTTATTTCTAAAAAAATTGTAGAAGAATTGGAACTTAAACCTAAAATTGTTGACGATCCTATCTGCGTGACAAATCCTATACGAGGTTCCACTAATCTTTGTATGCACTGCGAAGAAGTCCCAATTTCCTATCCTCTCCATCACTTTCCTTTTGACCTTTTTGTCTTAGATTTTATTGGATTCGAAATTTTACTCGGTATGTATTGGTTGGCTAAGTATAAAGCTATGCTCGATTGCGAAAACAGAACGATTGTGAGAAATGCGGATTACGGATCTTAAGGCTAGAGTTAACACTAGAGGGGGGTGAATAGTGTTTATAAAGAATTACTAAATCTTTTTGATTTTATGTTGATTTATACACAGATGTATGCAATATACAGATATAGATATGATCACAGAAACAAACACAGATGCAGAAATAAAATAAAAAGCAGTAAAGGAAAGAACACACCGGATTTTATACTAGTTCGGAGTTACCCTACATCCAGTCCCGCACACAAGTACAGATTTCTTTTCAAAAGCAATCTTTTACAATTACACCCTCGATTTCAAGGCTACGAGGTACACCCTCCAGAATCACAATCCTCTGGGTAGAGATACTTGATTTTTTGGGCCACAAGTTCACCCACTTGATTTTACGGGCAACAAATTCACCCAATTGATTTTCCAAGGCTACAATCACACCTTATCTCGCTTGATTAATTTTCAAGGCTACAATCACACCTTTTCTCGATAAGTTGATTACAAAAAGCCTATAACTTTGAATAGCACTGAGGATCTTATTGAGAGAGTGATAGAGAATAAACTATGAATGATCGAGTTCGATTCAATGTTGATTTCGACAGAGTAATGGTAAGAATATGTATTGAGAAAAGTGGAAGAAGAGGAGTGAAAAACCAGAAAATATGATGTTAAAATTCATTGAAACTGGCCCCTATTTATAGAAGAACATCAGCCATGTCCATTCGTGAAGAGTTATGGTGAATAGACACTTCTTTTGAAATTTAAATTTTAAACTCAACTGACACCATCTCGACATGGTCACCATGACTACGTCGACATCCCAAAGCATTTTTTGATAATTTGATTTTCTTTGAAAATAACCTTTATCTTATATTAAAACTACTTTGAACCTTATAAATATACTTAATTATAGTTAAAATTCATAAGTAAATATAGAAAATAATATTTATATAATTTAACTATAATTTTATAATTAAATCTAAGTATAAATATTAAAAGTTAAATATATTATATTAAAAGGTAGTTTAAAATCAGGAGTATTTGATTTTGAAATTAAAGATGATTTTGAGGCTAAAATTATTTAAAATCAGGATAGAGGTTTTTGATGATTTTAAAAGGAAGGTTTTGAAATCATTTTGAAAACAAGATATAATTTTGAAAAATCATTTTGAATAAAAAGTTAGCGGATACAAAACAATGTTCCACTAGATTTTTCATAGGTTCCATCCTACTTAGGGTTCCATCCCTTTAACAGGCTCGAAGTGGATCTCATTCCATGAATAAATTGGATTTTAAGATGCCAGTGCTTTTTCATGAGTTTTAACAAAATTTCTAATTAAAGAATAAATTATTTGAATTCTTGAACTCTTGATAATTTGATACTCGTGAGTCTTCAATCTTGATATCTTTAATCTCTATACTGTGCAGTCTTCATTCTTGGTATCTGCATGGTTAAATCCTGCATATACATATATATCTAAACTTATAATGTTAGTATTTATATTTTATAATCTATTCTAAGGTTGTTGCCATCAAAATCATCATCTCACGGACTAACAATCTACCCCTTTTTGATGATGACAACCTTTGTTTATAAAATATTACTTCTATCCTAATAACTCCCCCTAAAACTAATAACTCCCCCTTAATCTATGCCTAATTACCCTATTTTATACTTCTCCCCCTTTGTCATCAACAAAACAAACTCCCCCTCATTCTTGGACTAGAGTACCTGCATTAATAAGCTATACAATGGAATATATAATAGATAGATTAAGAATTAAGTATCCTTATGACCATGATAATTAATCAAGGATTATATACATTTCAATGTATATATACATATATACATGTTTTATGTAGCAAACATCAAACCAATCAATCCACACTGAGTATCAATTAAATTAATTCAAATAAACAATTCAAACAATGCAAACAAATAAAATCAAACGTTACGTGGAACTTCCACCCATCCTTCTTCTCTAAAGATTGGGTCTGCCTTAATAACATCCCAATTTTCATTGTCGTTGGTGAGGGAGACTAGAGGATGTGCTTTGTTATCATCCTTGTGTAGGGAGGAAATCATCCATCGTATTGCATCGAAATACCTTTCTTGCTCCTTGATCATCCGCATTTGATTCAATTCTAAGTGTCGATGGTTACGAAGAATGAAAGGGAGAATATTCTTGAACGGATTAAGAGTTTCTTCAAGATTTTCGGATAAATTATGAATTGGATTATCCATAGTTGAATTTGTGAAAGAAATGAAGAATTAGAAGATAGGAAATAATTTTCAGTGGAGAATTCTAGAAGAAATAGGTATATATAGGTGTATAAATTCGTTTGAAATGAATAGACATATGGTTGTTATTCAAATTTCAAATTCAAAATGAATTGTCATTTCTGACCAGTACATGTCGACATGGTCATAGGGGGTATGTCGACATGGGTTAGTGAAAAAATGACTAGTTAGATTTTATGAATAATTGTGTGTGTGTTTGTGTGTGTCTATATATATATATATATATATAATATACTAACATTTATTCTGGAGATAAGATAAACTAGATAACAAAAAGGAATTTTCATTTCATTGCATACTAAGATGATATAATGATTAAACATATGAAACTACATGAACTTTCGAACTAAAACAAGCTAAAACACATACAACAAGATATGAAAAAATAAAACTAGTTAGAGGATGATGATGATGAAGAAAGTCTAAGTTTCTTGCTGATTTTGGAAATGAACTTGTTCATCTTGGATGAAATTTTGTCAAACTTCTCACTAACGGATCGTTTAAGAATACGTTGATACTCAACGATCATCTTTTGGTTTTTGAGAAAGGTTTTGGTGGATGGATTAGGAGGATAGTCGATGCTTTCCAAAGAGGTTTCACCTTCTTCTTCTTCAATTTTCATTTCATCCCCTTCTTCTTCTTCTTCCTCTTCCTCTTCTTCCATTTCCTCATGAGCCAAACGCTCTTCCTTTTCGGCAAGGGTCTCATAAGGTTGAAAAAAAAATGGAATTTTCATAAGCGAAATATTGAATGATTGAAAACTTTTCTAGAAACAAATTCTTCGCCTTTGAAATCCACTCCAAAATAGTTAAAAATCCGAGTGAGATAAATTCCATGATACAAAGTATTCTCACCCATTTCAAAATTTTTAGTACGAAGTTCATCCAAAATAACTTGCGCCCAATTTATGTCATAATTTTCAAAAATAGAAAAAAGAAGCATTCCAAGAACTAAAGAAGAGGATGACAACCGCTCCAGTTTTAGCAATTATAAATGGAAACAATGGATTGACCGTTTATACAGATGCTTGTGGAGAATGAGTTGGTGCAGCTTTAATGCAAGATGGGAAGGTGATTGCTTACGCAAGTAGACAGCTGAAGACGCATGAGAAGAATTACACAACACATAACTTAGAATTATTAGTCGTTGTGTTTGCTCTAAACATATGGAGATATTATTTGCTGGATAAGAATCTTTCATAGTTTATTTTGATAAAACTTTGAATTGACCTTAGTAAATTATATTCCATCTTTTAGGTGAAAATTTTGAACTCTTCACAGACTACAAATCTTTGAAGTATCTTTTCACCCAGAAGGACTTTAACGTGAGATAGCAACGTCGGCTAGAATTTCTCGCATCATATGATCTAGATATTCTATATACACCCGGGAAAGCGAACGTAGTGGTTGATGCATTGAGTAGAAAGTTAGCTACTATTTCTTATTTGGTAGTAACTCCAACTTTTCAAGAGAAAATAACTAGAAAGTAAAAAGAAGATCAATTCCTAACGGAGATTATTGAAGATATACATAGAGGAAGGAGTTCAAGCTTTAAAATAAATAACCATGAAGTATTATGGTTAAATGGAAGAATTTGTGTTCCGGATGTTGAAAATCTTAAGCAAGAAGTATTAGATGAATGCCACAAAGTCCAACTAAACATTCATCCGAGATTTATAAGATGTACAAGGACACGAAGCATACATTTTGATGGAAAAGCATGAAAAGGGACTTATCTATCTATGTCGGTCGTTGTGAAAATTGCCAAAGAATCAAAAGTGACCAATAAAAGATAGCAGGATTACTTCAACCTTTGGAGATTCCAGCTTGAAAGTCGGATAATATCCTTGGATTTCATTGATGGCTTACCCCGAACAAGGAATGGAAACAAAGGCATTTGGAGTATCATAGACCGATCAACCAAAAGTGCACACTTTATTCCAGTTAAGCCAACAAGAATTGCAGCAAGCCTTGTGGATATATATGAAGGAGATTGTCCGATTGCATGGAGTTTCGAGCAGTATAGTAAGCGCTCGTGATCCAATCATCACTAGTCAGTTTTGAGAAGCAATACAGAAAGCTTTGGGAACCAAGCTGAGTATAAGCACTGCATATCATCCCCAAACCGACAGACAGACCGAAAGAGTCAACCGTGTTTTGGAAGATCTTTTAAGGGCATGTATTCTAGACTTTGGAGGCTCGTGGAAGAATCATTTACATTTAGTAGAGTTATCCTACAATAATAGCTATCAAGCTATTATCGACATGGCACCGTATGAAGCCTTGTATGGTCATCCATGTAAATTGCCAACATGTTGGATAGAAACCGGAGATCGGTTAGTGCTTGGCCCAAATATGATACGAGAATCTTTAGAGAAAGTTAATATGATTGGAAAGAAGTTAAAAGAAGCCCAAAGTAGACGAAAGAGTTATACAGACAAAAGACGTAGAAATATGAAATTCTCAGTTGGAGATTCAGTCTTTTTGAAAGTCTCTCCAATGAGAGGAGTAGAAAGATTTGGAAGAGCTAAATAGTTAGCACCTTGATACGTTGGAGCTTTTCCCATTCTCGAACGAATCAGCCCATTAGCTTATTGAGTATGATTGCCTGAAAGAATGTCTGGTGAACACAATATTTTTCATCTATCACATTTACGGAAGCATGCATATGACCCAGAACAAATCATAGAAACTGCTGCTCACAGATGACTTGAAGATAGAATAAAACTTAGCAGTTATTAGAAGTCCTATCTGAATCGTGGATCATGATGAAAAACGATTAAGAAGTAAGGTAGTACAATTGGTCAAAGTTTGATGGAGCGTGGATGCGGATGATTGCACATGGGAAATAGAAGATCGAATGTGAAAAGCATATCTCGAGTTTAGGATTGATGTACATACTATATCTATCGTTTGAGTGTATTCACCACCTGTGGTGTAATCACTTATTGTATATATTCCATCTTATTGAATATATATTTCTTTTTGAGCTATTTTCTTCTTATCTAATTTCGAGGACGAAATTCTTTTGAGTAGGGGAAAATGTAATGATACAAAATTTAACCACATCAAAATATAATATTTAAAGTGGTTTTAAATATAAAATGTAAAAGGTTATATGATTCAAACAATATTTGATAGGATTTGAAAATAGAAATATACGTATAAATAGTAACATTTTCCTATGTCGACTGAGGTGACAGAATTCTGATTTCAGAAAAGTAAGTCTAAATGGTTTAATTAACTATTTTAATTTATTTACGAGTGTTTATATTTTTAAATAACATTATACCAATTTATTTTTAAATTTGGTTTACATAAATAAATAGTTTAACTAAAACGTCAAAATGTGTCCGTAAAACATTTTGTCGAAATTTAACGTTTTGTCGATTTAAAGTTGTCACGACGTTGTTGCACCTTTATGTACACAATTTAATAAATATGTTAACATATAAAGATAGTTAATAATTAACTAAATAAGGTTACTTTTAATAAAACACACTTAGAAAATTCTAGAAAGTAATTAGCAAAAGTAAACTAAAGAAGACAAAACACATGCCACATCACATGTGACATAAAGTAAAGAAATGCAACATAAAGTAAAGTAATCATTCTTATTCTTTACTTAACTCTTAAGTATTTGAATTTTAAAAGCGTGATGTGATGTGGATAGTAACTTTTGAATTAAATAAGTTTACTTAATTCTTAAGGAAGGTTATTTAAGTAAAAACACAAATCTATATTTTATTCTCAAATATTTTTTATAAATGCACACTCGCTTTCTCACTACCTTCCACACTTCTTCTCAAAATTACAAGTTTTTTGCAACCTTGACAAAGTTATGCCAAAAAATTTCAAAAAATAAAACAAAGAAAAATATCGACAAAACTCCATCTGAACCACTTCAAAACGGCCTCCTTCCCTCTCCTATTGCTCATGCCCCTTCCCTTATTTGGCCTAGCGCACTTTCCCCTTCAAGATTGGTCGTGGCCTCCAAAGTCAAGTACGAGGAAGTTTAGCAAGTTTAGGAGCTTAAGGCGAAGTTTAGCAAGTTAGAAAAGTTTAAAACTAGTCTGAAAGCGATAAAAGGTGAGAACTCTAAATTGGTAAGTAGAAAGCATTTATATGATGCTTTGCAAGTTATAAATGTTGTTTGGATGTTAAGAATGATGTTTGATAAGTGTTTCAAAAAGAAAACAACCACATTTAAGTCATTTGCAAAAGTTAGTAAGCCAATACTTACATAAATAACAATCATGTGAAATTGTAATTAAAAAGTTGTTAAATTGATATGCAAGTTCATATGACATGTTAGGAAATGTTAAAATAATTATAAACATTGTTTTAGATGTTTATTTGCTGTATATTGAATATATATATTGAAACAAGTCATGGATTTACACGACATATAATCACATGGAAATCACTTTCCAAAAGAAATGAAATGTGATATGGAATCATTTATATATTTGAAAAACGTTTGAAAATATTTTAGAAATGATTCCTAAGTGTTTAAACTTGTGTCGAAAAAGTTTGGATACGAATCTCAAAATACGTCTAAAATTTGATGCGTCGTGTAACGGTAGTTCGTGTTTTCGCGTCAAAAGTTCAAATGAACATACGAAGTGGAATATAGTTTGGAATTCTTCGAAGTAAGAATTTTCTGAATCTTTATACCCATATATTTTCTAACAAAATCAAAATTTCATCTTGTATATTTTGAAATATGATAAATCAATTTTTAAGCAAAATCCAGTTTTTGCACTAAATGACCAAAGTTGAAAATTGATAAAATTAATGTTTTAAAAATATGAAATAAATTTTGAAAATCTTTTAAAATGTTTTAAAAGTGATTTATGTTGAAAAGATGGTTTTCTAAATGATGTAAAAGTCGTTTGAAGAATATAGCTTTTAAAGCACTTTTTACAACACTATTTGCAAAAAAATTCGCAACACTTTTCAATAACTTTTGAAATAAAGGTTAAAACTTAACAATTCTTTCCCAAATCCATAGTAATTGTTTTTAAGTAAATAATAAAGCATTTTAAAAGCAATTAGAACAATTTATAATTGTTTCAAAGATGGTTAAACAAACGATTGAGTTATTTAAATATGAAAAATGAGTATGCGGAAACGACTAGTATATTTCCCCCGCTCGCGAGATCTAAAAGTGAAAACAAGGTGTGTAACTAAGAATAGGAATGGAGCAAGCAGTGCCCTGAACTTACCTGCCCTTGGTTTTCTCTTTTAGGCGAGGGGTGCAACACGAAAAGAAAGCCCGAATGCTCAACTCGGATTTTATAGAAATAATCTTCTTATACTCATTATTAAAATCAGAAGAGAGAACTTGTCCTATTTGTGTAATTTAAAAGGTGATCTCACCATTATTCCACCCATAGAACTCGTTGAATACAGAAGTTGATTCGGGATAGAAGTAGAATGATTTCTATAACCTATTTTCTCAAAAGATACTCTTAAAAATGATTTAAGAAATATTTGGAAAGAGGTTTTAAACGGTTCTGTATACACTGAAAGAATGTTTTGAAAATATATATATGTATATATATATATATCTCGAAGATATTTTGGTGAAGAAAAATGAATGAATCGAAAAACAATCACCTAATTACATCATTTTTATTAATGATTGGATTTTGAAGGAACCGGATCGAATTTGGGTGATTCCTATCCGAAAACCCCTTCGAATCAATATATACGTTCAAAAGTGAAGACATGTTGAAGATGATGATTATTGAAGACCATGGATCTTCATAGCATGAGGACTGCTTGTTGAATATGCTCTGGGTAGCTCCCATTATAGAGTTATCTATAACAGTGGTCTTCTCGTGGTGGAGATTTTTCGGATTGCAAGGACTACTCGCTACTAGTGGTAGCAGAAGAATGCCTTCAATTTGTCATGTTCCTAGATAACTTGTATGGATGTTTGTTTGGCATTGCATTTCTAAAGATTACGTAAATTGGTTTTTACAAACGTACATCATTGGTGGCGGAGAAGGCAACTTCTCTTAGCTTAACACCCTTCGAGACGTACAAGCTCAAGGGTTGTTTTTTTAGAAGGCAATTAGCAGTCAACGGAAATGGCAAGGTGACATTCAGAGATGTGATATGTGATATGTGGAAGGTAATCGTTGCCTCAAGCCTCATCAATGGAAAATGACCGAAACAAGGTTAGATACCATAAGACTTAGTGGGTCATTCCCAATTAGGGTATGGTCATCCCCTTCTAGATATATTTTTTTCTGCTATGACGTTCGAGATATAAATTAATGTGGATGTATGCGAAGAGAGCTCTCGGATAAAGGTCGCTGAGGACCGGAGGATGACATATTCGGTACTATCTAGTTACAGAGATGGTCAGTCTTGTGTTGGTAGAGGATCGTTGTGATGGTCCTCGGGGTATCCATCTAGATCTGTACCCATCGGAAGGTCTTCCCTTCACCTGGTCATTCGTACGGAAGTCCATTCTCCAATAAGAACCTACGGACTTGATTGTAAACCTATTATGCTGGAATTTACTAAATGCAACAATTTAGGCTAAGATTAATAAGTTTATTTGCAAATATTTTCAAAGAATGTCAATAAAATAATATCCTCAAATTTTACATAATAAAACGTTTTGGCTATTGTTACCCGGTTATTTGACCCAGTAACGAGAGGTTCAGCATGCTGGTGTTGCTCGGTACAAAGCCTCGCTCGTCATAGAGGCCTCGCTCGACATACAGGCCTCGCTCAACATAGATATCTCGCTCGGCATACAGACCACGCTCGGCACTAATGCCTCGCTCGGCACAAACGCCTCGCTCGGCACAAACGCCTCGCTCAACACAGAGGCCTCGCTCAGCCTAGAGGCCTCACTCGGCACTAACACCTCGGTTGGCATATAGGCCTCACTTGGCACTAACACCTCGCTTCGACATTCGAATGTTATTCAGCAGGGGTATCTCATCTGGCCTAGGTACCGTTCAACACTGCTTCGTCGTTCGGCATTCTTGAGTCATTACTCAGTCGCTTGGCATTCTCTGGTTCAACATCTACCGTTCGAAAACTTTCTTTGACAATGTTGTTTAACAAAGACTACTTAGCAAGGTCGTTTGCAACTGCCGTTCGGCATGCCTGTCCCGGTGCGCAGAAGTCACCTACTATGGGCTGAGCTACTTTGTTCCTGGACCCATGAGGGAAGTCCAGCCTATCTTCGCCTAAATACAAGGGCATGGGCACAGTGAAAGGGACCCTTTTTTTCGAGAACACTGGGGAGACTCTTCTACTTTCAAGGCTCATTCTTTTTCAGTTAGAATTGTATTCATGTTGTTGGCGTACGTATTGTATCTGTATTCGATTATTTGAAAGAGAAATAAAGATTAAACTCAAAGTGGATGTATGCATTTACGCCGAACCACTATAAATTTGATGTTCTCGTTTCTTATAGTTATTACTACATTCCACTGCATTATTCCTCAGTTTTAATTCATCTTCTCTATTAATCTCTCTACACAAATCTTTTTCTGGGTGTTAGTGATCAATTCTGGTGCTAACATTTTGGTGCTTTCACTGAGAGCGCATTCTCAGGTTATTAGGATCTACTTTGTAGCTACTGGATTAAAGAAATCCCCCAAGTAGATCCAAGTTATTCACAGGAAGACCATTGATTCTACTTAGAATTTCTACCAATAACTCTATAATGGGAAGACCTCGTACCTGATCAGCCTTGAACAACACAGACGTCAATGAGACTGCTAGCGTCCAACAGGTAGGGCCCAGCAATCAACAAGTTAATCCAGGCATAGGAACTGTGTCCGTCCAAAACCAGATGGAAGTTGTTACTAGAACGGAGTTGAACGACCTGATGAGAGAACTCATGGAAAGTAGGAGACAACTTAGCGAACAGATCCAAGCTAACGCTAACCTACTGACTCAGCTCACTTAACAACAACATCAGAATGCTGGAGGTATCCTCGCTCTTTACTCTTCATCTGACAGCTCCACTTCGTCTGATGAACCTCCCAGGCGTAGACGCCACAGAACTGAAACAACACAAGCAGGTGTTGTTGATCGATCAACTAGGGATCACTTACACCTTCGAAACCACACCCAAGCTGAAGCAAGAAACATAGGATCTGGAGTGCAAATGGAAGCTGGACGGTCGGCCCACCAAGGTCCTAATGAAGCCTATCCCTAGGATACATGTTTGGAAGACCGCCAACAGAGGTTACGCCAACTAGAACGATCGCACGGGATAGATCCCAACCTTCCATCTTCCATACAAACCCCGACCTATCGGCTATGGTCAGACAGCTGATGAGAGAAAATCAAGGCTTGACCAATAAAGATTGGGGAAAATCCAAGAGTCATACTCTATCCACATATACTATTATACAGGCCGAGTACCCCAGGAAGTTTAGCATGCCAACTATCTCGGCCTACGAAGGAAAGACTGATCCCCAACAGCATGTGATGATATATGAATGGATGATGGATTCAGCTAGAGGAAAAGATGCAACTAAGTGTAGAAGCTTCCCGATAACTTTATCCAGAATTGTGACCATGGGGTCCACTTGACTTCCTCCGTGGTCTATATCCAAGTTTGATGAATTGGCGATGAAATCTGTAGAACAGTTCATGATACATGCCACTCGTTCCAAGGACGTGATGTCCCTATCCAACGTAATCCTGGCTCCATGGGAGTTGTTGAAGGAGCACTTACAAAGGTTTCATGTTGCCGCTACTGAAGTTAGCAACCCAAATAACCATGTAATTCTGATGGCTGTGATGCGAGGAGTGGATCTGGATTCATAGTTTGGAGATTAGTTGGTAGGAAAGCCTCCGACTATGCTAGAGAGTTTTTATTCAAAGGCTCATCGGTTCATAAGAAGGGAGCAGGCCAAGTGGACAAGGCAAGATAAGGCTCTAGGGCCTGGTTAAGAGACTGTAAAGAGCAACATTGCTATAAAACAATCCGGTGACAACTCGGGGAAGGTCCAGGTCAATGTCCAGAGCAAGCCCGGGTAATCTAAAGGGTACGGAGGAGTTGGTACTGGAAAGAAAAAAAGCAGGAAAATGGAAGCCAAGGATTCCAACCTACAACCAATACACCCCCCAAATGCCTCTCTGGAAAATATTTATCTATCAATATGCAACACTTTCCAATACCGAAAGCCACGCCCAAAAGAATCCACCGAGGAGCAAAAATGGAATGGGAAGTACTGCCGCTTCCATGAGACTTACGGTCACAATACAAAGGAATATAGACACCTCCATGATGCTATAGAAAAGTTGATTAGACAGAAAAGTTGCGGGAGTTTGTCAAGAACCCATAGGAAGGTAGACAAGGAACATCTGACCCCAGATGTGGGCAAGCTCTATGTCATCCACAGGAACCTGCTCGAACTGTAGGTAGACTAGTCATAAACATGATAGTCGATGGACCTCACCCTATGGATAAGAGTTGGCAGGAAATGAAGTGGTATGCTAACTCCTTAAGGCATGAAGATTTTGAGTGTTGTTTTAATATGGATGAAGGGTCCCAGATAAGCAGCAGCGAACGATGAGGGACGATATAGTTTTCGGGAGCAGAGACGTTGATCAGGTTAAGGCTCCTACCTTTTGACCCGATGGTCATCTCTGAGACAATCGAGCCAGTATTTGTGAAAGGAATTTTAATTGATTGTGGAACTTCTGTTAACATCATCTTCAAAAGAGCATGTGACCAAATGAAGATGGAGGCCAAAGATTTAAAACCATCTAAATCCTGCATTCATGGCTTTAATGGTGCAGCAATCGATGCAGTTGGTTATGTTGAATTGCCAGTTAAACTGGGACAAGATGAACGTAGGAGGGTGCGAATCCTGCCTTTAATTGTTTTGGATGTCGATTCTCCATACAATGTTTTTCTGGGTCGACCGGCCCTGACAGAGTTTAGGGCAGCTTTGGCCCCTTGGTGTTTAACTTCGAAATTTCAAACAGACAAAGGAGTTGGTGTGGTGCATGGCGATCAGGCGATCGGTCATGCATGTTATGTGGATGAGCTGAGAGAGGCCCAACGGAGAGAGAGAAATGAAAGGTTGTGGACAGCTTCGTCCGCACTCGAGTCATTGAAAATTGACAAGTAGTGCCCGAGCTTTGGCTCGGGCAACACGATCGGATCTATATAGAAATAGATCCGAGAGATGTTGATGAGGAACCCAAGGGAGAAAAAGCAGCACCGGTTGAACTGATGATTGGCATTCCAGTCATCCTAGATGACCCATTACGAGTACTTAAGATTGGATCACAACTTGACCCCTCGATGACTAAGGATCGCACAGACTTCCTCCGAGCATATCTCCGTGTTTTTTTCTTGGACACATTCTGATATGTGCGGGATTTCACCCACTATTACGAGTCATATGTTGAACATAAACCTGAGGTACGTACTAGTAAAGCAGAAAAGGAGAGGCATGGACCTGGAGAGGTCCGTTGCTCTCAGAAAGGAGGTGGACAAACTCAAAGCCAATGGGTTTGTCCGTGATGCCCTCTGCCCTGAATGGGTGTCTAACCCCGTGCTAGTGAGAAAAGAAAACGAGAAATGGAGAACCTGTGTAGATTACTCTGATTTGAACAAAGCATGCCCTAAGGATATTTTTCCTTTACGCAGAATTGACCAGCTGGTCGACTCAATAACAGGGCACGAGTTACTGTCATTTATGGATGCATACTCGGGATATAATCAAATCTCGACACATTTCAGACCAAGAACACGCTAGTTTTATCACAGAAGTTGGGCTATTTTGCTATGTATTGATGCTTTTCGGATTGACAAAATGCGGGAGCGACTTATCAACATATGGTGAATCAAATGTTTAAAGACTAGATAGGTAGAACAATGAAAGTCTATGTGGATTACATGCTCGTGAAGTCACGGCAGTCAAACGACCACATTCGAGACTTAGCGGAGATATTTGATATACTTTGATATTATGAAATAAAAATCAATCCTTTGAAGTGTTCCTTTGGCGTTGCATCAGGGAAGTTTTTGGGTTTCATTGTTAATGCACGGGGAATTGAAGCTAACTCGGAATATTCGGGACATACAAGTGCCAAAAACTATAAAGAAAGTACAAAGCCTGAATGAAAAAGTGGTCGCACTGAGTCGATTCATATCCAGGGCCACAAATAAATGTATTCCCTTCTTTTATGTAATAAAGAAAGGAAAGAGAAATTTCGAATGGACATCCAACTATGAGGATGCAATCTGAGCTTTGGTAAGGCATTTGGAAAGTCCCCAGGTGCTGTCGAAGCTTATAGACCATGAAGCATTGTATGTGTACATGGTTGTATCCCAACATGCTATCAGTACGGCTTTGGTTCGCGAAGAGGGCTGAGTCCAAAAGCCGGTTTACTATGTCAGTAAACGTCTAATGGGGGAAGAAAGAAATTATCCTAAGATTGAGAAACTGTCCTACTACTTGGTGATTGCATCACGCAAGCTTCCTCCGTACTTTCAGGCGCACTCAATCAGTGTTCATAACGATCAACCCTTGCGTCAAGTACTCCAACGACCAGAAACTTATGGAAGGTTGTTAAAATGGAATATCGAGTTAAGTCAGTTTAATATTACCTACCTGCCATGAAGGGTCATACAAGGGCAAGCGCTAGCAGACTTCATCGCTGAATTCACCATGTCAGACGAACCAAACAGCCACGATGTCATTCCCCCCATTCGATGGAAACTGTACATCGATGGGCATCTAATGACCGTTGCTCGAGAGCTGGTATAGTTCTTGTAATTCCTGAAAACCAGTTAATTTTTCATGCTTTGAAGCTCAATTTCCCAGCTACAAATAATGAAGCCGAGTATGAAGCATTGGTTGCTGGCTTCAAACTTATCGGTGAACTGGGAGTAAAATCAGTTGAAATCTTTTGTGACTCATAATTGGTGGTGTACCAGGTGCAGGGGGACTATCAAGCAAAGGGACAGAGATTTACCCCATACCTTGCACGGGTTCAAGAGCTGTTAGCAGATCTATAATATTATGATATTTCGCATGCCCCGCGTGAACAAAACAGAGAAGCCAACTCATTGGCCAAATTTGCAAGTACTGGCGATGCATAGCAAAATGGGATTGGTTCCCGTAGAAACCTTACATGCTCCGAGTATAAATGTGATGGAGATAGATTTCGTGTTAGAAACAGAAATCGAGAAGGAATCATGGATGACTCCATTTAAGCAATACTTGCTACACGGAGTCTTGCCTGAAAGAAAGAATGAAAGACGGCAAGTCATTTGTAAAGCTTCATGATATGTAATACAGGACGGAATAATGTATCGAAAGGGATTTACGGCCCCCTTACTCCGGTGCATTGCTTATAATGAGATAAAACGAGTCCTGAAGGAAGTCCACAAAGGAGAACGTGGTGACCATACTGGGGGCTGATGTTAGCAAAGAAAATCATCCGCTATGGATACTATTGGCCAATTGTAAATCGAGATGTTGTAGACTACGTAAGGAAATGTGATAAATACCAAAAGTATGCAAAAATCCCGAGAGCTTCGCCAACGGAACTCACACGAATGGTTAGTCCCTGGCCATTTGCAATGTGGGGGAAATCAATATAATCGGTTCTTTACCCATATCCAAAGGTGGTGCAAAATACGCAATTGCGGTCGATTACTTTACCAAGTGGGCAGAAGCAGAACCCTTAGCCACAATCACTACCAAGAAGGTCATCAGTTTCGTTGTACGAAACATTATACGCCATTTTGGCCTTCCGTGGACTATCATTACAGACAGTGGAACTTAATTCGAAAGTAGGGAGTTCAAAGAATTTTGTTAAAAGTATGGCATTGAAAAAAGGTATGGCTCATCCAAAAGCCAATGGACAACTAGAAGCCATGAACAAAATAATCAAGTCCATATTGAAAAAGTGTTTGGAAAAGGCTAGAGCAAGTGGGTGGATGAACTTCCAACAGCACTTTGGGCTTACAGAACCACCCACAAGTCCGTGACTGGCCACATTCCATCCGCATTGGCATATGGCACAGAAGCTGTTATACCTATGGAACTTAAAGTTCCTTCACATAAGTAACTCATTATGACCTTAAGATGAATCGGGATCTTTTATTGGAATCACTGGACTTTGTTGATGAAAAATGTGAAGAAGCTGATTTAAGGGCGGCTGCATATAGACACCAAGTGGCTCGATATTATAATGAAAAAGTCCAGACGAGAACCTTTGATGTGGACGATCTCGTTTTGAAACAAGTTTTCCCGATCCCATCGCATATGAATCCCACATAGGAAGGTCCATATGTCATTGAACGAGGGCTTGGAGAGGAAACTTTCAAGCTAGCGACCGTTGATGGTGTGACACTCCCACGAGCATGGAATAGCGAGCATCTGCGGCATTATTATACTTAGTCTATTTCTTTCGTATCTTTGTTGCAATTATTTCTAGTACATTTTTATTTCATTGATTCTTAGTTTTCGGCATATAATAAGACAGTTTAGTTTGTTTTCATTAATAAGAGATTGAAGACATATTTTCCATGAATTATTGTTGTTTCCATGTGTGATAATTCTATGGCAAAAAACTTAACTTACATTATTCTGTCTGGCGTACGAACATGCACAAAAAATTAAAAACTCTCTAAGTCCCTGGAGTGCGAACTGGAGTACTCTAAGTCCCTAGAGTGCGGACTAGAGTATAAACGATAAAAAATCTCCAAGTCCTCGGAGTGTGGACTAGAGTACTCTAAGTCCCTAGAGTGCTGACTAGGGTATAAACGACTTAAAATCTCGAAGTCCCCATAGTGCGGACTAGAGTATAAACGACTTAAAATCTCCCAGTCCCTAGAGTGCGGACTGGGCTACTCTAAGTCCCCAGAATGCGGACTAGAGTATAACGACTTAAAATCTCCAAGTCGCCGGAGTGCGAAATGGAGTACTCTAAGTCCCCAGAGTGTGGAACTAGAGTATAAACGACTTAAAATCTCCAAGTCCCCGGAGGATGGGCTGGAGTACTCTATGTCCCCAGAGTGCGGGCCATAGTATAAATGACTTAAAATCTCCAAGTCTCCGAAGTGTGGACTGGTGTACTCTGAGTCCCCAGAGTGCGAACTAAAAATATTCTAAGAACCCAAAGCAAGAAACAAAAGATTTACGATTCTCAAAAAAGTTTCGAGTCACATGGAGGTGAATTGGAGCTCGAGTAACTCACTGAATGTCGAGTTATGGTAACGAGTTAGACAGTAAGTTGAACAATAAAAGTCATTCAGAAGACAAAGAAACTAAGTTTTATTTATTAATCCAAAATGAGGTTCCACTACAATCCCTCCTAAACTCGGATTCCAACATCTATTTACATTGATTATGAAAATATATAGGAATAATTATATAATCTAGGCTAACTTACGTTGAACGAGTATGATAACTACTTCTTTGGCTTATTCTTCTTCCTCGGTTTCTCAACTGACTCCTCCCCCACACGCTTTCGGTTGGTGCTTTGCTAGCTAGGAAGGTGACGTCTGAGGAGGGAAGAGAAACTTCCAATGGCCTGGACCCACTTGGAAAAATGACTTTAAAGGTTTGTTCAAAGGATCATCTAGTTCCACTACTTAGGGCTCGACCTTGATTTCAACTTTTCTCCTCGTCTCTTCCTTAAGTTTCTCCTTCATACTCAACCTTGAAGTGGGTTCAGAAGTGCCTGTAACCTTAACTTTGTAATCTCATTCTACGGGTGACGGATTTTCAGACTTGTCTTTGTCAAGCGCCTCAATCACTTGAGCATCAGGACCGAGACACTTTCCCTCTTGAGTAGCCTCACTCGTCTTCTCCTTCTTCTCTGTGGTGTCATTGCTCCTTGGAGTTGGCTTAGGATTAGAATGACCTACACGAAATCATAAGAGACGGATGATAGAATAATTTGATTACTAGCCAAAAATCGACGGCCCACCGAACTTTAAGAAGAAAAGTTATGTACCGGTTTCTAGTTGGTTGTCGATCGTATGGGAAGTTTCATCCTCTGGAATGGGGGACAGAACATGAATATCAGGGCCAGGATCTTCTGGATCGTAGCCAACGTGTTGCTCGAAGGGATCAAGTGTTGGGCGACCAGTCGATTGAGTTGGGGGAGAAGCTGGAGACTTGGTTCTAGATGGACCGGCAATGTCATTCTTTCCTTTTGATAAGGAGGAATCTTTGCTATAGAGAATCTTCGCTGCAGACATGTCTGGAGGCTCATTCCCCCGGAGAAACTCTTTTAGTAAAGCCTCTTCGTCAACTTCTTCAGTGCTCGACTCAAACTTTTTAATCTTTATCGAAGTCTCCCATGCTTCGGCCAAAGATTCGAGGTAACCCTCACCGAGAAATGTAAGGTCACGATGCATGAGAACTCGAGCATTATACTAGGCTATAAGTGGATCAAACATTTACTTGATCTCCTCCCTTCCAGCCTCAGTAGCCACCTCAAGGCGATAATCAATCTCCATGGATGTTATTATTTTTTCCTCTTCACGGGCTTCATCCTTCAGCGTCTCAACTTTGGAGTGTTCGTCGTCGAGCTTTGTCTTCACGAGTCGCGTAGCAACAATCTCATCGTAATATCGTTGCAACTCCTCCTAAGCAGTAGTCCTTTCCTCTTTCTCTTTGAGAAGTAGCTATTCCGACTCTTTGATTCGTTGAGCGAACGCATCCCTCTCCTTTTGAATGGAGTCTTTCTCTAAAGCCAAGGCACCGCCGATCTCTTTCTTATATGTGGCCTCTAGACGATTAACTACCTCAGCTGTGTCTTTAGCATTTTTCTGAGCAGTTTCAGGCTGAGACTTGTATGAGAGAAGCTCTTCATCCTGAGGCTTAATGATGTCTTTGTCGTGAACAGCTTTGAGTTTCAGACGATCAATTTCATGTTGGTGTTCAATAGAAACTTTTAACACTTTCTCCGCCAAATGAACAAATGTGTCGTGTTGAACGTAGATATCATTGTTGCAAGCGATGGCACACTGTGTGATGTGCCTCAGAATGTGATGAATCGCTGGAAGAAACTTTAAACCGTCGAATCATACTTTTGGGAATGTGGCCTTAAGCTTGGTTAGTTTTTGCAATCGACGAATCATGTTCGAGAGCAGGAGGAGTCCGTCTAGGGACTATGGGTTTTTTGTGAAGTTCCTGGGATTTCCTGGTGCTAGAGGAACCCGATTGTTGGTCACGGGAGTATCAGACTGGGACCACTTATGACCAGATTTCTCCTTGCCTTGCTCTGGATGAGAGGGAGGATCGTGATAATATGAAGACTGATGATAATTTTTCCTTCCAAATGATGAGTTCCAAGAGTGATAGTCCCTATCACTATCATCGTCTCTATCCCAACGTTTGCCAGAGCTCGAATCCCGACCAGAATGATGGAAAAATAGATGCCCGCAAAGGCGGTCAAATCCATGGGAGCGTCCCATATCGCATGCACAGAAATTAAGTAAATACGAGTTAGCCAGAATCACATGATGACTGAATTTTAAGTGCAAGATGAAGTGTGAGTATCATTGTGTGTGTTCTAGTGTTTCCTCTCGATGGACCAGTTTCTTTGGTTTGCTTATCGGAGTTTTTTCTCCGTATATATGGGCTTGAAGCCTTCACTGCCTCTCACGGGCGAATGAAGTTTTAGGACTTCTGGATCGTCGAAGCCATAGTTGAGCAAGTCGTTGGGAATAGTGAGGTCAGATAAGCCTTTTAGTGGACCCTCTAAGTGTTGTGGACACGGCTCTCTTTTCGTTAGAGTAATCGTGACCTTTGAGGTTCCTCCTACAGTCTTTTTCCTCAATTTATAGGCCTGTTTCTTTTTTCCCTTTGAAGGGGAAGGCGTTACATCAGTGCCGTATGTCCCGACCACTGGTTCTAGAGCAGGACTTACATTTTCACCCAGTGTTACAGACATCTTAGTTTCTCTAATCTCGCCTTCCTCGGGTGTGTCAAGGGCACCATGTGTTGAAGGCCCAGTTTGCCTTTTGCCTTTGTCCAAGGCAGACCCAGTTATAGTGACAACGTGAGGAAGACTTATTCGGCGACCTTCCACCAACAACCCAAATTTGGAAAGCGATTCATTGGTAATGAAGGATCCGATATCCCAGTCTTCCGTGGGAATAGCTCGAATAGATTCAACGGCCTCAGAGTAATTGAAGCCTTCGAGACGTGGGCCGATACCTGTAAAAGTAGAGAAAGGGTTTAGGAAGGATGCACTTTCCGCCGAATACAAGTATTGGTCCAAAAAAGAAACTTACTCCCTTTCAGCCATCTCCTTGCAAAGCCAGGGGGACAGCGCACGTAAGACCATTCCTGCTTAACTGGGCGAATTTACTCCACGCTTCGGTCAGGATTTGGCACTTGTTATGCGGCTCAAGGAATATGAAAGATAGGCTGTCAGACCTCCTTTTGAAATGATAAATATAACAGATGTCGACGGTAGTAGGGAGCCTGAATAAAATGCTCATAAAAAGAATACACGTGGCATATATGAATGCGTGACTATTAGGATGTAACTGCGATGGCGCGATCTCAATATACTATAACAAATCGTGGAGGAAGGAGTTCAATGGTGGCATGCTACCAACCCATCACATAAATTTATTGCAGGCGGTATATCCGGTTGAGGGCAAGTGAGAACGATCTTGTCTCGATGGAACTAGTACATCGTTAAAAAAATTCCATAAATCGAGCAGAGTCGACGGAGTGTGTTTTCATTGATTCTTGAAGCTTGAGAATCAACCGGAATGTTTAGGATGATAGCTGTGTCTAGGGCATCAGGGGCCAAGTAAACAGATGCAGTTGCTGGAATCGGGATATTATGTACAGGAGTTGTCGACGGATTTGAAGTTCCCACTAATTCTTGTTGAAAACTTGGCTCAGGTTTGTCTGTGACTGTAGTACAGCTCAACTTTCTAGACATCTTCAACGAGCGTCGAAGATTGGATAAACACCTATTTGAACTATACTTGAAAGACAATCAATATTAGACATAAAGACAGAACCGCTTCTCCCTTGTAGTATGTGAACTAGTGTAATCATTCAAATATAAATGCAAAAGAATTAAAAGTCATGAAGCTCATGAAGTAAAGTTAAGCTTTGGACTGTCATCTTTGAAGACCATAATCGCTGACCGCCTTCAAGAGTCTATCCTGTGATAGATTCGATTTTGAACTCGGATATTGACACTATATGTTGAAGGCTATTGTTTGTTTTAATCGAGTTAAACTCAAGATTATGGTTGTTGAAACTGGGAAGTTAACAGTCCGAATTAGCTTGATATGCTTGTTTTTTTAATTTCTTGTACTGATTTGTTTTTATATGGTTAGGCATGGGGGTTTAGTCTTATCTTTTGTGTGTCGCTGGGCATTGACCTTGAAGTCGGCAATGACAATCAAAATTATCCCAATTTGAACACAACACATGCTGACCAACTCGCTCAACTCCATTACACTGCTCTCCTACGCTCCCTCTTCACCGTTCGGCATGCGGGAGTCATACCGGGCCACATCTGCTCGGAACACCGAACCATATTCACACATCTCTCCTACACTCTCCTTCATACAAGACGATACCAAGTCATAGCCAAACGTTCTTCTCCAACTCACTCCTTCGAGTAACCTAAACACCTTCCTAAGTGGCTCACCGAACGTCACTCCCACTCATACCCTACACCCAACCAACACCTCCTAATCTCGCTAATTCCTACCGAGCCAACCACACTTCCTCTTCCCTCACTAGACAATCCAATGGGAATCTATGTCCTAAAAGCCTCCGGTATCCTCTCTCCTCCTCTCTATCTAACCTTAAGGCGTGTTTCAACCTCAGGTACACCCTCCTCGCCAAACGACTTAAACCATCCATAGTTTGAAAGAAAGTCATAAATTTAAATCTTGTGCAAAATCCCAAGTCGGGAGGGTCGATCAAGTGAAGTGTTCATACCTAAGTGAATGGGTCGAAGCTTAGGGAAATGCTCGATTTGGGATTGAAATCCGTTCAGGTTCGCATTGGGAAAGGTTGTGAGGCAAACGAACTGAACTTAGAAAGATTGAGGTGTTAGTGGGAGTTTGGAAGAAGGCAAGTTAGAAAGCCCTATGGAATGGAAGTAGAAGTAAAGGGAAGAAAAGGAGAGGTACTGGCTTATATAGAAAAGAGGGGAGGTGAACAAGCATCAATCAGTGGAACTGGTCAAGATGCCTTGATGGTCCGGTAAGCAGTCACATCAAGCGGCACAAGACTTTTTGAATAAGTGGTTCGGCATCCACATGCCGAACGGCTCATTGTTTATGTGTAGAAGAAAGGAAAGAAGGAATAGTCTCCAGGCTGTAGTGCTCCGACCTTCATTGAGCACATTCAACTTCTAGTAGCAGGAATTGGATATTGGCTCAAAGTGTGTCGTGTTTCCTCGCACGACACATTTTGAGAGGAAAGTGTTACCCGGTTGTTTGACCCGGTAATGAGAGTTTCGGCATGTAGGTATCACTCGGTACAAAGCCTCGCTTGGCATAGAGGCCTCGCTCGGCATAGATGCCTCGCTTGGTATACAGGCCTCGCTCGGCACTAACACCTTGCTCGGCATAGAGGCCTCGCTCGGCATAGATGCATCGCTCAGCATACAGGCCTCGTTTTGCACTAACACCTTGCTCGGCACAAATGTCTCGCTCTGCACAGAGGCCTCCCTCGGCATAGAGGCCTCGCTCGGCATACATGCCTCGCTCGGCACTAACACCTCGCTCGGCAGTCGAATGTTATTCAGCAGGGATATCTCGTTCGGCCTAGGTACCATTTGGCACTGCTTCGTTGCTCAGCATTCTTGAGTCATTACTCAATCGGTTGGCATTCTCTGGTTCGACATCTACCGTTCGACAACTTTCTTTGACAGCATCGTTTATCAAAGACTTCTCAACAAGGCCATTCGGCAACTACCATTCGGCATGCCTGGCATGGTGCGCAGAAGTCACCTATTGTGGGCTGAGGTACCTTGTTCCTGGGCCCGTGAGGGAAGTCCAGCCTATCTTCGCCTATAAATAGAAGGGCAGGGGCACAGTGAAAGGGACTTTTTTCGAGAACACTGGGAAGACTCTGCCACTTTCATGACTCGTTCCTTTTCTGTTAGAATTTGTATTGAAGTTGTTGGTGTACGGATTGTATCTGTATTCGATTATTTAAAAAGAGCAATAAGGATTAAACTCAAGATGGACGTAGGCAGTTACGCCGAACCACTATAAATTTGGTGTTCTTATTTCTTATAATTATTACCGCATTCCACTGCGTTATTCCTCGGTTTTAATTCACCTTCTTCATTAATATCTCTACACAAATCTTTTTCTGGGTGTTAGTGACCAATTCTGATGCTAACAGTAATCATAAGGTAAAAACCTGTTTCGTGTTTATGTGCGGCGTGGTCTTATGAGGTACCGTTTTGTTTTCAAAAACATCGTACTTTGAATTCTTATACCACTCCCATGACTAACTCGGAGTTTGTTTTTCCGTTTAAACTCTGGGTGCCCTATTTTTCAGGCAGCCGTGTAGTCAGGATATCTTAGGAGCATTTTGGGGCATGTTGGGAAGCATTTTGGAGAAGTCTTTTAGAGCTATGAAGTGGAAGTACCTTATGTTGATATCTATCCATTTTCCACTATGTTGTGCAGTATGTATTTCCCAGCATATATTCAGATAGACAGTTATAACTATCCCGTTGGAATTGTATTTGACTCTGATCAATTATGTATCATTAAAATGTTATATGCATTGTGAGATTCTATTATCGTGTTATCTTCTATCTTTATTTTCTTTTACGCCCTGATAATCTGCCTTCCCGACACTTGGATAACGGCATGTGAATACCGTGGACGTAGTAGTATCGATTTCTAAGGGTTAGGAGACGGGTCGTCACATTAAGAAATAAATTTAAAAGCAATAGCATAAATAAATACCCAAAATAATCAACTGGTCGACACCTTTATTATGACCGGTCAACCCTTATTGGTCCGCCGATTAAGGAGGGGACCGGTCGATCGGTCAAAGCCAAATGTTAGCAGTGACTGTTCGGGTTTGAAGGGTTGTGTTATTTATTTGTACACTCCAAATTTCTTCGTTTTAAACTATTTTCATCCTATGGTTATGGTGCATTCAACCCCTATAAATTGAACCCTATCTTCTCCACTTTTTATTTATGTTTTTAGGGAATTCAATGAAACTCTACCAATGTTATCTCTCCACGTTAGATTCAAAAATTCAGTAGAGAATTCAGGTATGAATCCTATCTATTTCATTCATTTCTTCTTCCTCCAACCTATTCTAATTCTTTTCTTCTCCAACTATTTTGAATCTAATACACACACACACACACACACACACACATATATATATTCTCTATTATGTGTATGTTTGTGTGTATCAAAAGAGAGAGGTCCTGGAAGAGATTGTGAGGCATGAAAATCCAAGGAAGGCGAAGCTAAGGCTATTCTGTGAGTGGAAACCTTAGTATTTCTTTTCAGCAATTGTTTAGTGTATTTCTTTTGGATTTGAATATGCCTTAGAGATTTTGGGATTTCAGGAATATGATAGATAAAATCCCCCCAAAAATTCCTTTTTATTTCAAAATGTCATTCATGATGAAATTCTTAATTATTTACAATAATTTGATGGAATTTGTTTCGTTTATGCTATTTTTGATAATTTCATAGTCTATTCCATTTTTCCTTCTTCTTTGGGTTAAATTGTGATCCTTCAATAAAATAAGGGGTTAGGATTACGAATTCTATTCGTAGTTTACACCTCTTATTCTTATCTATTTCTTGTAAAAAGAGGATTTGAATAGAATATGGGGTTTATATTACAATTCTTATTGTTTAAGATATTCCATTGCATTGGTGTAATAAATTGAGTTTCTACTTTATTTACAAATATGTTATTGTAGTTTTGGTTATAAGTGTTTATTCCCTGGTTTGGACATTATAATTCCATGAATGCTTGGAAAATTGAAGAAAAAGGCCTTGTAATAATAGTTGGTTAGGGAATTTAAATTTAACACTAGTTTAGAGCGTAAAATCCGTGCATTTAGAACTTATTAGGTGCGAATATTTTTTATTTCTATTTACGTAGTTAACATATAACTACTTCGTAGATGGCGTAGTTAATTAGACAATTATATATATTTTTCGCTCATTAGGAAGGTAATTGATTTTGAGGTGAAAGTAAGAGGAAACTCTTATATAGCCTAATTATTATTTTAAGGTGTAACAAGGAAGATACCTTATATGGCCTTATTTATCAAGTGGTGAGACGAGAGTATGCGTGTGTGAATGCATATGTGTAAATAGTAATTAACGTATGGCTAAGTCATAAGGGTGCGAGGTCAACAGAGTTACATGACATAAGTATGACATTCACTTTGAGGCTACCAGCAGTTTTGTACACTTATATTGATGTAAGATATCCTTATGATAAATATGTGTAATGACGCGAGGTTGGTTCCAAATTCTATAGGGGAAATCTTTCCAGCTAATCTGGCTACCAATTCCTACGAATAGCGGACTAATATGAGACATCGTTATGGGTATAGGCCATAAGATGAAGGGCTTGCTTCAAGGTTTGAGGTATTAAGTGGTTGGACCCTCTATTTTTGCAAAATAAAGCATGAAATGGCCAAGGTGTTACGCTATGTGGTATCTCTATAGGGGTCTGCTTCAGAACTTAGGCATTAAATGATGGAATTTGTCTGTTTTTCACTTGGAAGTATTAAGTGGCCTGTGAGATTTCGTATGATGTCTGCTAGTGCCATTGAGGAGCATGCTTCTAGAATTAAACCTTAAATGATGAGATCTGCCTATTTCCACTGGAAGTATTAAGTGGCATAGGTACCGTCACTTACATTTTTAGCTATTTATGATGTATGATTGGGATATGGGATCTATTTCTGGAATGAAAGGTATTAAGTGGTAGGACCCATCTTCTTTCCTTATAAAGAAGTATTTAATGATTTTAATGGTTTTATATTCGTAGACATATTCGTATTTTGAAATACAATGCCCAAGTACTGAAAGGGTAAGAATTGAGGTTTTTATTCACCAGGAACTTGTTCTGACTCCCTCCTCATTCACAGGTTGAGGACGAGGTGATGGCGGTGATGATGCTTAGAGATGGAGAAGCTTGGCTTATGGCAATATTTGTTATTATTACTTGCTTTTATATGTATCCATGTAACGGATATTATTGTTATGTTTTTTATGGAAATTTGTATTATGACAATTTTATTGTTTTGAAATAAATTGATACACTTTGCTATTATATTTTGTTCCATCCACTATGAGTTTTGAAATTTTAGTTATGGCTCTATACAACTTTTTACTACCAGCTAGCTTGCCTTAGAATGCACTAAAGTTTTGATAGGCCTTTTCTGGGTTGAAATTTAGGCCTGTTATGGGGTGAGTTGTTAAAATTCATCATTTTGGTTGTGTGACTTTTAGGTATTAATTCGGTCAGCGATTAATATCGAATAATTAAAATATTAACGTTTACACATCACCTTAGCTAGTGATGTGACATTATTGCCGAATTTATCACATACATAGTTAAGGTAAAATACAATTTGATTTATTTTAAGCAGTCTCCGGTAGTGAAAATTATTTACACCATTTCCCTTCATTAAAACTATATATACTATTTGGACTTACGGAACTTGTATAGTAAAAATTCAAATATCATCCACATTCAAACTTGTATGGTCCAAACAAGAAGTCCTTGGTTCACTAATAACAATTTTATAAAGGAAACCACTCTGGCCAGTGACTTTGGTTTTGAGTTAAATTTAGTTGACTGCGGCACTAACCTTATTTCAACCGAGGAGACAAATTCTCTATTGAATAGTGTTCCATTTTCAATGAATTAAATTGATCCAACTATAGTCGTTTCATGGACGTTATGCCATGATTTGAGTGTAATTAAAGTGGAGTTTCCACATTAAAGTTCGACAGTTTTCTCAAGTCAAGAGATTTGTGTAATATTATCACATCCATATTTTCTTTTTGGCTTTAGTTATATTGACCAACAGAAATCTTTCAAATGTGTCATTCCATAATTATCTAATAACTATTAATACTTAAGCCCTTAGTTCCCCCAACAGCCATGGGTAATACAATGCCCAGCATTTGGAGAGCATTACATACTCTAGTTTCAATGGATGTATCGATATCCAGTCTCGATATATCTTGACTAGTAATGTTTCAAACAATATGTTTATTATATTATGAAAAATTGCTCATTATTACAACACACTGTAAGTGCTATCAAAAAACACACCATTTATGGATTTTCTATTAATTATATATATATTAAGTGATTAATTAATATAACTCGTTATATAAAATATAATAGAGAGGAAAACACGTTTTATTTTGAATGAGATTTTATTGTAGTGTTAATAATTTATAGTAAATTACATAATTTCCCTTAATACATATCCCTGACTCTATCAACTTTAGCGTCCTCCCATGAAACAACCGAGTCTTCCAGACCTTTGAACTGTGTAAATTTGTTTCTGAATCGACCTATTTCCTCATGATTACTTTAGTGAAACGCTATAGTGATGGTCTTTGGTTGTCTAGGTCAATTTGTGGTTGACAATGAATCTAACGACAAGGAACGAGTGTTTTGTCTGATTGTTTTGAACGCACTTTCAGTGCTTGTGAAAATGTCCAACTCAATTATGGGATACATTCTGCTGGTTTATGTACTGCTCCTATTGGTTATGATGCGCAGTTCCTCTATGCCAACGGCTCTTCTCCTACTGTTTAAAATGTTAAAAATACTAATGTTTCCCTTAGTGTTTTAAACAACCGATCTTCGTTATTCTCTTCAATGTCGAGAAATGCGGGCTAGTACACTCCTTGTTCCTTTGGTAATATTGAAATTGATGTAGTTATAGTGCCTCCAGTTGGGGTCTTAAAAAAGGGGGTTGAATTTTGGTTGGAGTACTTGGTAGGTTTTTTTTTGATTCAAACCTTTCTTATTATGTTAGAGATCGTTGTCGTTGTGTTTGTCATCTCAAAGTTAGCCTTTAAGTGCATTTTGATGATTCCTTGTTTAATTTCAAGTTATCAGTTATTGAGGAAAGACAACGTATTCATGAAGAATGTCATCCTTCACTAATGGAAAGTCTTTTATTCTAACTATGTGGAGTCCTTCGGTAGACAATACTGAGGAATAATATTATCGATTCTTATATAGGCTCATTTCTCCCTTTTGCTTTGCACCCTATTATTGGGCTTGATTGGTTAGCTAGCCTTGTAAGCAATCCTAAGTGTTTTGATGCAAATACTATGGCTGGAAAGAGGCTTTTGTATGCAAAAGCTTCGAATGAAATCTCTCTTGATAAGCCTTTGCCTACCAAACTTAGAGTACGACTTGCTGAGGGTCATATTGCAATCATTGATTTCCATTATAGTTGGATTCATCATATATGCACGACTTTCCACTCCTTTGGACACATTATAGGTATTGGAACTAGGACGGTAGAAAGTGGGTGAAATAGGTAGATTTCAAAAAAATTCCGATTTTGAATTATATTGGGTCTATGAAATCTAAAGTTTGTATTAGATCTAATCTAATTGTTTTAAATAAAATCATATTTTATTTGATTTTTTCCATTTATTTAATGAATTTAGTTAAAATTATTTATATTATTTATGAGTAAATCATTATACTCACGTGTGCATTTCGTGCACATGCAACACATATTGTGTACGTAGTTAATGTATACTATACAAACGCTGGAATTTGCATCTATATCATATGCGTTCACCATTTATATGTCCAGTTATTATCATAAAACATATTTAAACTTATATGTGAATATTTATAAATTTCAAAATTATTATTATTTATATTAAATAAAATAAATATTTTAATATAGTTGAACGAGTTTGACCAAGTAAAAAATATATAGGTCTAAATATAAAATCCAAAATATCTAATTTTTACTAATTGACAATTTCAATTTTTAAATTTAAGTTTATAAAATAGTTAAAAAAAATTAAAATATTCAAAATAAATATATTTATGTAAACATTGTAAAATGAATATGTTAGCGAAAATAAAATAATTTTATCATTTTTATAAACATATTAGCTATTTTAAATGAATAAAAGAGTAAATATATACATTCATTAATAAATAATTAGAATATGAATCATATATAAACTAAAATCTTTTCAACCAAGTTTATTTTTTTTGAAATCCGAAATAAGTTTTCTACTATTATTATTAAAAATAAATATGCACTATAAATATGTAAGTATGTATGAATATTAAAATGAATCAAAAAATTATACAAATTATTATTAATTTAAATATATTTATATCTATTTAAATAGATTATGAAGAAAAAATTCTACTGAAAGCTTTATTTTTTTTGTATATATTTTAAACATTTTAAATAAATACACACATGTACACACATACAATACATACACATGATTAAAAATAATGTAAATTATATTAAACTACTTAAATGTAATTTAACATTTAGAAATTTTAAAACAAAATATAAATGAAATATGTATATGGCCAAAAGTTTTTTAATTATAATTTAATACAAAGATCTAATATATAATTGATTCTGTGATATATGAAATCAAACAATTATGGGTGACAAAATAACATGTGTAAAATCGTTCTATAATGGACATATGATATTAGATAATTAACATTAATGTAATAAAAGAGTATACCTAGAGACGTTTCCTTAGATCCACACATCGATCTAATCTATCTCCTTGATCTGTCAATCTCTACCTTTTGGTGTGAATGGCAAGCATGCAAACACTATATCTACTAACATTTAATTGTTTTAATGTAAATAAAGTAAGAAAAATAGAGATGGAATGGAGTTTATTTTCGACCAAGAGGGATGAAGAGAAAAGCAAAAGAGTAAAAAGAAATGAGGTGCATAATGTTTGAAGATATAGTGAAGATTAGAGACAAATATCTGCATATTCTTCTCTTTCCAATTCTACAACGCATGCCCCATCTTTGCTCTCTTTTGGACGACCAAAACATGGATCCACAATGGACCAGAAACCCTTACAAACCCATTAGTAATTTATTTAATTTAAATCCAATTTAAATCCTAATCAATATCATATTTCGGTACGTGCATACATAATTTTTATATACGCACGGAATAAATTACTAACAACACTACAAACAATTTAAGAGGCTACTCCATTATAAAAAATACCCCTATAAAATATATACAATCATATTTAATATTTCATAAATACTAATTAATTTAATTAATTTTATAACCATATTTATTAGGTAAATCAAGTGGTGTTTCAAAGAATGAATATATTTGGTTGTGCAATTCATAAGTGTGAATTTAGCTAGTGATTAATATCTAAATAATTAAAATACTAATGCACACATGTTACTTTAGCTGATGGTGTGACAGTTTGACTTAATTCATCATTTACAAATATCACTGGTAAACTCCACTTTTACAAACTTAAGCGGTATTTCTTATTAACGATTATTTGCACCAATTTTCCTTGTTAACACAATATCAGTTTAGGACATATGAAATTTAGTTTTGGTAAAATTCCAATATCGCCCCCATTCAACTCGTTTGGTCTATAAACAAAGTCCTTAGTTTAATAATAACATTTATTATTGACTGTGCTACTCTAGATAGAGATTTTGACTTTGAGTTGACTATAATTGACCGTGATACTAGCCTCATACAACTTAGATGACAAATTCTCTATTGAATAGTATTTCACTTCTAATGCTTCAACTCAGACCCAACTATAGTTGTTCAATGGATTTCATGTCATGATTTAACTATATAAATGTGGAAATTTCATATTGAAGTTCAACAATATTCTCAAATCGAGAAAACTATGTAACATCGTCACTTTGAGATTTATAGTTTGACTTATTTGTTATTTTAACACCTAGTAAATTAAATGATAATTAAATAAAAAGAAATTAGTTAACTATTCAGTAACGCTGAAAATAGAATTTTCACAAACATTAGAATTTGGCTACAAAACTTACACAATTTCATTCATGGCGAATTTATGGTCAATTTAGCTACAAAATTACACTATTCTAATATACTTTTGTTATTTTCAAGATACCAAACATTAATGATTCGTACTTTGGTAAATTTAAGTTTTTGATTTAGCAAAAATTCAGATCCAATAAGGTGCAGGTTATTGCATTGAATATAAAAGCTTAGGCTAGTCGATGCTTAAGAATTATGATACATTAAGTGAACGTGTTTGTATTTTTTTTACTATAATAATACACACACACACGCATCAAACTATATAAATTCTAACTACAGTAGTAGTTGCAACCATGTTTTGAAAATATGGATAATGCGATTTGAGTTGGAACAATATATGAAGTTGAAGATGCACACTTATCTCGATCACCCATGGGATGTAGGTCATATTGAAAGGCAATTACATAAGAAGAGCGTATCAATTGATGATATACATGAGATCCAGATAAGGAAAAACTAAGAATCTATATGTCGTAGATATCTAGAGGTAAGAATTAAAATAAGTTTCTAAAAGAAGGTGTGTAGTAATCACTCCAAGATGATATCTGTATTCTAATATTCTAGGAAAAGGTGAGTTAGTCGGTAAGTAAAAAGGAAGAGAAGTCCAAAAGAACGGACAATTGAAAACCCACTCTGAGTCCAACTCCATATGAAAGAATTTAATATAAAAATTGAAAAATAAAGTAGTTAAGAAAAATATATAAATAATATATTTGAGATGATTCCAAAGAATTTATTTGAAACAAAAGAAACCTTATTTTGGAAGTAAGTGTTAAATTTTTGGAAAAATAAAATATCTACGTTTTATTAAATAAAACGTCCTATTAGAAATTAAAATTGCCTAGGCCGAAAATATCAGTAAATGGGCTTTTAAAAGAAAGTTGTTTTTTTTCTTCAAAAATTGTAGAGTGTTTAGCTCGTTGGTTTTATAGAATGATAAATTTTAGGTTAAAAAGTTCTTTATAGGGGTGGACAATAAGAAGTGGTATTAGTTTTAAATAAGAAAAAATTACTTGAAAGAAGATAAAACCCGAATAAGCAATAAGTGAGTGCACCGCTATAGATAGATCGGAATTTTTTGGTGTAGTCAGAATGAAGACGAAGAAGACGAAGCAGAACAGAATGAAGTTAGTTAGAATTAATAGTTATTATTTGACCCATCCTGAAAACGGTCCTAGTTCAACCAGGCCCAAATAGGCTAAGAGTTGTTGACCCCTCTGGAATAACCAGTCAACTAGTAGCGACCGACTGCCCTAAGAAATAGCAGTCAATAAGTTACGGATATCGAACATGACCCAAACTTCGAACGCGATATAAAGTCTCATCCTGGGTTTGAGCCACCATTCATTTCATTGATTCCCCTATTCCTTTAGCCACAACACATCGCCTCTTTCCTCCAAAATTAAAGTGGCCACCTCTGGCACACCGGTCGTCGACGGCGACCCTCTCCAGCACTCCTCAAGAAACCACACGACCTAAGAAATTAACTGATGCTCTACTTCTCTCGACCATAAATCTAGATCTCTGACCTCCACAAACCTAAAACATGGCCCATCCACGCAGCAGCTTCTCCTCCCATCACCTGGGTCTGACCCCACAAGAGATAGCGTGGCTTTAAAATGATGAAGCAAAGGTTCAGGGGTACAAAAAGGCAATAGGATTTGCGTTTCCCCAAAGGGCCGGTGAAGTCGAGGACTTCACCGCCTATGATTTGGAGGGTCTATTTACGACTATAAGAATAATGCTGATCTTTAGCCATGGTACATTCGATCAGGAGTGCTACCAAGATGCATGCTTCAGTTTGATACTAATTTGGTATAATCCATTTGATGAGGATGAGAATAGCTTCACATCCGAAGTCAAAGGAGTAAAGATTCAGATGATGGACCGACGGTTTGGAGGGATTCTGCACATCTCTACAGCAGGAGAGGATCTAGAGGACATTGAGACATCTGATCCATCTACACTTCAACAGATCTTCCATAGGAATGTAGGTGTATGGAGGATAAACAATATGTTGGATCAACCCCATCTTTTCACCCGTATTATTCAACACAACATCACCCCCAAGACGGGAAGCTTCGACCAGATCTATTCCCCCGTTTTGAAGGCTACCTACACCATCATAGGAGGTATCCAGGTGAACTAGGCCAAGGCCATCATGTGTCATTATGTGGGCCAAGGAGTAGTTATGAAGAGAAGCTATCTTTCATATTGTCATCTTTTCACTCCATTTCTAGTTTGGGTTAACTTCAAAGGAGATCTGATGCAGAAGAGAGCACTGGCGAATTGGATAGGTCCTCCCTTAAGAGGACAAGGATAAAGGCGGTGCTAGTGGATTTTGAAGCATTGAAGAAGGCAGGACATGCGCATATGGATTAGGCCCTATGGCCAGATTAAGCAGTCACAGATCCGTAACCATTGGCCCCCGAGTATGGAGCAATATGAGATTCTCAAACTAGAATCGAGGCCGAGTTGCAAGAAATATGGGTGTAGAAGCAGGAAATACGGACGGAGCAATAGTGCCAAGGTCGTAAGCTTGGGTGCATAGCTGTCATGCTCCTATCATTTGATTGTGTCCATGGTTCGAGCTCTCTCGGGAGAGCAGCGACATCCTCAGGCCCATAGGTAGTAGTAGTACTTGTATTAGTAGTAGCAATTGTTATTTCCTTATAGCATTTGTTTTCTTTTAGGTATAGGTTGTAAATATTAGTTGTTTCTATTGTATAAAAAGGCATACATTAATAAAAATATATTTTCTAATTTTTTCTATGGGTCGTAGTATTTATTAGAAAACAGTAAAATAAGGAAGTTTTAAAAAACACTCTTAACTAATGCAAAAGAAAATAAGAAAAGGCTGGAAGTTTATAAAATAAAGTGGCAAATTTATTTAATTAGCTACTAAAAAGTAAAATGATGTTATGTTCCAAAAAGTAGTAAAATTATGCGAGATATATTTTTGGTGAGCGAAGATCAGGGAAAGGTTGTTGCAAAACCACATTTCACAATCCCTACACCTTAAAAGGTGAAATTCATAAATGAACTTGCATGCTGAGTGCTGTCTCTAAAAAACAAAAAAGTTTTCGAAATTTGAAAATTTTCTATGTAGTAGGATAAAGTAAGTTATAGGCATTAACCCATTGGCTTAACTGCAATTGTATGAGATGTGCCTTAATTTATTTTGAAAAGCTAAAAACAAACACTTTTGAGAATTTTGTTTGAAATTCTTTAATTTTAAAAATAAAATACTTTCATGAATTTTTTTGAAAATAAGTTTTAATTTAAAAAAATTCTGACTATTTCTAGAATTTAATTGAAAATGATTGTGAATGAAAAGAGAAAGTTTTTTGATTTTTTAAAAGCCAAATGCTTAGCATAAAGGAAAGTCAGTGGATTAGCAAATATGAATTTACTATGCAGTGGAAATGAAAGTAAGAAAAATATAGTGACGAGGGAAAAGCTATTTAGCTTTGGAATTTCTTTTTTCATACCTTGTTCATATGAAACAAAACTGGTTTTAAAATAATTTTATTTTAAAATTTTAAGATTTAAAACAAAATTTGCGGACTGTAGTTGGAAAAATGATCTGGCCATAAGAGAAGGTTCTAAGGTATAGTGGAAAAAGGGCACATAAGAGAAGGATGGAATAGGTAATTCTCTAATTGAACCCTTTTCCAACATAAGAATATGGAGTTAGAAAACTAAAATTTTCAATATCTGTATGTTATAAATGGCGTGCAAGGTATGGCAAGGTTTGATGCAAAATTGGCTGAACTATACTTATAATCGTAGAAGTGTGAGAAAATTTGGATGCAAAGACAATGATTTTGATTTTTGAAACTTGCATACATATAGAACTACTAGAATATATATGTTGTTTGCACCATATTTTCAAAAAAAAGAAGTTAAAGAATGCATTCGTGTATGAGACATAGATTTTGTATTGTTCTACATACATATCATATGTATTATGGTACATGTGTACTTGCACACGGTTGGCTGCAAAATTGGTTGCATGCTAATTGGTTAGATAGCTTAGATTGGTTAAACGTTATATTATATGATTCGGTCCTTGAGGAATTTCAGGGATGAAATTCTTTTATGGAGGGAAAAATGTAATACTCCATAAATTGAATGATAATTAATTAAAAAGAAATTAATTAATTATTAATCCAAAAATAGAATTTTCAAAAAGGTCAGAATTTGTCTACAAAACTTGTATCGTTGCATTCATGATGAGTTTCTGACCAATTTTCAAAAAGGTCAAAATTAATGTTTGAATATTTCAAATCGAAAATAATTATATATATAACTAGGAGATAAATATAATTAACTAACGTTAATTAATTTTAACTGATACTTAACATTTAAGTAAGTTTAACGTTAATCAAATCTGTGTGAACTGGTATGAAATAAAGTAAAACAGAAAACAAATCAACGTTAACCAAGTAAACGCGACCGGCCGACACCTAATATCAACATGTTGATCGCTAGCGATCGACCGATAGATGTAGAGAGATCGACCGGTAGTGCTATGGTGGCTGTAAATTGAACCTAGGTCGAACGGCCTAAATTTAAAAGAATCTAATCTAACGGCTAATGTACCAATGGTTCATTATTGGAGCAGATAGCAACAATCGTTTCATCGGACATGCGTATTTTTTCATTTCCGACGGATTTCCATGGTTACATTACTGGAAATTCTTTGATGTAGTGAGTAATAGGCTCTGGTTGTTCACCATTCAAGAATTCTTGTTTAGGCAGATTCAAAGCATTATAAATACGGGCCTAAGCCCTCGCTTTTCTTCTCGTATTTTCTAAAGCCCGGTGAAGCTCTAGCATTTACTTTTCTCCACAAATTCTTAAATCCAAATAAAATTGTAATCAATATACGTATATATGAGTGGAGAATGGTGGAAAATAATAAAGAAGAAGAATAGGATCAAATCGAGTCCTCAAAGCCAAGGTAAACTATAAATCTAAATCTAAGTTAAATTCAAATCTCATTTCAGATCTAAATTTCTAATACATATGTATATGCTCACGGTGCATAATATATTAGGAAGAAAAAAGGAGTCAAACAGAAATAACAGGGTTTATATCTGGAGATTTGGAAAGTTTAAAGGTGAGTGGAAAGTTATATATTGTTATATAATATTGGATTTATTTCATTGTAAATACATTCATGTATGCCTTAATATAATTATTTTGAGTTATACCCTGAATTATATGTGTAATGAAATTGAAAACCATGCCTACATATTCTATGAACTATTAACTTATATTAAAAGTTGCATATACTCGAATCTGCAAAGTTAGGGTGTAAGTCATAGTCCCTTAATTAACAAGATTGTATGGAAATTCCAAATTTGTTGATCAAATGGCATATGGTGGTAAATATGAGTTAGAAGTTATGAAAAAATTTATTGGGATTTAAGTAGTATTTAATTCATTGGAATAAAGTATGTTGCAATGTAAATTTGTATAGATTACCCAGTTTTATAATTGTGAATAAAAGTGCATCGTTTGAAGTAACAAGTAATGTATTAAAAGAAAGAGATGTATAAAATATGGATGTTTACCATATTATTTACTGTTTATTTTAATAAACATGACAGGATAATTTCTTTCAATACCAAACGTAACACATATCCCTTTTTACATAAGTTATATAAATTTATAGTGTTAACACTTCCTTTTAGGAAAAGTGTGATTCCAACGCATTAAGATGCTAAAAAAACCTAAATACAAACTAAAGGTTTGTAAGTAGTCATAATAATAACAACCTAATTATAAAATGAATATATGCAATAAAGAAAGTTAGAAGTGACGAAATGTTGGTAAAGTAATAAAATGAGTAAGTAAGAAAATAATAGCCAAAGGAAGATAGTAAGAATTTAAAAGGAATTGTAAACAGATCAAATGAAATAAAAGGGAAATAGCAGTAAAATATATTTAAAAATTTTAAGTTAAAAGTAAGCAGTAAAGACATTAAATTGACATTAATAGAACAAGGAGTCGGTTATGTAAAGATAACTAAATATTAACGATTGAACATTGGAAGCATAGTAAATAAATAAGTATGAATATATATATTGCCTCAAGTATGCGTTTATGACCAATGTGAACTATCAAATTTAGCCAACCGTCAGATTGAATAAGAATTCCATAGTCGTTAAAATGGGTCGGACAGTATTGTTACACAACAAAAATATGCCCACCACAAGGGGCTACAAATAGTAGTGTGTACATTATACTTACGTGGTACATATCCAACCGTAGGACCCGTGTAATTATACATTCGTGTATAGATGAAGGGAATATACTAATGTAGAAAGGTTCATCCTGGTCGAAGTGTCAAAGGAAAAGTATAGTCTTTTTTAACCTTTAGGGTGTATGTTTTAAGTAACCAAATGGGCAATTCCTTAGTTGTATTAGGCAATCTGAGTATGGCGGTGAGCCAGGCTCGACGCTATGACTGTGAGATTGGTGCTATACTATAAGGAGCAGAAGCTATTTACATAGGCTGAGATCGTTATCGGTCGTACAAGGTCAATGAAAAGATAAGGGTTAAGCCTAAACGGACTACACTTCCTACTAGTGTAGATCACGTTTAGGACATGCACGGCCTCACAATTGTTTGTTAGTTTATTTTTCATTAGAAGGCAATGCTAGATAACCTTCCAATGAAGGTCATAAAAAACAAATAGAGTACGGTTAAATAGTTGTAATGTCGTTATTAAGAACTACGGGAGTTCTTTGGTATTCCCGACGATGAGGACGTGATATTTCGTTGACAGTGATCATATTAAGGTGCTAGGTTATGGATACTAGCGGGGAAAATATCTTGGTCCAACGAGGGAAGGTGGTACTTACACACGCACATATATACATATACATCTATGCATATATGTAAATATATACATATGCAATATATAGTTATTGTCTATCCCGAGTAAATGGGGAGTATCATATGCATACATGAAATCAAGATGACTAAGTAAGACAACAGACATAACATGAAATAGAAGGCAACTGACATAAACTAATGTTATGTATATATTATGTAATTTACCAGTCACCAGAACGTTGTTCTAACCTCCTCCTCATTACAATCCTAGGATAGCTTTAGAGAGTCTTGTACTGGTACAAGGCGAGAACGGTAAGAGGATAGATTTCCTTATGCATGCTCGATCCTGATAAGGACACTAAAGATTAAAAGTGTCAGTCTTGGTCAGTAATCATGTATTTTACTATACTTTACTATTTCGTTGTGAGTTTATAATGATACCGCTCTGATATACTTTTGTTATTTGAAGGATAACAAACACCAATTATCCATACTTTGATGGTCTTAGGTTTTCGATTTAATAAAAATTCGGACCCATTGTGGTGTGGGTTGCTCAGGTTATTAACCGACGGGAAACTTTCTAGGTTATCCAATAATAGTACGTAATCTCTTGGTACCCCCAACAACTATGAGTAATAGACTTTCCAACATTTGGAGAGCGTTATGTACTCTAGGCTCAACGGATGTATTAATATACTTTCTCGAAATATCTTGACCAGGAATATTCAAAATAATATGTTAATAATATATTGTGATAATTTTCTTATGATTACAACTCCTTGTAATTATTATCACATAAGATATCATTTAAGAATTTTTATTTTAATACACTTTAAATTTATTTATTTAATTAATTATATCACTACGTAACAAAGTGTAACATAGAAATTAAATACCTTTATTACGAATAAGATTGGTCATATAGTTAGATATACGTAACAAATAATATAATTTCTCCTTGGGTATGCCCTTAGCTTTATCATAGGAATTATTAAGTGTCGAAAACCATCATTTTTCTCCTCCTATAGTTGAAGCTCCCTGCCTATTCCTGCTAAGATCCTACTTCCTCATCCCCATGTTGGGAAGTGGGTACCCATGCCTAGGCAAGCATCCCTTATTCCTAAAGTGGTGGCTAATGATGTTATTCATCTTCTAGGTCCTATACTCTTCGCATTACATAAACTAATGAGAAATGAAAGAAGAATACTAATGATAAATGTTATGGAATGCTTGTATTAATATTCATTGATTTAAACACTTAACAATGAATATGAGTGTTAACATGAAAGTTTGTTGATCGAAACATTGAAGAATGTATATAAGTGCTAGAAATGAATTGATATTGACTTAAACATAACTACTAGTGTCATAATTGAAATGAGAATAGTGAATAAGAATTAATTTCACCACCTGTGAATAGTTGAACCTTTATGGACCTCATGATTGAGAATATAAATGTTTTTTATGTTGTTGAGAATACTAAGTGAGGGGAAAATCTATTATATTCTACAACATGGTCTTATTGGTATCCATTATATGGAAAATAATATTTTCCACACTAGGCTTGTTGCCTTACTCGTGTCGTTTATTTGCTTTCTCATAAACTCTCAAGTACTCATTTGAGTAGGCTAAGTTTATGGATTAGTATAGGTTTAACTTTTTAGCATGTGAATGCGGAAGTCATGACGAAAATTGAAACTTCTCAATCTACTTAGATATTTTATTTTTAACTATGCACTTAATTGAGGATTTATTACTGGTTTAGTGATGTGTGATATCTTCTTATGTCGATAAATTATCTCTAATTTTGTTTCTAATATAATTACCCTGTGCAGGAACATATTTAGAAAAAGATGTAATGGAAAACTTATATATTGGCAATAAAAATAACTAGCTATCCTTTTTTACTTTATTGTGAAAAAATACTAATATCAATTAGTCATTTAAAAATACTTTGGTTATGGCTACAACATCATTGATGTCCAATTTCGGATTCCTTAATGGAGGATGTTGCAATTTAGCTTATACATGTGCAAAGTAACTAAAATTGTAATCTAAATAGTATTTTTTCTGAAAAATATACTTTATATACGAAGTTGAAAAGCATATACTTCCATGATATGCCTCGTTAAAACTCTGCAACCCCCTTAATCTATATGGATACCTCGCAAGAAAAAAGAGTACATATCATGTTCATATATTAACGATACAACAGCATAGAGCTTGAACCAAGTTGTCAAATAGATGGAGGAGTAAACAAAAGGAATACACTCAAAATCATCCATACAAACAACTAGGTCAGCATACAAAATAAAATGAAATAAACTACATTACAAACAAGCACACGTGGAACAAAGTAAGAGAAAGAAACTTGAATCTCGAAGTCTTCCTAAAACCATAATCCAGAGAGAGAAACTCAACAACTTTCCCAAATTAGATCAGAGAAAATTATCTCGCAAGTCTAGACAAAAGTGGCGGTGGCTTAACTCTAAAGAAGCACGAAGAAAACCATCACCATTTTCAGAAGATGGCGAACAGCGATCAAGAAGGATGATAGTTGGCTTTTGGATCAGTAGCAGTGTCAAAATCAGTTAAGATAAGTTTTAAATATGCACTTATCGTCTTAGATTCCAATTGATATTGTATTAATGTCTTACGATCATAAGTTAAAAGATGGAATCTCCCCGTTATAGGCAGATATATGCCTTTGAACACTCGATTGTTTCTTTCACACCATATGTTCCACACTAGGGCAGTAAAAGATATGTTTGTGATCTGATTCAATAATGAGTTACTTTTTCAGCTTTGACACAAATTTCTGAAATTTTGTTATCGAGATTAAGCTTCAGCTTAAGCATAGTATTGTCCAGTAATTGTCTCGAGTAGTTACAGTGAAAAGAAAAATAATCTTTGTCTTCAAACTGATTTAAAGATAACACACAAGTTCGATTAATGTTAGTACTTCATCTACTAATCCTACCTTTGGTATTTAATTTGTCTAATTTTGCCACTAGAGCACAAGTAGACATCTTTGGGGCACAACTATCATCCCAAATAATTTTTTGTCCAATTTAATTCAGTATGCTTGCATTTGATTTGATTCCATGCTGATTTCATACTGAATTAACCATTGTTGGTAGGAAGCTAGAACCAAAAGTCTTTATGGTTTGATTCTGAATAGTATTGTTGTGTACTAAATGGTGAATTTGTGTAGGAACACGTCCAACATAATGTTTCAACTCATTAAGAGACATTAGCATGGATGCTTTTCTGTTACCACCACCATTAACTGACATGGTATTTCATCTAAATTTATTAATCAGCATAGATCCATTAAACTAAGGGTCAAACCAAATATCAATATTTTCACCATTTACAATTTTCCTATCAATTAACCATTTGCACCATTGTCTGGCTCTAAGTAGTGATTTCCAAATATATGAAGCATTTTTATCTATAGTAGCAGTCCAAAAGTTAAAAGTTTTGCAGTACTTACTATGCATCCATTTTTCCCGAAGAGATTCTCCTTGAATATATTTCCATAATAATAGTACTGCAACTGCTTTATCAATTCCACAAATTCTTCTAATACCAAGACCACCCATTTTTTGTTTTAAAATCATCATCCCAACTCATTTTATGTGCTTTAGACTTCCAAATAAAGTTAGCACGAATGGGATTAATTTTCTGGATAATAGACACAGGGAATTATGTGAATCAAAGCCAAAATGAATCATTGGATATATGACAGTTTTAACTAATTCTGTCATGCCACTAATATTGAGCATCTTGCTATTCCAATGGTTGAATTTTTTTAATTATCTTATCAATTAACCATCCAAAATCCCTTGCTTTTAGTTTGTTATTAGAAAATGGGATCCCAAGTACACAATTAGTAGGTTTCTAGTACTGATTTCTAAAACGTTAGCAATTTGTTGCTTTTTTGCTCCTTTACTAAAGAACAAAGTAGACTTATTATCATTTAAGTCAAGACCAGCTAAAATTTTCAAATCTTGAAAATTGTATTTAATGCTTTCGGTATTTTTAGTGGTAGCTTTAGCCAAAATTGAAATATCATCTGCATACGACAAATGGGTAATCAATGGTTCAATTTGGTATATGGGTAATATATTACCTTTTAAGTATTTCACATCAAGCATAATAGTAAGGAATTCCATAACAATAGAAAATAAATAATGCGAGAGAGGATCACCTTGTCTTAATCCTCTCGAGCTATCAATGAATCCAAAGTAGGAACCATCAATTAATATCGAAAATGAGGGAGTAGAAATGCACTCATAGATGAGATTGGCAAATAGCAGTGGAAAGCCCATAGAAATCAGCATGTGATGAATAAACGCTCTACTTATTCTACTATAGGCTTTATGTAGATCAATTTTCAGGCATAGATTGTTAGAACTTTTCCTATTGAAACCTCCAACCATTTCATATGCTAGCAAGGAATTCTCAGTAATAACTCTACCATGAATGAAAGCGTTCAGATTATATGAAATAATATCGTTCATATAATCTTTCATTTGATTACAAAGAAGATTGGCAAGAATTTTGTAAGAGAATACATAGGGAAATCGGTCTAAAGTCAGTCATATCAACTGCATCGGGTTTTTTGGTGTTAGACATATGAAAGTATGGTTGATTTCTCTGATATTTTTTCTTGATTGTAGAATGTCATTCATAGCATTCCAAATATCATATTTGATTTGCTTCCAGCGGACTTTGTAAAATTTAGAATTAAGACCATCAAGTCCAGGAAAGCTATTATCATTAATTTGGAATGTAGCAACTTTAATTTCCTCCATCTAAAATGATTTTCATAAATTTAATATAGCCTGTTCAGTTAGAATTTTCATACATGTTATGCATGCAAATTGGTATGTAGCTTGAGATGATTTGAATAGATCAGAGAAGTAAATTATAGCCATTTGTGCAAGTTCCCCTGATGCTGATGACCATGAACCATCATCATTAAGAATAAATTTACTCCTTCGTCTAGGATTAAGAATATTAATCTTGTTGTAAAAAAATTCAGATGGTTTATCCCCTTTAATAAGCAAATTTGTTTTCATTCTTTATTCATTTTCTGCTGCTATTTTTCTCATGATGGAGTGAAGCTGCTCGGTTTTTGAAATGTACTGCCCTATTAAGCTGTCATTCAGTGGGTTTCCAACTAACTGTTTATAGATCTCATTAGTCTCAACTTCTAATTTTTCCACCACTGTGTATATGTTACTTTTATCTTTTTTCCATTTCTTCAATGCAGTTTTAACTAATTTCAATTTGCATAAAAGCATGTGAAGAAGGTTTCCAGAGAACCGCGGCATCAAAGCATCATGCAGTGAAGAGTGGTATCCCACCTGAAGGTGCCAAGAGTTATTATACCTGAAAGGTACTCTAATTCTCTTTTGATAATGTAAGGTAAGATTGATAATGATAGGAGAATGATCACTCAAGGAGTGATGACCAAAATTAATTTGAAAGTGATAAAATTTATCCATCCATAAACTGTTAACAAAAACACGGTCAATTTTACTATGAATAGAGAAATTTTGACCACCACTCCAAGTAAAAAAGTTACCCATGAAATCTGGCTCCACTAGTTTAGAAGAGGAAATGCAGTCTATAATTCTTGATCACCCATCGAAGTTAAAAGACCATTGTTCATTCTATCATTAGGGGATAAAATAGCAATGAAGTCGCCCGCCACAATCCATGGGAAATTAACACTTTTATATTGTTTGGTAATATACTTCCATAGATCCATATGCTTTACTTCTTCATTGAAAGCGTAAACTATTGTGCAAAGAATATTAATTCCACTTACATTATGTAAAGTACAAGAAATGTATTGGCCATTAATGTGTAAAATGATATTCGACCATTGAATAGAGTCCCGTATGATAAGAATACGACTTTTCTGACCAAAAGATATATTATGAGCGTATTTCCAGTTTTTATTGATTTTTTTCATAAATCTACCAATATTATCAAGGGATAATTTATTTTCAAGAATGCCTAGAAAGGAAAATCTATTACTATTCATAATTTGCAATATTTCCAACCGCTTAACTGAGGAATTCACACCCCTGATGTTCCATATAAGGAACTCCATCTATAGATTATTGTCAGGACTACTACTTTCTTCAAAAGTAGTAGATGTTCCCTATGTCTTAGCATTTTTTGATTTTTGATTTTTACATTTCAGTTGATTAACTAAGCTGGCCCATGCAAGATTTTCAATTACATCAGATGTGTGAGTGGCTTTAAATTCGAAAGGAGCTTCCTTTGTCCTAGTTTTCCTAGTTGATCTTGATTTAGAGGTACATAAAAGCTCAGTAATCTGTTTAACTGTTGCAAAGCTCGGGGTTGGAGTCGGTAGAGCCTCAGGTATCTCCATTGGCTCGCTGACAAAATCCTTTGTATAGTTGTTAGATGTTTATATATCCATAGCAATTTTGTTAGACATGAGATTTTAATGCAAATTTGTATTAATAGTCGAACTTAAAAGACTTGACTAGACATTTTGCTGCTTATGAGTAATATCTTTTTTTGAAATTTCCTTTATGGCATCTGTTGTACTTTGATATTTAACACTTCTTGTTCTAGATTGTCTGAGGTCTTTTGTTCATCAATGATATCTGATTTCTGAACTAAACTATTATCCATATTGGCATCAATATTCATGTCTGAATTAATCTCTATATTGCTTGTCGTTGATTTCAGAGAAGTTATTTTAGGCATCCATACTTTGTTGAATTGGCAATGAACATCAGCATGTCCAAAACTTGAGCAATTTGAAAAAATAGAAGGTTTCCATTCATACGCTACTTCTTGCCATATGATTTCATCCTTCTCAGTTAGAATAGGGATTTTGTTTGGAAACTTAAAAGAATTATTAATTTCAATTAAAATCCCAGCGTATGCAATTTTTATAATACCTTCTGTGAATTTATCTAGTCTAATGGGAGATTCTAGTACTGAGGCAATACGACTAATCCCCTCTTTTGTCCAGTAATCAAGCGGTAAGTTGGGGAAACGAAACCAAATGGGAATAGAGTGAAAAAGTTATTTGTTGAGCAACATTCCAAGAGACAATCTCTTCATCATCATCAATTTTTTAACATAGTAGTAAGGACCTCCTTCCAATATCTTATCACAGTCTTGTTTTTTGCTAATTTTAATAACATAAAATCTGTTTTCCTTAGAATAAATAGAGAAGCCTCCATCTGGTTTCCAAACTCTATTAACGTAGTCTTTGAAATATGGGTAATATGGCTTAGGAATAACAATATAAGACTACAATGACATTATCCCATTGTTTTCTAGCATTCTGAACAACCTCAGCAGACATTTTGGCACATTGCATAGAATTAAATTCACTTGGTTGATAGAACTTTAACGAAATAGAGATTGGAATATTATTACCCTTTACAATTCATTCCATGCTCGAATAGACATGGTGGAAAAATTCCATTTATTGGCAGTAGATCTATTAGCAGATTGATTAGCTCAATCAATATTACTATTGGTGGAGGTGAAATTCTGATTTACGTTTTGATGAGAATGCGACGTAGAATTTTTATTCTGAGAATCAAGGGAGATGGGGTTAATGGATCGATTTGGTGAATAGGTTTTGATTGTCGTTTCCATTTACGAGAGAGAACCTGAGTAAAACCATATTCATTTATGGCAATGGAAATAGGAGATGTCAATGGAGGGAAACCAGGAGGAGGATCTGAAAGACAGGAAGGCGGTTCAGGAGGAGGCGAAACTTGATGGTTGACAGAGGCATAAGAAAACATAATGGAAAAAGAGAGACACGGTCAGCACGTGGAGACCAGGGTAGGCAATGGAGGGAGACTGGCGGCGGTCAGTCAGGTTGGAAACGTCGGACCAGACAAGGGGAAATCAAGCGGCGGCTCACATTAGGGTTTGCAGACCTTAATATAAATAGATTACAAAGTATTAATGTACTTTACATAAATAATTTAAAAAACATGAATTTAGTTAATGCATATAATTGCTAAAATAAAGATATTATGAAATACAAAATTAAATGAGTCAAATTGACCATTAAAAAGATTTGCTTTGTTGTATATTTCTAAAATCAAATAATTTAATGCTAAAACAATATGCATTTTTTTCTCATTTTGTATTGATATTATGATTTCCCATTTCCACCAAATATTATGCCTTTTCTCTCCCTTCATACTTCTAATATATTTTAATGGTATTCTGTTTAAAGGACAATTTGTGACCTTTATTAATCTTTAGGCCATAAACTTTATAATTTAACCACAATGATAAAATCTTCTCTTTTATATTCTCCAGGCGATGACCTTCTTCTCACCCTTATCACCTAACATCGTATGGGTCTCCACTAGACCCGACGCCACTTTCTACACTACCGCTTCCCTACAGCTACCAACCTTTGTCCACCAACTATTTCCACCCTCTAGCCATTGCCCGCCGACTAAAACCCAAGTTTCTACAATGTCGCCTAAGAACTGCGCGGTGAGAAACCTAGTGCATCTCAATGCATAATGTGCCACTAACAGTTGTACAATCTCAACCCTTCAGCCACTATTGACATAATTTTCCTCTTTTCCTTGCCATAATTTCGCATCATATATTGATGACAACAAATAATAGCAACATATAAGAAAATGATACCGTATAGTATAGTTATATTTTTTTTAATAGTATCAGTTACAGAAATGATATTGTATGGTAGCATCATAAAAAATTAATTCAACAAAGTGACCATGCCTTCAAAATTAACATGTATAAAGTGCTACTGCATGGTAGAATAATAGGGAAATGGTTCAAAATATTATAAAAAAATGGTTTTCAATTTTTGAGAAAATTTCTACACAAAAACAATGTGGAAAAAATCACCCTTTCATTAAAAACAATGTAAAAATATTGTAAAATTTAAAACGATACTAAATGCTACTGCGAAGTAGCAATGTAACATCATTTAAAAATGCTACTGCAACTAATAAAATGATACCGCAAAACGACGAAGTACACATATTTTATCTAAAAATGTTACCGTAACTCATAAAATGCTACAACAACACAGAATTTTGAGTAGAAATATACATTGTTAATTTTTCTAGCAAAAAACATAAAAGTATACTATATAATATCATTACTAGATGATAAGCTTCTTCTTCCCTAATTTAAGACTACTTCATAACCACCATCACCACATCATCAAAAAACCTATAATTGACAGCTTATATACCATTGTCAAGAAATCATGACTATTGAGACGCTCAAGCTTTCAATTCTAGTATAAACATGATACTTCAAAATTTTAGTGTGAGCTAAAATATACAAACTTCATATACAAATGTCATTATAATACATAAAACGTTACTCTAATTCACAATATGTCTACAAAATAACATTATAAGCAGAAATATGTATGATTATTATTATTATTTAAAAAAAAGCATAACATAATGCAATTTAGTATGATTATTAACCGTTATACTATTCCTTCTAGTTTAAATGTACTCCTTTGTAATCACAAACATTCGATCACCTTCACAAAATGAAATGCCATAAATAAACATTACAAACAAAGTAATACACACTTCATTTAAAAATGCTAATACAATTATAAAATGCTACAATTCATAAAACCTACTATAAAATAACATTATGAACAAAAATAGACATGCTTAATTTATAAATGCAAATAGAATACATAGAATGCTATTACAATTCATAAATTGCTACTATAAAATAGTATTAGGAGCATAATTGTACATAATTATTTTTATTTCAAAAAAAAGGATACTATACAGTATCATTACAATCTGTTATGTTCTTCTTACCTAATTTACCATTGCGCCTTCACAAACCACATCCACCTCTAATAAGCGCTCGTCCATACATGGGAAAACTCCCATTCTTTAACACCACTAGAACCGTCCCTTCTTCAGCCTTAGTCATCACCATTAAAGTCATCCTCTTCAAAACTCGCGTCATTCTTCTATGCCTTAACCACCCCTCCATCGTCATCGTTGACTACAACCCCTAACTGCCACTCAATCTCACCGATGCTACACCAGTGTTGTCAACCTATTTAGATCTCACGATTATCATGAAAGACGTCGCGGCCTTCGTACAAACATTATGAACTTTATTTTCCAAAAATCTTTGTCATTAGCATTGAAAAATAAAGCGGTTCACCCTAAAATCAAAATAAACTTGAAATCTATCATTTTAACGATTTTTCTACATGTTTTAACCCATTTACTGCTCCTTTGCAAATATAATGATTCTTTCTCTTTTTCCTCATCATCTTTATAATGTACTCTTATATATGTGTGTGTGTGAGCACGCGCGTGTGCGCATGGATTTGTGCATGCGTACGTGCGCACACGTACAGGCTCAACCCAAGATCAAAGCAACTAAGACATTAGTCTAGGGCAACGCAGAGGAAAGGGGTAACAATTTTTCATTCTCAATCTCAACTTGCACCTCTCGCATGTAACCACGCGCAGCCACCTATGCTTGCTCTTCTCATGCGCAACCATGCCCCGGCCTCCCGTGCAATGCTTCTCTCACACGTGACCACGCCTAGCATCCCACGCTTCAACTACAGCCGCCGTTCTCAATTTCACGACCCATCGCTGCCCTAATTTTAAGATGTAACCCCAATTTACGAAAGGGGAATTTCACTAGAAGGACAAACTTTGCGGTCCAATTAGTATTTAGGACACATGTCCATAGAAATTAATTTCAAGACCAAAATCTGTAGAATAATTACTTTTAAGGACAAAGTCAGTAGTCCAATTACTTTCAAGTGCATAATTTCATAGTTTTTAAGCCTTAGAAACTAATTATTTTGCATTTTGTCCTTAAAAGTAATTATTTCAGCTGTGTGTCCTAGAAACTAAATACGCTTGCTAAAGAGGCCCTTGTGGCTAATTTCCACTTTACGAAATGTTGTTGCCCTAATTTCAATTTTATGATGTTGCCCTATTTTAGTGTGTTGTGCTACTACCTTAGTCATTGATTTGAGGTGTAATTATTATTACCGGTTCCTAAAATGTAGCATGTTTTTTTTAATTGATTTACTGTAAAACTATAAATTAGTTCATTGAAAATGAATATGATAAAGTTGTGATTGAGTAAATCAGTAAAATAGAATTGATTTGAAAAGCATTAAATTATGAACGACGTTGATTTCATTCTTTTTTCGGATGAATTAAATTATGATTGAATTAAATAGAATTAAATTGATTTCATTCTTTTTGTGAATGAATTAAATTTTGGAAATGAATAGCATTGATTTCGTTCTTTTTTGAAAGAATAAAAATTACGATTAGTTAATAGAACTGAGTTGAAAAGAATTAAAGTGTTGAAATGCAAATATATTTTTGTTAATAATATTGTGTTGTATTTTGCATTTGAGATAGGGTTCGAAAACAAAATTATAGCTAGCAAAATAGGAGGAGAAAATAATGCAAAGATGGAGAAGCAAAATCATTAGTAAACTCAATTTCAAATTATGTGACGTAAGACAAAATAAATTTCAAACTTCAAAATTAAGTCAAGTTAAAGAAATTTATTTTGAGCATGACGATATTGATTTTAATAAGGAGATCAATAATGATAAAGAGCCTACAAATGAGAATGTTGAAATATAAATTGAAGATCAACATGCTATAAAAGTAGCGGACAAGAAGAATAATGTAGATGTTGATGACAATGACGAAGTTGTTGAGGGTGTAGCTGTACTTAATCATGAAAAGGATGTTGATATAAATTACGATTCGACACTATAAGGGAAATTACTGTTACGAAAAGAATTATGCTAATTCAACACGGCCTATCAAAATTGTAAAAGAAAACAATATGTTCCCAAGAACTAGATTAATGGTAGACCTTTTTCTTCTAAACATTACATTGAGGGCTATCCACGTAGAGAAGTGCATGAAAGAAAATGGCGTATGTATTCGGATGAATGTGACAAAGTCTATTTTTTTAATGCTATTTAAGCATACACAAAAGACATCCAAATTAGCCGATAAAGGAATTTATGATTGGCATAATTTATCTACTAAACAAAAGAGAGCACGAAAGTAATCCATTCCAAAATGAAGATCTAATCAAATGGGTGGATTTTCATTTTGGTTTCTACAAAAGGCAATAATCGATAAACTAATGGAAGCTCAAATTGATCAAGAGAAATAATGTTGAAAAAAATTACTTTTACGCATAATTGGTGTTGTCAAAACACTTTCATAAAATAATTTACTGTTTCATGGATCAAATGAGAAAATTTTTAAGAAAAATAATGGATTATGATTTTTGAACTTGGTTTATTATTGTTAACAAGTGTCGATCTCAAGGACAGAACTAGCGACCTTTAATCTTGTAGCCTCATAAATAATGGACTATTTTGTCAACTTACAGAATTTGTAGCAAGTTTGATCCAATTATGGAAGATCATCGTAGATGGATGGTAAATAATGAAATCAATAATCATTATGTAAGTCACAAAATTCAAAATAAATTGATAAGTTTGTTAGTTAACAAGAAAAGTAGCAACACTATAAGGACTAAGAAAGTAAAATACTTCTCTATCATGTTTGCACCTCGAATTTGAGCCATAAGGAGAAAATGTCCATTATTATAAAATGTAGGAATGTTGATGATGCAACGATATCAAGGTGGAAGAAAATTTTCTTAGATTTATCACGATGGACAATACATTAGGGCTTGGTCTTTTAAAATAACTTGAAAATATTTTGATTGACCTTAAACTTAATATTAATGATGTGAGAGGACAAGGATATGAAAATGGTTCGTATATGAAAGGTAACGATAGTATATAAACTTTTTCTTAAACTTTATTTTAATTTATTGACAATAGCATATGTTGACGATATTTTTCACCAACTTCGAAGTTATGATAATGCATTATGAAGAGAAAATATTACTTGCTAACCACTAAGCTTAATGATGGAAAAATGAGGGAAAAGAGCATTTAAAGGAAAATAAACAAGAAACGAAGTGGTTTGCAAACTACCTATGTCTCTGTGAAGTTCTCATACTATATGTTTGTCTTATAATTACGAGGAATCATAAGAGAATAATAAGAAAAATAATTCATCTAAGGCAGGTGAAGCTGTCAATCTTAAGAAGTCAGTGTATTAAGAGATTTCATTGGCGGATCACAAGTTCCAACCTCCTTCACCATTAATTGCCACACTTCCTTTATCGCCGTCAGCCTCTATCCCATCTTCAGCACTCACGTACATCAACAGCTCCATCAATCATCGTTATCACCAGCCCAGGCACCATACTTCCTTGTCACGACCATCCCAAGGTCGCGATGCCAAAAACCACAGCCGTCATCCAAGCTTCTAAGTCGATCGCCGTCCTACCCTAGCATGACTTTATTGTTGAATATGCGATTATATGATTTTTTGTTTGATGATAATAAACATATATATATTCGTGTAAATGTATTTGTTAATGTACTATTTTATTTTTTCATAGATTAAATAAATATTTGCTGAATAAAATTAAATAACACAGAATTTGAATTCAAACAGAAATTTTATTCAAACCAATATTTATTACAATTTTGAATAGTATAAATTCAAACTCTCACTATACATATACAACTTTGATTACAATACAAATTCAATTACATCACAATCTCACTTTTACATCTGACCTCACTACATACCACTCATTCACTCAACTCGTATTTCATCTTCAACTTTATTCCAATGTGAATCCGGCATCTGAGAAATCTGCAAAAATAATTTTTGACGCAGTAAAATTGAAAAGGAAATATTTTTGCAGTATAAAATAAAATGTGAATTTTGAAAAGAATATTTGCCTCGGTTATTTGGGTTGTTCCTCATCGTTTAATTTTGAATCAATCATACACGAACAATTTGCGACATACACAGTATATCACTGTATATGCCACAAGGCCGTGCACACCGAAATATACACTTGATTGATTTACAGGGACAAGTGAGCACAGGTCAAACCCAAATTATCGGATTCAACTCAAGTGCAATAAAATAATGTCGCAATTTTCAGCACAAGGTCAAATCCGAGCTGCAAGCTAGATTCACTCAGGTGTAATTCGAAAAACAAACAAAATGCAAAGGTCAAGTCACTGCTATCATGACTCAACTCAATGCAACGTGACAATACAGTCTCAAGTGAAAGTGCTCGATCAATATGAAAAAGGGCAGTGGACAGGACAAGTGACTGCAACAATCAAATGAAGACAGCAAGTACAACTGAAATAAAAACTATATCAAACAGTGACAATGTGGATGCAACAGATGTATGGGGCAATGCATAAGCAAAGGCTAAGGCATAGTGCACCAAAGGAATAGCAACAATGCACAAAGGCTACAGCAACTTGACACAGTTACAAGACTAGTGAACTGCAAGTGTCGACCAGGCAGCAAGTGAACATATAAATAGTGACATGATGAAGCAGTACAAACTCAAATGAGTGAGTGCACTAGAATTATGGAAACACAGCAACAAAGGCCAGGCAGCAAGCATTCATGAAACAAAAGTGCTAACTGACTCGAATATCACAAACATATATATATACATACATATGTATATACACATGTATACATACATGTAGTAAATATGATAACGCAGCAAAACCAAAATGGACAGCAGCTACAACACATCAAATGAAACAATACCAGCATAAGCAAGTGACACAGCTAGTCCAAACAAGTATACATGTATCAGAGAGTATATGCAAAGTCAAGGCAACATGAAGTGAATCACAAACCAAAGGCGTGACATGACCAACAGGTACACATAATGCAACAGTGGACAGAGTCACATATGCAAGGGTCAAGCAAATGATACATGCAAACAAAACAATGGCACTCCAGAGCAACATAAATGACACGGTACAAAACAAAAATGCAATGCTCAAAGACTCAGCAATCAAGTGACACAGCAATGCTCAAAGACTCAGCAATCAAGTGACTCGGCAATCAAAGACTCCGCAATGCTAAGTACACAAGTGACACAGCAACAATAAAAACAAAGAACAAAGCATCATGTGTAGAACAACATTCAAACTCCATCACTATATCAAATAGAATTATGAAGAAAGTCCTGTTAAATGAAGACTCTTCTGAAATCAAGACAAATGGGGTACCTAACAGCAAGTCACGTAAAAGAAAGCGCGAAAAGGGAAAAAGAATAAGACTGCTTACTGCAGCATCTACAAACCAACATGATCGCAAAAGCATTTTATCTTAGTTGTTACAGAAAGGAATAATACCACTAAAACAAAAGGTAAACTACAAACTGTAGATACGAAGTCAAATGCAAATCAAGCCGTGGTGGCCACGAAATTCAACAGTGCCGTGATAATCAAGGTCAATGAAGTTTTAACTCAAACCGTGAGCTACTGACAAAAGTTTCGAACCAAAAATGAGGCCGCAGGTGTTTTCAAACCAAAACAGTGATGAAGACACAGAGAAGAACCAGAAATTCACAAAGCATTTTAAGAAATCAAAATGGCCGAAGTAAACATGATCAGTGTCAAGGCCGAAGTCATCAGAAAAACAAAGTTGAATTCACAAATCAACATCGAAGTTGACCAAGTCATAAATCAAGTATGTGTAAAAATGGAAAAAGCCAAAAATCAAATCCAAATAAAATAGGAAAGTAGCTGCCGTAACGATCAAGGAAGGATTGAACGGTTTCAAGCTAAAACCGTGACAGTGAAGTAAAGGAAATAGACGATATGAACAATTCAGAATATATCCAAAGCATTAAAACAAAATCAAATGGCTGAAAATACTCAAGTGACGAATTCAATCAAATGGATACGAACAAAGATTTAAGGGCATCGATTTATATATAAACAACATCATCGGCAGTTCCACGATATAGAGTTCAAGCATTGAAACCGGAAATCAAAAAGAGAAATTCACATACCAAATCAAAGCCGAACTCGATCAAGGAGGAAGAGCCGTGAACAATTCTATCGAAGCAGAAACTAACTCGATAAAGGAGCCGAAATCATCTCAAGAAACGATCGACCAATAGACCAAGAAAATCGAATTCGATCGAGAATTTACAGTCGCGATCTTCAAAAATTCTGAAAGCCCTAATTTCTGTAGAAAGAGGTACGAGCAGCCATCATCTCAAAAAGGGGATCGGGCCGAAGAAATTAAAAAGGAGACGGTCCGTATAAAATAAAAGGAAGGCCGACCCTTTTTTTTTAATTAGTGTTTTTTATCTGTCTTTTGTTTTTAAATTGCTTTTAAATTTTTTAAACCGTTGTAATCATTCGTCGTGTGACTAGGGCACAAACTATGTTGTGTAGTTTGAAAATTCGCAACTCAGTGGCTGAGTTGTGGCAGGGTTTTGAGCGTAGAGTTAGGTTAGTCTGTAGTGGGTGTCGCGAGTTTACGTGTGTAAGCGTGTGACTACTTAATTTCTAATAGAAACCTTGGAGGCAGCACGTAGGCAGGGTTTTGCCGAAGCTGGGTAAATTCTGTGTCGTTCTATTTCTGCATTTTATTCTATTATTATCTGTGCTGCTATTATTCTATGATCTGTGTTAAAATTATTCTAAAAGCTTCTGCAATTTATTTTTAAAATTAATACTGTCACCCTATTCACCCCCCCCCCCTCTAGGGTGAAATCGATCCTACAAGTGCTATCAGAGCTAGGAATAGAAGTCGGTTTTTGGTTTTAAAAATTTGATTTTTTTTTAAAAATCAATTTTTGTTTTAGAAAAAAGTTGAATTTTTAAAATGGCTTCTTTTAATAATGCTTTTGTTGAGGGTCAGTCCATAGTTAGACCACCAAAGTTCAATGGTGAATACGCCTACTGGAAAAATAGAATGAAATTTTTTCTGAAAACCATTGACGCTTGGAACATTGTTAAGACAGGTTATAGAGCACCAACTATAATTGTAGATAATCAGGAAATAGATAAACCAATGGATCAATGGACAGAGCTAGAAAATAAATTACAAAATGCTAATGCTAGAGCTATGAGTTCTATTATCTATTCATTGGATCAATTTGAATTTAATCGTGTCTCACATTGTCTAACTGCGCAGGAAATATGGAACACACTAGAATTGACTCACGAAGAACATCTCAAGTCAAAGAATCTCACCTTGGCATGCTAAGCACCGAATACGAGAATTTCACAATGGCAAAGAAAGAAAATGTCAAAGAGATGCATGGACGACTTTCCAATATCGTATACAAATCAAAAGCTCTTAGAAAATCATATATAGAGTTGGAGATAGTCCGAAAAATCCTCAGAGTCCTTCCACGAAGTTTTGAAGCCAAAGTGACTGTCATTCAAGAATCAAAAGATTTGAAATAAATGAAAGTCGAAGAACTCATCGGAAATCTCAACGCTTATGAGCTAGAAATGAAATTCAAGGAAGAGCATGAAGAAGGTGATACTCGAAAGAAATCAATAGCTCTTAAAGGAACAACAGAAAGTGATGGTGATGATGATGACGGAGCAGCAAAATTGGAGCTGATAATAAAGAAAGTCAAAAGGTGGAATTAAAATACGGAAATCCAGCTCTAAGTCGAAAATTGAAAAGCAGAATAAATAAAACATTAGACAATCCAAAAGAACCGAATATCATCTGTCATAAGTGCAACCAACCCGGACACATCAAGCCCAATTGTCCTCAAAATCGACACGACTTTGAAAAGAAATCAAAATGGAGAAGTTTTGCAGCCACGTGGAATACAAGTGATGAAGATAATCAAAGTACTAACAGTGAGAGTGAGAAAGCAGACATGTGTCTTCATGGTGAAATAACCGACAGTGATGATGACGAGCCAAGTGAGGTATCAAAACTTTCTCATTTAGAATTGCTTATATATTTCCACGAAGTGAATGGCTGTTTTGAACGACTTAGGAAGAAGTATGCCAAACTTGAATCACAAAAAGATATTTTGATAGATTTAAATAAACAACTTGACCAATTAGTTAAAACCTATCAAAGCAGAATTCCTAAGTGTGATAAGTGTCCAACATTTAAAGAAGAAATTAAAAAATCAGAAATTAATGTAAAATCTCTTGAAAATGAAATTCTGATTTTGAAAGAGAATGAAAATACTAGGAGAGAGAATTCTATTAAAAAGTGCACACAATTGTTAAATGAAAATGAATCTCTCAAAACACAAGTCCAACAATTGTCAACAACTTTAGACAAATTTTCAAAAAGTGAAAAATCGTTGAATATGCTATTAGGAAAGCAAAGTGTTAATACGGTTAGACATGGACTTGGATATAATCAATCCGAAAATGTTGAAAGCAATATTAATCAAGAAAATTCTATGTGCACAATTTGTAGAAAATATGGACACAATCACAATAATTGTTGGTATAGACCCAAACATGTAAAAACTATACCAATTTGGGTTCCAAAAGGCACAAATATAAAATCCCTCAAAGTTAAATAAATTTGGGTGCTAAAAGAAACATATATAAATAGTTTTGGGTCTCAACAAAATTATTTTTCAAAATATTCTGCCACTAACAATCGTGGACCTATAAAAACAAATAGGTCACAAAAATCTTTTCCCATGTAGGTGTGGTGGCAGGCTAAGGAACAACAATAGTGCTACTTGGATTCTGGCTGTTCCAAGGACACAACAAGCGACAAAGCAAAGTTCCTTAGCCTAGTATAAAGGTGACAGAATCACAATGGACAACAATGAAAAGTATCGTAAAGGTAAAACAGGTAATGGAATATTTATTTGAACGATATATTAAATGTGATAATCTGCACCGTAATCTAAGTCAAATCAGCCAATATTGAGATAATAAAAAGATGATGATTTTGATTCTGACTTATACAAAATAGTTGGCCAATTATATTCTTATGCCAAAAACACTATAAAAATCTCTAGATTCTTTGAATTACTTCATATATAAGTTTAGACTAAAAATAGTGTTTTGTTGGATGATAATACATTTGGTTTTAATATGGCTAACACTATTCACGGTTTTTGATCATTTACACGGCTTCAATTCAAATTCAAGAGAATGTCATTTAAATTGCTATTAAAATTGAGATATATTGTTGCATACTTCATTGTCTGGTCTACCAAATTCAATTAATGATAATTTTGAGTGAAAGAGAAATTCAGATGCAGATTACACTGGTAATCTAGTTGATAGAAAAATTACTAGTTGAACGTGATTTTTGTTGAGACATTTAGTAACTACATCGTTTTTCAAAGAAAATATCTGCATATTTTTCAATTCAAATAATTTTCAATAGCATAAATTTTTCTCATATAACCCCTTCGAGAAAATCATTTTTGACCATATTTTCAAATTAGTCATTTTGAAAAAATTAATTTTATTTGATTTTAAATGACAATTTTGATTGATCCGACTCCCTACTAATTATCAAAAAGATAAATAATGATTGAATAGGTGATGAGTGTTGATATTTATCATACATTACTCAAGTCAATATATTTAGAAAATTTCTTTAGAAATTCAAACAAGAGTTATAAAAACTTTTGTTAGGTAAAGATACCATGACCATTTCTATTTCTATCATATTTCTATCGACCATCACTCATCAAAAATTCAATATAGTTTGTCAATATGTGGTACTTTAAACAGGAATCATTCGTTTTTCATTTTATAATAAAATAAAATCCAAAGTATTCACTCTCATTTAAAAGTCCTAACAGTTATGCATAGGTGAATTACTTGGAATTTGTTATGTGCTTCCATGCTCATTTAAAAGTCCTCATGGTTATGCATGTATGGAACACATATCAAAATTGATTTATTAAATAAACAAGTTGATTCTAATGCCATTTAAAAGTCCTCACGGTTATGCGTGATTAGAAGATACTTGAATTCATTTTTAAAATTAAATTGGAATACTGCTAATCTCATTTAAAAGTCCTAACGGTTATGCATGATTAGTAGATATTCAAATTCCTGATATAAATGTACCACAAACAGATACAACTGTATGGTTTTATATGATGACATCATTTCCATTATTTCTAAAAGTGGAATATGCGCCTAACAAGGGTAGTTATGATTTTTGTTTGATTTTTTTATTGAATTTTAATATTTGTATTCAATTGAGTTTAATGTTGAATTAATATCGATCATTTATCTCTATTTTCTCTAACACTATTACTCTTATGCTGATAACAAAAGGGGGAGAGAAAAGTTAAGATTTTGTAAAATAAAATCAAGCAAAGGTCAAATATTTTCCATTTGCATCTAGGCTCATTTGCATATTTTTATTTGTATGCATATATGTAGGGGAAGCGTTGTGTAGATAGGAAGCATTTAAATAGGGGGAGCAATTAGAGTATATCTATGATCAAATACATTTAACATATTATTCAAAATCTTAAATATATGTTTGTTATCATCAAAAGGGGGAGATTGTTGAATCTGCAATTATATGATTTTTGTTTGATGATAATAAATATATATATTCATGTAAATGTATTTGTTAATGTACTATTTTATTTTTTCATAGATTAAATAAATATTTGCTGAATAAAATTAAATAACATAGAATTTGAATTCAAACAGAAATTTTATTCAAACCAATATTTATTACAATTTTGAATAGTACAAATTCAAACTCTCACTATACATATACAACTTTGATTACAATACAAATTCAATTACATCACAATCTCACTTTTACATCTGACCTCACTACATATCACTCATTCACTCAACTCGTATTTTATCTTCAACTTTATTCCAATGTGAATCCGGCATATGAGAAATCTGCAAAAATAATTTTTGACGCGGTAAAATTGAAAAGGAAATATTTTTGCAGTATAAAATAAAATGTGAATTTTGATAATATTTGCCTAAGTTATTTGGGTTGTTCGTCACCATTTAATTTTGAATCCATCATACATGAACAACTTGTGACATACACAATATATAACTGTATATGTCACAAGGCCGTGCACATCGAAATATACACTTGATTGATTTACTGGGACAAGTGAGCACAGGTCAAACCCAAATTATCGGATTCAACTCAAGTGCAATAAAACAATGTCTCAATTTTCCGCACAAGGTCAAATCCGAGCTGCAAGCTGGATTCAACTCAGGTGTAATTCGAAAAACAAACAAAATGCAAAGATCAAGTCACTGCTATCATGACTCAACTCAATGCAACGTGACAATACAGTCTCAAGTGAAAGTGCTCGATCAATATGAAAAAGGGCAGTGGACATGACAAGTGACTGCAATAACCAAATGAAGACATCAAGTACAACTGAAATGCAAACTATATCAAACAGTGGCAATGTGGATGCAACAGATGTATGGGGCAATGCACAAGCAAGGCTAACGCATAGTGCACCAAAGGAATAGCAACAATGCACAAAGGCTACAGCAACTTGATACAATTACAAGACTAGTGAACTGCAAGTGTCGACCAGGCAGCAAGTGAACATATAAATAGTGACATGATGAAGCAGTACAAACTCAAATGAGTGAGTGCACTAGAATTATGGCAACACGGCAACAAAGGCCAGGCATCAAGCATTCATTAAACAAAAATGCTAACTGACTCGAATATCACAAACATACATACACACACACACACATGTATATACACATGTATACATACATGTAGTAAATATGATAGCATAGCAAAACCAAAATGGACAGCAGCTACAACACATCAAATGAAACAGTACCAGCATAAGCAAGTGACATAGCTAGTCCAAACAAGTATACATGTATCAGAGAGTATATGCAGAGTCAAGGCAACATGAAGTGAATCACAAACCAAAGGAGTGACATGACCAACAGGTACACATAATGCAACAGTGGACAGAGTCACATATGCAAGGGTCAAGCAAATGATACATGCAAACAAAACAATGGCACTCCATAGCGACATAAATGACACAGTACAAAACAAAAATGCAATGCTCAAAGACTCAGCAGTCAAATGACACGGCAATGCTCAACGACTCAGCAACCAAGTGACTCAGCAATCAAGTGACTTAGCAATGCTAAGTACACAAGTGACACAGCAACAATAAAAATAAAGAACAAAGCATCATGTGTAGAACAACATTCAAACGCCATCACTATATCAAATAAAATTATGAAGAAAGTCCTGTTAAATGAAGACTCTTCTGAAATCAAGACAAATGGGATACCTAACAGCAAGTCACTTAAAAGAAAGCGCGAAAAGGGAAAAAGAATAAGACTGCTTACTGCAGCATCTACAAACCAACATGATCGCAAAAGCATTTTATCTTGGTTGTTACAGAAAGGAATAATACCGCTGAACTAAAAGGTAAACTACAAGCTGCAGATACGAAGTCAAATGCAAATCAAACCGTGGTGGCCACGAAATTCAACAGTGTCGTGATAATCAAGGTCAATGGAGTTTCAACTCAAAACCGTGAGCTACTGACAAAACTTTCGAACCAAAAATAAGGCCGCAGGTGTTTTCAAACCAAAACAGTGATGAAGACACAGAGAAGAACCAGAAATTCACAAAGAATTTTAAAAAATCAAAATGGCCGAAGTAAACACGATCAGTGTCAAGGCTGAAGTCATCTGAAAAACGAAGTTGAATTCACAAATCAACATCGAAGTTGACGAAGTCATAAATCAAGTATGTGTAAAAATGGAAAAAGTCAAAAATCAAATCCAAATAAAATAGGAAAGTAGCTGCCGTAACGATCAAGGAAGGATCGAATGGTTTCAAGCTAAAACCGTGGCAGTGAAGTAAAGGAAATAGACGATATGAACAAGTCAGAATATATCCAAAGCATTAAAACAAAATCAAATGGCCGAAAATACTCAAGTGACGAATTCAATCAAATGGATACGAACAAAGATTCAAGGGCATCGATTTATATATAAACAACATCATCGGCAGTTCCACGATATAGAGTTAAAGCATTGAAACCAGAAATCAAAAAGAGAAATTCACATACCAAATCAAAGCCGAACTCGATCAAGGAGGAAGAGCCGTGAACAATTCTATCGAAGCAGAAACTAACTCGATAAAGGAGCCAAAATCATCTCAAGAAATGATCGACCAATAGACCAAGCAAATCGAATTCGATCGAGAATTTACAGTCGCGATCTTCAAAAATTCTGAAAGCCCTAATTTCTGTAGAAAGAGGTACGAGCAGCCATCATCTCAAAAAGGGGATCGGGTGGAAGAAATTAAAAAGCAGATGGTCCGTATAAAATAAAAAGAAGGCCGACCCTTTTGTTTTTTAATTAGGGTTTTTTATTTGTCTTTTGTTTTTAAATTGCTTTTAAATTTTTTAAACCATTGTAATCATTAGTCGTGTGACTAGCGCACAAACTACGTGGCGTAATTTGAGAATTCGCAACTCAGTGGCTGAGTTGTGGCAGGGTTTGAGCGTAGAGTTAGGTTAGTCAGTAGCGGGTGTCACGAGTTTACGTGTGTAAGTGTGTGACTACTTAATTTCTGATAAAACCTTGGGGGCAGCACATAGGCAGGGTTTTGCCGAAGCTGGGTAAATTCTGTGTCGTTCTATTTCTGCATTTTATTCTACTATAATCTGTGCTGCTATTATTCTGTGATCTGTGTTAAAATTATTCTAAAAGCTTCCGCAATTAATTTTTAAAATTAACACTGTCACCATGTTCACTCCCCCTCTAGGGTGAAATTGATCCTACATTTATTTCTTTATTTTTTCCTTCTATCGCGATTTTGGATTCGAAATTCTAGAAATTGGGGCCTAGGGCAATACAACTTGGGTATGGAAATATATGGGTTTGGGTTTTGGATAAATAAAGTGGTATGGGCTTGGGCTTGCATATTAGGCTCTTTTAATTTATTTAACCTTTCAATTTATTTGTAATTAAATTCTAGTCTGATTTACATTTCATTTTACAAGGTATATTTCAATAATTGGACAATTTTTTTAATTCAAACTTATTTATTTTTAGTTAATTACACATTGTACTAATGTAAATTAAATTTATTAATTCAATTCAGTTTATTAAAGTGAAAGATTTTATTAAATAGGTTTCAAACAAGTAAAAATTTGTTTTCAAAATAATAATTATTATACATCGACAATGGCGATTTCATATTTTGAAAAATTGATGCCCTAGATCGTTTATTATATTACTTCCTGCTTTTTGCATTTTCTCATTCATTCTCTTCGCCCCATAGATCAGATTTCATCCTGCCCTTTCCTGGTCATCAGGAGCTTTGTCTTTTCCTTAGCAGTCGCTTTTCACATTCGATTTGACTTGTTTCCATGCCTTTCATTTTTCTGGTCGCCAAGCCTGCGTCCATGGTGGCTTTAGATATCTCCGATTTCCCTCCTTTGCCTACTGTTGCATTTACATCTACTCCTAATTTGTGTTTGCGGACCAAGCAGGTCGTTTCATGTGAATTTTGGGGTCTGGCGTGCATTTGGCTCTTTATGCCCCCCAATGTGATCTTGGTTTGGTTGTAGGTTGCCTTTTATTGAGTGTTGTAGATGTTATGGTGGTTGATTTTTGGGCTCAAGCAAATGCGGGGCTGCATTCCACCTCCTCCGTTGTTTAACACTCGATGGTAATACCAGACCTCGCTTTTTTTGCTGAAAACAATTCATGTTCTGACAGTGCTTTTTGATAGCATTAGGGTTTCCCTAGAGGTAATTCTGTAATTTGCTACATATATCTATCTCGATAACCAATCTTGTTCAAAGATAAAGGTGTTTTCCTTCTATTATATACTTGATATAATGTGTTATATTAATTAATTTAATTAAAAGTATCTTTAATTGAAAATCCATATATTGTATATTTCGGCATAGTAGTTACAAAGTATTGTAACCATGAGAAATTTAGCATAATGAAGAAACAAATATACCATTCTAAATCTTCCTAATCAAGATGCATCGAGATTCGAGACTGGATATCGATGTATCCATTGTACTAGAGTAGGTAACACTCTCCGAATATTAGGCAGTGTATTACTCATGACTGCTGGGGGTACCTAAGGTTTACGCACTGATAGTTATTGGATAACTATGAAACAACTCACTCGATAGTTTTCTGCTGATTAATATAAATAAGATCAAACAGAGAATATCGATGTGAGTGATTTATATAGTTCTCTTGACTTGAGCATACTATGGATCTTTGGTATGAAAGCTTCGCTTTGACTATAGTTAAATCATGGCACAAAGTCTATTGAGTGACTATAGTTGGGTCAAGTGGAAGTATTGAAAGCGAAGCACTATTCGAGAGAGGATTTGTCTCCTCGGTTATATGGCATTAGTACCATGGTGAACTCAAGTCAACTTAAAATCAAAGTCTTTGGCCAGAGTAGTTCGACGAATAATAATTATTACTGCTGAACCAAGGACTTTGTGTTTGGATTATAGAGTTGAATATGGACGATATTGAAATTTCGACCATTACCAAATTCCATAAGTCCAAAGTGATATAGTTTTGACGAAGAGAATTGATATAAATAAATGTCACAATCAGGCAACGCTTAATAATATAAAACTGAATTTCACTGAAACTAAGTAAGCGATAAACTTGGTCAACACATTACACTAGCTACTAAATGATGTGTGAACATTAGCATTCGAATAGTTCGATGTTAATCGCTAAATGAATTTACACCTAACGAGTCACAAAACTAGAATAATGAATTCTCTTTAGACCAAGCGATTGAATTAGTTTATAATTGTTATAAATTAATTAAATTAATTAATATTTATGAAATATTAATTATAAAATTTTGAATATGGTTTGACGAATAAATATTATTGTATATATGTATAATAATTATAAATATATATTGATCGGTAAGCGATATCGACAAGTAGTTAAATTAGGTTTAATTAATAATATTGGATTTAATTGGATATTAACCCATGATGTTAAGATATTATTCTACAATAATAGGGCTTGTAGGAGGCGGCTAAAAAAGCTAGAGGGATTTAGTGATGGATGGTTGAGATTCGATGAGAAATCGTATGAGATGTGATCCATATTTCTCTCTATTTCTATTACTATGGAAGGGCACCTAACCTAATGCAAAATAGAATATATTTTTTGGCTGCCATTTTGCCTTCATTATTGGCCAATATTATCAACAAGGAGCTCCGATAAATTCAACTCAAATCAATTTAAAAGGCGATAGTTATTTGACAGCTAAAAGTCTACTATTCAAGGATTAACAATCTGCCGAATCGAGAAGAATTCAAATGAAGGAGAACTCGTTTTTACAAGGTGTGCTTTAAGACATTAGTTTTAGGTACGTATTTACTATACTGTATATTTTATAATTTCTGGATAACATTATATTATTTATGTGTGTGTATATGTATATATATCATTATTATTGCTAATTAGGTGATATATATATATATCATCAATGTTATCACATATTAGATTGGTTATATGTATGTTTTAGTTTATTTACAAAACCATTTTTTTATATAGATCCATAGCACATAGTCAAATAAATTTTATTCTAATTATTATTATTTTATTATTATTATATATATATATATATTTAAAACCATGAGTATTAGGTATGTATTTATATGTTTCAATATATTACCCAATTTTTAATTACATGACTTGTATTTAATTATATCATCATATTATGTTAATCGTTGAAACTATATTTTATAAATGCATATCTACATAGATTATATTTTTCGGTGGCTGTAATTAATTTTTAACAATTATTTAATATTATTTAAATCATTATGCTAATTTAAAATCATATAAAATAAATTTTATATAGAAAATTAAATTTTAAATTTTTTACAATTATCTATCACCATATAAACTTCGGCCATAAAATCAAAATTTAGAAATCATATTTTGTATTTTAAAAAAAAATCAATTTAGTAAACGGTCAAAATCAGTCAATTAGTTAAAAATATAATTTTGACCAAGAAAATTTTAAATTTTTTCTGTAACTTTATATTATCATACTTAATTTTCTAAAAATTTAAAATTTGAATAATATAGCATGAATATTTTTTATTATTATTTCATTGTATTTTTGAATAATTAATGTATATATTACTTAATCCAATAGGATATAATAAATTCTTTTGTACTTTTTATTTGATCAAAAAGGGTTTAATATATATATATATATATATACATATATTTGTGTGTGTGCACACGAATGCGTGCATGCTTGTATTAATACATAATTAATATATATATATACAAACATACATATAAATATTTAGATATTATATATATATATAATAATTTTGGCTTTGCCAAAAATAATAATAATTTTATTAATGTAATTGATACATATACTTGTATAATGATTTTAAAAAAATCTTTATATATTATGTATCTACATACAAACATACATACACAAGCATATATGTATATATTTATTTAATATGTAACGCAATAGTATATATATAAATCATTAATATTTTAAATATAATACAGTGATACACACACATACACATATAAACACATATACACATATACATACATATATGTGTGTGTATGTGTGTATACGTGTATAATTTTACATAATATTATTATTTATATAAATAATAAGTTTACATATATACATATATTTGGACAACATCTAATATATAAAGGATGAGCTAACATGTCTATTTGATGTAACTCTAAGCATTTACATACGGGCATGGTATACCTTGCATGGATTATTATAATACACATACACACACTGCATATGTGTATATATACGTATGTGTACTATTATAATAAATTGAATATGAATTAAATAAAATTCTATCTATAACTTATAAATTTAAATGAAATAAGAGATTTTCACTAAAGGAAGGCTGAAAATAGCGATAGACAATAGTGATGGAATTTTCCGTTCCTAAATCTACGACAGAATGGCAAGGGATCTACAAGGGATAAATTTAAGTTTTATTTATTTCAATTTTTTATATTATCACCGTCCGCTTATTACATCCTTCACTAAACCATTGCAACTTGCATTAATGTACCAATGGAAATATTTTGACGCTAAATTCCGTTGCAAATTGAGATGGATTAGCGATGATATTCTTTCGAAGCTATTTTGCAGTGGATTTTCAAGAAATTTGCAAGGGGTACTTATTTTTAAGTATAAAATTTTGGGAAAAATTAACCATCGAAAATTTTGTAATATACATATTCAATGGCTAATGATCAATAATTTATAATTCAAGTAATATTTTCTATTAATTTTTGCTAATACTAAATAATTGATAATTAATAATAAATATTTACTATTAATAATAATTAATTAATAAAAAATTAAATAATATATAAAATTAAATAATTTATAGAATTTCAAGAAATAGTAAACAATGATTTAAACTAACTATTTTTTCAGGAAAGTTATAATAAAGGTGTTTTTAGTAACTGTATATATTTTGCAACTGTAAAAAAGGTTTTTAACTCTATTGGCCATTATAAAGATAATTTATAATATAGTATAACTAATGATTATTAGTAAATAGTTTATAAATAATAATTATTATTATTTTTTCATAATTAATAATTTATTATAAATAATTATTAATAATTAATAAATTATACTTAATAACTAATAATAATAATGTATAAATAATAATATAAATTTATTATAATTAATAAATTATACTTAGTGATTAATAATAATAACATATAAATAATAATATATAAATAATAATATATAAATAATAATATAACTTAATATCTAATCATTAATAATTTATTATAATTGATGATTTATAATTAATAATTCATAAATAGAATTTATAAATAATAATTAATAATGTTAAAGCAATTATTTATCACAAATAAAGATTTATAAAGAGTAATATATAATCGTTTCTATTTAATAATCGTAAATAATAACAATTTCTAATTAGTAAATTGTAAAAATACTAGTTGGTTTTCAAAAGGTTCTAATTACACTGGTAGTGGAAACACAAAAGTTTACAGAAATACTAAAAAGTATTTTAAAAATAAAATATAAACAAACTATAATTTTGTCCAACCCAGCCCTCTTAATTTTACTAGTCAACTAGTTTAATTACACCAATCTTTTTTTTACATCTTCCCGCTCCACACTAAAAATCACTCCGCCTAAAATTTCACTCCTAAATTCTAACAAATTTGAACAAATAGGTAGGATGTCCCATTGCCTCTATAATTAGATTATAACAATCTTTATTTTCTGTGAAGTTTATTAGTCGAACCATGGTAATGGGCCATTTTTATATACTATTAATGTGTATATGATGGGTTAGTAAGCTGTAAAGTTGATTTTCCCTAAACTCTTGCAAACACCTTTATACAAATTAAACGGTCAAATGATAATTTAATAGAGGATATTTGCGCTTTTAACTTTTCAATCATTATAAACTAGATAATATTTTTAATAACAATCATGAGAAATATTGAAAGGTGTATACCAATTATTTTGTTTAAAAATTGAATTTTAGATGTGCAATATATGTTTATGGTTAGGTCAGAGTAGAGATTTTTACCATTTAAAATCTTTCCAAAGAGCCCACTTTCTATATGCAAATGTATAAATAAAAATTTATAAGCTCTTACATAACACACATGCATAGTACTAGTTGTCTAGTTGATTAATTTTTATTATTTAAATAAAAATTCTTAAAAAAAATAAAGCAGGATAGTAGATTTCATTTTACGACGTTAATAGCTTAAATTTAATATCTGCAGTTCAATGTTTTAATTTATACTATTTAATAAGAATAGTCGTGGCTTGTTGAACTTAGGTTGAAAGCATAGCTTTTTCATGGCCGTGTCGTGCCTCGAACCGTGATGATTAAAGGTTTAAGATTTTGATGGTTCAACCGGTCGAGCCGTCGAAACCGTGATTTATTTTTTTGAAAAATTTGCACATTTAACTACAAACTATACAAAAAATATTAAATAATAATGCTATATACACAAGTTGTAAATGTTCTTTAAGGTCTGCAACCGAAGTTGTGAGTTATTGCAGTGCACAATTATAATTTTTTATATAATAGTGCAGTTCATAATGATAGAAGTTTAATGACGACAAATTTGATGAATCTTACAATGGTATTAGAGGAGTCTGCAGCAGTGAAGAACAAAGCGACGAAGTTAGTGGTTCAGATTTTGAAAGATTATGATTTTTGAATATACACACACACACGCTCTTATTTTCTTCAAAGCAATGTAAAAGATGAAAAGAAAAGAGAATTACACGATGAGAAGTAGGAAAAAACAAAAGAATCGTGGTTCAACCAGGTAAAATTGACGGTTAGACCGTTAGTTTGAAGGTCCGACCAAGGTTCATGGATGAATGAGGTTCAATTGAGTTATGGACCGCGGTGGTCCAAGATTCGAGGTTATTCGAGGTCGGACCGAGGCTGGATAAGGTCATAAAAATACTGGTTGAAAGCATAAAGAAGTTTGCAAAGGTCAAAGTTATTGAAGAGAGAAAAAACCTAGAATCAAAGATCAGCAGTTTAGTTCTATGCAATATGTCTGGTTTGATGTTCGTCCTTTTTATGACAAATACAAGCATCACCGTCTTGTATCTTCTGCTAAGTGTTCAGTTATGTAGTTAATTATGAAGAGTAGCTAAATAAACATGTGACATATGCTTGAATATATTGACAATACACAACTGATCTTGCATTCCATTTAAATTATCATTTATGTGACTGTAATTTGATTTTAGCAATGCACCTACGAACTAGTTGATGGCATTGGGATAAATTTAGTTGCACATCTTTCCTTGATACCTGCCTTGTTGGGGTTTTTACTTCAGTGTCAAACGTCTTGAATGATTCTATGTTTTTCTTCTTTTACTTTAAACTTGGAAAGCATATTTTTAATTCTCTAACCTGTCAATTTTAAAAGCATATCTTAGTTTTTCATATCTTTTTTTGTTTTTGTGCACGGGCCCTCTTGTAGCTAAAATAGCATAAATAACACACTATATGTTCTTCGCATATACACAGAGCCGGCCCAAGCATTGTTGTTGCCCCAGCCCAGTTTTGTGGTAGTTGAGCAAAAATATTACAACTATGGTAGGAATTGAACTCAGGTTGTCTAACTCCAACAACAATGTTACTTCCACTACACTATAGCACCTTTTGATTTATCAACATGTAGACAAATATTTATCTTCAGCGGAACAGTATACTCATCAACCTCCTCGTTGCCCCTGCCGGATAGATTGCCCTAGGCAGTTGTCTTACCCGGCTTACCCTGGGGCCGGGCCTGCATATACACATAAACACTTAAGTTAAATAATTAGTTTGAGAACTTCTTATATTTATATATTTTCTTCTATAATCACAGCTTGAGTTTGTGCTGGTTACAGAGAAACTTAAAGAGCATCACTAAATTAGAATCCAAAAGCTGAAGAAACAAGGCATGTATCTTTTCCTTCCTCTTTTTTTCCCCTTTTTTTGTTATAATTGAACAGCTAGTATCATGTACATCTTAGTGAAACTTTTATGCTAAGGTTAAACTTTACGTTGTTCAAGATATTGCCCATATCAGAATTAGCATTTTTGTTCTTGAATGAAAAGCCAAACACCATATTTCTTCTACAATGTAATTAATTCCATTGCTATTAGCGAGAAGTTCATTTCTTTAACCACTATACTTCTAATCATTTGTTTGGGAAATTCTAGTTATACAGGTACGATGAATGATCCGCATCAAGAATATCAAGTTCAAACCAATAATTTTGGTACTAATTCAAGCAAAAATATAACTAATCGATCATATGATTCATCAACTTCTTTATTGCATTTGGCACTCATCCGAGGTCAAGTGAACACATTAAGTTCAAACAGCCTTATACCACATGATCAGTCCATGAACCAATACACTATAGAAAAAGGTATGAAACTATCAAAAATATTTTGTAGGATTTATGTATGGTTGTATTATCATCTTTACATTTTTAATCATATCGGTTACATTAAAATCTACCCATTGTTATTTTACATTAATTTTAGTTGTGCAATATTGTACTTTGTGCCATCTATAAATGGAGATGTAACATACTATTTGTGTCTAATTATTACATATTGTTACCTCAGCAGATATCTACCTATCCATAATAATTAACATCTTAACAAAATTAGAACAAAACATTGTCCCAATCTGCCATAAGATTCTATTTTTTTTTCTTCAGAACCTGATATATAATATGCATGCTTATATTACTGCATACAATATGACATGTGCAAGACTAAGGGCATGGAGAAGAACAAGGAAGAAGAGAGAAGAATGTTTCATTATCTTTTCTGTTAACTTGAAAAATGGAATAGATGCTTCATTTAAAGAAGTTGAGGAGATGGCACTCAATCTAAGGTTAGGAATTGAGATATAGGTTCATGCATCTTAAATCAGTTTAATGTTTTCAGTTTATCATTATAAGTAGTAATTTCAGTTCTACTACACTAAGGCATGATGGATTTGATTATGAAGACCCCTCGTTGTCGTCATCTTCATAAGTTCTCCGGGTATGGTAGCTGGACATTTTTGTTGTAAATACAATATTATATGGTTTTCTGTATGGGTCTTATAGCTATGGATGGTAATGTGTTTTTATATGGGATAACAGTAGCAGTAGTTGAAAATTTTTATTGTTAGAATTAACATAATGTATATATGGATTGACAAATGATCATTGTTGGTATTGTTTTTTATACGAGATATTAACACTACTTGAATAGTATTATCACTTATTATACAACTTTGTTTGTATATGATCTACAAATTTAAAATTGCATTTTCGTTTTTGTTTATTCTATTCATTTTGTATAAATGTGCATATATGTATAATTATTTTACTATTGAATGTAGAACACTAATGGTTGGGAAGACTAATAAAAAGGTAAAAATAACATTTATCGACGGAAAAGAAAGAGAATAAGAACGGAACTATAGAACTAAAAAGGCCAATAAAGCATCATTGAAATAGGAAGATATCAAATCCGTCGCAAAAACTTTGCAAATCAGCGTATGATTAGCGACAAAAATTAAAAAAATTGCCGCAAAACCCATGCTAAAGCATCAGTATTAGTGACGAATTACCGACATATATCTAAGACTAAAGTATACACCTAAACAATATCTGTTGCTAATCCGTCCCTATTTAGCTAGGGTTTACCAACGACGCGTTGTTTAAAATGAGTTTGAGAAAAAATATCCATCCGCAAAACGTCTGTAAAGTATTTTTAAATATAATTTTAATATTTAGGCAAACAATGGAAAAATGTCGGTGAGTTCACGCTAATTTCCGTCGCAAAAGGGACACAAAATTACCGATCATACACATCCGTCACAAATTCGTCACTAATATAAGTCTACCAACGGATTTTTCCACTATGAAATCAATGTTTTCTTGTAGTGTTTATTTAAACCGAATTTAGAAACATTTTAAATAAGTTAGACTTCATAGGTTCAATATAGATCCAATAAGGCGAACTTCTTTTTTTTAATTCACAAATATCTTTCGCTACGAGATTGCTCTACTTCAATAGTAGCATCGAAGCCCAATAGCCTATGCGGTCTAAATTAGTCATATTAGGGTAAACTATTAAGTTCACGGCCCAAAAGTTATTCCTAATAGAAAATATCCAAATTTGAATTGGGCGTTGGGTTAATTTTCAAAATTGTTTGGAAATTAAAATGTAAGATTCAAATTTCAAAGTTAAATTTAAAATAAGATATTATAAAATTTATAATATTATAAAAAAATTCAAAATGTTTGAAAATAAATATTAATTTTAAAATTTATTAATAAGATTAATAAAATAAAATAATATAATTAATTAATTAATGTATACTTGAATTAAATATTATGATACATATAATATGTTGTTCTAAAATGTTTAAAATAACATAAGTATACATGTATGTATATGAATTGAATTTTAAAATTAATAAAATTTAACTAAAATTATTTAATTAAATAAATTAATGAAAGGTTAATTAATTAAATGAATATACACATATGTAAGATAAATGTGTAATACTATAAAGGGAGGTTATAGTATGTAATAAATATTTAATATAAATGTTATATTAAAATAATAGAAATAGAAAATTAATTAATTAAATAAGATTTAATTAACATAATATTATACATAAGACTATTATACAAGTAGTATGAATATAAAGTTATAAAATAATAAAACTTATATAATATGAATGCATAAACTAAAGGTGGAACATTAAAGAAATCCTAAATAGACTTATGGAATGAATGTATACGTAAATGCATGTATACCATGGTTTCTGATGTATGCAAAACTTGAATCACAAAAGTATTTTATACGAAATACATTATTTCATAAGTTGGTATCACTCGATATAACATATTGAAGATTGTGTATTTTTAATATAAAGCTGTCCTCTATCATATATACATATATATTAATGAATATATATATATATATTAATGAATGCATACTCCTTACCTTAGTTGTTGACTAGACTCAAAGCGGGGATGTTGTGTGTAGTATTATTAATATACTTAATAGACGAGATAAGACAAATATATGAATTTGCTGACTAGACTCTCATGTAATATACTTATGCCATCGTGATAGGGTATGTATGAGTGAATAATTTCATTTCGGTTTGTTAAGCAGACTTAAGGTCGAAGTGGAATTAGGACAAGGTAGAAGTGAAGTCGAAAGACTTCTATGTTTCGACTTAAGGTTTGGTGAAACATAGAAGACTAGTGGGAGCCTCATTAGAAAAATGAAATGATAACATTTAACATTTCTAATATTGTAAGAACATATGTTATATGATGTTATAATAATCCACATTGATAAACTTCTACATTTAATATAATTGATAAAATGTTTATCAATCAAGATGTATAGATGAACTGAATTGAAGATTGACAAATAGAAATATAAAATATAATTACTAATAAATGCTTACTGCATGTTAACGTTTCAACATCCATGAAGCGCCTGCTTTTATAAATACTAAACACGTTCGTAATTTGGTCGCTTACGTGTTTATTTGGTCAAGACTGTGTATTGCGTTCTATGAGTTCCAAAATAAAAAGAAATAATAGATTATGGATATTTGATCCATATACTATCGCATAAAAAAGTTATATAGGTTACCATCACAGTTCATAATGTATGATACCTTGATGAAATTAGTTCATTGAAATAAACAAGTAAATCATACTGTGATATCAGATTGATTATGATAAAAATCGCATTGTGTTAAATGTAATACAAGATCGAAACTACCATATAAATCTAAGGAATCGATCGGTGATATGTCAGTATGATCAATTTACGCAATATGCAACATATTTGATGTTCTTAAATGTTAAGAATGATCGAGTTCACTTTTGTAAAGTGTTTGTTATGATGTTGCAGTAAGAGTTTTTTTAAAATGGTTTGAAGGTTTATAAAGAAAAATGTTTGTACAAGGGTAGATGTGATTTAAGGTACAATTGGGTTGAAGAGAGTGGATAGTCACTTCTACTTCATAAAGATACAACGAAAACAAGAATTGCAATAGTAATAACTAATGCTTAACATTGGAATGAGAAATATGATTTCTATTCCAAAATCTATTTTCATATAGAAAATTGTTTTCGATGAGATTTATTTCTTTAAATCAAAATATATAATCAAAGAATTCTCGGCTATAAATTAGTTGTAGTATATGAAATAAATAATCTATATTAAGTAAATAATCGACCTCTAAAATTCAGTATGTTATTATAATAATGCCAGAAATAGTGAGAGTATGTCATATAACACTTACTGATTGCATCAAGTTTCGAAAAAAAATTTGTAAAACATACCGCATATTATTTATGAAATAATTACTATTTTTCAGTGTCGACTAAAAAATAGATATAGTTATATTTCGGTGTAAATATTATGAATATTAGTTATGAAATAAAACTATAATGTTGCTTTTGTTTTCATAACAAAAGTGATGCAATTGGAAACATCGAAGTGCCTAAAATTATTTACGAGTATTTTGGAATTATAGAACTGTCCTAGTTTTAAAAAATAATTTTTATTATATGGTTATGAATCATATGATACTAGTTAATTATATCTCAAATAATTAAGGGCTATACACCCATTTAATGAGAGCATCATAAGTGTTGATACACTCTACGGATTTATACATATAGATATATCGTAAGTCTATTAATATCAAAACAGCTCATCGTACTTCATCATATTCACGGATGAGTTGTCACATACATGAACATGTGTATTTGATACACATATATAAGTCTATGGTAAGCCCATAGAATATACAACAAAAATAAATAATGTAACATGCAATAGAAATGATTTAATTCGATTGAATGGTTGAACGTACCTAAAAAAGAATAAAGATTCAATCTCAAAAGGCGCTCCTCCCTGTAATACATATAATGCATCGATAAGGAGTAATCAAACTCTGTTGGACATTTACGATTAATTATGAGTAAAGTTGAGCCAATTTCTTTCTATAAGGTCATGAACTTAACATTAGTACACAAGATTAATATTATTTCATCCAAATAATAGTTTACAAAATCTACAACATAAGGTTTTAAAAGAAACCCCAACATGTCCTTGGCCAAGGAGTTGGTAGGTTGTGCAAGTTGAAAGTCTGGACGTAATAATTGTTCATGAGGGATCTTGTATGAATCTCCCCATAAGGAGTTTAGAAAGAACTATCATTGGATGGCGTATTTGTGTTTGAACATATTTTGTAAACTAAAACCAAATCGGTTTTATATATAAGAAAATTCTTAAAAATTTTATGATACATATTCCAATGCATCGAGAAACAATTGTTGTTTCAAGATATACCCATTTCATAGTGAAAGAATTTCTTTGAGAAATTATTGGTGGTAAAATGGAATTGGATACGATCCGAAAATAAACTTATTACATGAGATGAAATGAATTTAGCTAACCTAAACAAACACATCGCCTTAGAGAGTATTTTTTATATATTGAAGAGAAACTATAAATTTCTTATCAACGTCAAAAATATATAATCCTAGGTTGTTTAAATAAACCACTACGAGTATCGACTCTATGATATGGTATGATGCACAAATCCGAAAGAATTCTAAGTACGTTATCAAAATATGATTTCGGTAGTCGTAACCGAAGGAATGTGATCCATCGACCACGATTGTGTCTTTATGAGCAAGACTATTGCAGTTGGAATTAAATCAGCAATGTTGATAAAAATAATCTCGCAAATTTTAATTATTTGAATTAGCATGATAGATTCATCATTCCACATGATCAAGTTATTTCAGATTTACTCACAGGATTATCGCTTGATAAGTCCTAGTGTATTAGTACATATGTACTGAAATAGAAAATTCAAAATAATGATTTATAATAAAATATTTGCACATAACAACTAAAGTGTCTCGAAGTCAGTGAGAGCTATAAAAGGTTGAGTTTTTGGATATGATCCTAGAAATAATACGAAAGTATCATTTTATAAGTATCAAAATTTATTAAGTATTTTGATAGAAATATCAAATAGTTTGATTTTCAGTCAAAATGCAGAGAAAGCGTATGCTCATAAGAAAGAATGTTAAAAGGTACATTGATATTTCTAAACAAAAAGTAAACAACATATTGTTGATTTTCGATAATGTACTTGTGTTAAGACTAGCCTTAGTTGTGTTAATGCTCAACGTTTGAATTGTAAATGATGTCTTTTATAGGAAGTATAAAAGATATTGGGAGCGTCCCAAATCGATATGCAAGAGCATCTTATTAAGATATTTAGGGTGGAACGTGTAAGATGGATTCTTTATGCATTGGCAATATGAATTATCATACGTGTTATGTTGTCTGTGATATCGTGATTTGTTTATCTATTTAATATATGAAGCAAATATCAAATCCAAATTGATATCACTAAAATGTTGTTTGAGGTGTTCTCGTGTATTTATGAAATATTAGAGAATTTATTTACAGAAACAATAATCTCCTTATGAAGGAATGTTTGGACTCAAATTTCAAAAGTGTTATCGAGTATAATATGTCAATAATAAATCAAGAATCTTTAAGTCGGAAATATTCCAAATAGAATATATTGTGGTTGATTCATTGACTTGAATAGCGCCATAATAAAACAATGTACATATAATAAATGTACAAATTTATAACTAAGCCAAGGGTGATTCCAAATTTTGAGAATCACATAATATTGTTATATGATAACAATGTCATGATATAGTTCGTGACAGAACTTAGAGCTCACTAGAAGTTTGGTGACATGCTTTAAATTGTTCCATATGAAAATTTTAGTTTATTAGTGTTGGAGAGAGTTTCTTGACATAGTAAGTAATTAAAACATAATAACATACTCGTTCATCAAAGGTCTGACCAAATTGGTTTTGAGAAAATTGATTGGAGAAGTTAAAATAAGATTCCATAATTGACCCCAATTGCAAGTGAGAGATTGATAGAGCTAGAGATATGCCCTAGGGGAAATTATGTTATTTATTACATATATCTAACTTGATCAAGTTTTTAAATCTAGGATTTCAGTCGCATCTCATCTCGAACATTTTACACACATTATCTCATATCGACGAGGTCTCGGGTGAGATGAGTGTATCTTGAGTATATATCTCAGATTTTAAAGTCCATCTCGGAGTAACGCAAGTCTAAATTTGATATTTTTATGATTATTGTAATAATTTTTATCTATATATAAAAGTTTTCAACGTACATAATTTACAAAACGATAATAATTTTTTTTACATTTTAGATCAAAGTGATAACATGAATCATTTGGCATTAAGTGAATGATTTCCCACCCGTCTAAATATTAAAAGTAAATAAAAGTTTTTTTTGCTCACTTGTTAAATGGTGAAAAGAAAATTTTATAGGCAAGTAAAAAATCATCAAACTGTAATTTCTTATGGGCTCACATTAGAAGTTAAAGAAATATGTAAATGTGAAGACATAACTTTGTATGCGATCCTCTATTGAGATATCACCTCAAATTTCACATCCTTGGTCGAGATGAGTATCAAATAACATATAAATAAAATTTAGTGTCTGGTTTCGTTAAATCTCATCTCGCTCAAGTTTGAAAATGAGAACTCGAGCAAGATAAAGGAGATCTGGAATAGTGAACTCGATAACCAATCTTCTTTATAGTAAATGGTGTTTCCTTTCTATTATATAATTGATATAATGTGTTATATTATTTACTTAATTTAATTAAAAGTATATTGAATATAAAATCCATAAACGGTATGTTTTATGATAGTAGTTATGAAATAATATAATCGTGAGCAATTTATCACAATGAAAACAAATATACCATTTTAAATGTTCCTAGTCAAGATTTGAGACCGGACATCGATTTATCCGTTGAGACTAGAGTATGTAACGCTTTACCGATGTTAGATAGTGTATTATTCATGAATACCGAGGATACCTAAGGTTATGTGCTGATAGTTATTCAATAACTATGGAAGGACTCTCTCGATACTTTTATGTTGGTTAATATAACCAAGGTCAAATAGAAAATATTGATATAGTTGATTTGCACAGTTCTCTCAACTTGAGAATATTATGGATCTTCGGTAAGAAAGTTTTGCTTTGATTATAGTCAAACCATGGCCCAATGTTCATCGAGTGACTATAGTTGGGTCGAGTGGAAGTATTGGAGTGAAGCGCTATTCAAGAGAGGATTCGTCTTCTCAATTATATAGGGTTAGTATCACAGTTAACTCAAGGTCAAAATTTTTGGTCAGAGCAGTTCGATGAATAATATTTATTATTATTGAATTAAAGAATTTGTGTTTAGAATATGGAGTTGAATATGGATAACACTGAATTTTGACCATTACCAAATTGCATAAGTCCAAAGTGACATAGCTTTGATGAATACAATTGGTGTAAAAAAAATGTCATGACCGGGTAATGCTTAATAATATAAAATTGAATTTTACCAAAACTAAGTAAGCAATAAATTTGGCTAGAGTGTCACACCACCTGCTAAGTGACGTGTGAACATTAACATTCGAATTGTTTGATATTAATCGCCGACCGAATTTACAACTAACAAGTTACACAACCGGAATGATGAATTCTCTTTAAACCAAATAATTTAATTAGTTTATAATCATTATAAATTAATATATATGAAATATTAGTTATTAAATTTTAAATATGATTTGAGGAATAAATATTGTTGTATATATTTATAATAGTTATAAATATATCAATCTATATGCGATATCGATAAGCAATTAAATTAGATTTAATTAATGATATTTATTTGGGCTTAAATGGGCTGTTAGCCAATGATATTAAGATATTATTTCGACATCAATAAGGCTTGTATGAGGGGCTAAAAAGGTAGAGGTTTTTAGAGATGGATGGTTAAGATTTGACGAGAAATGGCACGAGATGTGTAACACCTCTAATTTTTGATAACATTATTCAGAAGATTTAACTAGGTAAATTAAATAGAATAATATAAATAATTGGAGTAATAAGAGGATTTAGATTTGAATAAATTATAAGAAGGCCATGCTCAACAAATTAAATGGGCTTAAGAATGGTTTCTAAGTTAATTAATTAACATTAGGGCATATTGGGAATTAGCCGCACTTGTTACCAAGACCCTTATATATTCAATTCCTTATACCATTTACGTTCATTTTTATCATTTTCACAAAAAAATTCAAAATGTAAACTAATAGAGGAGACGACCGTTAACAAAGAAAGAAAAGTCAATCAAAAGCTAGGGATTCAAGCTTAGGGGAAACTAATATCAATCCAATCTCCTTACCTAATCAAAGTGAATAATAATTTATACCATCTATTTTTTTATGATCACGTGTTTTCAGATTTAAGGTTAAATTCGTTTTTACTATGTTTTGGATGATGATATGCTTGAATTAGAATATGTTTGATTTAAATCAAAAAATTTAAATAAGGATTTATACGGTTTTAGGCCAAAACCGATTGTAAATGATCTTCGAATGCCACGAAAAAAATTCATGTTGTGTAAAACATGGTTTTGGAGTTGGGTTTTAATTTTGATTGTTTTTCAAGCTATGAAAAGATTATTATGAATTTTAAAAGGAAAATATAGTTAATTGGGTTTAGAATTTTATTTCAGAAATTATATTGGAAATTTGGGTCTGCAATTTAGACATGTCAGATAACATGTTAAAAGTGAATTTTTGTAATTTTTTCGAAGTTATTTACTATAAGAATTAAATTATTTTGAAAGAAGGACCTAAATGATTTAATTGTTTTGCTTAATGTTAGGGCTTATTTGTTAAATTAATCTTGGTTTAGATCTGAAATTATGCGGCAGTTATTTTGTGTAAAGGATTTGAAACGTTGAGGCAACCAATCATATGCTTACAAGTAGGCAGGTTAGTTAGAAAGTGTTTACTTTAATTGACAATCAAATTTACCCAGAAAAGCGGGTTCCGCTTTTATTAGAAGCACCTTTCGACCATATACTTTCGCTTTCAATCAAGTCAAAATCCCACAAAGCCGAAACTAATACACAAGGTATCAACATAGGTACGTAGCGGATTGGAGGATGGTGGAAGGTAGCGTGACGAAAGCATCGTTTTAGATAAAGTTGAAACCATTGGTTACTTTTTAAGGTTATATGCCTGCCTTGTTTTTGAAGGATATTTTCGACCAGTCGATACCATGTTACATTCGAACTTGTTGCTACCTTTCTTTGCTTAAGAATAATCTTTCTAATGAGATCCTTTGTTTATAAAAGAGTGCTTTTGAAAATGATGGTTCTGACCTAGTCGAAGCCCTGCTGCCGTTCTTTTGCCTTTTGAGAGTACTGAAGTCATCAATGCTTTCAAAGGGTAGCTTTTATTTTAAAGATACTAAGCCACTTTCTAAATGATTTCAAAACGGTTGAAGGGTCTCGAAGGCAATAGCTTCGAAAAGGGGTTTTGATGCCATCCTTCAATGCTTTGCTTAAAGGTTTTAAAGATTTCAAAAGGACGGTGCCGATGCCATCAAACTTTTCCCAAACAATTTTATATGATGATTAAATGTTTCAAAAGGGATACTTTTGTATATATTGACTTTGACCCAAAAGATATTTTTAAAGCAAAACCCAATTGTTTCAAAATGGGAACTTTATTGGTTTCAAAGCTATGTTTCTAAAGACTATTAGTAATGTTTTGATACTTTCGAAAGGTATATTTTGGTTTTGAAAGAGATAATTAAAGAGCTTTGAATGGAAAGTATTTAATGTTTCGAAAAGAATTTTTCTATGCTTTCGAAGGAGGTTATCCAAGAGTTTCGAAAGAAATGTTTTAAGGTTCGAAAGCCTTAGTTTTCAAAACAAATAACCCAATCTCATTTTAAAAGAAGACCATGACATACATAAAGTGTTCTTAAATGGAGTTTTGAAGAAGTTTTCCTTGATTAATAGGGTAAAGGGATAAACCAAGTTTTATATAAAATGATTTCAAGGATATTAAATCATAGGGGTTGGTATTATTATGTTTGCTTCTTCATATATGTATTTGAATATATTCACATTGTAATGGACCATAACTGTGATTTCGAGAAGGACAGAATAACCAATTATGTTGACCTAGTAGTGAATATCAACTAAATTAACTTCTGAATGAGTAGAATTGCATCTAAGAGGTCAGGAAGACCAGAGTATATGATGCTAAAATAATAAAAGAAGATATTGGCAGGGACAATAGGTTCACGGTAAGACCATGAAAACTGCGTATAGGAAAAGATATTGGTAGAGGCTACTAGGTTCATAGTAAGCCCATGACTATGTATAAACGAAGATGTCAGGAAGATAGGTTCATAGTTAGCCCATGAAAACTATGATGTGATATTGGCAGAGACCAATAGGTTTGAAGTGAACCCATGAAAACTATATATGTATTAAGTTATTGACATATGTCAATAGATTCCTAGTCAACCCATGAAAACTAGGATAAGAGGGAAGTTATTGGTGTTACCAATAGGTTCAGGGAGAATACATGAAACAATGATGTTAATGGCAGGGGTCAATAGGTTCTTAGTGATCCTATGAAAACTATGAAATAGGGCAAAGAGTCTATAAATTTAAACAGGTGAATAGTAAGCCCATGAAAACTATGAAACTGGGAGTCCGCAAATAGTAAACGGGTTATTAGTAAGCCCATGAAAACTAATAGGTTAATAGTGACCCCAGAAACTATAAATGAGACAGTTAGAATGAACGGGGATGGAAAATCCAAAATTGATTTACCGGTTTTCATATCATCATATTATTTTGAATTTTTTTAACCATTGTGGATGTACGAGCACGTTATATGATTTTATAAAGGTTTTAGGACACTGGTGAGGGGAAAATCCATTCCGCTAAGCGGCATGGTTTCACTAGATATCTAAATGGTTTGAGATAGTAGATTACTATTCATATCAAGCTTTATGTTTGACTCAAAGTTTATATTTTCCTTTTAAACTCTTGGGTACTCAATTGATTTTGAATAGTTGGAGAGTTGAGGTTTTCAGGTACCTCTTTAGACGAATAAGATGCCGGAGACGTGCAGGAGGCATGATATCTATCTACAGTTCTCTTTTATTTTGGTTCCGCTATGTTGTTGTTGTGAAGGCAAAGTTGTTTAATTGCTTATATATACTCTGATCATCCAAGATGGTATCTTTATATGTTGCTCTTGGCATATGTTGTAATAAATATATTTTCTTTGAACATGGTTCTCGTATTGAGATTATGTAATGAATTTGAAATATTTTGAAATGGAATGTTTAATTTGTTTGGCATTTTAAATTTTTTTCATATTCATTTGTTTCTGTACATCAATGTATCTAATATTACCATATTTGGTCATGAAGATTAATAACTATAGATGATTGCAGCATCCGTAGCTGTTAGTTTTGGGCTCCAAGTAAGGGATGTTACAAGATGTGAGCCATGGTTCTCTCTTTTTCTATCGCTATAAAAGGATCCCTAACCCTAACCCTAACGCAAAAAGGAATTTTTTTGGTTGCCATTTCCCCATCATTGTCGACCAATCTAGTCCATAAGGAGCTCCAATAAATTCATCTCAAATCAATTCAAAAGGCGATAATTACCGGATAAAGGTCTACGATTCAAGGATTAGAAATCTACCGAATTGACAAGATTTCAAAGAAGGGAGAATTCATCATTACAAGGTGTGCACTAAGGTATTAGTATTAGGTTGTATTTATTATACCATATGATTTATAATTTCTAGATAACATTATATTATTCTCCTGTTATATATATATATATATATATATATATATATATATATATATATATCATTATTATATTGCTAGTTAGGTGAGATTCTTTTATGCATCGTCAATATTATCACATATTAAATTAGCTTTATATATGTTTTAATTTATTTTAAAAAATCATTTTTTACATAGATCTAAAGTGCACAGTCGAATAAATTGTATTTTAATAATTATCATTTTATTAATTAATATATATGTGTGTGTGTGTGTATGTGCGCGCGTGTGTGTTTTAATATATTACCTAATTTTAATTATATGACTTGTATTTAATTATATCATCATATCATGTTAATAGTTGAACTTATATTTTCGAAATGCATGTCTACATAAATTATGTTTTTTGGGGGCTGCAAATTAATTTTTAATGACTATTACTATTATTTAAATCAATATGGTAATTTAATAAATCATATAAAATAATATATGTTTCGAAAATTAAAATTAAAATTTTACACAATTTTTTGTCGTCATATAAACTCTTGGCCAAGAAATCAGAATTTGAAAACCATATTTTATATCTTTAATAATCAATATAATAAACGGCCAAAATCAATCATTTAATTAAAAAATATTATTTTGACTAAGAAAATTTTGGAAAAAAATTCGTAACTTTAAAATAATCGTGTTAGATTTTCTAAATATTTAAAATTTGAATAATATAAGATGAAAATATTTTTTTAATATTATTTTGCTGTATTTCGAATAATTAATGTATATATATATATATATTAATGCAATAAAATATAAATAATTTTTTGTGTGCTGTGCATTCAATCTGGAAAGGTTTAAAAATATATATTTTAAATGCATAATTATTATACATACATATATGTGTGTGTATATACATACATATTCCTATTTGGATATTATGAATATACGTATTTATATATACTTAAATTAAATATATAATAATGATTTTGTAATTGTAGTTCATACATATATATGTATATGTGTAAAATGATTTTTAAAATATCTTTATATATCATGTATACACACACACACACATATATATTTATTTATTATTTAATGTAATAGTATGTGTGTATATGTATATCGGTAATATTTTTACATATAATTAAGACACGCGCACACAAATATACATACATACATATAATTTTACATAGTTTTAATATTTATATAAATAACAAGTTTACATACGTACATATATTTGGACAACATTCAATACATATAGGATGAGCTAACATGTCCATGGCGATGTAAATCACAACATTTATATATGGGCATGTTATTCCTTGCTCGGATTATTATGTTACACGTGAACACACATACATATATGTATATGATACATGTGTGTACTATTATATTTAATTGAATATAAATAAAATAAAATTCTATCTATGGCTTATAAATTTAAACGAAATAAGAGATTTTATTTATATTAAATTTAGAAATATTCTAAATAAATTAGACTTCATAGGCCCAATATAGATTCTTTAAGAGTTTTTTTAATTCACTCATATCTTTCACCATGGCCGATCCAGTTCTAACACTTCTGTAATTCGCAAACCAGTTAGTGGTTAGTCTTCTTTGTTTACGAAGAGGCCAAAAAATGCAACCTCTTTTGTTCCTAAATAATATGTTGTTGAATTTGCCGATAAGCTTATCCCGCCATCGAATGAAATTACTGACATTGGTATTACATTCTGAAAAGACTATTTGGTTGGTTTCTTTTGGATGAGGCTCCTCGTTATTCTATTATGGAAAAACATTTCATTATTTTGTGTCAATTGCATGGATCGGTAAATGTCGGGTGTGATAACTTGATGTACTTCTTAACCTTTCTTATCCTTAGTAGAGATCCCATATTCCAGAATCGGGCCCAATTATTATTGAAGAAAAGAGTTTATCATCGCCCAATGAAACCCATATGTAGACTTTGCATGCAAACAAGTTTTATCTATTTCCATTTGGACTCATTTCTCAAATTTGCCTTCAAATTTTCAATCTCTAGAGGATGTTAATTGGATTGCCAACCATATTGGTCAGTTGATTTTCTTTGATATTTCGATTGAGCATAGCCAAGCCCTCCATTTCGCCGAGGCCCTGATAGAGATTACTCCTCCAACGCAGTTACCTACTCGTATTCATGTCTCCTTTGTCGTGGATATGGTAGCCTAAATCAACGCATCGTACCAGTGGAAACCGCTTATTTGCGACTTTTGTCACCCTTTTGGTCATCATGTTATCTCCTTTTGCCTATATTACGATTTAGATCCAACTACTCTCACCCTAAAGAATCCTCTTCCACAACCTCCATCTAGGCGCTGACAGATCAAAGCTCCCCTCACTATTATATCCAACCCTTTCCTTTGATCCTCCAATTTCACTTTTCTTTGATCCTCTAGTTGTCTCTTAAGTGCCATCGCCACTTTCTTTGGTTGTCACCCTTAGAGTGTCGCCTGCTCCTTCGTTGAACCCGATCTCCCCTTTCTCCCATCCTGCCATGTGCCGCCTGTCCCCCTATCACTAGCCTGAAATTAAAATCTAACACTGATCTCCAATCCGAACCCTTACCGTTGAGCGCATTGCCTTAGAGATCTCTAATAAGCTGGCCATAAGTATGTAATTAGTCTGCTGCAGTAAAGCCGGAACATGGTCTCACTGGGAAAGTAGTTTGTGCAACCATGTGAGATGGAAAATATTCTTAAAATGGATCCTCGATGATGATAGAGATGAACGGGAGCTCTACATGGACTTATAGATAATGAATTAGTCCTCTTCAATGATGAAGAATACGGTGCGAACAACGAATAAATTTTGGTTATAACGGACTAGGTTCGAAAAATTATTTTCTCACCACGCACTCTTGGATATTGCTTGGAGTTTATTAGCTGGTTTCGTAGATGTGCTGCGATCTAGTTAGATTTTTTTTCCTAGTTATTTCATATGATCTCGTACTTATTTTTGATTTATTTGTATTGGTTTCATTATTAGTGTTGTTGGGTCTGGTCGGTTCTTTTTGTGCCTAATTGTCGTTATTTCGCTCCTAGCTAAACATGTTGGCGGTATTATTTTGTGATGTGAACCTGATGCTATATATAAATTGTGGCTGTATGATCTTCGGATCATATGTCATTTATAAAAAACAATAATAATAATTATTAAAAATCATATTCAAATGTTTTTGTTTTTGTTTATTTATTTATTAGCTAGAAAACAAGATTGTTAGAGCTTGTTTCATTGAATTTAACTAAAAATTCTAGTGGATGTATTTTTTATTTAAGATTACAAAATGGGACATAGACTTGTGCTCTTGTTTCTTGGTATATGAAATATTGAAACATCCCAAAGATAAATTTTCACTACTAGAACTTTCCATAAAACAACCTTTTGTTTTAGTTAACTTTTTAGTAATCATTTTAACATCCATCTAGGGTCAATCTATTGTTTAAAAATTCCAAACAATCTAAAATTAGTACAAAATAAAAAATTAGTTAAACTTGCTGAAGTTCCCTTGAATTTTACGCTCGTTCATGGTTTATATGGGATATGACACAATTATATGTCAGTCACGTCAGATCTGCCACGTGACAATCTCTAATTGGTTAAACCACATCAGACATAATCCTAACCGTTGAAATGCATCAAAGGCAGCAGATAGATACGATCATCCAATACGGTAAGGTTACCTCTGGGTGCCGTATTGTTTAAATTCTCCATCTCGGATCTCAGTGCTTTGTTCATTCTTGGAGTGGTGTCCTGCAATGGCAATCGCGAGGAATTCACATCTCGGTTTACTCTTGTGTGCTCTCGTTCTAATTTCAGTCGCAGTTGCTGAGGTTTACTTCGAAGAGAAATTTGAAGGTAACAATTTCATCATTTGAGATTTATTACGTCTTTATTATGATTGCTCCATTTGACTGTAGGTGCAGTTATGAGATAATATCCCGTTGATTTTCCTCTGCCTGTCAGGCTTTAGTCGATCGAATTTGATGGCAATCTTACTGCATAGATGCCACTGTATTATACGTAAATTAAATTGAGTATTTTATTATGTCGACATACTCAATGTAGGGTTTATGGTTTAGTCAGATAACATATTAATGATTGTGTTTGCTCAGTACCTATATAAATGAGTGAAAGTATTTTTCCTGTAAGAGATAAAGAAGTTCCTCCCACTAGAGATGGATCTATGCATAGCCCCGAGAGGTCAAGTGTCACTCTTGTGCAAATAAATGGATATAAATGTATATGAAAACTGAGAAGTAATCTGCTTCCTCCTTCTTAATGCCAATATGATTTGATCCCAAGACCTCTAATTGGATGAACAATCCAGAGATATTGCACCTTCACGAAGGGGAAGCAAAACATTAGTCTGTAGATGTAGACCAACCTAACCATCTCAACTTTTGGATGCATTCCCATTTTGTTTATTGGTGTCAAAATATTTATACAAAAGAGCTAAATTTTCAAAGTATCATTTGCTAAATATCAAGATTTTCTACTTGAACTTTTTTATCGTGAGACTTTAACTCCATCAAATATGTAAGAGTAACATAGACTGTTAGACATATAAATTATACTTGTTAGTTTGAAATGTTAATTTTGATGTGTTCTGAAATTGTGTTTAGCAGATGGATCATAACTTGGTTATTACTTGAGGCCATGTCAAATTTTACATTAAATAGCCAACATATACAATGTATATACTAGTATGACCGTACAACGGTGGAGAACCGACCGTTCGATTGTATAATTTCAAAAAAAAAAAAATTATTTGTTTTTCATTGGTTTTGGTTAAACATTAAATGATAATATGTTGGAATTTTTTTAGTGTTTCTTGTTTTTTTTAATTTCACAGAATTTGGTTTTGCAAGCCTACGACAGGAAAACCTTACCAACGGTTTGATTAATAATGCTTTAAAAGCTTGTGGAGTGACTTTTTGTATCAAATTTGTCCTAGGATAAATTTTTCCAAGTATGGTTGATTAACCTCATTGAGACCGGATCCTAACACCTCACAATCCAATTGCATACAACTAATAATTTTTGTCATATTTTTTACTATATATGGAATCGGAATAATTCAGGCCTTTGTAACTTCATTAAGATGGTTATTCCTGAACTATTTTATGATATATCTTTTATCAAAACCCTCGAATTCCTCATGTTTTTAGTACCGTACACCCATGAATCTTGTATGTCAAAATAATAAGACTCCCATCGTGTTAGTGGTTTCCGTATGGTATTATGATAAAATAAGTGTTCTCCTTATTTTGAGTACCACCCTTTCATGTAAGAAAAGAAAAAGGGTCTCCCACAGACCTTCCTTTTTCTCCTTAGAAAGAAAAAGGGAGGAAAAAAGAAATCTGCTGACACGTGTAAACAGCATTTATTTTGTGGGTGTTATACTTTTCAACTGGATTGCTGAATGCTGTTCGTGAACAAAATAAATTTAAGTTAATATGATATGTGCTTTCATCAGAGACTATTGTAATTTTGAGGGTTACTTGGAATCAAGATTTATTTTAGAGATGTATGAATTGAACGTATCACCATAATGATGACGAATGTATTATTTTTGGTAAAAGGCAAGGACGGTGATGATGCCAAGGAGAAGGTATCATTGTAATTTTAGGGTACTTGTAGACAGCAATATTTTTCGGTGGTTTCAACTCTTCTGTAAAAATATCATGACTAAGGATGTGCACAACAAATTCGGATGGCTTATTTACCATGCACAATGGTTTTAGGGGGGCTTAGTTACAAAGCGATTTGTGCTATATTTTCTGGTATTGTATTTTTTACATATCATTCCAAACTGACTTTGATTTGGCATCTTCCATCAGATGGGTGGGAAAATCGATGGGTGAAATCTGACTGGAAGAAAGATGAAAACATGGCTGGAGAGTGGAACCATACTTCTGGTAAATGGAATGGAAACCCTGATGATAAAGGTATTTTTCAGACTTGTATCATCTTTCAAAATTGGAATATATAAAACAAATGCAACAAACATAAACTTAAGTAACATTTGTAATACAGGTATCCAAACCAGTGAAGATTACAGGTTCTATGCCATCTCTGCTGAATTCCCAGAATTCAGCAACAAAGATAAGACATTGGTATTCCAATTCTTAGTCAAACATGAACAGAAACTCGACTGCGGTGGAGGCTACATGAAGCTTCTCAGCGATGGTGTTGATCAAAAGAAGTTTGGTGGAGATACCCCTTACAGGTAAACTTCATATCACGTTTAATTATTACCATATATGCTATATATCTGTTTTTATTCAAGTATACTAATTTGACATATCCTTGACAATTACAGTATCATGTTCGGTCCTGATATTTGCGGCTACAGCACCAAAAAGGTTCATGCCATTCTTACCCGTGATGGAAAGAATCACTTGATCAAGAAGGATGTTCCTTGCGAGACTGACCAATTGAGTCATGTGTACACTTTCATTATTAGACCTGATGCAACATACAGCATTCTAATCGATAATGAAGAAAAGCAAAGTGGAAGCATTTATGATCATTGGGATATTCTCCCTCCCAAGCAGATCAAAGACCCTGAAGCCAAGAAAGTGAGTAAATGGATTTTCTTTGTATTTATCATATTATTTATGTCTGTCTGTAACATGAGGATACTTGTATTCATCAGCCCGAAGATTGGGATGACAAGGAGTACATTCCAGACCCTGAGGATAAGAAACCTGAGGTGATTGGTTGTTTCCAACTTTTATTTTAAGTTTGCTTCTCTTAAACACCTGTCATATAGTCTGATTTTGCTTCTCTTTAAAATATTTCTTTGAAAAATGATTTTGCTTTCATTTTTTGAAGGGCTATGATGATATTCCTAAGGAGATTCCTGACCCTGATGCCAAAAAGGTTGGTCTGTTCTTATATCATATGTTTGTTCTTATATCATATCTGTTTTTATAACTGAATTTGATGTAAGGATCATTGAAGCCTTTATTCTTTTATATATGTTTTTTTGCAGCCAGAAGATTGGGATGAAGAAGAAGATGGTGAATGGACCGTTCCCACAATTCCAAACCCTGAATACAAGGGACCCTGGAAACAAAAGGTTTGTTAATAGAACATTACCAGCGGCAGTCTTTACATGTGTAACCTTTATTCAATGTCATTTATGGTATATTTTTGTATTATCAGAAAATTAAGAATCCTAACTACAAGGGAAAATGGAAGGCACCTATGATTGATAACCCAGGTTTATAATCTCTCTCTAATGCATTTTTTTTAAAATGATCAATTCTGATTTGTGAACAAAATAATGACCAAATCAACATCTTTTGCAGACTTTAAGGACGATTCATACATCTATGCTTTCGACAAGCTCAAATATGTAGGCATTGAGTTGTGGCAAGTAAGTGTTTGACATTCCCCCTTAATCAACTTAATATTCAGTTTTTTTTTTCCCTCATTTCGCGCAGTTGTTGACTTGTTATTTTTGTTTAATTTTTATATAGGTGAAGTCAGGAACCTTATTTGACAATGTTTTGGTCTGCGATGACCCTGAATACGCTAAGAAATATGCTGAGGAAACTTGGGGCAAATACAAAGATGTATGTCTATAGAAATTACTTTTATGATAGTATTAGATGTTAGTATTTATGCGACGGTTTCTGTATTAAGCCTGGATATTAATATTTACACAGGCCGAGAAAGCTGCATTTGAGGAAATAGAGAAAAAGAAAGAGGAAGAGGTATCTAGCTAATCTTTTAAATATTTGTTAACAAATATGATTTATTTGCATATTTGATAATCTTTTTTGGTCGTCTGATTCAAAAATCTTGTATTTAATCCCCGTTTTCCGTTGTGAAAAATAAAACAAACAGGAGAAGGAAGCTGATTCCGATGCAGATGATAATGACGAAGATCCGGTGGATGATGCTGATGCTGAAGGTGATACAGATGCCGATGATAACGAAGATGATGAAAAACATGTAATGTTTTCTCTACTTTGCCTCGTAACCTATACTTATTTTTCCTTATTATTACCTCAAGCTAGCTAATTTAGATAGCAGCATAAATCTAGAAATCTAGAGTAAACATTGACACATTGAAACTATGATTCTATACTATGTAACTGCTTAGACTAGCTCCATACGCCTTCAGCATCTTTGTATTTTCCCCAAGTTAATATATGTGGAATGTGCTTGTGTGTTCTTTGAAATTGGGACATGCAAGTGTGACAATGAGAGTTAATTTTTGTAACAAGTTTCAACCGTATCTGTTTCTACAATAGTTCTATTTCTCTTCTTTTTTCCCTTTTTTTTAAAAAGTCTATTTGAAAAACGAGTAAAAAATAAATTATGAGCTGGAATTTGTATTTTTGGCTAATGGTTCCTTTTGTCTTGTAAATGCAGGATGAACTTTAGAGGTGAACTGAGCTATTTATGGTAGGAGATGCGCTGAGAAGTTGCTATGGTTTTTAGTGTTTCTGCATCTTTTTATGTGTTTGGATAATGGCACAAAATTATGATCATATTGTCGATTTTACAAATTACGCGTATCCAGAAATCTTGGCTGAGTTTTACTTTGTTAATCAGAAATACAGTCAGTTTAGAAATAACAACAGCTTTCTTTTCTTCTATTCATAGTTTAGTTGTTTTGGCTACTCTGTTAGTTCCAGTTTCTGTGATCATGATGTTTAATTAAGCAAATTCTATCTGCTGTGGTACTATGATGCTAATGGCTATTAATTTTCAGTTTATAGTTAAAATTGTATGCCATTGTGGTGATTATAGTCAAGTTTGTACGGATCGACTGTGACTTAAGCTGTATACTTGAAATCTGTTCGACGTGCGTAAACTACATTGTAAACAACCATACAACTGCGAAAGACCAAAATTATATAGTGCAAACCTCAGCAAGCAAACATAGAGATTTATATCTTTTGTTTTAGCTCTATTGTAAAAGCGTTTCTATACCTCCGTTTAGGCCATGCCTAAGCGCTAGGCAAGGCATGCTGTCTAGTCATTTGTCTAGGTCTGCATAAACAAGACATACCGTACTATATGAGCATCTAACTCGGTATATAAGTAATTTTTAGGCTCTGTTTAATGCCTCATTCAAGCATTTACATGTTAGTTTGACAAGCTTTTGCCTCATTGGCTGCTTCCAACCGCCTAGATTTTCACATCCGATGTAAAAAAATACGATTTTTTTTTCAATGTAAGTTTATTAAAGCACCAGGCATCGGTAAATTTTCGACTAATCATCGTATGAACAATTAATCTTTAATTCATGTTTATTGTCTAACCTTCGTCTATGATACGTCTAGCCTTGAAGCTTTGTCCATTGAATAACTTCTTCATTCAATCCAGAGGAACATATTTGCAACCACAGCATAAAGGCTAGCACAAAGCTTCTTACTAATTGGAACAAGTAGATGTATTTCGATAATACATATTTGTCTCTTCCGATCCAAATTTCATATAGCCCATGCGTTGTTAGAATTCAATGTTTAGAGGTAAATGTAACTGATTTTGTTTACTGGTTGGCTTTCGAATTGAATAAAAAAGGATCGACAAAACAGGTTCTAAGGGTCTTTGATTGCCAAGTTGATAGCAAGAGATATAAATCAATAAAAGAAATGGAAGAGCAATTTTTTTGATAAAATTCTCTTAGAATTATGTACATAGGAATGAGAAGATTTCATTAGGAGTTGCGATTGAAATGAACAAAATGAGAAAAATGTTGCAGCTTTTAAGAAATCGCATATATTCCAGAGTTCTAGTTTGAGGAAACACTGGTCAGACTACCAAGGGTACCATCAGTTAACCGCTGGTACATTGATTCTGGAAATTAACAGTGGAGACGTTTCTGAACCTTAAAAATATATTTAAAAATTTCATGATTAAAAAATATTGATAGATGATCTTTGAGGTATGTGTGAAGATGTGTGAAAGTTTGGAGTGACATGAAGATCATTTGCAGAGGTTTAACACTTCTGAACTAAAACGACTCTATGCAAACTTAAGAAATTCTCCAATTTGTAGCTTTTTGATTCGTCTTCGATATTTCTATGAGCTCTGCTTGATTCGTTAACACCGCTGCTTGTTATTGAATGCTTGTATATCATTATGTAGCTTTATTCGCTCTAGCATGACATCATTCATGTGTATGTCCACCCAGGGCCGCACCAGGGCTAGGCGGAACACGCGGCCGTCTAGTGCAACCCCTCTCAAAGGGGGCAACAATCAAAGAAAAACATGTTAGAGGTGAATATTAATTTGTAAAAATATGTGTTGATGACCATTGATTTGCGAAGATTCATTAGTTTGGTTGGTTGTATGCTTGGGCCTCCTCCATGAGGTTACAGGTTCAATTCGTACTGTTGATAATTTTGCCCCCACTTCCATCTGTTTTCTACTCTCTGCCTAGGGCAGCCCATATCGTAGAACCGGTCCTGTGTCCACCATGCATGCGTATATGCTTATTTCTTCGTGTTGCAACTCATACCTTGTTTTTTATTAGTAAAGCTTGTCGAAAATTTTAGTGACATTTGTTGTACTTTTTTTAATCCAAATCGAGAATTTTTTTTTCTAACACGATCCGGACTCATCGGACCCGTTCATGCCATCAAGCATAAATATGAGTATATCATCAGTTTCAGCTATAAATATGTCTTCTTTTCCAAATGAGGAGGAGGCTTCAGGGAAACAACATAGAAAATAGGTTGCTTTGTATACAACTTTTTCATTCTTTACGATAGTAATAAAAATAATATCCAAGAACAAGTATAAGATTATATTTAGAAATCCCCACTTCGAATATTAAAAAAATCTCCATAGATGATATTATAGAGGCTGTTAACATTGAGAGAGTTAGTGGTATGGTCTAGGGGAAATTATATAATTTTTTACATATATCTAAACTATGTAATCAATCTTGTTTGTAATAAAGTTGTTTGTTTTTCTATATGTACTTTGTTATATTGTGATATAATTAATTGAGTAATTAATTTAACTCATATTAATAAGGAAATCCTTAAATAAAATGTTTTGTGATTGTAGTTGTAATAGTTGCAATCGTGAGTAACTAATTACAAAATAAAATAATATTTTATTTTAAAAATTCCTAGTCAAAATGTTTCTAGAAAGGATATCGATTAATCTATTAAGACCACAGTGCATAACGCTCTACAAATATTGGACAGTGTATTACTGGTACCAAGGAGTTATGTACTCACAGTTATGGGATAAATATGGAATGATTCGTCCGAGAGTTTCCTATCGATTGATAACAATTAGCTCAAAAAGGAAATCTCAGTGTGATGATGTTACATGGTCCTCTTGGCTTGAGAATACTATAAAATTCACTATGAATGCACCATTTTGATTTTAGTTAAATCATGGCATGACGTCCGTCGAACGACTACAATTAGGTCTAAGTTGAAATGTTGGAAGTGAAGCAGTGTTTAATGTAGAATTTATCTCCTCAACTGCATGAGGTTAGTGCTAAAACCACATATATTGATTTTTATGACAACAACCATATAAATAAAGGTACCGATGTTTTTCCAAGTTGTATAGAATATTTTGGTGGATATTATACATGTTTATACAAGTACAAGATAATTATGTTTGAAAAGTTATCGGTAAAAAGACTAGAGATCAAGATTCAGAGATGATCAAGATATTTGAAGACTCATGAGTTTAGAGACAAAGACACAAAGAGTTCAAGACTACAGTTTATAGTTAGTAGACATTAGATTAATTTTTTAATGTCCTTGAGCAAAAACTTTCTTTTCTTTGAATACTCCCTTATCGAAGTATTTATTTGTCAAAATATTTATTTTATTTTCAAAATATACTTGTAAAAATATTTTATTAGAGTTTTATATATTAAAGTATTTAAAACCTATGTTTAAATGATTTTACAAAATATTAAAATTTTATAACACTTTAATTGTATTATTGTTTTTCAAGATAAACAAGGGTATGTTGACAAACCCAATGTATGTTGACATACCCTACATATGTATATCGACATATGTATCATTGAAGAGGTGCCTTTTGAATTTTAAATAGTTGTGATCTTTGGTTACAACTTTTCGTGAATAGACATGTTCCTATAAATACTATATAAATGGGGGCGAAAAAAGAATTTTAACTAATTTCTCTATATTCTTCTTACTCCTAGTTCTCATTATATATTTACAAAATTCACTTTCTATACTCTTCAAATTCACTCAGGTTTAATCTCAACTTTACTACATCCATTCTCTATAATCTACTCATTGATTTGAAAGTATTCTCTCTTCAATTCAAAGATTAAAGTGTTATCAAAAGGCTATACGATATTATGTACTCAAAGTACAACTATTAGTATTTGGAATCAATAACTCTTTACTACTATTTGTGTGGGTGGCTTGTTTTTGCCCAAACCAACAGGGTTTGTATGTTGAAGGAACTGGGCCAGTCCACAATGGAAGAAAATGGTGAACTTCAAATTTTTACTATTTTGGATCTTTAATGGACCAACAAAGTCTGAGTTTCATTTAGAACTTTTTTAAATTTGGTTTAAATAAAATCTTGTATTCTATTTTAAATAGTTAAAGGGAAGTTTAAATAAATTTAATTTCAAATGTGTAGTGTATCAAATACATCTAACATTTATTTATAAGTGTTAATGTATAAGGAATGAAACCTTTCATTTCTTTTTCTAAAACAGGAATTAATTAAGAGCATAATTGTATTAGATAGAGAGAGTAAAATTTCATTTTCTCTCTTTAATTTGAATTGATTGATTCATCATTAAATGTCATTACTAATAATGTATTCATGGCAATATTTATTACTATGTCCATATGTATTCTAACTCTATAATTTGTAGTTTGAGATTTATTTAATTTAATTTATTTATACAAGCACACACACACACACACACATATATATGTATGTATGTATGTATGTAACATATATATATACATACATACATACACACACACACATATATGTGCGTGTGTGTGTGTGTGCATGTACAACATCATAATCCATGAAGGGTATGATGTGTCTGTATATAGATGTTAGGATTTACGTTGCAACAGACATATTAGCTCATTTTGTGTACTGTAATTTGTCCAAATATGCGCTTGTATAATATGTCAAAACCAAAATACTAATATATGTATATATATGTATGTATACGAGTGTATATATACATACATATACTTATACACACACACACATATATATAATTTATTGAATAAAATAGTTTCTACCATAACAAATTGATGTAAAATAATTATATGATAATAATACAAGTTCTAAAAATTTTAGAAAATCTGGAAACAGATTTTGGACTTAAGATTAATTTATGGAATTTTTTACAAGTAAAATAATATTTATTATTAAATAATTGATAATAGCCCGTAATCAAATTAATTCTTAAAATTAGGAAATCAAATTGAAAATTTCTGAAGGTATCTGAGACATATTTTGTGCTTAGGATTTTTTTTTTGAATTTTCTCAACTGAAATTATATTTTTAATTAAATAATTAATTGCATTTTTAAAATATATTAGTTTAAAAAATTAACATATTATGTTATAAAAATCAAAAACATTTTTTTAAGGTTCCGGATACGTATATAAGCCTTGAGAAAAGTTTGTATAATTTTATCAATTGAAATATATATTATTAATTAAATAATTGACTGCAGGTCGAAAGTAGATTAATTTTAAAATAATAAATTAAGCTATAAAAAAATATGAAAATTTTACTGTAATCTTATTACATGGTGAAGAAAATATAAAAATATGAAACTGAAATTTTGAAAAATAATTATTTTATTTATAGTAATAAATTCACAAAATCATTAGATAATAATAAAATATGTATATACATATTTAATAAAACATTTTTATATTTGATTCTTAATGGGTACAATTCATCATAATAAAATTTTAAGATTAAATATATATGATATATAAACACATATACAATTATACATATTCATAATTTGCAGATTTGTACACATTTAATCTACATACAAACACACTAATATAAATCAAAATTAAAACCCTTTTTTTCAGAAAAATAAATCGACAATAAATCGACAAACAAAATATTGTAACAAGCACATAACTAATCTAATTGTAACAAACACATGTAACCATAAAAATCTCACTTAATCTAAACAATAAAAAGATCCGAATACAAACAGAGGATTTGGATGTAAATCAACTTTTATATGATAAATTTAAAATTAAAAAATGATAATAAATAAAAATGCACCTCCTAATGAAGCCTTTGAGTCCATGTTGAATAATGATTTCTCTTCTAAGAACAATTCAAAATCCGTCAGGTTGCTAATCTGGAATTGAAGACCTTCTACGAATTAGTATTTTTAATTTTTAATTGGATTTGAGAATTTTAGGGATGATTTTAGAGGAAAGTTTCTACCGTTAAAATGAGGAAGAGTAACAAGAAAGTGGCGGCTCAAAAATGAATTAGCTTGCAATTAGGATTTTAAGATTGACTTTTATGGATAGGACAAGAGAGCAAATAATGATCTCAATCACACATCTCAAAACTTAATCACACATGTTGTAGCCACCTCCAATCTTCCTCCAAACCAACGCCAATCCTCTCCAAATCTCATGGGCTGTGGGCTAACCCAAATTAAATATGTACAATCATATTTATCATATTTTGTTATCGATATCTCATATCAATTAATATATTCATAACTTCTATAAATATTGCAATATTTTTATTCCACAAATCACATTCAAAATTCATAATTTACATTTCATAAATATTATTTAATTTAATTAATTTATAACAATTATAAACTAATTAAATTGTTTGGTCTAAAGAGAATTCAACGTTTCGATTGTGTGACTCTTGGGTGTAAATTCGGTCAGGGATTAACATCGAGCTATTCGAACGTTAGCATTCACACTTCACATAGCATGTGGTGTGATATTATGACTGAATTTATCAATCACTCTTTTTCGAAAAAAAATCTTATTTTAATTTAGTAAGCGCTACCCAGTTGCGACCATTATTTACACTAATTCTTTTTGTCAAAACATTATCACTTTGGACTTGCTGAATTTGGTAACGGTCAAAATTCTAACATCATCCACATTCAACTCTATAATCCAAACACAAAGTCCTTGCTTCAATAATGACAATTATTATCAACTGAATTACTCTGGTCGGAGATTTTGACTTTGGGTTGACTTTAGTTGACCGTGATACTAACCCCATATGACCGAAGAGACGAATCCTCTCTTGAATAGTGCTAACTATAGTCACTCGATGGACGCTATGCTATGATTTGACTATAATCAAAGCGGAGCTTTCATATTGAAGATTTACAGTATTCTCAAGTTGAAAGAATTGTGTAAATTAGTCACATTGATATTTTCTATTTGACCTTAGTTATATTAACCAATAGAAAACTACCGAGTGGTCATTCCATAGTTATCCAATAACTATTAGTACCTAACCACTAGGTGCCACCACCAGTCATAAGTAATACACCGTCCAACATTTGGAGAATATTACGTATTCTAGTCTCAACAAATACATCGATATCTAGTCTGCATCTTGACTAGGAACATTTACAATAATATATTTGTTTCATTGTGATAAATTACTCACGGTTACAACACATTGTAACTACTATCACAAAACATAAATTTATGGATTTTATATTAAATATAATTTTAATTTAAGTAATTAATTAATATAACCACATTATATCAGATACATAATAGAAAGAAAACACCTTTACTTCGAACAAGATTGGTCAACGAGTTAGATACATGCAATAAAGTACCTAATTCCCCCTAGAGCATACCCCTAACTCTACCAATCTCCCACTTGCACTTGGAGTCAGTTATGGTATCTTATTCTAACATCTCTAACCTAACATCTTATCACGTGGGTAATCTTATTGCCCGATTAAATCAAGAGAGTCTGCTCTGAGCTCGAAAAGTCCGGAGGGTATATCTTGTTGCCATGAAATCAAGATTCTATTCTGGTTTTCTTACTGCCTGATTAAAGTAGGAATTGAAAAGGAAATCTATACATATACTGTAGAGGACTAGACTAGGATTGGTTAATTTGAACCAGTATAAAACTCCTAGTGTCATCTCTCTTACTTTTACTTCACTTTTGTTGCATTTATACATATTTGCGACTGCCTGTTAATATATATGTATTTATTATCCATGTTTTGATTTAAATCCTGAAACTATTCAGAAAAGCTCTATATAAGTTGCAAAACACTATTCACCCCCTCTAGTGTTAAAGTATCCTTAAGATCCATTCACGCTAGTATAATTTATACTATATTGTATCCCACGGTTAGAATCACCGTCAATTGTAGTCAACTCAATGCAAAACCTCTTGCCAGAGTAGAATGGTTAATAATAAATGTTTTTACTGAACAAAGGACTTTGTTATGGACCAATCAAATTAAATGTGGATAATTTTGTAGTTTTGACCAATACCAGACTCCAAGTATCGTAAAATAATATAGTGTTAGCGAAGAGAACATGCATAAATTATTGCCGCTATTGATCTGGTTTAAGGTGATGTAAAATATTGTTTTACTGAAAAGGTTTATAAGCAATGAACTTGGCCAAAATGTCACACCACTAGCTAGAGTGATGTGTGAACATTGATATTTAAATTGTTCAATATTAATCACCGATTGAATTCACCCCTCTGAATTACATAGCCATATTTGTGAATTCTCTGGAATACCACAGATTGAATTAGTCTATAAAATGTTGTGAATTAATTAATATTTAAGCAATGTATTTGATGTTTAGGGTATTATTATTAAGTGGGGTAGCTCCTATGAATATAGTTAAAGCCCTGCTAAATCCTTGAAAAATCCCTGCTATAGCTCTTAGCGCTCTTTGACTGCTATGCCTTTTCAATTTAGCATTATTAAATTGTGACACCCCACCTCTATATCCATACTATTCAAGAGTATTACAGAGTAATACTATCAGATAATAAAGAGAATGTGAATATATAGGTTACACACATGAATAATTTTTGGACTAACATTGGTACGTATTAAAACACCAATAAATATCTTACATTTATGTATACGGTATCGGTACAAAAAAATAAACACATGTGCTTTCAGGACAGAACAATACATAATATACAGTGAGTAACAGAGAATATAGAGTCATAATCGCAATGATAACATATAATATATATATATATATATATATATATATATATATATGATTGTATGCAATAACGGTATAACTCAACTCAAATGTTGACTATGTCAATATAATATGATGAACGATCAATGTACATCATGAATATATCACTACAAGAAAACTGATTTTTTGTAGCGCCCAAAAAACGCCACTATGTATTTTTAGTGGCGTTCCGATAATCGTTACGAAAAAACATGCAACTAAAAATCCTCCAGTATTAGTTGCACTTTTTTAAACGCCACCAAATTTGTTTTTTTGATAGCATTTTTATAACGCCATAGAATTCCTTTTTTGTAGCGCCTATTTACCGCCACCGGAAAGGTTTTCTCCTCCATGATACTTTTTTATGGCGTTATCTAAATTTTTTGTAGCGCCTGTTTAACGCCACCGAAAGGGTTTTCTCCTCCACGTTACCTTTTCATGGCGTTATATACATTTTTTGTAGCGCTTAATAAACGCCAGCATAAGTGTACTTGAGTTTTTAATCATTCTTTTGTAGCGACATTTTAACGCTACCAAAATAAATAATATCCAGTAGCGTTTGTTTCCCTCCACCTGCTACTCCAGATTTACCCCTGATCTAGCATCCAATTATATAATAACAGAATACGCAAGCACATACATTTTTGAACACAATATATTAAACAACTACAAAATACTATAGCATTGAAGATCCACAAGATACATAGACATTCATACATCCACATACATAGGTGTCGACAAAAAGCTACTCGTACACATACACAACCAAACTACCATAAGTGTTATAAACAAACTACCATAAGTGTCATAACCGTACATATACATCTGAAATAAACGTCTGAAATAACCAAAGTACCGAGCAAAACTTGAATCACCATAAAAACCTGAACTACCTGTCATTGCTGATGTCTTCAAAACCTGAACTACCTGTCAACAAAGAACAGAACAAAAGAGTGAGAAAACAAAACCTGAACTTAAAACTGCATCACTAACATTCCACCATAATCCATACATAACTCCTCACCATCAATTATTTTCCCTCCCCTAAACCATACATACTAGTTTCATAATAGTTTCATAACAATTTTAATCAACCTAACTACATACATGTGCTGATACCATACCAAAAACCAGTGCTGCTGCTTGAATTCTTCACAAACGTTTATCTACCTGTAAACAATAATAATCATGTTACTAAATATTTGTGAGGTGAAGGTATCAAAGATCAAAAATGGACAAATATAGAAGTCCTTAGACTATAGTACTTCAAACAAATATGCCTCTGCCCATCCACTTCAAAACCAAAAACTGCCCATCCACTTCAAAACCAAAAACTGCAGTTTCAATTAACCATCTACCTACACACAAAACCATACATCCTATGCATTTATAACATACGAAACTGACCTCTATTGCTCTTCTCTCAATAGCTACTTTCAAACACTTACGTGTTAACTTAATGAATGAAACTGAAGTTATATAATGAAACCATACATTATTTATAAACTGAATTTAACGAAACTTAATGAAACTAAAGTTGTTGAAATGACTGCACCAATGAATGGACCAACCCAGAATATTCGTTGTTCATACAACATAGAGTAACTTATCAGGTACTTGTAATCGTATTATTAATATGAAATATGAGTTTGAATAATATGGAAAAGCAAGCTAACCTGATCATCCCAAGCTTCATCCTTGTTGTAAATAACAGCAGCTCCAAAACTTCTAGCAGTGTTAATCCCTGTACCAGCAATTGGAATGGTCTCCAGATGAACCATGAACACCGCAAACCCAATTAGAAGTGGAGCTAGTACCTACAACCCATTTATTACTTATAATTCTAGTTTAAAACTAAATAATTACAGAACATAAGAAATTTTATAGTATGACGCATAATTTATCACAGTTTACAAATATAAATCAGGTTCTATTCTTTGAAATATAAAAGAAGAGTATCATACCGGCACATGAGTATCTCTAGCACCACGTTTAGGGCCGGTAGCAGCAAACACAGTGTATACCATTACCAACACAAAAGTGTCTATAATTTCATATGCAAGCCCAGTTCCTTTACTGTACCAAGCGCTTATTGTAAAACATGGTAACAGGTCCTGCAAAATAAAGAAAATAGTGTTAAAACATGGTAAGATAAACCTTCTGGTAATGGCAACTGATTTTGCAACTAATTCTGTAAAACAAATAAAATAGTGTTAAAACATGGTAAAGATAAATCAGGTTTAAATGCCCATGTTCTGTATACATAATGGATTTCACCAGTTAAAAAACTATCGTTAAGTCCTAAAGAAATAAGTTTCAATGTAGCAAACCTTTCAGGCAGCATTGTCATCACAAAAGCTAAAACTTTCAGCTTCTGCAAAACAGGTGTTATTCTACAAATTCGTACTTATTTCAATAAGCCAAATAACCAACCTCACGAAGTTACTGTCACAAGTTGGCTCAAACAATCCGCTTCTTAATCATTTTCTTCAAAAAGCCTAGATTTTCAACTGAATAAAATTCGATAAATTAATAGCTAATACCGATACAATTAATGTTTCTTCACTTATCTGTTACAATAGTCCAAAGCAAGCCATGTCTATTCTCATCCATAACCTTCTCGTTACCCATGTGCTGTCGAAAATCATGAATCCCCTTTATAGACCATCATAAAGATTGTTTGTTCCAGATCTGAAGCTGCAAGACAATTTCAGATAGTTTGCTTCACTACACTGCAATGTTCGAAGCCTAAGATATACAGAAGAGTTTTAACTTTGAGGAAATGATATTCTTTGAGTTTTATGCAGAAGAACCAACTAAAACTGACCAAAACAGGATGTGATGGATAGGTAACCAAACAATAAAAATAAATAAACACACACAACTATTATTATACACAATGATTAGAATATTTATAATTAAATGAAATCAATATTCACTACATGTAATAATGTATAATACATGCCTATATATATATATATATCAAAATAAAATTGAAAATCCTTGAGCTGAAGACAAAAAACATAGAAAAATATGTTAGAAGTTTTACTATATTTCATCTAATATACATCATAACTAATGGTGTACATCTAGGCAAAACTGAGAGTGATGGACTTGTAACAGTATATAGATGGACAAAGCAACAAAATCTTGAGGTGCAAGCGCTAATTTATTTTCATTCATAAATTATACTCGCAAAATCTCAGCTATATTCTGGTAAATAGTAAAGTCTCATAACCGAAAGAACAAATCGCTTTACCCAAAGAAAATAAAGCAAAGAAGAAACCAGAAAGAATAGCAAAACAAAAATCTTCAGTTCTTTACAGTGAAAAAAGTGAATGACTTCTCAGCCTAACCTTCTATAGATGAAACAACACTCAGACCATTTAAACAAGTTTTTCATAATTTCAGATTAACTAAGATGCATTAATTCTAACAGATTCAGCCTATGTATGCACACAAATAGATTTTCAATATATACAACAAAATCTTTTTAATTCCATCCAGGCACATACATCAGACGGTTAAATTTTTACTAAAATTAAGTTACCTTGATGATCCCATATGTGACATGTTTGACACGGTTGTGCTCCTCTAACCGTCGTCTCTTCAGCCATCTTATTTGCTTCAAGATATACATGAACAAATGCCCAATTTCTCCCTCTTCTTGCTTTGTTTATTTCATTTAATGCCTTTTCATGTTTGCAGTCACCAGGAAATAGTCCATTACTCCATAATACAAGTGGAAGAGAATCCCCTGCAACAATAAACTTCTTAGTTTTATTGCTTATCAAATAAATAAATGATAATACAAATACACAGAAACCTCACCGCACACACATTTAAACGGTTCAACATAACCTCAAGCAACAAAGCACAAATTCAATGTAGTGTGACAATCTCCATGATCAATCACAACCGCACAAAGCATTCAACTGCCTACACGACAGTGCACATTATCACCAAGACCAAACAACTGCTCTACAACCTCCAACAACACTACCATCCCACTTTATCACAACATTTCAACAGCCTCAAAACTGCTGTTCATATCAACTACATTTCTGCTGTCGAACCACCCCACCATAGCATTGCAGTGCACTTCAACCTCGCCTGGAACCCAAAACTATGCTACAACTGTCATCCCTTCTCATTGCCATACATCCCCTGCCATCATCTTTTAAACAGCATCACTTCAACGCATCCTCCCCTACGTCCCAGTGCCGCTAGTATCAACAACACCAAAATAACAGTGCACAACTCCCGGCCAACCAATCACCACTGTTTGCCACAATCCACATAGCAACCAATACACATTCATCAACATTCTCTACTTGCTTTTATCACTGCAACCATTCATACACATTGCTTGCTACCACTACATCCATACACTGCAGTTAACATTCAACTCCGAATTCATACTTCTGAACCAAGTTTCCAGAACACTACTGCTTTCCAATCTCTTGCCAAATGCGACCACATCAGTCGACCACACTGCAACCACTACCATCATCAGTCACAATCCCAATTCCTTCAACCCTAAATTGCCAACCCGAAATCCCATCGCAAATCAAACAACCTTCAACCTGAACCACACTATGACCTCCATCACTTCTCAAAACTAATTCAACTGCCAATTTTCACTTACCGCTACCCCCAATTGACAAAGTCCCCAAATCGCAGATCATGAAATCGAACCACTACCTCCGCAAGAATCCCAGAATCGAACGTCTGATTTTATTTGATTTTGATCGAGAATTTGGTATTGTGGAACTTGATTTGGAAAAAGTCGATTTTATTTGTTTCTTTTCTTTTTGAACGAGAATTCAGGAATAAGAATATGAAAATGAGAATTTGAGATTTTTTTTCCTTCGTACTTTTTGGAAGGAGGACGGGAAAATGTTAATTGTTAAAATAAGCTATGAGCGGTCACGGAAAAATTTAGCTAAATCTTCATGAATTGTTGGCGGGAACCCATTAGCCGCGTTTATTGTTTATTTTTATACTAAAAAAGTTCCAACGGTTGCATATGGTTATAAACGCTACCAATTAATGCAACTAAAAGCAGATTTTCTTGTAGTGTATAGTGAACCAATGTCATGCAAATATCATATAACAATCCTAATATAAAACTCCTTTAAGCCCAATAAAACACAAGCCGGTTATGTTATCTCTGTACCCAAAATGTCTCAGACCGATCCAAGTATTACAGAAATAACATATGGGTTAGACTATATCTAATCAAGAATCCATACTATGGGTAAGACAACATAAATATGGAATAATTATAATATGATAAATCAAAAATAGATAAAAAATCATCAGATGATATGTCCAAGGATGCATATAAATATAGTAATGTGTGCCTAGGACATATGTATAATGCCATAAATAATAATCAAGGAAACACTTACCTAATTAACTCAAATCCATATGAAATAATCAACACTAATATCAAAAGATATCATCACCTAATGCAGAAACACATCAAATCAAGAACCACTGAATCAACATAATGACTGAATCATATATATCTAAAAATCATCATTAAATCTAGAAATATCAATAAATGAGATATCATTAAGTACAATCAGGCTGGCACAATGCATTTCCTAAAATATATCTCTCGATCTTGCTAAAACATCATCATCAGTGTGTGTGTGTAATAGAATAGGCCGCCTTCCCATATAAATGAGAATCCACAATACACTGAACATATATCACAGGTATAATCTCATCTTCTCATATAATATCCATCAGAAAACATCATGATGGAAAATGGTTGTACGACAGACAAGAAGTCCCAAGTAAAGCCATATGTATAACAATATATGGGTCAACAACCCATATCTATATAATGAGGTGTATATGCCAATCTATCACTCCATTAGTACAGAATGGAGATTGAAACACATACGCAAGCTCCAAAGACATGGAGTCTCTATAGTCTTAGTTACCTCCATAGTCATCATGACACGTATCCACTAGTGTGCTCATCAACACGAGCACTAATAAGTCACGACACTCAAATTGCCCCTATAGGCAATAGACTGTTGGCATAGGTAATACTAAGAGCAAAAAAACGGAGCTCCATAAATGTAGAGAGTTGCAGATTTAGGGCACGACCCCATGATCAAGCCGCTAAGGTGGATTCTAGCCATTTGGTCCTCTCCAACAAACATAATAGGAGTACATCATAATAGTAGCATATGAACCAATATATATAGACACAAAGTCATGATTATCCTTAGGCATGGAGTCATACTCACTGAATATAGGTACAAAGCCATATATCACTATATATCACATTACACTATCCACTTTATTCCCATTACATGAGTGTCATCTACTTATAATGAATAACCAAATAAATATCACAGCAGCATCCCATACCACTACGAGATACTCAAACGTTTATTCGCTACTTATAAACCACACTCAAACTATCTAGTATGATTTATAATGAGTCCAAAGAATAATCGAAGAAATATTGTCGAAATATCTATACCAGATGGTATTATAACTCCTTTTATTTACATTTCTCACTATGTAGAAATATAACGCAAAATCATATAAAAAACGTCATCACCATATCATATCAAAATCATCCGTCAAACCAGTTTTAACGGTGAATCCCTCATATCACCAAAAATCAATATCGAGAAGATAAAAAATCAGAATTATCAGGAATTATGTATAAATATTTTATAACACGCATTAATAATTTATTGAGTAATTGACTTATTAATGAAATGCACTTTAAAATATGAAAAACCTCAACCAAATAATATCTCGTATTTCCCATAACAAAATAGTTTTTATATAATTAATTAAACTAAACACAAATTTACTCTTTAAATAAATTATTGATTTCTCAACCTTTTATAAGTTCAAATATAAATAATAATCATCCATTTTCTCAAAAAATACAAATAGTGCTATTTAAACCCTAATAATAGTTTGTAAAGCCGAATATTGCACATAACATTAATTCCACATTTATCAACAACTAAATACTATTATAAATAATTATAAAATATCCAAATTAATTAATATATTCGTAATCAATTAAATACATTCTCAAGGCTTAAAGAATATATTAGTATTTCATATAAATATACTTTGAAATTATAAAATATCAATCAAGACTATGTTATCCTTTTCCATTTAAATAATAATACTTAATTAGAAATAAGATCATATTTTTCTAGAATTTTATATAGGATTCTTACAAATTTACTTAAAATCAAAATCTAAATATTTTACTAAAAGTTTATTCCTAAATTAAATAATTAATAACTATTATTAAATAAAACTTTTCTTCAATTGAATTTACAATATACTAAACATCTTTATATTTGTAAATCTTATTATTTATATAAATTATTGAATAATTTATATTAAAATAAAATAAATATACAAACTCTTACACACACAAAAACACACGCACACATTTATTTCAAAAGTTTAAATGTCAGGCGAGAGCAATCACACGTAATTGTACACACACCTATTTATACACACACCAAACCGCACATATAAACGTAAATGCACAAGGCAAAATAGAAAACAATAGCAATGTAAAGAATAATACAACAACATACACATACACGATCACACATGGTTGTAAATACACATAGAAAAACATAGCCATTACCCACCCAAACTCAACATTCTACACACTCACAAACACAACAGATTTACATGCACATGAACACACAACACATACACACGCATACAACACAAATACACAAATATACACACAAACTCATGCATAAACAGTACAAAAATATATATACATAGCCACACACACGTACATGGACCCATACACAAGAGCACACACAACTACATAGAACTCCTTCATAGGTGATCTGGTCACCCACGACCGGTACACCAGTCGACCATGGTGTGCATCAATTCAAACAATGCTAATATCATGAATTATTAACGAAGACAGAGGTGCGTGAGTGTTAAAAACTCACTTGAGTCTTAACTTCCTTCTCTCCGCATAAGAACGCACGCACACAAACCCAAACCCAAACCGAGCAACTGAAAACGTGAATTTATTCTTGCCATAAGTATAAAATAAGATAGAGAACCACACCTTCAAATTTGGTAATTTATTTAATTTGTTTTTAATTACCAAAGAGATGAGGTTTTGGAAAGTTTTCTTGTTTCATATGGAAGAAGAAAGATAGTATGGTAAAGTGTATGTGAATGTTTTAGGGCAAAAGAGAGAATTCTAGAAAGTAGATTGGGCTAGGGTTAATTGGGCGTGGGCTAAACAAATAGTAATTATAAAGGTATATTTTATTTCTATTTTCCTTTTTATTGTTAAAACTAAGTTTCTATTCAATTTTAATAAACACAATTTCTATTTAAAATTATTTATACACTAAATCTAAGATATATTTCAAACACATCACTTTATAAAATATTGTTTTTCACATTTTAACTTATTTTGAATTTTAAATATCATAATTTCACAATTTAAATTTTTTATTAAATAATTTCAAAACCCATTTTCCAAATAAAGTCCAAATTCCAATTTAATTAACTAAACTGTTATTAACTTTATTTAATTTCTATTAAAAATCGGATTGTTACATAAACAATAAATCCGCTTTAAACCCAGATATTTTCTGCTACGTCTGCTAAATCAAGGCTTTTAGCACCCGCTTTTAGCAGCATTAGATTTAACTGGTTCTCTTTTCTAAACTAAATCAACCAAGTTATGGTAAAGACCCACTTCTAAGGCATAAGTGCTCAATATAAGTTAGAAATTTATTGTAGTCACCAAATCTAGACCGTATAAATCATGATATTCTTTGGTTTTGTTATATAAAATTAAATAATATTTCTATTTCCTATACAAGTAAGTGAGAATGAGAAAAATTAACTTTAAATATTTGGTTTTATATTTAATGAAGATTTTTGCATCTTTGCTATATCACCACTTTATCCCCGCTGTAATTTTTTACACCTCCAATGCTATAAAACCACTAAACACTTTAATTGCACAGTGCGCGTATCGATATACAATTCGATATATATTTAAATAAGCTTTAAATACATATTGATTACTTAACATGCTATGGGATGTTTTTGTCCATATAGGACACCATGTATGGACGATGATAAAGAGGAGAAAATAATCTAGCTATTTGATCTAGACTTAATTGGAAATTAAACATGAAATTTTTCAAGAGGAATGACAAAAGGTTTTATTCTCTCCATAAATACGAAACATTCCACAATAATTCATTTTCAATTGCGCCTTCCTCTTTCTCTCTTCAAGGCCGCCTTTACCCTACTCATTCTGTAACGACTTGCATTTTCCGTCATTTGATTTTAAACATTTATATGATTTTAAATATTAGATTTGGAATCTAAATTGGTTTTTGAATCTGAATATTTTGGTTGAAATTATGGAATGAATTTAAATTTCAAATATAGCGATTTATTACAATACGGAAATGGTGCATAATTGAAAATTGAGTTGAATAAAAACGGAAACAATTTCTAATGTGAGTATAAATTCTATTTGAACTATAATTGAGTTAGTAAGTTTTTAAAACTAGAATTTCAAGAAATTTCGTCGATTTTTGAAACTGTTGATTTAATCGACGCGTGAAAATAGTGATACGGGGCATAGTCTCAGAATTCACCGAAACATGTTCCATTAGAACCGTAATAGTGTATTATTATCATATTTCAAATTTCGTAGGTTTAGATTTACCATTTGGTAGTACGGGATAGAAACGCATTAAAATTAATATTGAAAATTTAATATTTTAATTGGGTTCAAAAAGCTATCTTCCACATACAATAGAATTGGGGCTTGAGACAAGTTCCATTGCGTCCGGAATAGAACCCTGGTTAGCATTAGGAGTGCTAGGCAACACGACTCGATAGGAGTTCGGAATTTCGAGATATGCTATACGAGATATTTTGAAATAAAATAATAGTATAAAAATTAAAAGTTAAGCCCTATACCACTCAGCCACTCTAAAGTCGTAAACAGGCCGTCCTACATCTGTTTGAGCCGCTCTTAGCAGTTTAAATCGCGTATTCTTCTTCCACTTCTTTCTAAAATGAAATCAATTTGAATATAAAAAAATAAAAATCAAATTGCAAATCGCTTGGAGCTCGGTGGGACTTGGTCGGCGTGGGCGCTGCAGGCGTGGCTGGAGGTGACAGGCTCATGCCACGATAGTGGCATGGGGAAGTGGAGCTCGAACTAAGGCTGGAAGAAGGGTTCGATCGCAAAGCAGTGCGCGTGTGCATGTAGGATGGTGCAGGTGGAGGGCGCGATGAAGGGGAAGCGCGAGGTGATGTTCGTGGCATCGTTCGTGGTGGCGGTCGCATTTTCATTGCTGAGTAAGTTGCGTGCCAGGAAACATAAGAGGAAGGAGGGTATTAATTTTTAAACTATTATTTAATTTAAGTTAATTTTAGTTTAATTTGTTTAAAAGTTCGTTAATCCTTATCATGTTCATACGAGGTCCAAAAGTCATGGAATCAGCCACGTTGGATTTGAAGCTGCGAAATATACAATATGAGATCGATTTAGAATCGATCGATGTTAGCTGGAATTTCTAGGTTAAATCGAACGTTGTTCGGTTTAATTTAAAATTTGAACGATTAGCAAATTAAAAGTCAAGGTGAGTAAATCTCACTCATTTGGAGTGCTGGTTTTAATTTAAAATATTAAAAATTATTTATGGGTTGATTGGATGAATTGATAAACTATTACTATTAGTTGGATGTTATAATATATATTAGTAGTTGGGTATATTCTCGCCGATTGGAGCGGATGGGACACAATGCACCCCGCATAACAGCGGATGACCCTATATTACCGCGATATCCCGCCTCGAAGCGGGATTGGTATTTTATGTTATATAACATCTACGGCTGCAGGGAAAATAGTTTGGAGGAATCCAACTGGATTACTCAAAAATATATTGATTGTTTCATATATAGTGATATATGACGTGATTGAATAACCTGTTGTGGATTGTTGTGTGATTTGATTGTTTAGATGCTATAGTAGTAGTAGCCCTAATTTTGTTATTATAAATACCATAAATAATATTTTTGAGTTTAAAAATGGAATTCAAAAGCAATTTTGGATATAAAAATATTTATATTGAATTTTGAGATTATTTAAAAAGAAAATGGGTTAGATAAAATAAATAACTTGATTTTGGATATTAATTTAGCTATTTCATAAAATGGTTCCAAATAAAGAATTTTAAATTAGGAATTTTTAAACAGTGAATTTTAAATGAGATTTCTTAAAATAGGAAAAAGAATTCATAATCATGATTTTGAATGAATTTGGATTATTATTGGAATTTGTTAAGGAATAGATTTCCAAATGGAATTTTAAATAGAAATCGATTTATAAATGAAGTTTGTTTAATATAAATCTATTGATAACAGAGAAAAACTGGAAATGAGTTTATAAATTTATAACAATTTTTATGAATAAAATGAAATGATTATCAGTTGATGGATTGGAAATATAAATTCACAGTGTGAATTTATATCGAGATATGGAAATCGATTTTTGAAAAAAAATAATGGACTCTATTTTTGAAATGTAAGAGTGACTAAGAATTTGAAACGTAATCGATGTGATATGTGTAACGACCCGGAATTTTGAATTTTTGAAATTGGAATATTTAATTAATTTTAAATATTTAAAAATTAATTTCTAAATTTAATTTCTAAATTTAATTTCAAATATGACTAGTTATTGGATAATTAATTATTGAATTTAATAAATGGGAAATTGATTAAAATAGTGAATCTTGGGTTTTAAGCCTATTAAAAATAATTTGAAGGCTTATAAAATTTATATTGATAATACTAAAGATAATAAAAGTTTTAAAATTGAATTTAACAGTAATTTATTCAGTTTTGAAAATATACCATTTAAATTGACGTTTAAAAACAGCCTTTCGAGGCACGGTCTCGGAATTCGATGAAACCAGTTCCATTGGATCCGTAATAATGTATTGTTATCGGATTTCAAATTTCATACTTTGGAGTTATCGAGGGGCCGTACAGAATATAAACGCACTAAAATTTATATCGAAAATTCTATATAATAATTGGGTCCAAAAAGTTATCTTCTCCGTACGATCGAATTAGGACTCGAAACCTTTTTCATTGCATTCGAAATAGGAATATAACATTATAAATGTCTAACGCCACGCCCCGATAGGAGTTCGAATTTTAAGTTGCATTTATCGAGACAATTTGAATTTGAATTAATATATATATACATATATGTATGTATGTATATGTATATATATCGTAGTCAACCTTCAGCTGTAATTATTTCCCATCAGCTGTTATTATGTCTCCTTTCCAAATCATTGAAGCCATCCCTGTACACGCCAACATCACATCTTGTTCCCTTGTTCTCCCTTTTTAAAAATGCAAACGGGTTCAAATAATTTCAAATAAAAACAAAGGAAAAAAATGGCTGCTTTTCTGTTACATCATGAATCCTTCTTTTTCTCATATTCTTGAAATCAAGTTCGAAGCTGCCTTTCCTCTCCTCCTCCAAATCGTGTTCGAAGTTCACTCAAAAAAAAGTTGTCGAGGCGGGATTCGCAACTTTGTCGCGGTGGTTGTTCCGAAGCACGACGATACTCGGCTGCAAGCGAGACGGGGCTTGTGTGTGGTGGTCGATCGGGGTTCAAGTGGCGGAGGGTATTGGGGATGGTGGTTGCAAGGCGAATGTGGGCGGTCGACTAAGGTAGGGATTCGCTATGGAATCACGATGGCGGAGTGGGGTCGTAGGTCGAGGCAGTGAGCCGTGTTTGGATTCTGGTGGCGCGTGTTCGATGAGGCGGGCGAGGTCGGGGAATCTGGTGCGACGATGAAGCCTGGTGGGGCGGTGGTTCGGCTATTTGGGTCTTGAAATTTCCACAAGCAGCAGGCTGTGTTTGAACTGTAAAGTATATACGATCCATTTTTCAATTAAAAATTTAATAACATATATATTCACATATATATTTTACAGAGAAAGAAAAATTACTCTTTTGTTATATGCAGATTGGAAAATATATGTAAGGTTTAAAACAGAATTTTTTTATTAGTCAGAGAATATATATATATATATATATATATATATATATACATACAGGATTTTGAAAGAAAAAAATATATAGGAATTTTATATGTTTGAGGAGTTTATATAAAAATTAGAGTTTTAAATGTATATAGGTTATTTTTTTAGTATGTGTAGTAGTTTCAAAGAAAAATAAAAATAAATATACATATTTTCACTTACTAGATTATTTTAAAATAATGGATTATGGCGATTAACTCGTTTAATTAATTTTTTCAATTATTTTAGTTATTAAAGATTATTCATTAAAGGAAAATTAGTTTAAATTAAATTATTCGTTAGTTAAATTGCAAAAAGGCAATTGATTGTTCAATTAGTTCAAACGTTAATAAAGCATATAATGTCTATTCAAGGTCTAAAATCGGGAAGAGACAAGCCGGTTTGGGTTGGATTGCAGAAACAAAATCAAAGGTGAGTTAATCTCACTCAAATTGGATTACTGGTTAATTTAATTAGTTAAATTTAAATTATAGGATGGTTGATTGAAATTGATAATTATTATCATTCGGGATGTGATATTATATATAGTAGTACATATACATACATATATATATATATATATATATATATATATATTGAAGTGATTGATATTTCCGCATTATATAGCAGATGAAACCCTATACGCCCCGCGTAATAGCGGATGACCCTATATACCGTGATATCCCCCTCAAAGTGAGATTGGTATTTTTATATTGTGCTAACATCTGTGGATGCAGGAAAGCAGGTTGGAGGAATCCAACTGGATTCCTCAAAAATATTGAAATTTATTTTCATATTCAGTGATATGATCTATTTGATAATCTGTGATAGGTTATATTGAAAATTGAAATTATTGAATGCTATGGTCTTGCTGAATATATTTTGGTATTTTAAGATATCAAAAATATAAAGATTGGATTTTTGAAGGAAATAAAAAGGAAATTTTGAAGTAAAAATTATAGTGAAGTTGGATAAATTTAAAGAATGAATTTGGGTAAGGTAAAAGTTTGATTTTGAAGTCCTGTTAAATAAATTCCAAGTATGGAAAAAAAGGATTTTGAATAAATGGGAATAAAAGAGTTTTGAGGACTTAAGCGATATTGTTTAAGAATTAAAGGATATATTTTTAAATTCAAGATTTAAACGAATTGGGAAAAATAAAAGGAGAATTTTGAAATAGATTATGAATTTGATATTTCAGATTTAAACAAGGTTTTAAATCAAAATAAAGGAGTGAATATGGAATTAATGGATTTTGGATAAATTTGGATAAATTGAGAAATAAACTTTAAGTGAATTTATTTCAGAGAATCGATTTGAAAATCGATTAAGTGTTTTGAAATAGTGATTGAAAGGAGAATGAGACTATGGAATCTATAAACCGGGTTTGTAAATAAAGTGAAATATTTATCAGTGGATAATTTAAAATTATAAATTCGCGATGGAAATTTATAAGGAGACGGTAATGTGTTTTAAAAATAAATAGTGGTTTTATTTTTAAAAATATGGGAAAGGAAATTTACGGGATTGGGACGTAAATAAATCTGGAAATAAATCGAGAAGGATTTATAAATGATTAGACGGGCTATATTGGGGTGGAAAGTGCATTTTCCCTGAAAAGCTAAATATATTTTCAAATAAAGATTATAAGTATAAATTAGAAGTTTTAAAGATGTTATAAAAGAATGTTTAGAAAAATTTATTATTTAATTGTTTTAAAATTGTTAAAGTAAATATTAATTAAGTTAATTATAGTAGTTAATTATTTTTAAAGGTTAAATTAGAACTATGATTTAAAGGATAATTATTAAATATTTATACTTTATATAATAGTTTTATTCTAAAAGAAGTTTTTGGCTAAAGTTTTACTTGGAGAATTAATATAGAATTTCATAACTATTATTTTGAATAAAGTGATTTAATTTATTTAAAATCCAATTTAAACATAAGACTTGGTGTTTTCAAGTGAATATGAGATGTTTGGTTGAATTGATTGTTTATTTGGTAGTTAAATAACTGACTATCCAATCTGGGCCGAATATAACTTTGGAAATATCTAGGAGAAGTACGAGAATTATATGGTACAGTTACCATTCGAGGAGCTATATTGTACCTATAAACTCATCTGTTCTTCTAGGACGTTATAAGGAAATCCGCCCATAAACGGTTAAGAGGTGATCTTCGATCTTATTCTCGTCTGTTTATTTCCTAAAGAACGGGGGTTGAGTTTACCGGGAATAGCGAACGTTGTTTCAAAGAGACCGGAATCATATTTGTGATCTAAAAACCACTTCGATCCAACAAGTACGTTTTCGAAAGAAAGATAAGAGCTTGGAGTCAAAGATGGAGAAATGAAGTGCAAGGGCTAATCGCTACTAATCCTGGGGATGATTCCAAAATGGATGTGGTAGGAGCAGTGTCTTCGGTTCCGTTTGGACTGGGAACAGACTTGTATGGGTAAATGTTATCAGTACATTGTTATTGGAGGACAATGAGCATTTTAAGTGAATATTTCTAAAAAGGTAACGCTTAGCCTCGAGCCTCATCAACCGGGAATGACTGAAAATCAGGGGATATGCAGCAAGGCTAAGTGGTTAGCTTCCAAGTAGGGTAAGGTCATCCCTATCTATAGTCCCTTATTTCGGCTAAGTGGGTAGCTTCCAAGTATGGTATCTTAGGAGACGAGCTGGATGATGGAGACGTATATCACGTATCTGACGTATATTACGATGTGTATGGTATGCTGTATATTCTGCTTTGTGAGGACAAGTTATTATAACTTCCAGTATTGTGTTATTAATTGTGTTGGACAATGATGATGTAATTTATAAAAACAGTATAGTATCTTTCTGCATAAAGATCAATTGTTATCTATTATATATTGTTCCGCTGCAATTGTGAGATTCTGAGATTCTGATGTTCTTTTTTTTCTTCTTCTTCCCCTTACGGTCTGGTATTTCCGGCATTCGATTGTCTAGCATGTATTACAGTGGACGTACTGATGTGGATTTTCGGAGTTCAAAAAACCGGGTCGTGACAATATGAGTCGAGAGGGATTTATAAATTGAAATTGGTAATATTGGATTTTAAAAAAGATTTTTATCGAGAAATTAAGTTTGTTTTTAGAAAGGGATTTTTATTTATTAAACTATGTGGTTTAAAAACTATTTTAGTATTGAAATATTTTGGAAAGTTGGTTAGTCAAATATTGGATCGATATTAGTTGAAATGAATTATAATTTTTATAATAAGCTTGGTAAATCGATAAGTATTATTTATAAAGGAATTGGAAATTGGTATCGTTGCTTGTTTAAAAGTGTTTTGGATATTTTAAATGATTACTTAAAGTGTTTTGAAAACAAACTATTATTCCTAAAAAATAATTATTATTTTATATATGAAATTTAAAGGGAAGTGATTGGGATGTGTTTATAAATACTCTCGAAATCTGTAAATTGATTTTTATTTAGCAAACAAGATTTTATAAGAGAAATCTTATAATGGAACTCTGGAAACTTAAGGAAATTTCTGAAATGTAAACATACGAGAATTTCGTAAAATGAATCCGAATTCATAAAAGAAGTTAAAATTATTAGTTGGATTATAAACAAGTGTAATCGAAAATTTTTGAAAATTTTAAAGGGAATTAATAAGAATTTCAGAGATTTATGAGATAAGTATGAAATATTTCCTATGTGTTGATATTTGAAATGTTTTTGGGAAATTTACTTATGAATATTTTCCTAAGTATTGAATCGAAAGGTTTTGGAAATATTTTGACTACGGAATGATTTATATAGAAATATTTTCTAAGTTATGAGTTATAAAATGGAATTTAGAAATATTTCTAAGATTGATATGGTTCGAAAATATCATGTTCTGGATATAAGTATTTGAAATTGTTTTCAGCTATTGAATATATTGGAAGAGAGTTGAATATATATATACATATCTTTGTAAAAATATTTTGAAACGAATTTTTGAAAGATTTATAAATTTGGGCGTAGTGGCTGCTTATGTGTGTAATTTGATAGTTAAATAACCGACTATCAAATCTGGCCAATTCCATTGATCGTTTCAAAGGCATCGGGATCAGATTTAGTTATCCGAAAACCACTTCGATCCGATTTGTGTGCTACGAATTGTGATATCATGAAGATAATAAAGACGGTGATTTTGAAGATTCGGTTTGTCCAAATCCAGGACAACTTGTATGGATGAGTGCTATCAGCACATTGACCTTGGAAGGCAATAAGTGTAAATGTTCTTAAAAGGCAACCGTAGCCTTAGCAACCGGGAATGACTAAAACATGGGCTAAGTGGGTAGCTCCCAAGTAGGATATGATCATTCCTATCTAGAGTCACTATTATCTCGCATTTGCATGCTCGAGGCCCATTAACGGAGGGGTGATCATATTCGGCACTCTCCGGCAAGGTGTAGGCCGGTCCTGTATTGGTAGGAGATCCAGGCAAGGTCTCGGTATTATTTTATCTAGAGATGCACCGTGATGGCCAGTAAGCAGCCCAGTCACTGTATAAAATCCATTCTCCAATAAACGCTGTATGGTTTTAGATGTGTCCAACTATGTTGAAACATGATATGCAAGCATTTCAGCTATTTTATAGTTTATTTTCTATAGACACTACTATAATATCAGATGATTTCGATATAAAATGTTTTAGTTATCGTAAGGTAAAAATCGTCGTATTTATGTATGGCATGGTCTTACGAGATACCTTTGTTTTCAAAAAAAATTGATAACAGTAATAATTCAAATTGAATGTATTTTCTCACGTTGGTTTTCCAGACTAACTCGGGTGTTATTTTATTATAATGCTTGGACCAGACCGAGTATTGCAGATTCAAGTTAGGATGCTATGGAGCACAGGAGACGTGCTGGAGAATTTCAGGCGTATTTCACATACTTTATTATTTCCGCTGTGTGTGTTATCCTGTATATTCAGCACTTGTGATGATAAGTTATTATAATTATCCACATTGATTTTGATTGTTGTACTATGATTATTTTGTGTATGTAAATAGCTACATATTCCTTTGTATAAAAATCTGCTATTATCTATTAAATATTGTTCCGCTACGATTTGTGCGATCCTACGTGTTATTATTTCTTTTTTTTCTTCTATCTCTTCTTCTTCACCTCCAATGATTGGTATTTTTTGACACTTGAATATTCAGCATGCTATATAGTGTACATATTGGTGTCGATTTTCGAGGATCGAAAAACATGGTCGTTGCATAGTGGTATCAGAGCTTAAGTTGAGCGAACACCTAGGCTTTGGCGGAGATTACTCATTAGAGATAGGGTCAGCAGTAACCTAAAATGAGTCTAACCTAAAATGAGTCTAAGTGTATTATAGATATGAGCGTGTATTTGATAGTGAATATAAATTGTTTTATATTGTGTTGACTTATCGATTGAGTGTTTATGAATTCTGGTCGGTACGGTCTGGACAACTATATCGATAGGAGTTTCTAAACTCTTAAACATTATAAACTGACATAGTTGTTTTGAAGTGGGTAAATGAAATAATTTTACCCAATTTATATTTTGATATAAAAGAAATAATTTTCTGAAATTATATAGTATATTGATGTGTTTGGATGTTATTATTATTGTAATTAAAACAAGATTATAAATTGGAATGGTCATATATAACCAAATTTAAAGGTATAAGTATGAATTATACAAATGAGTTAAACTAAAATTTGATCCAAACCAGAATTTGGAAATTCAAATCTTGGAAATTTCGAATATGTTTTCCATGTGTTTTGAAATAAATAACGATAATATTATTGTGGAAACGCACTTGAACAAAAAATATTTTTAAATGGATTTTGAAAGTGATAAAGCACTGAACTCATTACAATTGCTAGAAAATAATTTTGATGGTGACAGACACATCATCAGTCTTCATTTTCGAGGTTTTAAGTGACGAATTGCTACCGTAGTAATTTGATATGAGGATTTTTGTTTGAAAACAAAGGTTTTTTTGGAAATTCCGAAAGGGATTTGTTTGGATAAAAACTAGGCTTGTTCAAATTTAAAAAGTGTGATTTGGTGTGTGTATGTGTGTGTGTATGTATGATTTCAAAATGATTTGAAATGAAACCGGTTGTTTGAATTCTGGAATCTTATTTAAATGTTTTAGAAAAATATCAGGAATAAGTTTTTGAACTTATAACTTAAGAATAATATTAGTAAGGAAAGAAGTGTGAAAAATGAAATTTTGGAATTGGATTTTAACTTAAGTTAAAATGATTTGTATGAATTGGAATTTAACTTAAGCTAAGTTAAATAGAATTAGATTGGATTAGAAATGATATCGAATGGAATTGGATATAAAATTTGAATTGCAAAATGATTATATAACTATAAGTTGTAAATTTTGAATGGAATCAACCCAAGTATAGAATTGATGAAAATGTGAAAAATAAGCCGTGTAACTTGTAAATTGGAAAAGTGGAATAGAAAAATCGAAATAGAGATGGTTCGATATTTTTGTAAAGGAATGGAAATCCAAACATGTATTACAAAATTTAGCAAACAAGATTTTGTGAATAGATTGAATGTGAATTAATAGAAAATTGATAAATTGAATCCGAATCAATTTAAAATAGCTATAAGCTAGAATGGTTGTTATTTTAAAATGAATATTACCGAATTTTCATGGAATTTTTTTTATTGTTTGACATAAACGGAAGTAAACAAAATTATGCAAGTAAGTTTAAGTGAATAAATTGGTTTGGAACCAATTTGTATTTGGACATGAATGTAATGGATGTGAATATGAATTGAATGCCAATAATTTGGTTATGAATCATTTGGAATTGAACAAATGGCGTATAAGTTGAATTAGAAGTGAATAATAAACTATTGAGACTTTGTATATGCATGTATCTGCCAGATATACTTGTCATAACTTGTTTTGGTTACAAGTATGTGTTAACTTAGTTAAATTCAATAAAATGTTATTGAATTTCATATTTTTGGTACTTATGGATTTTATTTAAGTAAGTACAGATATAAGAAGACCGTTTGGAAAGATTTCGGTTGCGCAATTGCATATAAACGTAGCGAGCTCGCTTAATAAAACTAAAATAAGGTACGCTTATAAATTTAGCACGCGAAAAATAAAAATATTGATATATATTTTGTTTTCCGGCCTTGAGAGCCGATGTATATCTTTTTATCATATTTGTGATAATGTAAAAGGCACTCCATACAAGGGAGACTCTGTCAAAAAATTTCGAAAATTTAAGGTGTTAGAAAAATTTTGAAATTTTTTGGAAAGTTTTTGTTAGCCAAAATTTGATTTCGGATTGTAACTGAAAAAATGGTTTTTGGTTTAGAAATGGAAACTGAATGTTTCCAATGGAACTAAAGGATTTAAAAAAGTGAAATATCAAGTTTCAATTAAGTGGGTTTTAACAAGTTAATGGGTCTGTTGCATTTTTCTTACTTAGCAATTTCGGGGACGAAATTATTTTAAGGGGAGAGGAATGCAACGTCCTGAATTTTCGTCGTTTGATTTTAAATATTTTTACGGTTTCAAATATTGGATTTGGGATATAAATTGATTTTTGAATATGAAAATTTTGGTTGAAATTATCATATGAATTTAAATTTCAAATATAGAGATTTATCGTAATACGAAAATGGTGAATAATTGAAAATTAAGTTGAATAGGAATCGAAATGATTTCTAATGTGATTATAAATTCTATTTGAACTAGAATTGAGTTAGTAAATTTTAAAACTGAAATTTCAAGTAATTTCGTCGATTTTTGAAATCGTCAACTTAATCAACGCTTAAAATAGCGATTTGGGCACGGTCTCGGAATTCGACAAAACCAGTTCCATTAGATCCATAATAGTGTATTATTCTCGGATTTTAAATTTCATACAATATGGATTTACCATATGGCCGTACGGGATAGAAACGCGTTGAAATTAGTATTGAAAATTTAATATTTTAATTCGGTTCAAAAGGCTATGTTATGCATACGATCGACTTGGGGCTTGAGACAAGTTCCACTGTGTTCAGAATAGGGGTATAATACTAAGAATAACAGGTGGCACGCCTCGATAGGAGTTCGAAATTTCGAGATATGCTAAACGAGATATTTTGAAATTTAAAAATATTATAAAATTAAAAGTCAAACCCTATACCCCCAACTACCTAAAGTCGTGCGTTGGCTGCCCTATATCTGTTTAAGCTGCTCTCATCAGTTTAAATTGCGCATTCTTCGTCCACTTCTTTCTAAAACTAAATCAATTCGAATATTAAATATCAAATTGCAAATCGCTTGGAGCTCGGTGGCGACTTGGTCGGCGTGGGCGCAGCGAGCATGGTTGGAGGCGACAGGCGCATCCACGAAAGTGGCATGGGTTAGTGGAGCTCAACCTAGGGCTGGAAGAAGGGTTCGATCATGAAGAAGTGCACGCATGCATCTAGGATGGCGTAGGAGGAGGGCGCGTCGGAGGGGGAGTTCGAGGTGATGTTCGCGGCGTCGTTTGTTGGGGCGGTCGCGTTTTCATTGCTGGGTAAGTTGCGTGCCTGGGAACATGAGAGGAACGAGGGTATTAATTTTTAAACTATTATTTGGTTTAAGTTGATTTTAGTTTAATTTGTTTAAAAGTTCTTTAATCCATATGAAGTTCAAACGAGGTCTAAAAATCATGGAATCTATCACATTCGATTCGTAGCTGCGAAATGTACAATATGGAATCGGTCGATGTTAGCTGGAATTTTAAGGTTAAATCGAACGTTGTTCACTTTAATTTAAAATTGGAACGATTAGCAAATTAAAAATCAAGGTGAGTAAATCTCACTCATTTGTATTGCTGGTTTTAATTTAAATGTTAAAAATTATTTATTGGTTGATAGGATGAATTGATAAATTATTATTAATATCAGTTGGATGTTATACTATATATATTAGTATATATATTAGTAGTTGGGTATATTCCCGCCAATTGGAGTGGATGAGAATGTATGCGTCCCGCATAATAGCGGATGACCCTATATTACCGCGATATCCCGCCTCGAAGCAGGATTGGTATTTTATGTTAAATAACATTGTGGTTGCAGGGAATACAGGTTGTAAGAATCCAACTGGATTCCTCAAAATATACTGTTTGTTTCATATATAGTAATATATGATGTAATTGAATAATCTGTTATGGATTGTTATGTGATTTGATTGTTTGGATGCTATAGTATCACTGGTCCTAATTTTGGTGTTATAAATACCATAACTAATATTTTTGATTTTAAAAATGGAATTCAAAAGCGATTTTGGAAACGAAAATATTTATATTGAATTTTGGGATTATTTAAAAAGGAATTGGGTTGGATAATATATATAATTTGATTTTGGATATTTACTTAGCCATTTCGTAAAATGTTTTCGAATAGAGAATTTTAAATCGAGAATTTTTAAATAAGATTACTTAAAATAGGAAAAGGAAGTCGTAATCGAGATTTTGAATCAATTTGGATTATTATTGGAACTTGTTAGGGAATAGATTTCCAAATGGAATTTTAAATAGAAATTGATTTATAAATGAAGTTTTTTAATATACATCTGTTGATAACAGAGAAAAACTAAAAATTAATTTATAAATTTATAAACAATGTTTCTGAAAAAAGTGAAATGATTACCAATTGATAAATTGAAAATATAAATTCACAATGTGTATGTATACCGAGATATGAGAATCGGTTTTTGAAAAAATAGTGGATTCTATTTTTGAAATGTGAGAATGGTTATGAATTTGAAACGTAATCGATGTGATATGAATCGAGAGCGATTTATAAATTGGAATTGATAATGTTGGATTTTAAAAATTGATTTTTATTGAGAAGTTAATTTTATTTTTAGAAAGGGATTTTTATTTATTAAACTATGTAGTTTAAAAATTATTTTAGTATTGAAATATCCAGAAAGTTGGTTAGTCAAATATCGGATATTAGTTGAAATAAATTATAATTTTTATGATAAGCTTGGTAAATCGATTACTATTTTTTATAAAGGAATTGGAAATTGGTATTGTTGTTTGTTTAAAAGTGTTTCAGATATTTTTAATGGTTACTTAAACGTGCTTTGAAAACAAACTATTATTCTTAAAAAATATTTATTATTTATAAATGAAATTTAAAGGGAAGTGATTGGGATGTGTTTATAAATACTCTCGAGATCTGTAAACTGAGTTTTATTTAACAGGTGAGATTTTATAAGAGAAATCTTATAATGGAATTCTGAAAACCTAAGGAAATTTCTGAAACGTTGAGAAACGAAAACTTCGAAAATGAATCTGAATTCATAAAACAAGTTAAAAATTGTCAGCTAGATTATAAACAAGTTTAATCGAAAAATATTGGAGACTGTAAAGGGAATTAATAATAATTCCAAAGATTTATGAGATAAGTACGAAATATTTCCTAAGTGCTGATATTTGAAATGTTTTTGGGAAATTTACTTACGAATATTTACCTAAGTAGTGAAATGAAAGGTTTTGGAAATATTTTAACTACGGAATGATTTATATAAAAATATTTTCTAAGTAATGAGTTATAAAATGGAATTTAGAAATATTTCTAAGTATTGATATGGTTCGAAAATATCCTGTTATAGGTATAAGTATTTGAAATTATTTTCAATTATTGAGTATACTGAAAGAGAGTCGAATATATATATATATATAAAGATATTTTGAAATGAATGTTTTGAAAGATTTATAAATTTGGGCCTAGTGACTACTTATGTGTGTAACTTGATAATTAAATAACCGACTATCAAATCTGGTCAATTTTGTTGATCATTTCGAAGAGACCGGGATCAGATTTAATTATCCGAAAACCACTTCGATCCGATTTGTGCGTTATGAATTGTCATATCGTGAAGATAATGAAGATGGTGATTTTGGTGATTCGGTTTGTCCAGACCCAGAACAATTTGTATGAATAAATGCTATCAGCACATTGTCATTGGAGGGCAATGAGCATTCTAAGTGTAAATGTTCTTGAAAGGTAACGGTAGCCTCAAGCCTCATCAACTAGGAATGACCAAAAAAAGAGGAGATGCAGCATGGCTAAGTGGGTCGCTCCCAAGTAGGGTATGATCATTCCTATCTAGAGTGGCTATTATTTCTCATTTATATGCTCATGGCCCATTAACGGAGGGGTGATCATATTCGATACTATCCAGCAAGGGGTGGGCCAGTCCTGTGTTGGCAGGGGATCCAAGGGAGGTCCTCGGTGTTATTTTATTTGGAGATGCACCATGACGGGCGGTGCCCTAGTAGCCTAGTCATTTTATGGAATCCATTCTCCAATAAGGGCTGTACGATTTTAGATGTGCCCAACTTTGTTGAAATGTGAGATGTAAGCATTTCAGCTACTTTATAGTTTATTTTCTATAGACACTATTTTAATATCAGATGATTTTGATATAAAATGTTTTGCTTATCGTAAGGTAAAAACCATCGTATTTATGTGCGGGTAGTCTTATGAGATACCTTTGTTTTCAAAGGATTTTGATAGCAGTAGTAATTCAAATTAAGTGTGTTTTCTCTCGCTAGTTTTCCAAACTGACTCGGATGTTATTTTATTATAATGCTAGGATAAAACCGAGTATTGCGAATTCAGGTTAGGATGCTATGGACACAGGAGACGTGCTGGAGGATTTCAAGCGTATTTCACGTACTTGGTTATTTTCGCTATGTTTGTCTTATCATGTATATTCAGAACTTGTGAGGACAAGTTATTATAACTGTCCAGATTATTTTTGATTGTTGTACTATGATAATTGTGTGTGTATTAACTGCACAGGTTCGTTTGTATAAAAATCTGCTATTATTTATTATATATTGTTATGCTGCGATTTGTGAGATTCCATGTGTTGTTGTTTCTGTTTTTCTTCTATCGTTTCTTCTTCACCCGCAACGATTGGTATTTTTCAGCACTTGAATATTTGGCATGCTATATAGTGTATGTATTGTTGTCGATTTTTGAGGGTTGAAAAACAGGGTCGTTACACATTCCCATCATTATTGAATTAATTTCTTTTTTGCTAAACAACACTAAAAAAAAAAGTTATGGTGGCTCATTAAATTTTAGCAAGATTAGGTGATGATTCAAGGAGTCAAGAAGTTAATTCACAAATAAATTTGTCATAAAGGGACTGATCTGCAAAGGTAAAATTCATATTTTATACATTCATATGTGTCCACACTTGACCCTAGTTGATGTATGTAACAGAAGTTTAAATTGTCATTGTATATTATCAAAATTTTACGTGTTGTATATGTTCTTTTTTAATATAATTAAAAAACAACAATAAAATTTGATCTACTTACTTTGACCTTGACACGAGTATGCATGCACGCAAACACACACATAAAATCAATCATTGTATGATATATGACTAAACGAAAAATGGTAGAAGCAGTTAATAGACATGTTGATTAGGGCAAAAAAGAAGATTCAAGTGATTTATCCACTGAAACGCAGCAGAATTTTAATGGAAACCATACAACGAAAACATACAAGGAGGCTATTGCTGGGAAATCTCAATTTCAAACTTTAAAATTGACTTATTTTGCACCAGGGAAGAAAGAAGACAACGAATTTTCTTTTTTCCTAATGAATTCATGCAAAGGTTAGAAAATAAATGGAATCACACTTTATTTTTCTCTGTTTATGGTTACAAACCAAACTATAATCAATTCAAGAATTACATACAGAGAATTTGGAAACTACATCTATTTATGTATTGGAAATTCATTTGGGAAAATTTCTTAAACATTTTATGAGTCCTATAGATTCGAATCAAATTTCAGGAGATGGACCTTATACGTATGAATCTTGCTATATAATCACAAAGAAGTGGTCTCCTACAATGAGTCTTATATCTGAAAAGTTGTAAAACATCACTATTTGGATTAAACTTCAAAACTTGAGACTTGAGAATTGGGAAGTTGAGGCTGTGAGAAATGCAGATTACGGATCTTAAGGCTAGGATTAACACTAGAGGAGGGGGGTGAATAGTGTTAATAAAGAATTACTAAATCTTTTTGAGTTTATGTTAATTTAGACACCGATGTATGCAATATACGGACACAGATATGATTACAGAAACAAACACAGATGCAGAAATAAATATAAAAGCAGTAAAGGAAAGAACACACCGGATTTATACTGGTTTGGAGTTACCCTACATCCATTCCTGCAACACAAGTACAAATTTCCTTTCAAAAGCAATTGTACAATTACACCCTCGGTTTCAAGGCTGCGAGATACACCCTCCAGAATTTCTATCCTCTAGGCAGAGATACTTGATTTCCGGGCCACAAGTTTACCCAATTGATTTACCAAGGCTACAATCACACCTTTTCTCTTTTGATTGATTTTCAAGGCTACAATCACACCTTTTCTCGCTTAATAGCTTACAAAGAAGTCTATAACTCTGAATAGCACTGAGAACCTTGTAGAGATAGCGATAGAGAATCAAACTAGAAGTAATCGAGTTCGATTCAATATTGATTTCGGCAGAGTAATGGTAAGAATATGTATTAAGAAATGTGGAAGAAGAAGAGGAGTGAAAAACCAGAAAATCTAACCTAAAATTTGTTGAAACTGACCCCTATTTATAGTAGAACAATAGTCATGTCCATTCATGAAGAGTTATGGCGAGTGGACACTTCTTTTGAAATTTAAATTTTGAATTCAACTTACACCATGTCGACATGGTTACCCTAGGCATGTCGACATCCCAAAGCAATTTTTGGTGATTTGATTTTCTTTGAAAATAACCTTTATCTTATATTAAAACTATTTTAAACTTTGCAAATGTACTTGACTATAGTTAAAATTCATAAGTAAATATAGAGAATAATATATATAGATTTTTACCTATATTTAAATCTAAGTATAAAAGTTAAATATATAATTCAAAAAGATAGTTTAAAAGAAGGAGTAATTTTGACTTTTGAAATTAAAGATAATTTTGAGGCTAAAATCATTTAAAATCAGGTTAGAGGGTTTTGATGTTTTTAAAAGGAAAGTTTTGAAATCATTTTGAAAACAAGATAATTTTGAAAAATCATTTTGAATAAAAGGTTAGCGGATACAAAACAATGTTCCACTAGATTTTTCGTAGGTTCCATCCTACTTAGGGTACCATCCCTTTAATAGGCTCGAAGTGGATTCCATTCCACGAATAAATTAGATTTTAAGATGCCAGTGCTTTTCTACGAGTTTTAACAAAAATTCCCAAATAATACTTATGCTTGAAATCTTGAACACTTGATAATCTTGATACTCATGAGTCTTCTATCTCAATATCTTGAATCTATATACTGTACAGTCTTCATTCTTGGTACCTGCATGGTTAAATCCTGCATATACATATATATCTAAACTTATAATGTCAGTATTTATATTTTATAATCTATTCTAAGGTTGTTGTCATCAAAACCATCATCTCACGGACTAAAAATCTCCCCCTTTTTGATGATGACAACCTTTGTTTATAAAATATTATTTCTATCCTAATAACTCCCCCTAAAAGTAAGAACTCCCCCTTAATTTATGCCAAACTACCCTATTTTATATTTCTCCCCCTTTGTCATCAACAAAAAAACTCACTCCAAACTATATAACTCCCTATAAAACTAAACTCTATGTGTAACGACCCGTAAATTTCGTGGATTTAATTTGGTTGAATTAATGAGTTGTGTAATTAAATTTAGTAGGAATAAAAACTTTACAAACAAATATTGGAATGAACGCTAAATTAAATTATATAAATGGTGACTTAAAACCTATTTACTAGCAATTTGAATAAATTTCAATAAATGAAATGAGGTAAGTACTATACCTGAATATAAATTTCATTTAAAGGGAATTAACTAATATGTTAATGTAAAGTTAGAAAATATTGGAATAAATGGTAATTCCATTCATACTTGTAAGCAGTTATTATAAGTTGCATGTTGAAATGGTTGATTGAATGGGAACTTAGAATTTAACAATAATGGTTTACAATAACGGAAATTTAGGTAATAAAGTCAGAACAAGTTGATTAGTAATAACCAAAATAAGGGAATAGTATTAATGTAAATAAATTTGAAACAAATTGGATATAGAGAAATAAATATAAGCATTAAATGTGTTAATTAATGTTGGTTTGATGATAACGTTACTTGGTGATTAATTATATAGTAACGGAAGTGTGAAAGTAAAGTAATAAAAGCGTAGATTTATGTTAAGTAATAATTTGTGGATTTGGAGAATAAGTTGAAATTTTGATAATTAAGAAATTAATAAGGAAAAGTTTGTAAAGTAATAACTAAGAAAGTAATACGTTATAAATTGATTATAACCTAAACGTAAGTGTAAGTTAGAGGTTGGCATTAAATATAATCCGTTTAATTGGAAACTAATTAAAATAAATTGGATTCAAAGTGTAATAAAGAGGTTATTTTAAGAAATTGAAATAAATGCTATAATTGGTAAATTAAGTTACTTTAAATTGAAATGGGAATTGGTTTAAAGAATTATAAATGTATAAGTAAATCAAGATGATAAAATTTATGAATTATAGAATTTGAACTTTAATAGTGAGTTAATTTATTAAATTTATAATAGTTGGATTTATTGCAAATGAATGAAATTAAATATAAAATTTCATGTTAATTGAAAATTAAGTTGAAATTGGAAAATATTTATGTAATAGCTTTGAACCAATGTTAATTTCATCCATTTGACTGTAATGGATTGAATAAAAAGAATGAATTGTGAATTCAATGGAATTTTTGAAAAGTTAATTTATAATTGATAAATATTACGAAATTTGAATTTACGCTGTAATTTATGCTTAAATCAACAATTAATTGACATCTAAATTGGTTTAAATCACTGAGATTGTTTAAGAAAAAAAAATTGATAAGATTTGTAAAATTAGGAAGTGAAATTGAAAAAATTATTTAATTAATGAATTTTTAATTTATTAAATTAATATAAAATAGCCATTTTGGCCACTGACTCGGATTTTGATGAAACTAGTTTTATCGGATCTGTAACGGTGAATTATAATAGTGTTTCAAGTTTCGTAGCGATCGGACTTGTCGTTTGATCGTACGGACTCGAAACGCCTTGAAATTTATGCAATTGAAATCAATTTGAAAATATTGATTTTAGCATAACTTCTTCATACGATACAATTTAAACCTGAAACCATTTCCATCGCGTTTAAAATATTTTAAAACGCCTATTTCGATATATGGGTTTACCAAATTTCGTTTCGGAGTCAGAACGGGCTTTTTGGGCCACGTTAGCGTTAGCACGTATAGCCAACCCGATCCATCTATTCAAATTTCTAACCTACCTATATAAACCCAGTTATAAACCCTAGCCTCCATCTATTCTCATTTTTTTGTGCGTTCATTTCCTCAGCTCCTTCTCCTCCTCAATGGCAGACAAAATTTCAGATCCAGATCCATTTCAAAATCAAAGTCCTCGGAAAAATCTCAAAATAATATACTTTGAAGCTCTCGACGAGCGTAATTCAATGGTGTAATTCGTTTTTCAATTCGACGCATCGTTTGACCAGAAATCACGGTCAAAATTGAATTGGGCGTTTTTGACTGGTGCGTCTGATCGGAAAATCCCTTCTGGGTTTTGTAGAGGGGCTAGCGCTTTGTTCATTGGGGAAGTTTGGAGGCGAATTGACGGTCGGATTTGCGGCAAAACGCGGTCAAAGGCGGGTCAACGGGGAGAGTTTAGGTTCGTGGTCGCCTATAGCTGAGAGTGTTTTTCCTGTGCGCGTGAAGAAGGATTATGCGATGAGTGGCAAGGCAAGTTTGTGTTCTCTTTTTATTTTTATTTTTATTTTTAATTGAATTCAAGCTCAATTTTCGCTATAACTTATGCATACGATATCCGTTTTACGCGAAATCTTTTGTGTTAGGATCGTATTGAAATTCCGGACTTGATGACACTGGTTTGGACCAATTCTAAGACGGTCAAATTTTTGGGTTTAAATTGAATTTAAATTCAAAAGGTGAGTGTTTTAACCCACTCACAACTTCTAAGGTTTCTTATGTTTGTTAAATTGATTTAAGATACGAGCTGAAATTTATTTATGACTGTTTGGCATGTTTTATTCACCATCTCAGTTACATCGCATTTATTTAATTTAACTGTTAATTAATTTTATTTTTGCATATAAATTGACAGTTAAAATTTATTTATTTGCATATAAACTGCTAGTTAAACAGTTATTAAATTTATTATTGAATATAAACTGTTAGTTAATACCTTTTATTTATTACCTGTTATATTTTATATGCTCTATATTGATGTTTGTTTAAATTGGATGATGATTTGTAATAAATGGGGATTGCGGTTTGAAATGATATACAACCGCCTTTTTTTATTAAATTGCGGATTGAAATGATAAATATCCGTATCACTTGACCATAGGATAGAAAATTATATATAGGCACCACGGTATATATATAAAATTATTTTTGAAAGGATTTTATGGTTTTGGATAGGATACGGTTTAATAAATATTAATTTTTGACCTTATATAAATCTTATTTTATATACATCTATAGTTAAAGTATTGAATTTAAGCTATGTATGAATTTGTTAAATAAAATAAATAAGTTGAATAATGGAGTTTGATTATTTTATATTATATGGTTAAGTACATGTTAAGATATTCAAAATATATAGAATTTTAAATGATTTAAATCAATTAAGATTGGGAGTTAAATTGAAAATTTTATTTGGAATTGAGCTTAATTAAGAATTTAACTTCATAAGTTGATGTAAAATTTATTAACACGAAATTTTAAAAAAGGTATGATATTTATAACTGAGATTGTATTCAAGGTGAATTAAATGAATATTTCTAGTATAAATAAATTGAAGGAAATTTTCTTTTATAAGTAATTTGAGTTTTTCTTAAATGATTACGGGTTAATTGTGCAATTATTTCAAACTAAATAATAGGACTTTAAATTGTTGATTAGAAATTTCCAATCTTAATTCCAATTGTTAAATATTCAAAGTTTGAAATATAGTGAAACTGAAGTGGCTATTGAAACTTAAAGCGATTTTGAAATCTATGGATTTTGACTTAATTTTAAATAAAATAAATTGTAAGTCGCGGAAATTATTTTATTTTATAAAGTAATTTTAAATGCAAACTATTTTATTCTGTATACCGTTTGAATATCCAAAGCATCCAAGTTTTCGAAGTTATGGTTTAAAGCTATGAATTTTCGAAGTATTATAGTTTGAAAGTTATAATTCAATGTTTGGTTTCCAATTATTATAAATTTTAAAGCAATATGATTTTTGAAAAGAAATATATTTGAAATAGAATGATATTATATTTATTTGGGTTTTTATAAAAATAATATCAAACGAGTTTGTTTTGAAATGGAAAGGATATCGTATTTATATGGTTTTGAAATAGATATTTTGTTCTGGTTTTGAAAGTATAATTATTTTTATATGACCGTGGTGTTATAATAACGTTTGGTTGTTGAAGAGACCAGGATCGGAAGTTGTCATACTCTCTGCCAACTCCGAAAACCACTTTAACAACCGTGTACGCGGTGGAGATTCCAGAATGAAGTAGGTTGGTGGTGGCGTTTCCTGTAAGGTAAATACGTGGACCCAACTCCCGTGAGTTGGCATAAGGTGGCTAAAACAGGAGCGATTGACGTGTTAATAAGGTAGCACCTTTGATCGGACACATCCCTTCGATATTATACTTTGACTTTTGGATTGATTCGGTGACCACTTTTGATTTTATTTGGGGGTGTGGCTCGAGGTGGACGGTAGCTGCGTGCTACGCGTTACCACCGACCCGGAAGCGTAATTGATATATCTACCCTGGCATTGCCTAGTTGTGCCGTGTCACCTACCATATCGCGCCTTGTACGAGTTTGGATTTCTCCCGTAGCCCGTGCGGTATCCTCTGGTGGCTTCCCGATCAGGAGGGACTATGATATTGGATGGACTACTGGGACTATTATTGTGTTAAGGGGGAGATTGGGTAACTCCTTAACGCTATTTAAAAGTAAGTTTATTTTACAAATAGACACTATTATAATAGCGCAATATACTACATAGTAAATAGTTTAATGGATCCTTAGGAGATGTAAATCCCGAACATCTCTTGAGTTACTGCACTCATATTTATTTCTGTTAATTTTACTTACATAAGATCTTTTAGTTCTGACTCGAGTGTTTTGTCTTTTCAATTCGCTCGGGTCAGTCCGAGCGTTTCAGGATTTGAAGATTTTTTTCTGGAGGACGAAGACGAAGATTTGTAGTATTACTATCTACTATATTATTCCACTACACTATTTAATTTCGCTGCATTGGTATTTATTGGTATGTGAACTCTGATATTTATTGTATGAAGAAGAATCAAATGTTTTGTAAATAGTTTTATGAACTGTATATTTATTATTATATTTTCTCCTTCCGCTGTGAGATTCTGTTTAGTTTTTCTTCTCTTCTCTGTTTTTCTTATTTACCCATAACTATCCGCCCTTCCGTATGGTTTGAATTGGCACGTGTGTCGATTTAAAAGCGTGCAAAAAGACTGGACGTTACACTACGACATGTGATTATAATGATAGTGTTATCCTAAGTAATCACCACTTAAATCTAATACTAAAACATAGTCCTAAACAATTAACTATCCTAACTTAGAATTCACGATAGTACTTATAATTAATACTCATATAAGAACACGAGTTATTTATTACCTATGAATTTGTATATACATGAGCGTTTAGATAACATAAAACACAAATGACAATGGAAAAGAAAGAAAAGAAACTATTGTGTGTTTTGAAACATAGGAGATCTATGAATCGAACAGTTTGGATAGTGGAAACAGAAATTTCCACGTTGTTCGACAAGATTCCCATTCTTGTCAAAACACACTTCTCCAACACACACGACTTGGTCGACATGGGTATATGGGGGATGTCGACATGGTCTTTTATATTTTAACTCTTTGAATTATTTTGATATTAATTATTAATTATACTTGTTATTTATATTTTATATTTCAGTTATAAAACAAATACCTAATTCTCTTCTTAATTTAGTAAATATTGATTCATTTAAGGGTTTTATTAAAATATCAGCAATTTGATTCTCAGAATTGATATAATCGAGAGTAACTACTTCCTTACTTATATTATCTCTGAGAAAATGATGTCTGATATCAATGTGTTTAGTTCGAGTATGTTGAGTAGTATTTTTGGATAAGTTTATCGCACTCATATTGTCACAATAAATTGGTGATTTTGAAAATTTTAAACCAAAATCTTTTAAGGTTTGTTGCATATATATTACTTGAGAACAAGCCAAAGCAGCAGAAATGTACTCTGCTTCAGTTGTCGATAAAGAAACTATGTTTTGCTTTTTACTAAGCCAAGAAACCAGAGAATGCCCCAAAAAGTGACAAGTCCCACTTGTACGTTTTCGGTCTGATTTACAACCAGCATAGTTAGCATCACAGTAAGATATTAAGTCAAAAGAATCATTTTTAGGGTAGAATAAACCATAATCAGATGTGTGTTTAACATATCTTATGATTCATTTTACGGCTTTTAAGTGGGTCTCTTTAGGTTGGGATTGATATCTGGCACATAGACAAACACTATGCATGATATCAGGTCTACTGGCAGAAATATAGAGTAGTGATCCAATCATTTCTCTATATAGTTTTTGATCTACATCTTTCGAGAGATCTTCTTTACTAAGGTACTCATTGGTTGCCATGGGAGTGGGTTTTCCACTCGCAGTTGTCAAACCAAATTCACTAATTAGGTCTTTAGCATATTTTTCTTGACTAATAAAGATACCATTATCTAATTATTTTATTTTGTAATCCTAAAAATAAATTTAATTAACCCATATGACTCATCACAAACTTTTTTGTCATTATTTCAGAAAATTCTTTATTTATTTCAAAATTAGTTGAACCAAAAATGATATCATCTACGTAAACTTGTACTAGTTGAATATCATTTTTATTTCTTTTAATAAAAAGCGTATTATCTACTTTACCAATTTCAAAATTAGATTGCAATAAATAAGATCTTATTCTATCATACCAGTCTCTAGGAGCTTGTTTTAGACCATATAATGCTTTTTTAAGTTTGTAAACATGATTTGGTAATTTATCATTTTCAAAAAGTGGTGGTTGTTTAACATATACTTCTTCTTTTACAAATCCATTTAAAAAGGTACTTTTAACATCCATTTGAAATAATTTGAAATAATTATGATTTTCGAAAGCAAGTAAATCCTAATGGCTTCTAATCTTGCTACGGGAGCAAAAGTTTCGTCAAAATCTATTCCTTCTTCTTGACAATAACCTTGAGCGACTAATCGAGCTATATTTCTAACTACCTCTCCTTGTTCATTCATTTTATTTTTATAAACCCATTTAGTTCCAATTATAGTTTTATTTTCTGGTCTAGGAACAAGTTCCCAAACATCATTTGTAGTAAATTGATTTAATTCTTCTTGCATAGCCAAAATCCATGAATCATCAGTTGATGCTTCTTTTGGATTTTTGGGTTCAATAGTTGATATAAAAGCTACATTACTCGTTTGACTTAGTTGATTTCTAGTTTTAACAATAGATTGCATATCTCCCAGTATATTTTCTATATGATGATCTTTTAAAAGTTTAGTCCTTTTATTAGGATGATTAATTTCATTATTAGTTTCAATTGATTCTTGATTTTGAGTGATTAAATCCTCTTTATCATTTGTATCTTCAAAATTTTTGAAGTTTTCATCAAATGAAACATGCATTGTTTCTTCAATGGAATTGGTTTTTAAATTAAACACTCTTTATGCCTTACTTCTATTAGAATAACCGATAAAGATACCTTTGTCGGATTTAGGATCAAATTTATCTAAATTATCTTTTGTATTTAAAATAAAGCATTTACTTCCAAAAATTCTGAAATAAGATACCATAGGTTTTTTTGAATAGAGAAGTTCATAAGATGTTTTATCAGTTAAAGGTCTAACTAAAATTCTATTTAAAATATAACAGGCGGTAGCAACTGCTTCTGTCCAAAAAAATTTTGGTAAATTACTAACTGTAAGCATAGTTCTCGCACACTCTTGAATCGTCCTATTTTTACATTCTACTACTCCGTTTTGTTGTGGAGTTCTTGGAAATGAAAAATTGTGAGTTATTCCCTTTTTATTGCAGAATTCCTCAAACTTTTCATTTTCAAATTCACCACCGTGATCACTTCGAATAATTATAATTTTTAGAGAAAATTGATTTTGAATTCTTTTTGAAAATGTCTTAAAACATTCAAAAGTATCACTTTTATGTTTCAAAATATTGTCCATGTAAATCTAGAATAATCATCTACAATTACAAAAACATATTTACTATGATTTATTGAAAGAATTTGAGATGGACCAAATAAATCAAGATGAAGTAATTCAAGAGGTTTTGAAGTTGAAATCATATCTTTTAACTTGAAGGAACTTTTTCTAAGTTTTCCTAATTGACAAGCATCACATAAACTATCTACTTTAAAATTCATTTTAGAAAGACCTCTTACTAGATCATGTTTTGACAGTCTAGATAAGAGGTTGAAATTTGAATGCCCAAATCCAAGGGTCACTTGTATTTACCAACAGACACAGGTTATCATTTGAAACTTTCATACTAAGAATATCAATATTCTTTTTCCCGACTCCCTCAAATATAATGGTTGAATTATTATCTTCAATGTGACATTTATCTTTTCAAATTTAATTTTCTATCCTTTATCACACAGTTGACTTATACTTAGCAGATTATGTTTCAGATTCTTAACTAGTAAAACATTGGTAATAGTAGGAGTTTCAGAATTACCGACTTTGCCGATGCCAATAACATATCCTTTTGAATTATCTCCAAAGTTAACTAGTCCTCCGTCTTCGTATATTATATCATTCAGTATATCTGGATTACCAGTCATGTGTCTAGAACATCCACTATTAAGTATCCATTTGTTCTTTCTAATCTGCACAATTTGTCCGTTGTGGATTGATTCCTCAATATCCATAAAGCATGATTCCTGCACATCAAATAATCTTGGTAAACAACTTGAATTTGAATATTGATTATATGCAGACTCAAGAAACAATGATGGTTTGAATACTTCTAAATTAGTATTAACAAATATAGCCATTTTAAAAACTTTTTCAAAAATCAGATTATGAAACTTTGAAAACCTTGCTCTGATACCAGTTATGAGAAATGCGGATTACGGATCTTAAGGCTTGGATTAACACTACATGAGGGGTGAATTGTGTTAATAAATAATTACTAAATCTTTTTTAGTTTATGTTAATTTAGACACATGCAATGTACAGAAACAGATATGATCACAGAAACAAACACGGATGCAGAAATAAAAATAAAAGCATTAAAGGAAAGAACACACCGGATTTTATACTGGTTCGGAGTTACCCTACATCTAGTCCCGCAATGAAAGTATGGATTTCCTTTCAAAAGCAATTGTATAATTACACCCTCGATTCCAAGGCTACGAGGTACACCCTCCAGAATTTCTATCTTCTGGGTAGAGATACTTGATTTTCCGGGCCACAAAATTACTCAATTGATTTACCAAGGCTACAATCACACCTTTTCTCTTTTGATTGATTTCCAAGGCTACAATCACACCTTTTCTCGCTTAATAGATTACAAAGAAGTCTATAACTCTGAATAGCACTGAGAACCTTGTAGAGATAGTGATAGAGAATCAAACTAGAAGTAATCGAGTTCGATTAAATATTGATTTCGGCAGAGTAATGGTAAGAATATGTATTAAAAAATGTGGAAGAAGAAGAGGGGTGAAAAACCTAAAAATCTAATCTAAAATTCGTTGAAACTGACCCCTATTTATAGTAGAACAACAGTCATGTCCATTCATGAAGAGTTATGGCAAATGGACACTTCTTTTGAAATTTAAATTTTGAATTCAACTGACACCATGTCGACATGGTTACCCTAGGCATGTCGACATCCCAAAGCAATTTTTGGTGATTTGATTTTCTTTGAAAATAACCTTTATCTTATATTAAAACTATTTTAAACTTTGCAAATATACTTGACTATAGTTAAAATTCATAAGTAAATATAGAGAATAATATATATAGATTTTTACCTATATTTAAATCTAAGTATAAAAGTTAAATATATAATTCAAAACGATAGTTTAAAATCAGGAGTAATTTTGACTTTTGAAATTAAAGATAATTTTGAGGCTAAAATTATTTAAAATCAAGATAGTGGGTTTGATGTTTTTAAAAGGAAAGTTTTGAAATCATTTTGAAAAAAAGATAATTTTGGAAAAATCATTTTGAATAAAACGTTAACGGATACAAAACAATGTTCCACTAGATTTTTCGTAGGTTCCATCCTACTTAGGGTTCCATCCATTTAACAGGCTCGAAGTGGATTCCATTCCATGAATAAATTGGATTTTAAGATGCAAGTGCTTTTCTATGAGTTTTAACAAAAATTCCTAAAAAATACTTATGCTTGAAATCTTGAACTCTTGATAATCTTGATACTCATGAGTCTTTTATCTCGATATCTTGAATCTCTATATCGTACAATCTTCATTCCTGGTACCTGCATGGTTAAATCCTGCATATACATATATATCTAAACTTACAATGTCAGTATTTATATTTTATAATCTATTCTAAGGTTGTTGTCATCAAAACCATCATCTCACGGACTAACAGAGGCCTTGAGTCAAATTGCGAGCGTCATATGGGTGCCAATCTAAATTGACAACGTCACTGCAACGAAGAAACAAACCAATTACGAAGAGTATTAGGCAACATCAATATCACTACATTATACCCAAATTCAGTAGCTATTAAGACAAGCGGTGATGTATGTGAGCTGCATGTTGATTACAATTTCAAACCATACATTTGTGTTACTTGCCATTAGGTTGGACATCAAACCGTCGATTGCACAAATAGACACACCGATACAACGAATGGAAGTACACATCAGGGATGGAAACCAAAGGCAAATATCAACACACAAAATACCACTACAAAGGAAACCGACACACACAATGATGCACACAACTGGTCAGGCTATACACAAATGACAAACTCTACCTTTCAAGACAAAGCAGAGATGAATATAGAACATATTAACACAACCCAAAATGGTGAACACACAGGTTCTAGGAAAATAGCATGTTGAAGTGAATGCTACAACTAGTAATGGATATGACGTACTTAGCTCAAGTGAAGAGGAAGACAACCTTGAATCAGTAGATATTCTGGAAATAGAAGAGTTTAGCCCTGCAGAAGAGGAATTTATGCAAGAATCAGAATTCATAGAAAATATAGCACAAAATATTCCTGAAGGGGGTGAAGGACAAATATCGGATACCCAATTTGCACCATTTGTATCATTCAACCTAACCCGTGAGAAGGAAGCGGTAGAAATATCAACAAGTCAACAAACAACTTTGAAGCCCCCTAAAAGGTCTATTCGGGCTTGCAAATCTGGTAAACGACGTTCATCATATGGAATGTTAGAGGGATTAATACTGATCTAAAAAAGGATCAGATTATATCCCTATTGAATTCTAATAAGCCAAATCGGTTTATTAGAAAATAAATTATCAACCGATAAGATTCCTAAATTTTTGAAAAAATTAGATAAGAAATTGGGATAGTATATATAGTATGAACATGGCTCTAAAGGTTGATACTTTATTGAGAAATGCGAATTACGGATCTTAAGGCTAAAATAACACTAGGGGGTGAATAGTGTTTTATGGATTTTCTAAAGCTTTTTGAAACTTTGTGTAATTTAATCACCAATAAATGCAATTCATCGGCACAGATATAATCACAAAATCGGACATAGATGCAAATATTAAATAAAAGCAATAAAGGAAAGAACACGCCAGGATTTTATAATGGTACGGAGTTACCCTACATCCAGTCCCGTACAAGCGTACAGATTTCTTTTCAAAATAATCTTTCAGATTACACCCTAGGTTTCAAGGCTACGTGGTACACCCTACTGTATTCGAGTTCAGTGCAGCTCTCTTGATTTTACCGGCTACAAGATCACCTAATTGAGTTCCGGGGATACAATCACACACACTTGATTTCAAGGCTCAACCGCACCTTTTACTCAACAGTTTGATTTACAAAAGTTCTTATAACTATGAATAGCACTGTAATCTTATGGAGAGAGTGGCAGAGAGTCAAACAAGAGATAATCAAGCTTGATTCACTTGGTATTTCGGCAGAGTATAGTTTGGGATTCTTTAGAATAAATGTGGAAGATGAAGAGGAAAGAAAAAAAGTGAAATCTGATTAAAAATTCATTTAGAACTACAGGTATTTATAGAAGATCAACAGCCATATCTATTCGTGAAAGGATACGACGAATAGACACTTCTTTTGAAAATTTTGATTTTGAATTTAACGCGGACCATGCCGATATGGGGGGTTGAAGGATGTCGACATGCTCTAGGCAAAATTGATGATTTTGATTTTCTTATCAAAATTGATTTATATAATTTGTCAAAACAATTTCTAAATTTTGTAAATATATTTGAATATAGTTTAAACATATAAAAGTAATTTTTAATATGTAATCTCAATCTATAAAGTAATTTAAAATCTGAGTATATAAATATTTTAAAGCTAATATTTAAAACAAGAGATGGTTTAAAAACAAGGACAATTTTGAAATCAAAATATCAAAAATGATAAAATAGTTTTGAGGCTAAAATATTTAAAACCAAGAGAGATGCCTTTTCAAAAAGAAAGTTTTGAAATTATTTTTAAAAAACAAGAGATATATTTTTGAAAAGCATTTTTATAAAATTAGTGGATATCAAAATAGGACCATTATATGTTCCACTAGATATTGTCGTGGGTTCCATCACACTAGGGTCCCGTCCCTTTAACAGGCTCGAAGTGGATTCCATTCCACGAAGGAATTTCGAATAAAGATGTAAGTGCTTTCAAGAAGTTTTAACATAATTCTAGACTCAATACTTATCTGTATTAATGAAATCTTGAACTCTTGATATCTTCATATTCATGAGTCTTCAGTCTTGATATCTTCAATCTTGAATCTCTATACTATACAGTCTTCATTCTTGGTACCTACATGGTTATATCCTGCATATACATATATAGCTAAACTATAATGTTAGTATTTATATTTTATAACAAGTTCTAAGGTTGTTGTCATCAAAACTATCATCTCAATGACTAACAATCTCCCCCTTTTTGATGATGACAACCTATGTTTATAAAATATACTTCACATTCACTATAACTCCCCTTAAAACTAATAACTCCCCCTAAAACTAATAACTCCCATTTAATCTAAGCCTAACTACTCTAACTACTCTATTTTATATTTCTCCCACTTTGTCATCAACAAAAACTTATCCTAAACTAATATAACTATAAAACAATAATTAAAACTCCCCCTAAATACGATACACTTGTATGCAATATATAGTCTGTGATGTAGTATGAAATGTATGACATATGCAATGTAGCATGAGATGATATGCAATGAAATGTGATATTGAATAGGATGCACAATGATATGTAATAAAAGAATATGCAAAATGACATGATGATATATTGACTATTGTAAGAGATATTCAGATTACAAGTTAAACTTGAGTTAATAATAAATGACAAATACGAAAATTTTAAATCCAATATATACTATGTTTCATATAATGTTATATAATCCATTCAAACGAAATCAATTCTAATCAAAGAAAATCAACTCAAATCAAATCAAACAATTCAAAAACAAGCAATTCAAATCATAAGAAGATCAAATATTTCTAGGAAATTCAACTCATCCTTCTTCTCCAAAGATATGATCCTTTTTAATATCTTTTCAATCTTCATTATCTTGAATCAAAGTTCCTACAGGATTTGCATCGAGATCATCTTTGTTTAGAGCAAAAAACATCCAACGAAGGGCATTGAAATGCTTCTCTTGTTCTTTTATCATCTGTATTTGACTTAGTTCTAAGTGCCTTTGATTACGAAGAATAAAAGTAAGTATATTCTTGAATGAATTGAGAGTTTCTCCAAGATTATCACTTAGAGCTCGAGAAAAGGAAGCCCTTTTTGATAAGTAGTTAAGAAATGAAAATAGAGATAAGTAGAAGTGAAGAGATTACAAATTTCTGGAAGAAACAAGTGTTAAAATAGGAAGAAATTCATTTAAAATGAATAGGCATAAGTTAGTTATTTTAATTTCAAAAAATTTAAAATAACCAAATCAGACAGTTATATGTCGACATAGGGGGTAGAGGTATGTCGACATGGGTATGTTAATCTATATGTCTTATTTATTTTGTAAATAAGTATGTATATATATAAACTTATATATTATACTTTTATTCCAAAGACACGATAAGGTTGAAAAACATAAGATAGATGATTTTTATTAATAGATGAGGTGATACATAAGATACTACATAGTATGATAAAAAATAATGCAAGCTCACACAAAACAAACTAATACATCAGAACCTAGTTTTAGAATGTGCTAGAGGATGAGGAGGATGATGATATGCCAAGTTTTCGCCCAACTTTAGCAAAGAGTTTTTTCATATTAGTGGACATTTTATCTAATTTCTTACTTATGGATCTTTCGAGAATCCGTTAATTTTCCACTATGATTTTTTGATTTTGAGGAGTGTTTTGTTGGAAGGATTGTTGGTATTGGTAGGATATTCAATACTTTCCAAGGAGGTATCTTCATTTTCTTCTTCAATTTCCATTTCCTCCCCTTCTTCTCCTTCTTCTTCTTCCTCGTTTTCTTCCTCCATATCTTTATGTGCCAATCTTTTATCCTTTTCGGCAAGAGATTCATACTGTTGAAATATGAAAGGAATTTTCTTGAGAGAAATATTGGCATGATTAAACACTTTTCTTGAAACAAATTCTTTCATTTTGTAATCAACACCAAAATAATTAAAAATTCGAGTGAGATAGATTCCATGATACAAAGTATTCTCACCCCTTTTCATATTCTTAGGATGAAGTTCATTCATAATTACTTGCGTCCAATTAATGTCATAATGACCAAAAATAGAAAAAAGAGCTTTACAAACTTTTAAAGTCGGGTTATTGAAATTTCCCGATATAAGAGTAATAGTATGTTGCAAAAGAAGATTGACAATACTTGCTTTTGGACGAAAGTTATGATTGTAAATTAAAAGTTGTCGTCTCCTTTGAAAATGTGATGAAATATTTCTCGATCATGTTCATCAATATTAAAAGTAGAAAGATCCGTTCCCGAATTCTTGCAGTTATGAATGCTGCCCAGAATTTCACAATTTAAAACAATTGCAGTGCCTTTAACACTACTCCAAATTACATTTTCATTTTCTTCATAAAATCCACGATTCAAATTCGCATAAAACATTTTAACAAAATTTGGGTAACAAACAAAATCATTTCAGAATTGTCGAAAAGACTAAGAATATGATTCTCTTCAAGAAGAGTATTGATTTCATATGTAGAGAAATCACTAAAGATAGCAAACTTTCCCATATGAACTTTTCAGTAATTAGCATAGCTTATATAAGCTTTGATTGCTTCCGGATCATTATAGAGATACTCTTTAATGGTTTTAGATAGCCTCACCATGGATGGAGTGCTTGAATATGCCATTTTTGAAGAGAGTAGAAATTTTGAAAGAGTGAAAGAGAGTTTGATATTTTAAAATGAAAGTGAAAAGTTATGATAAGATGATGGAAATAAATAGATATTCAAAAGTCATATTCTCTAGTCAAGAGGTACCTTTCCAGAACATTGGATTTGGTGAAAAGGTGGAGGAAAGTTCAAAGATTTGAATTCAAATTTGAATTTCAATTTTCTGACAGGGATGTCGACATCATGGGTAGGACCATGTCGACATGGGTTAGAGAATTCATGTGACTTATCTTCTCTTATATATTTTAATATATATATATATATATATTATTTTTAATGTCTATATATTTTTTGAAGTAATTATTAAATATAATATACTCTTTTAATAAAAAAATATTATAATATTAAAAGTAAAAATAAGTATAAAAAAAATTAATATTCAAACAACACATAATTTCAAGAACAATCAAACAATTCTAAGCAAAACAATTTAACCAATATATTATAAACATGTACCTTTTTCTAGATTCGTATCTCCAAGATCAACGGAATCATGAATAGCCGTAAAGCACATATTTGAATTTTTCGTCTTCTGATCATCATCGCTTGAGGATGAGTCTGAGTCGTCTAGTCTAGCGGTATACGCTCTTTTTCTTTTCTTTGTATAACCATTGCTTGGAGGAAACTTTTGCTTATCAAGATGCGGACAGTCTCTTTTGAGATGGCTTAGTTCATCACAGTTGAAACATTTTACGTGGTTTGGTACTTCAATATGATTTCTAGAATTCCTGTGATCATTCTTTTGAAGTTGTTTATCTTTTTGTATTTCAGAAACTGCCGAAAATGCTTTGTCATGAAAGCTATTTCTTCATCATCATCACTTCCTGAGTCTGATCTATCTGTTAATGCATTGAACGCAACTGACTTCTTTTCGAAAACCTTGCTGTCACTTCTTCCTTGCATTTGTACTTCAAACGACATTAGATTTCCAATCAATTCTTCAATCTTTAAAGTACCGATATCATTTTCTTCTTCGATAGCAAGAGTTTTATAATCCCATTCCAGAGTAAGAGAATTTAGAATTTTTCCGACTTGATCTTCTTCGAAAAAACTTTTTCCTAATGATATTAGAGAATGCACAATATCCTGAAATCCATCATACATATCTAAAATGGACTCACTAGAATTCATTTTGAATAATTGAAACTGATTTGTGAGTATGGATATTTTGGTCTGTTTGACTTTGCTTGTTCTTTCATGAGTGACTTACAAAGTTTTCCAGATATCATATGCAGACTTACAAATAGATACTCTATTGAATTATTCTGTGTTAACAGAACCAGTGTTAGTAGCCATTTTTAAAACTTTTCAAAATTCATATTACGAAAACTTTGATAACCTAGCTGTGATACCAAATGTGAGAAATGCGGATTACAAATCTTACGGTTGGAATAACATTAGAGGGGGGTGAATTATGTTTTATGGATTTTTTAAATCTTTTTGAAACTTTGTGTAATTTACTCACCAATAAAAGTAATTCACAGACATAGATATAATCATAGAATCAGACACGGATACAAATACTAAATAAAAGTAGTAAAAGGAAAGAACGCACACGGATTTTATACTGGTACGGAGTTACCCTACATCCAGTCCCGTACAAGTGTACTCTTTTGATTTCAACAATTTGATTTACAAAAGATCCTATAACTCTGAATAGCACTGAGATCTTATGGAGAGAGTGGCAGAGAGTCAAACAAGAGATAATCAAGTTTGATTCACTTGGTATTTCGGTAGAGTATAGTTTAGGATTCTTTGAATAAATGTGGAAGATGAAGAGGGAAGAAAACAAGTGAAATCTGATTAAAAATTCGTTTAGAACTACTGATATTTATAGAAGGTCAACAGTCATATCTATTCGTGAAAGGATACGACGAATAGACACTTCTTTTGAAAATTTGAATTTTGAATTTAACGGGCACCATGTCGACATAGGGGGTTGAAGGATGTCGATGTGCTCTGGGAAAAATTTATGATTTTGATTTTCTTATTAAAATTGGTTTTTGTAATTTGTCAAAACAATTCCTTAACTTTGTAAATATATTTGAATATAGTTTAAACATATAAAAGTATTTTTTAATATATAATCTTAATATATAAAGTAATCTAAAATATGAGTATATAAATATTTTAAAGCTAAATATTTAAAACAAGTGATGGTTTAAAAACAAGGACAATTTTTGAAATCATAAAAATACTTTTGAGGCTAAAAATCTTTAAAACCAAGAGAGATGCCTTTTTGAAAAGAAAGTTTTGAAAACATTTTTTAAAAACAAGATATATATTTTTGAAAAGCGTTTTTATAAAATTAGTGGATATCAAAATAGGACCACTATATGTTTCACTAGATATTGTCGTGGGTTCCATCCCACCAGGGTTCCATCCCTTTAACAGGCTCGAAGTGGATTACATTCCACGAATAAATTTCGAATAAAGATGTAAGTGCTTTCAAGAAGTTTTAACATAATTCTAGAGTCAATACTTATCTTGTATTCTTGAAATCTTGAACTCTTGATATCTTGATACTCATGATTCTTCAATCTTGATATCTTCAGTCTTGAATCTCTATACTGTATAGTCTTCATTCTTGGTACCCGCATGGTTATATCCTGCTTATACATATATATCTAAACTATAATGTTAGTATTTATATTTTATAACAACAAGGTTTTTATCATCAAAATCATCGTCTCAAGGACTAACAACTTTTGCTACAGGACAAATTAACTTGGTCAATGAAGTTTATACAATCAAGTTGTCAACATATTACATGTTTATTTACTAGTTTAGGTGGCTACTATATGTATTTAACAATGATGTAAGCAATTTTGTTTTTAGATAGGAATTGTTGTAGCATGAGCAGTTAGCATGTGTTGTAGACAAAGCCTTGTTACTAGTGGGGGACTTCAATAATGTTCTAACCCTAAGGACAAGAAAGGAGGACTACCAGTACTTTTTCTCATCTCAGAGGGTTTAGTAATTTTCTCCTCACCTGTGGAGTTGCAGAGATCAACATACAAGGTTTTAAGTTCACATGGAGGAGAAGCGGGGTTGTTACTCACATTGATAAAGTGTTGATAAATAACACATCGTTACAACAATTCCCAAACTTGATTTCTATTGCCATTTCTACACCAATAAGTGACCATACCCCTATCATCATTAAACTACATACAACATAGATCCCACAAAAGGGTATACCCTTCGGATATAATAATAGTTGTCACTTGGCTAATGGATATGAAGATCATGTAGTATCAGTTTTATTAGATTTTACATAGGGTATTCCAATTCAAAATTCATAATCAAGCTAAGAAGAATTAAATAAAACTTAAAAAACTGGAACAAGATAAGACAAAGTCTCTGACACATCGACAAATTTGGAATCAAATTTCACTGAAAGATTACTGGAGGTAGATACCGATCCAGAAACTGTCATGTTACATGATGAAATGATCACTGCAGGTTGCCATTGGGAGGAAAAAATGCATGAGAAATACACTGAAGCAAAGCAAAAATCTAAAATTTCCTAGCTGCATAAAGGAAACAACAACGCTAAGTTCATTTATGCCGAAATGATCATGAGGAAATATAGAAATAACACCAAAGCATTATATAATAACAATGGTGAACTGGTATATGATACAGACCATATTCAATATGAAGCTGTATAATATTTCACAAATTTGTTCAATGGAAATCAAGGAAATATTGCACATTATGACCTCATACAATGTAGAAAGGTGATAAATGAACATGGTAAATTTTTCCTACTACAGCCACCATCAGAGAAAGAAGTGCATGATGCAGTTTTGTCTATAAAGGATAACAAATCACCAGGGCCTGATGGTTTCTCATATAAATTCTACAAACTGCATTGGCCACTTATTCAAGATGAGTTACTTACAGCTATTAAATATGTTTATGTAATTGCTGATATACCAGAAGGCTTAAATCATATTTTTATAACACTTGTGCCCAAAATGGATAAGCCTACTGATATATCTCACTTTAGACCCATAGCCCATTGCAATGTTTTATATAAAATTATTTCAAAATTAGTTTGCAATAAGACAAAGCGTTTTCTGCCTTTTTTAATCTCTAAGGCTCAATGTACATTTATTGCTGGTAGGATTTGGCTAAAAATACTTTTTGACACATGAGAACGTTAGAAATTAATAGAGGTATTAAGAAATTTGGCATCAAGGTAAACTTACAAAAGGCATATGACATGATCAATAGATACTTTATTCGTTATATGTTAGCAGGAATAAATTTCCCATATTAGATTATTAAACTTATTCACTCTTGCATAACCATCCCTACTTTTTCAGTTTTGATTAATGGTCTACCACAAGGACTTATTCCACCTGCATGGGGAATTAGGCAAGGGGACCTTTTGTCCCCTTACCTATATTTCATTGTAATGGAATTCATGTCTCTACAACTTAAGGCAATAATTAGAAAAAAAGACATCACTCCTACTAATAACATATGTCCTATAGTATCTCATTTACTCTATGCTAATGATGTCATGTTTTTTGCTACTGTTGATACTAAGAGTGCTACCACTATAAAAAAATATAACTTTTTTTCTATGCATTTTAGAAGGATTCACTCTTAACCAAATGAAATCAAAGATCTATTCCAATTCAAGCTGTCAAAACAAAGCACAAATTCTAGAGATACTACAATTACAAGAAGCATCCCTGCCAGTCAAGTACTTGGGAGTGCCTATCTCTACTGATTACCTACAATATGCTCAATGCACCTCCCTTTTTCAAAGGATTATGACTATATTTGATAAATGGTAGGTAGAGCTGAACTTATTCACACTGTCATTACACCTATGGTGTTATACTGGTTATTGGTGTATCATATGCCAACTACAACACTTATTGAACTTGATAATATTTGTGCTGACTTTTTTTGGTAGGTAAAAATCATAAAATAGCTTAGAGAAAATTGTGCAGACCTAAATTGGAAGGGGAATTGGTCTAGAAAACTTCCAAGATCTCAAAATTGTTGCATGTTTAAAATTATTATGGCAACCTATGTTTAAAAACAACATGTGGTCAAGATGGATGCATAACATATACTATTCCAATGCAACTTTTTGGCAACTCCAACTTAACAACGACATGTCATGTACAATGAAAAACATGATCAGACACAAGTGGGATAATCCTAAATGTATAAAGTGGGTTGTTCTTTGGACAGATCCTTGGATAAATAGCAAATGATCAGTCGACATTTTGGGCTGGGATAGCTATAACTAAACGCAAGAAGTATCAAGTATTATTCAAAATGACCACTAGAATACTTCTACATTCACGGAAACAAGAGAGGCATCCTTTTTTATTAATCAAGTTAGCCACGGAAGGTGATGTAGACTATTTACTATGGTGTAGAGATCATCTATTCTCTTTTAATAAAACATGAAAAGCATGCAAACAACAACACGAGCCCAATCATATGAAACAAAATCAATAGCATAAAAATGGCTTGTTATGCATATAGAGTTATGCTAGGCCGAATTAATACTATTGATCGACTACGACAATGAGGGGTCAACTGTGAGGAGCAATGTATCTTATGAAAAGAACAACCAAAGAGCATCAATCGTCTATTTTTCAATTGCAATTACTCAAGATATATATGTGCTCTACTGAAATTAAAATAAAATTTGGATACAAATGCTAACTCCTTAAATCTCGAAGATGAAGTGAGCTTAATCAAACCGCAATTCCACACTATAGACCAAATCAACCAACTTGCATCATGTTCCCAAATCATTGCAATCTATTATATCTGGGAGGAGAGGAATAAACGAATTTTTGAGCGTATAAAAACAAATAAGTTGATGAAATCGAAGGTAATACGGGTAAAGATTACTTACCAGATGCGAAATTCAAAACCAAAGATAGAACGCACCACCAGAAACATCCAGATCTTACAAAAATGGGGAATAGATCTTAATGATGGCGGCTAAAGTATCGAAGCTTTACATGGAGGCCGCTAAAGGAATTAAGAAATAGGGTAAACGAAAGACATGTATTATTGGGCATGTCCTCCTCTTTTCCTGTTTTCATACTTATGTTTAGTTCATAGAAAGTTATGATGTATGTGCAGACTTAATATGGTGTGTTATGTATTGTAGACATTTTTTAATCTTCAATAAAGGAACCAATTTTCATATGTGTGTGTGTATATATATATATGTATATGTATATGTATATGTATATGTATATATGTATGTATGTATGCATATAATCAATCCTTTTATAAGATGTATTTTTATGTAATATTAAATAATTTATACATATGTATAGTCATTTATTTTTGGCTATAACCAAACATGTGTATTTATGTGTATCTAAAATTGATGTTTTGATTTTAAACTATATATGTTAGTGCTAACTTAGATAAATAGATGAATCGGAAAATTATTTTATTAATTACACACACATGTGTGTGTGTGTCTATATATATATATATATATATAGAGGGGGGATCAATAGCCTTCTCTATTTGGCACTGTTTCATAGCTCCCTGATATTAGCTACAAGTTTATATTAAAATATTTGTTTTTTCCATCTCCTATTAAATGGATCAAATATTTAAATATAGACTTTTAGCTGATATCGAGATGCTACAAATGGTGCTAAATAGATAGGGCTATTGATCATGGCTTGTATGTGTGTGTTTATGTTGTTCATTTACAAAAACAATAATATATATATATATATATATATGTTGTTTTGTAAACAGAGCCAAATGAAACACATATGCATGAAATGAATATGATGGGATATGTAATATATAAATTAGTTTTTATAACATTGATCTTGATTTAACTAGGATTTTGTAAGAGAGGAGGCGGAAGACCTTTCCATTTTCTCTCGGTTCTATTTTGGTGTTTTCTTAGTGAAGAAGGTAAATTTGAAACTTATTTTATTACTTTTTCTTAAATAATTGTTTTCAAAACCTTAATTTAATTGGTAATATATACATATTTTATACACACACACACATCTAAAATATATATAAATAGTATTATTAATATGTTTATACAAACCATATGCATGTATTATTGTATATTTAAACATGTGTACATACTTAGCCATTTATAGTCCTGCTATGTATATGAAATTATTGTATGGATATGTAAGTATAATATATATGTAAATACAATAACTGGATTTGATTCGCTCTATTTGATACTTGACGGGTCAATGCATATCACTATTCATGCTAACCGGAGATAGCAAAGGTGGAGCATAGTGTGCTATGTTTGTTATTTGTTTTAATTACGGATGAACGTCGTAAAGCAAGAAGCGGATTAGCTTGTTGTGGATTTTCCCTACAGGAAACTACGATGACGTAATATTCTTATGTGGGAAGTTTGTAACAACCCAATGTTGAGAAGCAATTAATTAAATCAATAGTGGAGATTTAACTAATTAAATGATTTTTAGTAATGAAATATGAATGTTGGGATTTGTGATGATTTGGAAATATATAATTTATTTGGGATTTAAAATAAAGGTTTATTAACTAAAATGGGTTTTAATATTTAAAATGTATATAAGTGGAAATAACTGAGAAATTATATGTGAAAATGTTTCATAAAGTACGAAAATAATTTTTTTGAGAAAATTTTGATTTTTAAAATGAGTTTGGCCATTTTAAAGGATCAAAATGATTTTTAAATTATAATTATAAATGATAAATAGTTTTTGTAAAGTTAAATATTAAAAGTAAACAAGATAAAAGAAAATAATTTTTGTGAATTGTTAAGGGTCAAAATGTTATTTGTATCTTCGTCATCCACACCTTCAACGTCTCCTATATTGGGTCAACTCTATTTGGCCATCAACCTATCAATGCATATATAAAAGCAAAGGTGGAGAGGGTTAGACATACATCTGAATGATTGAAATAGGTCTATCTCATATGTACTACAAAAGGGCTATTAAAACTTCGTTAGCGTCTCTTAACCCATCTACACATACCTTAACCTACCTACTTGTATTCAAGAAGTAATATCAACACTGTACCTATTTTGACTTCTCAATTAAGGTTATGTTACATCTCATCATATACTATATCCAAATATACAGTCAGCCGACAAGGTCAACAAATCCACATTAGCGAGGGAACACCAATTTACCCTTAACAACATGAGGGAACAACGATTTCCCTGAAATAAGTATTTACTTTAAACATCCAGAGAACAACTATTTCCTTGGGACAACTATTCCCCGCTCCACACAAGTAGAAAAACAACTACTCAACAAATCAATAGCACATAAAACGTTCTCAATATCAATTAACTGATCATGTGAACTCTATACAATATCTAAAGTTCGATAAACCAATCAAAAATCCAATTCCATACACATCAAACATATGTACATTCAATAATTTCTATGCGTCTCACCACATCAAGATCGTACTGCATTGCCTCCTTTGAAGTAGCCCAAAGTGTCACACGAAGTTTCGGTTCTGTAGATGCCTTCTTATCGTATTGGCCCAGTTAGATCTATGTTCAACTTGGCCCATTTGGTTTCTGATTGGACTGGTTTAACATGATCGATCAACTGGTTGCATAATCGATCTACAGTTCATGTAAAACTGGTTAACTAATGCTTGCACATTTTTGTGCGTTTGTCTTCCTGTTGCTTATATTTTTGTTATGGTTCTGTTTATTTTGCTGAATTTGATTTATATTTCTTAAGCGGTCTATTTCATACTTGATTTTACCCCATTATACAATCACATGCCTACTAGTTTTTCATGAAATTCAATATGAAGTTAGGTTTCATTTTAAACAAATTAAACTCACTCGTAACATAATTAACCCATAATCATCAAATTTAATCATCTAATCTTTGTATAAATCTCGCTATTTTCCATAATTAAACCCCAATAATATCAAATCAATCTAGTTACATCATATAATCATGGAGAGAATTCAATCACAAAAACTCTCGATTAAAGTAGAATCCAATAATATCTCCATTGTACTTTTTTCTCCCACATACCTCTGCAATTACCCCGACTCACAGATCGTAGTACTCATCTCTTTGGTTGTTTCAATGGGTAGTTCTTAAAAAGTCATTATAAATTGAGAGATTTATGTCATTTTGATGTTGTGTAGTAAAGGAAAAATGATATAAGGGATTCTACAGTTACCTGTAATTTTGAACACTTCATCTTTGAATACCTAAACATTTGGCATACGGTTAAGCGTTATTAATATGATATAATCTTATTATACTTCTTTTAATTAATAAAGAATGATACGAAGCTTGTTTTTGAAATTTGTTTATAAAAATAAATAATTTTAAGAAATATTGATAATGTGAACGAAAATCGTATTATCGATAAATAGATTATTATTTAGCATAAGTTATTCAAACTTTGTGTACATGTCTAAATAACATATGAAGTCATTAATAGCTAATAAAAATAATTTGACGAAATATGCTTAACTAAATCTACTTTGAAATGCTTTAAGAAGGTCATTAGGTAGAGATATTCTGTGCAGATATTTTCTTTGGCTCATGAGGTGGAAAGTAAGTCACATGGAGGGTGATGGGTCCTTGGCCGACTATTGGGGTGAAGGTGGGTTATGGTGACCTCTTTTTGCCTATATTAGTTACTTATATCACATAGAAACCCTTTTAAAAAATTAGCAACTAAATAACTAAACTCTTCGTTCTCTTTTCCCTGATAAATAACTTTCTAGAACACTAATCAAATCAACCCAAACTCTCTCCAAATTCTTGCTATAAGCCTTAAGGAATATAACAACATCTTTCATTAACTTGAGCTTTAACAATTGAAGCACACAAGCACCTACAAGTAGAGGCTGTGAGCATTTATAGGCATTTTATTCCCTAGGCTGTAAGCAAAGAGAAGGGTAGGAGGATTTTGGGAGCTCCTAAAGTTGAAATAGGAAGTGGAAGAAAGGTTGAGGCTTAAGCTTGGTTTTGTACTTTTTTGAAAGGTGAGAAAACTCGCCATTTGAATGTATATGAAGTGCATAATATGCTTGTTTAAATCATACTAATGTGCTTGACTATTTATTGGTAAAATTTTGTGATTCTTGCTTTAGAAAGCAAATGACATATTTAAAATGATGTATTGGGACTTGTATGACCTTATATGACTTGTTGTATAGCCTTGAATGATGGACATGGGTTTGGTTGGACTTTAATTGAATTGGACTTGAATATTGAAATGGTTTTATAGCGACTAGTCACTGTGAAGCACTTAGAAATGCCTTGTGTCTAGCAATTTCTATATTAATTTGTAAAGATACCTAGGTATTTCTTGCAATGATTGTGATGTATACTGAGTATATTGGTTACTCCAAAAACATTGGACCTTAAAAGATTGTTATCATATTGAAAAATTGTAAAACTTTCGAGTACATAAAATCGTCCAGTTCATTGCCTGTTACAACACTCAATGTAGCATTATATGGCAGTTGTGGTAACTTTAAACCCTTTTGACGGCATTCTGAAAATTCTATAGTTTCTGTTTAAAATTTAATTGTTTTAAAATGAATTTTAATTTAAGTATTTCTCTTCACTATTTTTAGTAGTACTTTCTAACTTATATTAGAGTATTTTAAAAGTGGTTTGAAATTTAAAATATATTTTGATAATTAATTATGAATTATTAAAGTAGAAGGTCTTCTTTAAATAAATGAAACAACTTTCTTTCGTAATTTTTGAATAAATTATAAAATAGTGATTTTTAAGTAATGTTTTAAATAAATGTTTAAACCATAGTTACAAGTATTTTAAAGTATATTCTAAGTATATATAGTTTTTTGAAAATTAGTTAAATATGTTATTAAAGTATTAAATATATTAATTTATAAATATCTTTTAAATTGTTTTTTAGAAATTTATTAAATATATTAGCTTATAAATAAATTAGTATACCTATATATGTATATATCCTTTTTAAAAGGGTTTATAAACAAATGTTTTAAAAAGGAGAGTTACTTAATCATGCTTTGTTTGTCTACTTGTTTATGGAAAGTAATTAATACAATACTTAGCATTAAAAGTCGATGAAGTGGGCTCCTCTATCTATGAGAGTTAAGAGTGATGTTCGATTAGGGTTTAGAAGCAATAGTGCTTTAACCTACCAGCTTCACTCTTGACCAAGTGATAGTGAGTTGAGAACGTCGAAAACATGATATGTAAACAAAACTTGATTTCCATAAGCGATCATTTTTAGAACCAGATAGTTTATTAGTCGACTACAGAACTTGACCAATTAATTTTGAAAATATATGTAAGTATCACGTAATGATACAAGGAGGACTCATTCATATGATTCATCTCTTGCTTTAAGAACGCATATATACGAGATCTTCCTGGGAGGACTCCTTTGTATCGTTCGCTAACTTATGAAAGAATCGGAATTGAATTTACCAGAAATTCATCGATTTAGTTTTGAAGAGTCTAGGATCAGATAAGTATACTTAAGTATTACTTACCAAAAACCACTTCAAAACTAATATACGAGTCTATGTTTTGGAAGCGATTGTGAAGTGCTATGTTATAGAGCTGAAATGTTCTATCCTAAGGTTAAGTCCAAAAGAGAGGTCAACATTAACATTTTGGACTAACGCTATAGAGTTGAACTGCCTATTCTAAAGTCAAGACCAAGGAAGGGTTCAACATTATCATTTGTCGGACAACTTATGCTAGAATCCATGAAAGGATCCATGATATGTTCGAGTTATGAAGAATCATGTGAGGGACGATGAATGCGACTTCACCATTAGAAATGATAGAAAACACAACAGGAGCATGGCCATGGGGTTTAGTTAACCCAAAGGGTCTATCAACTCCATATCTAGAGATGCTTTTCATTATTGTTAGTGGAAGTTGATAATATTAGGTATTGCATGTTCGGATGTGGACCAGATATGTTTACCTTAATGGCATATTTTATATAGAGATATACGATGCTCGAAAGGTAGATTCTGACCCTTGTGCAGGAGGTCGGATTTAATTTATCGAGGATATCTCTGCTGTAAATCCATATGCGAATGCACCTTATCAGCTTTAAATGTACTTCTAACATTGTTTTATTATGAGATGCAAGCAGCATAACAATTTTCTGATTTATATTCTACACCATAGACACTATCTATTATATGCCTATATCTACTTACTAAATGGTTTGGTTTCTTTCGATGGGATAACTTATTGTGATTTGTAAGATCTCAAAAGTTAATGTTATATAGGTGCATGTATGTTAAGTTTCTTACTAGACTTATGTTTGATACATGGTTTTTATTTTTTTCTAAATTCCTCATGCACTCTTTCGAGTTGGCTGGGTAAAGCAGGTTAGACTTTGGATGCTTCAGGAGACGATATAGAGCCTTTATTTATCTACCAATTTCTATTCCCGTTGCCCTATTATTATATATGTGTCATCATTGTGAGGACGTCCAGGCTGATAATAATACTTAGGTTTTCTAACCCTAAAATTACTCTGTACTTTAGAGTAATCCTTTGTACTATACTTTTAGATATTGTATTTTATCATTCCGCTTATGATATTCTGATATTGTGTTCTCTCTTTCTTGTTTTGTTTATTTTTATTTTTATTTTTATTTTTACCCTAACAATCTGTCTTTTCGGTACTTGGATGCCTGACACACGAATATAATGGATCTATTGGTGCTAACATTTGAGGGTCGAAAATTTGGGTCGTTGAATTAGGTATCAAAGTAAAGGTTTAGCGAATACTTTGGCTTTGTTTAGGTGTGGCTCATTAGAGATAGGGTAATAGACACCATAGAACGAGTTGAGTGTATTATATATATATAAGTGCATTTGTGTTTCTCTATAAACCTACCCCTTTAGTATTTCCTCAGAAATAACTTTTTTTTTTGAAATAACTCTATCCATAAGTGTCCTAAAGACATTTTACTATGTTTGAGCTTTGAAAACGATGAGTATTAGAGTTGTTATTGCTCGATGTAGAGGTAGGAGGAGCAGTACTATTACTAATGGTGGGAATCGAGCCTAGAAAATGTCACTCTTATCAAGGAACCTATGATGAATGTAGTGGAAGAGGTCGTCCAGGTTCAGCCACAGATGAACTTTGCTTCGTTATGCTATGACTTTGAGAGGTTAAGCGATAATAGATTCAATGACACTGAGACTATCATCGGGGTTTAGACTTGGCTTAGTTTTTGTGATAGGATATTCAAAGACACAGAGTTGGATGATGCAATGAAGCATCTTTTGGCTTCGCAACATCTAACTGATGCTACTGTGGATTGGTGGGGTTCGATCACTACAGATGTCCAGGAGAACGACTTCTCTTGGAACCAATTCAAGGAAGTGTTCGAAATAAAGTTTTTACTGGAGGCCAGAAAGGTATGTTGTTTAGGAGCTTCCTAGATCTGAAGTAGGTGGCTATGATAGATGCTGAGTATGATAACAGGTTCAATGCATTATCTCTATTCGGGCTTAGGTTGGTAGATACATTAATGAATAAGAATGAGATGTTTATTGCAGGTATGTGTCCAAAGTATTAGAAGGATATGACAAATCAAATCCAAGAATCGTTTGTGAATATGGTAGGTATAGGTTTGAGATTCGAGAGTTTATCTCTAATGTCGTCTGTATCTGCACCAACTGGGAACAACAAGCATAAGTTTCAACCATCGAAGGATGTTTCCATCTTATCTTGCTATAAGTGTGAATAAAATGGACATTTTGTTAAGAATTGTAGGTTAGGTGGAGGAGGACAAATGGCAAAAGTGCAAATAGTTAAAGCGTCGATTGCAAGGGTACCAAAGCTTGAGCCACGGGCAACCAAAGCATAGTTTGCACCGAAGATTTGTTACAACTGCCACCGACCGGGTCATTTTATTAGGGATTGTTCAATGCTTCGCAAAGGACGTCGGCCTTGGGTTTTCACACTTACTATAACACCTTCCACTTTTGATGTTGCAAAGGGGAAGCAAGTTCTTGAAGGTATATTACCTGTTAGCATTCCTGGTCGTGTTTTGTTCGATACTAGTGCTTCACTTAGTTTCATATCCCATAAGCTTGTTGATAGACTGAAATTGGGGTCATTTATGGCTTTTGATTCTATTGTTTGCCAAACCCTATGGGGAGGCTCGGTCAATCTTCATATGATATGTTTAGGATTTCTAGTCACTTATGCCGACCAACTCTTTCCATGCAATATGTATATTCTTGGCTCTCTAAGGTTTGATGTTTTGCTTGGGATGAAGTGGTTGCCTCGGAATCATACAGTCTTAGATTGTGTTAAGCGCACTGTATCATTTAAGATAGGGAAAGAGAATATTCTAGTAGTATTTTCTAGGTCCTAGCTTGCTGATGAGTAATTTTCTTTATTCTCTTGATGTACCAGAAGAGGAGTTAGGGCGATCTTTGTCGTGCAGAAGTTTATGGATGCGTTTGAAGAGGTGTCTGGCCTACCACCACACCATGAGATTGAATTTCGTATTGATTTGGTTCGAGATTCTAAACTTTTCATGTTGCCTATGCATAGGCTATCACTGAAGGAGAATTTAGAGTTAGCTAATCAAGTCAGCAATTTGTTGCATAAAGGCTTGATCTGATCTAGTTGATCAAATTGGAGAGCGCCCGTCGTTTTTCTAAAGAAGGCAGATGGTCCTTAAGACTTTATGTGGATTACCATGAGCTCAATAAGCGAATTATTAGGAACTAGTATCCTTTTCCTAGAAAGATGACTTGTGTGATTAGCTTCATAATGGTCGGGTATTTTCTCAACTAGATCTTATCATAGAGTTTTAACAATTGATAGTAGTAGAGGAAAGCATTCCTTTGGCAGTTTTCAAGTCTAATAAGTTTTATAAGCGGTTAGTTATGTCGTTTAGCATAATTAATGCTCCAGCATATTTTATAGACTTAATGAATCGGGTTTTTTGAGATGTTTTGAATAAGTTTGTTCTTGTGTTTATTGATGATATTTTGACCTTACTCCAAGATCGCTGAGAATCTTACACATAATATGAGGATTGTACATATTGAGAGAGAATGTGTTGAAAGCTAAGTTTTCGAAGTGTCACTTTTGGATGTCTAAAGTTAGGTTCTTAGGACATGCTGTCTCGGCAGAGGGTACTTCTGTTGATCCAGCAAAGGTTGTGGCTGTTCAGGATTGAAAAAGGCCAGAAAGCGTAGCCGAGATTAGAAGCTTCTTGGGATTAGTAGGTTATTACAGGAGGTTTATTCCGCTCAAAGATTCTTCATGCTTGACGAATGCAACGACTTGGAATTTCGGATACTTCGTATTTGAATATCTGAATTATTTAAATATTTGAATCTTGAATTCAATGTGATTAGTTCAATAACCTTGTTAACCCCATTTTAATAATAACTAATGAAAAAAATTTATTTCCAAAACTTATTTATAAAAATAAATAGTTTGAATAAATATCAATAATGTGATCGAAAATCTTTTTATCAATAAACGGTCTTGAAATGCATGAAATTATCATCCTAAGGCACTGTCTCAGATTTTTATGAAACGGGTGACATCGAGACCAGAATAATGAGGTGATGTACATCGATGAGTTTCATAGTGATCCCATGTGATCATGCGAACTCGAAGCATAAATTGGTTTAATTTGGGAAATTAAAATATAATATATTTTTATTATAAATATACCTCCACTCTTAACCCTTACCTTCACTCTTATCTTCCTCTCTATTTTTTCTCCTTTTTAATAAATTATAGCCACCATGTTAAAATAATTAAATCAAGAGCTTCGCTTAATGAAAATCATCGCCATTGGATCCATTGGACTCGTATGGAAGATGGCTTCAAATCGATGTAGGCATTGTAAGGTGCTATTATGTTTGGGGATGGTCGATATTTTGTATGACATCTAGGGCTCGGGTTTGGTGGTGCTGGAGGAGGCGAGGGAATAATCGAAGATTGCCGTTGTGTTGCTTATGTCGAGGAGCACCGTTCCTCGAAGCTATAGCATCTCCGATCATCCATAGCGAGTCACGACTTTTCACTATGCATGAGGGGTGCTATAGGTCGCGATGACCATAAAGGGATCGAGCATCACAAGTTTGGGTTGGTTGCGCACTTGCAAAGTGGAGTTCGATGGAAGTGACAGTGAGATGGATCGTTGAACGAGAAGGGAGAAAGGTGCAGAGAGGAAGGTGCAGTGATGTGTTACTTTATGCGTTGGAGTATCAATTGTGCACGGCCGTATATTTAGAATTGGGGAAGATGGATGAGGCGAGATAATGAAGGTAATTAGCAGTTAATTAGTAAATTAATTAATCTTAATTCTTATAATATCAGTAATTTTTCATACGAGGTCCAATCGAGACGCCGTCTTCGCCTTGCACTCGCAGCGAGATTATCTACGTCTTGGTTAGGCTTGGATTCTGTGAACTAACTAACCATTTGAACCTTCCTTGCTTGGTAAACAAAATGACAACTTCGTATGTAGTATACGTTCTCTTATAACCCTCTAAATATGTGATGTGGATTGGACTGTTGTTTACATGTTTGATAGCGTGTTGTAAATGTTTGAAGCGAAATAGTCGCTATAAACAACTTTGTGTTTAATTGGTTAATTTTTGAATGTATTGTGGAATTATATATCTGGTTGTTCCCTACATATAGTATGGTGTGTTTGACATAAAGTAATTGGGTTGGAAAGTAATAGAAGTTGTGAAACAACGTTGTGATAGTTGGAAGTGAATATGTGACTATGAATGCACTTTGAAAATACCTTGTATTCGGCGATTTTTAATGTTCACTTAGAAAGACATCCTAGGACTTCTTTACATTATATAAATTCTATAAGTGTATTTATTATTAAAAAAATAAAAATTTAAATATATTTTTAATAATTATTTTTGATTTGTAAAGGATTTTAAATTATAAAATATGTTTTTATGGTTTATAAATAAATTATAAATTAAGTATTTTTAAGTAATATTTAAATATTTGTTTTAAACCATAATGTAAGTATTTTTAAAGTATTTTAAAGTAATTTTAAATCTATATATAGTTTTTAGAAAATTAGTTAAATGTTTTCTTAAAGTATTAAAAAGCTTATTTAACATAATATCTTTTAAATTATTTTAGAATTTTATTGATTATATTATCTTATAAATAAATTAGTATACATATAAATACATACATCATTTTAAAAAGGTTTTTATTAAATATATATATGATTTTTAAAAAGTAAGTTAGGTATTTATAAATGTAGTAAAGGAAATTTGGATTTTAACACTTAAGTTAAAATAAAATATTTTTATAAGTTAAATAAAATTTTATTACCTTAATTAAATAGTGTGGATATACTTTGATCTTTAAAATGAATATCTTAACATTAATGTTAAAAAAGAAAATGATTTTGGGCTGTAGTAACATTTCACGCTAGAGAAGCACCTGAAGTACTAAACAGAATGGGTTGTAATAAGGGGTTTTAACCCTTATTAATTATACTTAGGAATATAATTAGATATTTAATGATAAATATTTTAAATATAATTACAAGTAAATGATTTTGGGTTGTAGTAAATAATCTTTTAGTAACAATTGTTTTTAACCCTTATTAATTACATTTAGGAATATAACCAGACGCTTAATAATGAATATTTTAAAGATAAATATAAGTAAATGGTTTTGGGTTGCAGTAAACAGTGTATTAATAAAAATTGTTTTTAACCCTACTTAATTATACATAGGAATACAATTAAATATTTAATAATGAATATTTTAAAGATAACTATAAGTAAATGGTTTTAGGTTGCAGTAAACAATGTTTTACTAAAATTAGTTTTTAGCCCTTATTATTTATACTTAGGAATATAATTAGATATTTAATAATGTATACTTTAAAGATAATTGTAAATGAATAGTTTTGGTTATTGTAACAGTTTTTAAGTAATAATTGTCTTAAACCCTTCTAAAATTAATTAGATCTTTAAAAGAGAGTTTTAAAGATAATGATCAAGTGGAAAGTGATTTGGGTTTGTCATAATTAATGTTTTATTAACATATATTTTTAAACCTTTGAATTATATTTTAAAATGGGAAAATATTATAAATATAATTAGATCTTTAATAATGGAATCTTAAGGATAATAACAAGTATGGAAACTTTTGGAATAAAGGCATAAAAATTATACGTTTAATTTATAAAAGAAAAGGGATTTATAGTAACAATATTTGAGTAACATTTGTTTTAACCTCTTTGATTATATTTTAAATTAAGTAAATCTTGTTAATTATTTGTGACTATACTCATAGCATTTGAGATGAGTATATGAATACTTTTGAAGCATAGAAAGAGTATGAATGAATAGTAAATATGCGAATAGTAAAATACAAGTATATATCGTTTATAAAGGGAAACTAAATCTTTATACAAGTTTAAATAAGTTAACTTTTAATTAACAAGAGGTTTAATCAAGGAACCAGATCAGAGTCCGCACTGAAGAGATCAAGCGATCTATACTAGTTTGGAAGTGAAATCCATGCAATCGAGCAAGATATCGGATTGATATTGCATAGTGATGACATATGTATATCGTACGGGCTTTAGTATATTTGAATACTATGTTCATTGGCTTATAGAAAGTTTAGGAAATGACTCTTTGAATCATTTGAGGCAGTGTGAATAATCGACTAAGTAATAACTTGAGGATGTGGAGTGAAGGGTATGCTTAGTAGATCCTTATGCATATAAGGTTTCTAAACCTGGGAAAAACCGTGAGCTTTGTTTGCTAGTAATTTTGAATACCATTGGGCATTTCTATGTGATTGTTGCTTTTGTTGCTCATGTTCGAATTTCGAGGATGAAATATTCTAAGTGGGGGAGAATGTAACGATCCAGAATTTTGGACACTTCGTATTTCATTTTCTGAATTATTTAAACATTTGAATCTTGAATTTAATGTGATTAAATTGATTTAATAATCTATTAACCCGGATTTAAATAATAATTAATGATCAGAAAAAAATTCGAAATTTATTTACAAAAATAAATATTAATAATGTGATCGAAAATTGTTTTTTCGACAAACAGTCTCTAAATGCGCGAAATTATCATCCTGGGCACTGCCTTGGATTTTGACGAAACTGGTGTCATCAAAACCTGAATAATGAGGTTATGTACACCGACGAGTTTTGAAGCGATCCATTATCTTGTGTGATTGTGCAAGCTCAAAATGTAAAGCTGTTTAATTTAAGAAATACACTTAACCTTGCCTTTACTCGTCTCTTCCTCTCTCATTTTTCTCTTTTGGTTGTAAAGTAAATTGTAGCCACCACATTAAAATAATTAAATCGAGAGCTTCGCTTAATGAAAATCATCGCAGTTGGATCCATTGGATTCATATGGAAGAGAGCTTCAAATCGGTATAGGCGTTGTAAGGTGCGATCGTGTTTGGGGGTGGCCAATATTTTGGTCGACATCTATGGTTTGGGTTTGGTGGAGCCGGAGGAGGCGTGGGGAAAATCATAGATCACCATTGTGTTGCTCATGTCAAGGAGCACCATTCGCCAAATCGCAGCATCTTCAATTATCCATGGAAAGTCGCGACTTTTCACTGTGCGCGAGTGGTGCTACAGGTCGCGTGAACATATGGGGGTTGAGCATCACAAGTTTTGGGTTGGTTATGGAGCACTTGCAAAGTGGAGTTTAATGGAAGTGACATTCGTCGAATTATTGAGCGAGGAAGGAGAAAGGAGGAGAAAGGAATGTGCGATGATGGGTTTCTTTTTATGTAGGAGTATCAATTTTGCACAGCCGTGTATTTAGAATTGGGGAAGATGGATTAGGTAGGATAATAAAGGTAATTAGTAGTTAATTTTAATTTAATTAATCTTAGTTCTTATAAAATCAATAACTTTTACATACGAGGTCCGATCGAAACACTGCCTTCACCGTTACACTCGTAGCGAGATTATTTACGTCTTGTTTAGGTATGGGCTTGAGTGATTAACTCACCATTTAATTTGTATATGTTGTGTGTGTATTTGTTGTTGTGTAAAATATAAGTCAAAATAGATAATAGTACAAGTTATTATTTTTGGTCCCTCTTTGCTTTTGAAAGCAAGTGACAATATTATATGTAATATACATTCTCTTGTAACCCTCTAAATTATGTGACATGGCTAAGATTATTGTTTACATGTGTGAAAGTGTGTCGAAAATGTATAAAGAAAAATAATCGCTATAAATGCATTTTGAAATCTCATGTATTTAACATATGTTTAATTGGTTAAATTGTGAATATATTATGGAAATATATATTTGGCAGTTCCCTATATACGGTTTGGTGCATTTGACATAAAGTAATTTAGTTGGGAAGTTGTAGAAATTATGAAACAATGTTGTGATATTTAGAAGCGGAATAGTAGCTATGGATGCATTTTGAAAAAGCCTTGTGTTTGGCGCTTTTTAAATTTAACCTTAAAAGACATCCTCGGGCTTCCTTGCATTTTTAATAAATACTATATGAGTTTTATCATTGGAAAAATATCAAACTTTAAATATATTTCTAATAATTATTTCTAAGTTTTTAATGTAAAAGGTTTTAAATTAAAAAACACGTTTTTATTATTTTTAAATAAATTATAAATTAAGTATTTTTAAGCAATATTCAAATATATGTTTTCAGCCATAGTATAGGTATTTTTAAATTACTTTAATGTAACTTTATATATATAATTTTTAGAAAATTAGTTAAAGATTTTATCAAAGTATTAAAAAGATTATTTAATATAATATTTTTTGAATTGTTTTAGAATTTACTAAATATATTAGCTTATAAATAAAATAATATACATATAAATATATACATCATTTTCAAAAGGCTTTTAGTAAATATATATAAGCTTTAAAATGTAAGTTTAGTATTTATAAATGTAGTAAAAGAAGTTTGGATTTTAACTCTTTGATTAAAATAAATTAATTTTATAAAACTAAAAGTGTATTACCTTAATTAAAAGTGTGGATATACTTTTATCTTTAAAATGTATATCTTAACATCAACGTTAGTATAAAAATGATTTTGAGTAATAGTAAACATTGTTTTAGTAACAATTATTTTTAGCCCTTACTAATTACACTTAAGAGTATAGTTAGATATATATAGTAATGAATATTTTAAAGATAATTGCAAATGAATAGTTTTGGGTTATTGTGACAATGTTTATATAACACTTGTCTTAAACCCTTATAAAAGTAATTAGACTTTTAAAGAAAGTTTCAAAGATAATGATTATGTGGAAAGTGATTTGGGTTTTTCGTAAATAATATTTTAGTAACATTAGTGTTTAAACCCTTAAATTATATTTCAAAATGGTAAAATATCATAAATATAGTTAGATCTTTAATAGTGAAATCTTAAAGATAATAACAAGTATGGGAACTTTTGGAATAAAGGTAGAAAAGTCATTTGTTTAATTTATAAAAGAGAAGGGGTTTATAGTAACAGTGTTTGAGTAGCATTTGTTATAACTTCTTTGATTATATTATAAATTAAGTAAATCCTGCTAATTATTTGTGAATATATTTATACCATTTGAGATGAGAATATGAATACTTTTGAAGTATAAAAAGAGTATAAATGAATGGTAGATATGTGAATTGTAAAAACAAGTATATATCTTTTTATAAAAGAAAACTAAATCTATATACAAGTTTAAATAAGTTAAGTTTTAATCAATAAGAAGTTTAATTAAGTAAATGAGTTTAATTAAGTAAACGAGTTTAATTAAATAAAGGTGTTTAATTAATAAAAGATGTTTAATTAAAAGAAGTTTTAATCAAAGAAGGAAGTGTTTAGTTAAAAGATGAAGTTTTAATTAAATGAAGAAGTTTTATTAGAGAAAGGAGTTTTACTAATTAAGGAGGTGTTAATTAAAATATGAAATATCTAATTGAATAAGGAAGTTTTAATCAATAAAGAAATATCGAATAATAAAGGAATATTAATTAAATATAAGAAGTTTTAATTAATAAAGGAAAATTAATTAATAAAAGGAAGTTTTATTTGATAAAACGACTTTTTACTAATAAGAGAGATTTTAACTAATGAAAGATTAATTAACCAAAAAGGAAGTTAAAATCATTTATATGACTTGATCGTGATTTGTGTCTATTAATCGTGCTTTGTGGACTTGTTTATGAGAAGTATTCGGTCATGTACTTAGCAAAAAGATGATAAAATAGACTTGTTTCTATCCTGATATTTAAGAATGATGATTCGAGTATGGTACTAAAGCAATAGTGCTCTAACGTACTGGGCTTCACTCTTAATTAAGGGATAGCAGAAGTTGAGAATTTCCAAAACATGATAAGTATAAAAGAGTCTTGGTTTCCATATATGATCGTTTTCATTGTTGTGGAATATGACCAAATCCATCGGCTCGGTCTTGAAGAGACCAGGATCAGTAAATGTTCTACTTATTGAGAAACGCTTTAAGACCGTGATACATATTCTATCACTTAGATGTGGATATGTTTGAGATGCTATATTCCATTTGGGGATTTGTGATCTGTTCGAGTGATGATGGCTTGTGTTTTAAGATGCTAAACGTGATTTTACCATCAGTGCATGACTAAAGACCGAGTAGGATGCATAATCCTAGGTTTAGCTAACCCAGTGGGGTATATCAACTCCATATTTAGAATATGCTTTCGATATGTTACACGCGGGGGTTATTGATATTTGGTTTATGTTGTTCACGAAAGTGTTCGAATGTTGGGCCAGTTGTGTTCATCATATGACATATTTTATCTAGAGATACACGATGCTCGGAAGGTAGTTTCTGATCCTTATTATAGGAGATCGGATGATAGTTTACTGGGGCGGTCTCTGTGGAAAATACATTATGCGAGCGCGCCTTTGCGGCTTTATTTGTATACCTATTGAATATTGTTATGGTGTGACCAATGTAAGCGCCAACGGCTATTTTTTGATTTATATTCTTCACCCAAGCTAGACATTATCTATTATATCCCAATATGTACTTATTAGATGGTTTGGCTCTTTTGAAGGGATAACTATTATGATGGTCCAAAAAGGTGTTGTTATATGCTATACACGTATTTTTTGAGTTTCTCACACAAAACTTATGTCTGACACTTGACTTTGGTTTTCCCTAAATTCTTCGTATGCTCTTTCGAGTAGTTTGAGTAAGACAGGTTTTTGTTGATGTTCATTGAGCTCTTGGAGAGAAGACGGATGTTTACCTACCATAGTATTTTTATATCCGCTGCATTACTTGTGTATATATATATTAGAATTGCAAGGGCAGACTATTATAACTATTCAGGCTATTGATAGTATCTATATTAAGAACTTTGAAATACTATGTATATTAGAGTATCCTCATTCATTATCTTTTGATATTGTATGTTATCTTTCCGTTATAAAATTCTGGTGTTTTTGTTCTACTCTTTGTTCATTTTCTTTTCTTCTTTTTCTTTATCCTAAAATTATGTCCTTCCAATACTTAGATATTCAGCATTTGAATATCGTGGATGTATTAGTATCGACATTCGAGGGTCGAAAGGGCATCTCGTTATAATGAATTTGATAAAGAAAGACATTGAATTTGTTCGGACTAATAAATGTAAGTAAGTAATCAAAGAGTTGAAGGCAAGGTTGATTATCCTTCCCGTTCTACTTATTCCAAACAGAGTTAAGGGTTTAACTATTTATACATATGCTTATACATCGGGTTTAGGTGCAGCATTAATGCATCATGGAAGGGTTATTGCTTATGCTAGCCAACAAATCAAGACACATGAATCGAGATATCTGACCATGACTTAGAGTTGTTAGCAGTTGTTTTTATGTTAAAGATGTGGAGGCATTACTTGGTAAGAAGTTTGAGTTGTACATGGATCACAAATCTTTGAAGTATCTTTTCACCCTGAACAACCTAAACATGAGACAACAAAGTTGGTTAGAGTTTCTTGTGGCTTAAGATCTTGATATTTTGTTTACACCTAGGAAATCGAATGTTGTAGCTAATGTTCTTAGTAGGAGGTATGCGGTTATGGTGAATGTGGAGGTTTGTTCGACCCTTATTAGTCATGTTGAGGGTTATTAGAAGAGGGATGTCTGACTTGCAAGGATAAATAAGGATGTGAGTGAGAATGAGGCACCAGAGAGGTGGCCTGGATTCAAGGTTGGTAACCATGGTATAGTGAGGATGAAAGGTTATGTGTTCATGATATTGATGGGATTAGGCAAGAGGTATTGACAAAGAATCGTCATTCGCAACATACGATGCATCTGGGGGGTTACAAAGATGTATCTAGATATGAATCGGAATTTCTGGTGGCAAGGTATGAAGATGGTTGTTTCCATATTTGTGATTAGTTTTTCTAGCTGCCAACAAGTCAAAGGTAGCCATCAGAAGATAGCTGGACTACTACCACCAATTGAGATTCTAAAGTGGAAGTGGGAGCTGATGTCTATGGAAGGGTAATAAAGGCGTTTGGGTTATAGTGGACCGACTAATCAAGAGCATACACTTCTTACCAACGAAGACAACGAGGTCGACTTCTTGTTTTAGCTAAACTGTATGTTAAGGAGATCATCGGACTTCATGGAGTTCCTTGTGATATCGCGAGCAATAGAGATTGGATATTTACTAGTCAGTTCGAAAAAGGGTCACATGATGCCTTAGGGATGAAGCTGAGTTTGAGTATAGCTTGCCATCCAAAGACAGATAGATAGGGTTAATCGTGTGTTGGAGGACTTGCTTCAGGCTTATATATTAGATTTCGAGGGTTTGTAGGAAGAGCATTTTCCTTTCGTCGAGTTTCGTATAACAACGGTTAGTAAGCCAGCATTGGAATGACACCTTTTGAAGCATTGTACGGCAGGCCTTGCAAATCTTCATCATGTTGGGTGGAACCTAAAGATCATTTAGTACTTGGGTCATATATGATTTAAGAGCCATCAGATATGGTAACGGAGATTAAAAAATGTACAAAAAAGCACAGAATCTGCAGAAGATTTATGCAGATCAGATTTGCAGGGATTTGGAGCTCTAAGTTGAAAGCTTTGTGTTCATAAAGGTTTTTTTAATGAGAAGTGTGGTTCGATTTGGAAAGACTGGGTAATTGGCTCCTCGCTTTATAGGATAATTTTCAGTACTAGAGAGGGTTGGTACACTTGCATATATGGTCGAGCTACCGATTATGAAATCGGGTGCGAATAATATGTGTCATAAATCGCATTTGCGTAAGTATGTGCACATCCTTCCTTGATAATGGAAGCATCACAACAAAAAGACTTGGAGATTGTGTAACAACTATAACTTTGATTAACATTATTTCACATATTTACCTAGATAAATAAAATAAAATAATGTAAAATGGGAAGGAGATTGAGAATTAATAGATAATATGGGTTGTGCCTTAATGAATAAGTTAAAAAGAAGGGTTTTTAAACTTAAATAAGAAGGTGGAATATTACTAAGGGCAAAATAGGAATAAGTTATAATCCTTAATACATATCCATACGCTCCTCCTCCCTTATTCGCTTCATTCATACAAACAAATTTAAAGGGTTTAGGCTGGCCATTGCTAGGAGAAACCAAAGGAAGCAAAGTAGGGAAATTAAATCTAAAGCTAGGGGAAATCAATCAACACTTGAATCTCAACATTCTTTAACCATTCAAGATGAATAATAGTTATGCATCTCAAGTTTTATTTATTATTTTCGATTTTAAGTATAAACTTGAAATGTTTTTATGATTATTATGACATGCTTGAGTATTTGGATGATTATAGCTTATTGGTAAATTTATTTATGAAGTTATTTGATAATTTTGAGTTAGAAAACCTATCACGTGGCACCCAAATGACTTGAAATTTTGGTATGACATAGAGAACATTGTTTTGGAAGTGTTTTTTTCGTTTCAAAATTTTCTGATTTATTGAGAATATTTCGTGAATTTTCTTATATTAAAAATGGTTAATCTCGAGTTTTAATTATTAAAAACAATTAAATAAATTTTTTGACCCTGAAATATTGACATGTTAAATAAAATATTAAATCCGATTTTATGTGATTTCGTGGAATTTTCTCATGAATTTATGATTTTATATAAATTTATTAGGCTAGAAAAGCTTGATATTTATATTAAAAAAATTAACATATATTAATGTTTTGCAAATATGTTGTGGAAATATAAATTCTGTCATATGGCAAATTTCAGAAAAGATTTGGATAAAGAAAGTTGTTATCCAATGGGATTTTGACAAATAAATGGAGTTGGTAGAAAAGAAATTAACTTTTAAAGGAAATTTGCAGTTTTTAGAGTGTTTACAGCATTGCCACACTGAAGTCCTCGATGTCGGACCTTATGCTGTTGCAATTATGATTCTTGACAATAATATGGGCAATGCATAGGATGCCAACCTTGGTTGATATGGAATGGATTGGCCATGGTTAAAGAAAGAGGCATGGCATCAAGGTCGACATCATGAACTTCGACATTAGCATTGCCACATGCCTTAAGTGCCACATATTATATAAATAAGGGTATGGTGCCACATATCTGTAACATCCCTAACCCTTTAAAATCTTTGAATTCGAATGTTTTATATACCGGTTCGACTCTATTGGCAACTACGTCGCTTTTATCTTTGTCGACTTCGGCAATAATGATGCCGCCTTTATTTTAAGCCGTATAATTTCGAAGAAGGAAAGAGTGCCACTTATATTAACTTTGGCTTTAATGACGCTGCCTATTTTCCTTAAGGCATTGATGCCGAGATCCATCAATATCACCACTTGTCATTAAGACTTTAAACTATGCAAACCAATTTTTATACAAAATGACACCGACACTCTATGAAGTGCGATATGAATGTTATCGGCCCTATAGCCTTATATTTGAAAGGTTAAAGTCCATAATATATTTTTATATTGAAGAGGGGCAATGAACCCAATGGTAATAATGACGTTGAGCATTACCAATATATAATGTTTTATTGTTTGGCCTTATGCCTTAAAGGAGCAAATACCTCCACTTCTAACTTCATCAATATTGTTTTGTAAAAGCATATATCATGATATAATTATTTTGGATAAAGAAAGGGCAATATTTTTCTAGTATTGAAAGTATGATTCCAAGGTTTAAATAACTTATAAAGATGTATGTTTTCAAGAAAATAAAAAAGGGTATTTAGCCTAGAATTTTACTAAAGAGGTTAATGTTCTTATCACCTTTATATAAATTGTGATAATATGAATTGACTTAGAGATTAGAAAACCAGATGGAACTGGTGTAGGGTAACTCCCTATACTTCATCTATTAGCCCCTAACTGATATAAGTCCAAAATTTCAGTATGTAGGGCTTTGTCATGGGTAAGACTAAAAGTAGGTTTATGCACAGAAAGGAATACATAAGTTTGAGGTAGGTTATTAGTGAGCCCGCAAAAACATTAAGACAGAGTGACCCTAGTAATAGTAAGTTCGGACAGTCTGTCCATTTGTCTTCTAACAATATGTTAGAGAGTTTGATATACCCGATAGGCCTGAGTCGGCTATAGGTTTGTAGTTACCCCGAGAAAACTATGATGTTAGTATAGATAGCCCATTTATTTAGACAAATTGGTCATGATTACCCATGTTGCATGCGTGCATATATTTTTTTATATTGCCTATTTTAACCAGTTTGGTTGCAGGAATTTGAATTGCAAAAGGTATACTTTTAAAAGGGATATTAGTGAGGGGAAACCCCCTTCTACTCAGCGGCGTGGTCTCACAAGATATCCATAAACCGAAATGGCATATTATTATTCACACTAAGCTTTTTCTCCGACTCAAAGTTTATGTTTTCCATTAAAATCTCGGTGCTTAAAATTTGATTTAAGTAGGTCGGGAGTAAGGGTTTTTCAGCTTAAGTATATTTTTGCGAATAAAGCTTCTAAAGACGTGCAAGAGGCAAAGCTAACTATGTAAGAGTCTCTCTATATCTATTATTCGTATCGAAGTTATCTTATAGAAGTGTATATAAAGGCAGATGTTATAACTATCTATTAGTAACTCTGATCAACCAAGGGGGCATCTTCATATGTCACTCTTGGAGTATTTTGTAATAATTATATTTTATTTGAATCTGTGCAATGTTTTAGAATTATGTAATAAATATGAAATATCATCTTTGAAATGTAATAAGAAAGTTTTCTTTGAAATTTTATTTAAATTTTATTTATATTATGATGTTTTGATGTTATTGATACAACTAACATTACCATATTTTATCACCAGAAATTAATACTATAGATGATGACTGAAGCATCTATAGCGCTTAGTTTTGGGCCTCAAAATGGAGGATGTTACTACTTAGTATCAGAGCATAGGTTTATGTAAAAGTAAAAAAAAAATTGAACTTAAAAGTGTTTTGAAAACATAATCCAAATGAATCAGAGAATAAGACTGAGGTATGGATAATGCTATAGTAATGTACTTGTATTTGCTATACATAAGTATACGCTTTATCTTTATTCTCCCCCTCTCTTAGAACGTTCTTCTGTATGTTACTAAGGTTTGAATGTAGATTTAAGGAAGTAAGATATGAAGGTAGGAAACGGAAGAGTGAATCTCAGTAGAGGAAGTACCAATACCAACGGAAATGTTAGGCCCAATACTAGAAGGAATCCGGGTCGACAAACAACTATAAATGTGGGTGGGTGCAATGTATCATTTCTTTATCAACTTGATGCAAGTAGGAGCTGCTGTTGGATTGGTTGGTGGAAATTCTATAGGAGCTAATCATGAAGTTTCAGTTATCAACAATTATGTTGTGTTGAGTAGAGACTATGCAAGACTTGGAGGAAAATCTTTTATTGGAACGGAGGATGCAATTGAAGTGGAGAATTGGTTGCTTCATTGTGAAAGGATTTTCGCTGATATTGGTTTGAATGATGAACAAAAGAGAAGATCAGCATCCAGGAAATTGCGAGAGCTACATTGTACTGGTGGAACAGTGTTACTGTTGGACTGGCTGATGAAAACTTTGACTTGTGCAGAGCTTAGAAGGAGGTTCGAAGAAAGGTTTATGTCTGATATTGCCAAGTCAACTTTCCTTAGAAAGTTTGCTGAATTAGTGCAAGGAGACACGACTGTGTTGAAGTACGCAACAAAGTTTTAGGAGTTATCCAGGTCTGGGCATGCTAAAGTGGATACAGTGATTAAGAGAAATGAGAAGTTCATCCATTGATTATGACCCTAGCTTGCAAGGGTGACTTTGCAACATCTCAGAGATCCATGTGATGTATTGGTTGATATGGCTTTGAGAAACGAAGAGATGCTTACTTTCTTTAGTAATAACAAGCCAGTAGAGAGTTGGAGTGGATAAAATAAAAAAAGGAAGTTCTTTTAGAAAAAGAGAGCTTAGAAGGGTGGAGCTGCCAATAAAGAAAAGTTTGAGTGTGTTACAAGTGTGATAAGAAAGGGAATTTTGCAAATGAATGTCGTTCCAATGATGAAGAAGGCGATTGGGAGAAAGAACATCTAGTGCTTTAACTGTGATCAGATCAGTCGTTACAAGAATCAGTGCAAGGGTGTAAGGAACCGACAAAGGTTGAGAAAGGAAAGGTATTTTCCTTGGAATCGGCTACCTCGAGACTCATGGTAGAGAAGAAAGGAAAGGCTGTAATGTGAGGTACGCTTTTGATTCATGGCTTGCCTGTTAGAGTAATATTTAATGCTAGTGCATTATATTCTATTATATCTCATTGATTGGTAGGTAAGCTTAACCTAGAACCCTCATACCTAGTTATTACCTTAATGGTTGCAAATCCGATAGGAGGATATGCAACTGTAACGACCCGTAAATTTACCACTTTGAAATGAAATATTTAATTTATTGAAATATTCAAATGTAGAATTTTCAAACTTAAACAATCATGTTTTATATAATAAATAAGAATGATAAACTTATTTTTGATGTTAAATAAAGATTTTGGATTTCCATTGTAAAATTGACAAAAGTCGGATTTCAATAAAGTAGCATAGTATTCATGAAATTTGTTTAAAGGATAAATAATTACTTTTAAATATATATATATAATTGATATCAAACTTATTTGATAATAATAATAATTTAATTTATAATGGTTCGATAAATACATAAAACTTGTTTTATAAAGCTGACAAATTTTGTCGCACATCGATAAATCGATGTCATATTTTTACAAATGGATTTGGATATTAAATAGTTTGACAAAAACATCAAAATGTGACCGTAAAACATTTTGTCGAAAATCGACGTTTATTCTAAATTAGTTGCCACGACGTTATCGCACCTTTGTTAATATATTTTAACATATATATTACACATTTTAATAACTAAACATTCTTACTTTTATTAAATAAGATTAGAAAACTTCTAGAAGTCATTACTAAAAGTAAGTAAGAATTAACAAATTCAGCTAAATTATCCCATGGCGACCTTCTTACTTTCCCCAGGTGATTTTTTTGCCTCCCCCGTGATTTCCACATTTCTTCGCCTCGTCCCGCTACTTCCTGTCACTTCTCCCCCACTCCGCCTTCTTCTATGTCCTTTTCTCCTCCTCCCTCCCTTTTATCGCTCCCCCTTTCCCCCTCGTCGACCAGATCTGGTCGCTTGTTTAATGGCATGTCTTCGGTTGTCGAGCCTCCAATCCTTTCGATCTCTGAATTTCCTCCACTGCATACTAAAAATCATTCCTCCCTAGCTCCTGTTGCTCGCCCATGCTCGAGTGTTGTGTTACATGTTGCGGATTGTGGCTGTGAGCCATCTTGTGGTGTTTCGCCTTCGATATTGTCTGGTCTGCAGCCAATTCCTGGTGCTACTGTGAGTATTCTTGTGAATTCAAATTGTGATATGGGGAAGCATGATTCGAATGCTGGTTACGATGATGGTGGTAGCGGTAGTCTGTCTGGTAGTGAAGTGGGATTGGCTTCGGTTGTTAATGGTAGTCTGTCTGTTAATTCCAGTAGATGCACTTCTGCTGCTTGTGTTAATGCCTCAGCAAATTATCTTAATTTAATCGGTGATAAATGTTTGGTTGCTACCAAGTCTGCATCTCCTGTTTTACCTATTGTCGAGGAACATCCTGGACCTTCTGCTCCGTCACCGGCTTGCCCGAAATCTTGGTCATCTCTATTCAATGCTCTGCCACGTAATGCAGGCGACTACCAACCGATTGAATTTGAAATTGTTGAAGAAAATGGAGTGATGATTCCCCCTCCTAATGTTATGCAAGCCGGAGTTGACTTTTGGTCTGATCATTTGGTTGGGTTCTTTTTGGATACTAACCATCGTCTTCGTGGTCTGTCTTCGGTTTTTCGTAAGGCTTGGAAGCTGCGTGGTAATTTGAATGTTATGCTGATTGACTCCATGTACTATCTCAATTTTTCCTCTTCCGAGGACCGACAACTTGTACTAGGAGCTTAGCGTTCTTTTTTTGCTGGAAGGCCTTTTATTATTACTCATTGGTCTCCAACTGTGGCGAGTGCTCGTGAACAAGTTCTTTCCATCCCTGTTTGGGTATACTTTTCGCAAATCCCCTCTGTGCTTTAGCCTTTGCTTGGGTTGAATTGGTTAGCCTGCAACGTTGGAAAAATAAAATGCTTTGACGCTAATACGGTTGCCCGTGATAAATTGATGTATGCTAAGGCACTTATTGAGATATCCCCCTTTAAACCTCTCCCTGCTTCTATTCCTGTTCAGCTTGCTGTTAGGCATGTGGCGGATGTCCGTGTTCGCTATTGTTGGGTTCCAGATATTTGTTTCTCTTGTCACTCTTTTGGCCACCTAGCTATCTTCTGCCTACATTCTGAAGCCACCGCAGCTGCTCCTAAGGTTCCTCTGCCTCGTCCCCCGCTCAGGAAATGGATTCCTAAGGTTACTACCTCTGCTTCTCAAATCGCCTCCCCTCCTGTTGTTCCTTTGTCTGATCTGGGTCCGCCTCCATGTTCTGTTGCTAGGCCTGCCTCTCCTTCTGTTGTTGTGGTTCCTTGTGTTGCCATAGCAAATCCTTTAGCTGTTCCTGACTCTGCCCGGATTGTTTGGGATGAGTCTGAGAGGTGTTGGGTTGATCTCAATTCTGATGTGAGATTTAACCCCGTGGATGTTTCCTTTTTTAGATTTGTTTCCGATGATCAGATGGATCTAAGATGCCTTTATTACAAACAGTCTGGAGATTCTTTAGTTCTTGATATGGATGGTGTGTATGCGAGCAAGAATTCTGTCATGCTAGTTGATTATTCTTAGGATCGTTCTTTCATATACTCTTCTGATGCTATGGGTTACGATTCTAGTCTTGCTATTCGTTTCAGCCCCTTTGCTGGACTTTGTGGTAATGTCACATTACTTTCTGATGATGATGGTGATTCTACCTCTTTGGAGGAGTCCTAGTCTTGGTGATAGTTATAGTTACTGTGGCATGTCTGTCACATACCTGTGCTGTATTTTTCTTTTTTTCTTAGTAGTTTAGGTGCTTTACCTTACTCTTGTATTTCAACTTTATTACTTTCGTAATAAAAGTGGACGGTCAACTTTAAAACCGGTCGGCCTTGCCAAAAAAAAAGAATTAACAAAGGCAAGAAAAGTAAACACCAAATCAATATCACATTAAAAACCAATATTATTATTATTTAACTTAGTTTAGTTCTTAAGAAATTAAGACATAAAGTAATGATGTGAAAGGTGATGGTAAGTTTTGAAAAAGTAAAGGTTGCTTTAGGTTGAAGTAAGGTTAGTTTGGTAATTTGGTAAATTTACCACATCTTTCTTTTTCTATAAATACCCCCTCCTTATTCACTTTCATTCATATTTCTTCTTCTTCTTTTTTCAAGCTTCTTTATATTTATCCTCTTCTCTTTAATGGCTTTCAAGCCATAGAAAAAATTTAGAAAGAGATAATGTCAAAATATTTATAAAATATTCAAAAGAAATCAATGTTCATTCTCGTCAAATCAAACTTCTTTTTTCTCCATATTTTACCTCTTTTCTGTTGGCCATAACTTCTTCAAAACCGAACCAAAATATTTTTTTTTAAATCATTTATATTTCCAATGGCTACAACTTTCATGTGTTTACCACTTTGTCTCATTCTGAACTTAACCATGTCAAAAATCCACTTCTTTCCAATGTATTTTCAGGCCTAATTTTTAAGTTAGAGAATATGGCATTTTGTTTTGATCATAACTTGATCATAATCGATCCAAATTAAGAAATTAGGTTTTATAAACCATATAAAATTCCAGTTTCTATAACTTTTATGTTGATCATATTTTCCATTTTTGAGGTTTGCTATACCTAAAATTTAATTCTTCTGAAGTGCATTTTCGGGCTTCATTTTTGTCAATCCGACAATACCTCATCTTCATTGTATCATATCTTCCTCAAAAATAATCAAAATCAAGTGAATTTTTTTTAAATTTAAGAGAAAAGAATTTCCAACAATTTTTCAGCTAATAAGTTTTTTAAATTTTGAGAGTAAGAGAGTCAAAAATAAGAGAGAAGATGACCTATTTTTCCGGTCTAATTTCAAAAATTCATGGTCAAAGCTCTACCACTTCTTCTCTATACTTTTAGCCCACCTCATCTCAAGCCTTGGTCGAGCAAATCAATGGAGGGGAAAGTTATTTGCTAGTGTTTAAATGGAGTATGAATAATTAGTGAAGTGTTGGTTGATTAGAATGTTGATAGGAAGTTAATCGCTTTGGTTTATGCTGAGAAATTCTATTTAGCATCTCTATTTATATGTATACATGTTGGATGATGTATTATGATTGCTATGGATGCTTATATATTCTTTGATCACCAAGTATTGATTGTTTGATATGATTGTTAAATTGTTTTAGCAAATCACGTTAATACACGTCGATAAGCACAAAGGAAATCACTTTCCTTTTGAAATGAAATGGTGTATATGGAATGCTTAAACCATTTGGAAAAAGTTTTAAAATGAGTTATAAATGTTTTACAAACATTTAAATAGGTTTAAATAAATAAAGGAGGAAAATCAAGGTTTCATCTTGTACATTTTAAATATGTCCAAAACAATTTTCCAAACAAATCGCGATTTTTGTAGTAAAGTGACCAAGGTTTAAAATTGATATTTTAAATGTTTTAAAAAAATGAAATAAATTATAAAAATCTTTTAAAAAAATTTAAATGTGATTTAAGTTGAAAGATGGATTTCTAAATGATATAAAAGTCATTCTGAAGAATATAACTTTTAAAATATATTTGCAACACTTTTCGCAACGCTTTTTGCAGTAGTTTTTAATAACTTTTGAAATGCAGTTTTAAACTTAACAATTCTTTCCTAAATATTTTGTGAATGATATTAAAAAATGATTAAGTAATTTAAAGATGATTTTGAAGTTTTAATAAGAGTTTGAATAAGTGGTTGTAAGGAATTGTTTATACCACTTAAACAAAAAGTGAAGATTGAATATAATAATAAACTGAGTAATGCGGAAACGACTAGTATATTTGTCCTGCTTGTGAGATTTGCAAAGATAAAACACAAGGTGTTTAACTAAGGTTAGGGATTTAGTAACCAGTGTTCTGAACTTACCTGGACTATGTTTTCTTTTCTTAGACGAGGGGTGGAACAGATCGAAAGGAAAGCTCGGATGCTCTAAAATTAAAAGATTGTATTAAGTTTCCAAAGTAGAAGAAGATTAGTATTATCCAAACTTTGAACAATCTCCAATATGAATGATTTCTATGATTCTATTTACTCAAAAATGTTTGCTAAGATTGATTTTATGGTTTATAGTAAATGATGTCTTATATAACATTGTTTTTGACCTGCTTAAAAGTTAAGGAATCTGGATCGAGAGTTAAGTTAGGGAAATTGAAATATTATCCAAAAAAAAGAATGATTTCTTAGATTTACTCCTAAACAAAGATCGTTGAAGACAATGATATCCATGATGTAGGATTATTTGCCATTAGTCACTAGAGGTGAAATTTACCATATTTAAAGTGGCAATGGTACTCCGTTATGAAAATCTTTGATTTTCAAGAATATGATTTGAAGTTAGGAAATAAATCTTTTACTAAAATTTAATAAATGATTTGGAAATATTTTCGATAAGTTAAAAGTTATAGGTTGAATATAAGAAATCTTTGATTAAGATTTGATGAATGATTCGGAAAGGTTTTCCTAAGTAAAAGAGAAAATGATTTGGAATTATTCCAAGATTTAAAAGGGTTTAAATAAACCAAATGATTTGATAAATGAGACTTAATTTTTCCGTATACTTTTGAAAAGAAAATGGAATAAATTGAACAGAATATGCCTAAGAAAGATATTTTATAAAAGATGAATTAATTGATTGACGATTGATATCCACATATGAACTTAACATCTTTTTTATTGAAAATTGGATTACGAAGGAACAGGGGTGGGATTTGGGTGATTCCTATCTGAAAACCACTTCGAACCAATTTACATGTTCGAAGATTAAAGATGATTGAAGACGGAGATATTGAGACGAATAATAACGAGGGACTACTTGTTGATTAATCGGGGATAAATTCCCGGTTCACTATATTGCAGCGGTGGTCTCTTTGTTATGAAAAATCTCAGAACCACAAGGAGTGCTTGCCTAGTAATGGCCGAGGAAAGTACCTTCTGTTTCGTTCGGTCGCAGAACGAACTTGTATGAATGAATGTTTGATCTTGCATTCTAAATCACAATGAGTGGTCTCTATAGATGTATATCGGTCGATGGCGGAGAAGGCACCTTCTCTTCGCTTAAACCCTTTCCCGAGACATACGAGCTCAAGAAGTTATACGTTTGTAGAAATCAGTCGTGTGAATGTGGAATGGCAATGTGGCATTCAAAGTGAAAGAAAATATGCTATGTGAAAAGGTAATCGTAGCCTCGAGCCTCATCAACTGAAATGATCGAAACAGAGTTAGATGCAACAAGGCTAAGTGGGTCATTCCCAATTAGGGTACGATCATCCCCTTTTAGATATATTTCTTCCCGCTATGACGTTTGGAATGTAAATTAATATGGTTTGTACGCTCGGACGCTCGGTTTAAAGGTCGGCAATATCGAGGAATGACATATTTGGTACTATCTAGTTATAGAGATAGGCTGGTTTTGTGTTGGTAGAGGAGCTTTGTGATGGTTCCTCGGGACATCCATTTAGAGGTGTACCCATTGGAAGAGAGTCCCTTTACCTGGTCATTGGTATGGAAATCCATCCTCCAATAAGAACCTACGGTTTTTTTTTGTAGGGCCTTGTATGCTGGAATTTAATAATGGTAATAATTTCGGCTAAGAATAATAAGTTTATTTGCAAATGTTTTCAAAGAGATGTCATTAAAAATAATATCAAATGTTTTGATATGTAAAAGTGTTTTGCTTATCATAAGGTAAAAACCCGTCTGTGTTTATATGTGGGCGTGGTCTTTTGAGATACTATTTCTTTCAAAAGATTTTATTCAAAGGCTAATATATGACACCATCATTTATATTTGAGTTTATCACGCTGGTTTATCAAGCCTGGTCTGGGTATTTTCAATACTCGGTTCAGATCCGAGTAGTTTTAGGTTTAGTTGAAGACGGTTGAAGTTTCCAGAGGAGAGCTGGAGATATTCATCTACGCACAGACATATTCTATTATCCGCTATGGTTTATTATTTTTAGTTTGATATTGTCAGCAATTGTAATGACAGATGTTTATAACTGTCCAAGCTGAATTTAGGTTAGACTCTGATATATGTATTTAAAAGTTTTCCACTGTAAAGATATTGTTCAATATTATATATTATTCCATTCGTGTGAGATTCTGTTATATCTTATTTTCTTTATTACCCTTGATCATCCATGCTTCTATGCAACTTGGGTCAGACACATGCGGTTTATTGTCGGCTCAAAGGGTACAGGATTGTGGGTTGTCATAGCAACTCTAAGGATGAGATGTTACCCATTAGAGTTTGAACTATATTAGGTCATATATTTGCCTGTAGTTTGCTTGTATTTGATTTCGTAGAATTTAGGATTATATTGGATATGGATTGGTTAAGTAAATACAATGCTTTGATATTTTGCTAATATAGGAATATATCACTAAGATACCTAATAATAGCGACCGAATTATATACTCGGTAGAAAATTCAAGTTTTGACGTTTGTACTTTGTTGGGTGTAGTAGAGGAGGAAGATGAGTTGAATCATATTTTCATAGTTAGAGAATTTGTTGATGTTTTGGAGCCTGTTATAGGACTACTGCTGAAATGAGCTATTAGGTTTCAAGTAGATATTGTACCAGAGCTGAACCCATAAGTAGATTACCTAACATAATGGCACCTACCGAGAATAAGAAGTTAAAGGTGCAGCTGGTGGATTGGAAGAAAGAGTTTTACTAGACCAAGTAATTCACCTTGGGGAGTGGTCATGGTGTTTACAAAAAAACCAGATGGGTCGTTAAGGATATGCATTGGTTATCGTAAGTTGAATGAAAAGACGATAAAGAACTGATATCCTCTGCCGAGAGTCGATGATTTATTTGATCAGTTGAGTGGAGCCAAAGTATTTTCTCAATTAGACTTTGGGATAAGGTTCTATCAATTAAAGTGGCGAAAGATAGTATTCCAAAGATATGGGTCGTACGAGTGGTTAGTAATATCATTTGAATTGATTAATGTCTGCTTTCTTTGTAGATTTAATGAACCGAATTTTCAGAGAGCATTTAGATAGATTCATATTGGTATTCATATACGACATTTTAATACATTCTAAGGATGAAACATATCACGAGATTCATCTTAGAATAGTGCTTGAGACGTTGAGGCTGCATCAACTAAAAGTAAAGTTTTCAAAGTGTCATTTTTGAAAGTAGGTGAAGTTTCTTGATCATGTTGTCTTAGAAAAAAGATTATCAAGTGATCTAGCTAAGATAGAAGCCGATTAATAATTGGAAGAGGCCCGAGACAGGGAATGAGATAAAGAATTTTTGGGATTAGCTGGCTATTACTGGAGATTCATCAAGGATTTCTCTCGTATAGCAGCACCGATGACTAAACTATCAAGGAAGGATGTAAAGGATGTTTGGACCGATAAATGTAAGGAGGCATTCCAGAAGTTGAAACTTTTATAGGCCAATGCGCCCATATTAGTTGTTCCATACAGAAATCAAGATTTGGTGGTGTATATGATGCCTGTGAAACAAGGTTAGGAGCTGTGTTAATACAAAAGGATAAAGCGATTGCCTATGCTTCACGACAGCTTAGACCGCATGAAGTTAGATATCCAACTCATGGCTTAGAGTTAGCTGCCATAATATTTGCTTTGAAGATGTGAATACATTTCCTCTTTGGAGAATGATTCGATTTGCATGCGGATCACAAATCATCAAGTTATTTATTCTCTCAACCAGAGGCGATTATGAGACAACGGAGGTGGTTGGAGTTTATAGCTGCTTATGATTTTGGAATTGAGTACACATCGAGGAAAGGAAAAAAGTTGTTGATGTGATTAGTAGCAGACATTATAATGTAGTGCTAGTAAAGATATTAAAGTGGAAAGATTTGAAAGCATCGACTACTTGTAGTATGCAGTTAAGATCAACGGCTAGTTCTAGTTGGAGTATAGTGATGTTATCTTATTTGGAAGTTCGATTAGTATTGATCGAAATGGTTGCTTCTATAGAGAGAGACGATCCATTTCTAGCTAAAAGAGTTAGAAGATTAAAGGTTGAACTGAGATTGATGACTTGAAGGATTTTCATCTTGATTGGAATGGATGGTTGAGAAAAAAGGAACAATTATTTGATCCCGGTGTTGGTGACCTAAGGAAACAAGTTCTTAGGAATGTCATCGTTTGAAGTTCACTATTCATCCTAGAGGAACTAAGATGTATCCGGATATGAATAGATATTTCCTTTGCGAGGATATGAAAAGGGATGTAGGCTTATGGGTAAGACATTGTTTGAATTGCCAGCAAGTAAAAACCAAACATCAAAATCCTAGTGGATTGCTTCAACATATCGGTGTAGAAATGGGATTTAATATCTATGGATTTCATAAACGGGTTGCCAAGATCGAATAGAGTAAATGAAAGCATGTGAGATATAGTGGACAGACTGACTAGGAGTGCACACTTTATACCCGTTAAGTCGATAAGGACATCACCTATTTTAGCTAAATTATTCATGAAGAATATAGTTGGACTACATGGAGTTATAGTAGTATAGTCAATGAAAGAGATTCTTATTCACTAGTGAATTCTCGAAGAGTCTATAGGAGGTTTTATGTACCAAGCTCAAGATGAGTACTGCTTACCATCCATAGACCGATGGACAAACAGAAAGAGTTAACAAAGTTTTGGAGGATTTGTTAAGAGATTGCGTGCTAGAATTTGGAGGACCATGGAAAGACCATTTACACTTAGTCGAGTTTTCTTATAACAATAGTTATCAAACTAGTATAGGGATGATACTTTTTGAAGCTTTGTAAGGGAGACGTGCAAATCTCCGGTGTGTTAGGTAGTGACCGAAGATAGATTAGTTCTTAGTCTGGATATTGTGAGAGAAGCCGCAGAAAAGATTGTGTTGATTTGGGCTAGAATGAAGGAAGCCCGGTCTAGGCAGAAAAGGTATGCAGATAAGAGACAAAAGGACTTAGAGTTCTTAGTTGGAAATCATGTTTTCGTCAAAGTATCATTGATGAAGGGTATAAAAAAAATTGGGAAGTCAGAAAATTTGCACAAAGATTTATTGGACCATTTCCATTTCCTATTATAGAAAAGATCAGGAAACTCGCTTATAAGATAGAGTCAACGAACAGTTTGGCAGGAGTCCATAATGTTTCCATATTTCTCATCTAAGAAAGTATGTTCAAGATCTAGAAACTACTATCACTCTGGGTGCATTGGGAGACTTAGTGGTGGAACCAAACATGACAATTAGTATGCACCCAGTTCATATTATGGCTAAGGATGAAAAAAAGCTAAGGAAAAAAACAACCAGATTAGTAATAGTTTAGTTGGGTGATGACGAAAGAGACTGTTCTTGGAAGACAGAGGATAAGATTAGGAACACTTATCCTAAATTGTTTGAACATATATTTTACATTTTTGCTTATATGTTGATGTTTGAACCATATTGTAATTTCGAGGATGAAATTCTTTAAGGAGGGGAGTTTGTAACAATGCTAATATTGATTTAGATATTTAGTTAGATAAATAAGATAAAATAATATAAAATGGGAATGAGATTGAGATTTGATAATAATGTAGGTCGTGCCTTAATGAATAAGTTAATAAGAAGGATTTAAAAACTCAAATAAGGAGGAATATTGATAAGGGAAAAATACGAATAAGTTATAATTTCTAATACATATTCTTACATTCCTCCTCCCTTTACTTCATTCATACAAACAAAGTTAAAGGGTTTAGGACAGCCATTGCAAGGAGAAACCAAGGGAAGCAAAGTAAGGAAATTAAATATAGAGCTAGGGAAAATGAATCAACACTCAAATCTCAACCTTCCATTCAAGGTGAATAATAGTTATGCATCTCAAGTTTTATTTATTGTTTTTGGTTTTAAGTATAAACCTAAATTGTTTTGATTATTATTATGCCATGTTTGAGTAAATGGATGATTATATGCTTATTGGTGAATTTATTTAATTTATTTGTGAAGTTATTTGATAATTTGAGTTAGAAAACCTATCATATGCCACCCAAATAACTCGAAATTTTGATGTGATGCAAGAAACATTATTCTGGAAACGGGTTATTTTAATTTCATAATTTTCTGATTTATTGAGAATATTTGGTGAATTTTCTTATGTTGGAAATGGTTGATTTTAGGCTTTAATTATTAAAAACAATTAACTAAAGTTTTTGGCCCTGAAATTTTTATATGTTAAAGAAGGTATTAAATCTAATTTTGTGTAGTTTTAGGAATTATTCCCATGAGTTTATGATTTTATATAAATTTATTAGACTAGAAAAGCTTGCTATTTATATTAAAATATTAATATATATTAATTTTTTGCAAATATGTTTTGGAGATATAAATTTCTGCATATGGCATGTTTCAGAAAAGATTTTGATAAAGAGAGTTGTTATCAAATGAGATTTTGAAAATAAGTGGAGTTGGTAGAAAAGAAATTACTTTTTATAGGAAATTTGCAGTTTTTAGAGTATTTACAGCATTGTCACGCCGAAGTCCTCGATGCCGCACCTCATGCTATTGTAGTTTTGATTCTCGACGACAATCATGGGCAATGCACAAGATGCCAACCTTGGTTGGCATGGAATGGGTTGGCCATGGTTGAAGAAGGAGGCAACATTAAAGTCGATGTCATGAACTTCGACGTTAGCATTGCCGTGTGCCTTAAGTACCGCATTTTACATAAATAAGGAAATGGTGCCACATATCTATAGCATCACCGACCCTCTAAAAGCTTTGAAGCCGCATGTTTTATATATCGACTTCGACTCTATAAGCAACAATGCCACTTTTATCTATCGACTTCGATGATGCCGCCTTTACTCAAAGCCTTATAATTTTGAAGAATGTTGCTTATATTAACTTCGGCTTTAATGATGCCACCTATTTTCTTTAAGGCATTGATGTTGAGATACATCAATGTCGTCGCTTGTATTTAAGAATTTAAACTATGCAAACCAATTTTTATACAAAATGACATCGACACTCTATGAAGTATGATATGAATGTTATCGGCCCTATGGCCTTATGTTTAAAAGTTAAAGTCCCTAACATATTTTTATATTTAAGAGGTGCGACCACCCTAATGGAAATGATGATGCCGAGCTTTACCAATACATAAAGTTTTATTGTTTTGGCCTTATAGCCTATGTTTTAAGGAGTAAAGACCTCCAATTGACTTCGAACTTCATCAATATTGTTTTATAAAAGCATATATCATGGCATACTTATTTTGGATACAGAAATAACTATATTTTTCTTATTTTGAAATTATGATTTCAAGGGTTAAGTCATCTATAAAGATGTATGTATTCAAGGAAATAAAAAGGGTATTTAGCCTAAAATTTTACTAAAGAGATTAGTCTTCTTATCACCTTTAGATAAATTATGATAGGATGAATTGGCTCAGAGATTAGAAAACTAGATGGAACTGGTGTAGAGTAGCACCATACACTTCAGCTATTAACCCCTAGCTCATATAAGTCTAAAATTCTAGTGTGTAGGGCTTTGTCGTAGGTAAGACTGAAGTACGTTTACGCATAGAAAGGAATACATAAGGATGAGATATATTATTGGTGAGCCTGCAAAACCATTAGGATCATAGTGACTCTAGGAATAGTAAGTTCGAACGGACCGTCCATGTTATCCCGCCTTCTGGCAAGGCCGAGATACCAAGGAGCTGACTGGGAAATAAGGGTCACATGTCCTCAATTTTGAATGATTGTCGGTTTACTACAAATATCGATGGATTTTTCCCAAGTCCGGATCGGGCTACAATTGATAGGACACGTCAAGCGAAGCTGTGGAAACCAACGTTCCAAATTTCGAGGCAATCTAAGTTTGTATGCTCAAGTTATCGCCAATGGAAAGTGGAGGAGACAACCTCAATTCGAATCGATCAGAAGAAGTTTAGGCTCGAATCCGTGAGAGAGCCTCACAATCGAATCGATAAGCCATGCAGGGGTTCGAACCCATCCTCCCAGAGCCTTGCTTCGAATCCATGAAGAGCTCCTTTGCTTCGACTCCATCGAGCAATCCCTCACTTCGAATCCATCCAAAGCCTTCCTTAGTTCGAATCCATCAAGTCACCCCTTCTTTCGAATCCATCCCAATGGCTTTCTTTCGAACCCCTCAAGGCGAGATGCCTCGAATCCATGGGACTACTCCACTTCGCTTACATCAGAGCATATGAGTTTGTATCCATCAGATGGCCCCGCCTCGAATCCATCAAGCAGGTCTAGGTTCAAGTGCACGAGACATAATCTCGCTTCGAATCCATCAAGGAGGAGACATTCGAATCCATGCAGTTGATTCACTTCGAATCCATCGTTGAAGCGCATGATCGAATCCATCATTTTCCCCCGCTTCGACTCCACGAATGCTACCTCGAATTCACTAGGTCAAGGCGGCTAAAATGGTGGATTCGACCCTATGGATTCGACCCTAAGGAATCGATTCGAACTAGGCATGTTGACCGAAAGCGCAATCTTGAATCGGTCATAACTTGAAATCTACAAGTCCAAATGCTATGAATTTTTCACAAGAGCTTACACGTACATAGAAGAATGTCCATGCCAAGTTTCATCACGATTGAACACTTTTTGATCGATTCGAACCAAGGGTCGAATCGATCCCAAAGTGGGCCCAGATTTCCAGAATTCGGCCATGTGGGCCCCCCCACACGTACCAGAAGTGGTCTTCCCGAATTTTAGGAGAAATATCAGCCTCCAGCACCTATAAATCGAGCCCCTGGTCATTCAGAAAGGGGATGTGAGAATTTTGAAAGAAGAGAACGCCCTAGCGCTGCCAGAATTGCTTCAGAGCACCACAACCGCCCTTGATTTCGAATTTCGGCTTACTACTTGCTGTATTTTGACATTAGAAAGTTGTATTCTCTGACTATCAAGCAATAAAGTAACAAAACTTCATAGTGGACGTAGGCAAATCGCCGAACCACTCTAAATTGTTGTCTCTTGTGCAATTTACTTCCTGCTATTTGGAGTTTTTGTTAGATAATCCACGTTTTAATTTACTTTCTTCATTTATTATCTCTTCAAAAACTTCCGACGAGTGTTGTGCCCAATTTTGACACAAACACTTTGGTGCTTTCATTGAGAAAAACCCAGTTTTTTCCTCCTGCTCCATGGATCTATCTTCGATACCGGATTGCATAAATCTAAGAGAGAGATCCAGACCTCATATTCAGATTCCTTCCGTTCTATTCAGATTTGTTAAAAGTCTAGGAAAGAATTCAACGCTTCAAGATGGTGAGTACAAGAACCACTTCAAACATTGGTGATCAAGAAGGTCGGGATAGGCAGAATCCCACACAGCTACAGTCCACCAATCAAGATGCTGTTGGGCATACGGATCAGTCAGGTCCGGTCACAAGACAAGAGTTCCAGGCGCTACTCCAGGAACTAACCCAAAGCCGACAACAGCTAACTGAGCAGTTGCGTGCTAACGCTGAGTTAACCAATCAACTAAATCGCCAAAAGCGAAGAAGGTCCAGAAGGGATCAGGCTCCTCATTCTTCCACCGAAAGCTCCGCTTCATCTGACTATAATAACAGATTTATCCGTCCCAGGCTAGACGGAAACCATGCGCAAGCTGCTGACAATCAACAGGCGGTAACCGTTAGGCAAATAAGGGTTGGCCCATCTACCAGCTTCCATACTGGACCCTCCTCCCGAGGAGGCACTATTCCACAATACACTGCAGATGATCGAGCTGCTACAGCCGCTGCAGTTGACATAGGAGTTGATGCTCGAGATCACTCCAATCAAAATTATCATCAGCAGGGACAGGCTCCAGAGCCATATGTCCCAGAAGACATCGAGCCAAGGAGGCGAGATGCGGATCGTCGACAGCGCCCGATCCCACCTCGCGCTATGGAACCCGACCATACTTTGGCTCACCACCCACAGAATTTTCCAATACCAGACTTCTCAGCCATGGTACGACAAATGATTCGCGAGAGTCAAGGCCTAACAAATGACGATTGGGGAATCTCCCGGAGTCATACCCCATTTACCGATGACATATTGAATGCTGAACCTCCTCGGCGATTCAAAATGCCAACCCTTCCCATGTATGAAGGAAATTCCGACCCAAATCAACATATTCTGAAATATGAATGGTCGATGACTGCTGCGAGAGCTGATGACGCAGTAAAGTGCCGTAGTTTTCCCATTTCCTTAGGGGGAATTGCGACAATGTGGTTTACACGATTACCGCCACGATCTATTTCTTCGTTTGACCAATTAGCTACTAAATTTGTTGAACAATTTCGCATGCATATTGCCCGACCTAAAGATGTTAATACCCTATCAAGTGTCACTCAAGCTCCCGGAGAAACACTTAGACGATATTTGGAGAGATTCAATGCTGCATGCGCAGAGATTACCAACCCCAATGATAACTCCATTCTAATGGCTTTGACTAAAGGAATCGACCCTGATTCCGAGTTTGGGAATTGGTTAGCCGGAAAACCTCCCGCATCGTTGGACTGTTTCTATTCCAAAGCCGCTCAATTCTTAAGGCGAGAGGATGCGAAACAGTCTAGGAAGTAGGACGATGCAAGGCCCAGCAGTGAAGGGATTCAGAGTAATGTTGCGGTGAAACAATCCGGAGAAAGTTCAAGAAAAGTCGAGTTGAATATCCAAAATAAACAGACTCAACGATCAAGAAACGGTGATATCCGAAGCAAGAAGCAAGACCAGAATCGTGGTCCGAGACGTAGGACCGCAATGTTTGACAGTTATACACCGCTTAACACGTTACTGGAAAACGTATACTTACAGACTTGTAATACTATGCAATACAAGAAGCCTGCTCCGAAGCCTTCATCGGAGAGGCAGATTCAGACAGGGAAGTTCTGTAGGTTTCATGAAAGTTATGGGCATAATACCAATGAGTGTAGACATTTACAAGACCTCGTTGAAAAGTTGATCAGAGAGAGAAAGTTGGACCAGTTTGTTCGGGTGCCGCAGTCTGGTGGAGCGGGCCCATCTAATCAAAATCGAACGCAGAATCAGGAAAGACAGGGTGAACCCGCTCGCACGGGCGGAAGGTTGGTTATCAATACAATAAGTGGTGGTCCCCATCCAACAGACAGAAGCTGGAGAGAAGTGGAGTCATATGCTAGCTCAATCAGGCATGTGAACTTTGAATGCTATAGTAACTCGGAAGACGGGACACCGGCTAAACAACAAAAGACAATGGCTGATGAAATCGTGTTTAGAAATCGAGATGCCGATAGAGTCGAAGCTCCCACAATTGACCCGTTGGTCATATCCGCTCAAGTTGGTCCTGCTTGGATGAAGAGGATCTTGGTAGACAGCGGAAGTTTCGTGAATATATTGTTTAAAAGAGCATATGATTTAATGAAAATGGAAGCTAAGGACTTAAAGCCTTGTCAATCACGAGTCCACGGCTTCAACGGGAGTGCAACGATACCAACCGAAATAGTTGAATTGCCAGTAGAGTTGGGAGCGGGAGAATGCCGAAGAGTTCGGATGTTGCAATTTGTTGTCTTAGATATTCCTTCCCCGTACAATGCTTTTTTGGGTCGACCGGCCCTTGCTGAATTTAGGGTTGCTATTGCCCCATGGTGTTTAACTCTGAAGTTCCCTACTGACGATGGGATAGGAGTTGTACAAGGAGATCGGGCTGCTGGGAGAGCCTGTTATGTTGTTGAGCTACGAGAGGCGCAGCGAAAAGAGAAAGGAAAGGGCGTAGAGGAATCTCTCTGCGTCCGTTTTACTGACAATTGACAATTAGCGTCTGGGCCTCGGCCTGGGCACCACAACCAATTCCAAAAGGATCTTGATCCAAGGGACAACGATAATAAAGAAGAATCTACGGAAAGTCAGGCTTCTCCGGCCGAGCTAACCATTGATGTCCCGATTGACGATGATCACGATGACTCGAGAATGTTGAAGGTAGGGTCTCAGCTTAACCAAAATACACAAAAGGAATTGGTTGATTTTCTCTGGGCGAATCTTGACGTGTTCGCCTGGACACACTCTGATATGTGTGGAATCTCGCCTGACATCGCGAGCCACACCTTGAACATTGACCCACGGTATATCCCGGTCAAGCAGAAAAGACGTGGTATGGATCCAGAGAGATCTGTCGCCCTGAAAGAAGAGGTCGATAAGTTGAAATCAAATGGGTTCATTAGAGACGCTTTATACCCATAATGGGTGTCCAATCCCTTACTTGTCCGGAAACCAAACGGAAAATGGAGAACGTGTATCGATTACTCCGACCTGAACGTGGATCGATCAACTGGTAGATTCAACCGTCGGACATGAATTGTTATCCTTCATGGATGCTTACTCAGGTTACAACCAGATACCCATGCATGTACCGGACCAAGAACACACAAGCTTCGTAACCGACTTGGGGTTGTATTGCTACAAGGTCATGCCTTTTGGATTAAAGAATGCTGGCGCAACTTATCAACGCTTAGTCAACCGAATGTTTGCCGATCAGATTGGAAAGACTATGGAGGTCTATGTAGATGACATGTTGATGAAGTCACGATACTCTGGTGATCATGTCAAAGACATGGAGTCAATGTTCGATATCCTCCGGAAATACGGGATGAAACTTAATCCACTAAAGTGTCATTTCGGAGTCGCATCCGGAAAATTCCTTGGGTTCATTGTCAATGCCCGAGGAATAGAGGCCAACCCCGAAAAGATCTGGGCTATCAGAAATCTCCAAACTCCGAGAACCGTAAAGCAAGCTCAGAGTCTTAATGGAAAAGTTGCAGCACTGAGCAGGTTTATCTCAAAGTCGACCGACAAATGCATTCCCTTCTTTGATTTGATTCGAAAAGGGAAAAGAAACTTCGAATGGACTGCAGAATGTGAGGGCGCATTTCAATCACTAATCCAACATCTTTCCGTACCACCAATCCTTTCAAAGCCTGTAGATCATGAACAGCTATATCTCTACCTGGCGGTATCTGAAAATGCAATCAGTGCTGCATTAATTCGGGAGGAAGACCAAGTGCAAAAGCCGGTCTACTACGTGAGTAAACGATTGACCGGAGCCAAAAGAAATTATCCAAAGCTTGAAAAGTTGGCATATTGCCTAGTCATTGCCTCGAGGAAGCTCCGTCCATATTTCCAGGCTCATCCTATTACTGTGTACACCGATCAGCCATTACGACAGGTCCTTACGCGGCCTGAGACGTCTGGTAGGTTGCTAAAATGGAACATCGAACTGAGTCAATTCGACATCACTTATACTCCAAGGAGAGCCATTCACGGCCAAGTTCTAGCAGATTTTATAGCCGAATTCACTATCCCTGAAGACTTGCCCGAGACCAGCAAATCTCCCGAATACATCTGAAAGTTGTACACCGATGGTGCGTCAAACAATCGGTGCTTAGGAGCTGGGGTAGTGCTTAGAACCCCCGAGGGACGATCCATATGTTATGCCTTAAAGTTCGAGTTCCGTGCAAGCAACAACGAAGCCGAGTACGAAGCCCTACTTACCGGGCTAAAACTTGCCCGTGATCTGAAAATCATTGCTGTAGAGATCTACTGCGACTCCCAGTTGGTAGTATGTCAAGTTCGAGGAGAATATCAGGCCAAAGACCGAAGATTAGCCGCCTATCTAACTCGGGTTCTGGAGATTCTTAACCAATTTGATTACTATGCCATTTTCTACATACCCCGAGAGCACAATCAAAAAGCTGATTCATTGGCAAAGTTAGCAAGTACGGGTGAGGCTCAACAGTTGGGGGTTGTTCCGGTTGAAACCCTATCCTCTCCGAGCATTGATCAAAGGGAGACTGATTTCACATTTGAAGCTACCTCCAATAAGGAGTCGTGGATGACTCCTTATCGAGATTACATCGAACGTGGTGTACTGCCCGCGCAACGAAGCGAGAAAAGACAAGTTCTACGAAAGGCCTCACGATTTGTTATTCAAAATGGAGTCATGTACCAGAGAGGATACTCTGTTCCTCTCCTCTGGTGTATCGCGTACGATGAAGTCAGACGAGTGTTACACGATGTACACGAAGGAGAATGTGGCGATCACACTGGGGGGCAAGCACTCGCAAAGAAAATACTTCGATATGGGTATTGTTGGCCTACTGTTAATCGCGATGCTGCAGACTATGCTAGGAAGTATGACAAATGCCAGAAACACGCTCGAATTCCTAGAGCTCCTCCTACTGAGATAACCCAAATCGTCAGTCCTTGGCCATTCGCGGTATGGGGAATAGATATCATCGGCACATTGCCTCTAGCTAAAGGTGGCGCGAAATACGCCATCGTCGCCGTTGATTATTTCACCAAATGGGCTGAAGCTGAACCCCTTGCGACAATTACAACAAAGAAAGTAAACAACTTTGTAGTACATAACATCATCTGCCGTTTTGGTCTCCCACATACTATCATCACCGATAACGGAACTCAATTCGACAGTGCTGAATTCAAAAATTTCTGTCAACGATTCCACATCCATAAGAAATTCTCTACAGTAGCGCACCCTCAAGCAAATGGTCAGGTTGAAGCTGTTAATAAAGTTATCAAGTCCATTCTAAAGAAGCGACTGGAAAATGCTGGGGGCAAATGGGTCGACGAACTTCCTATGGCACTATGGGCCTATCGAACGACTCATAAAACTGCAACCGGTCATACCCCGTTTTCTCTGTCTTATGGTTCTGAAGCCGTTATTCCGGCCGAAATGGAAGTGCGCTCTCATCGTGTAACGTATTACGATCCGAAAACAAATGCCATATTACTTGCTGAATCTTCGGATTTACTCGATGAGAAGCGCGAAGAGGCTGATTTGAGGGCAGCCGCATATCGAAGTCGAGTCGCCCGACTGTACAATGCCAAGGTCCGTCCGCGAACCTTCGAACTCGGCGATCTCGTACTCAAAAGGGTTTATCCGGTTCCTTCACACATGAAGCCAAATTGGGAAGGGCCGTATGTGATTTCACAAAAGCTCGGAGATGGCACGTTTAAATTATCAACAGTTGACGGTTTTACCTTGCCGAGAGCTTGGAATAGCGAAAGTCTCCGTCGCTACTACATATGAAAAACTTTAGTTTCTGTCAATTTATTCCTTTGCATTTTATTCTAGCATTTCGAGATTTAAATTTGTAATAAGGCAACTGACTTTGCCATATTTTCTCGTTTCAGCAATAAAATGCCATCTCTTCGAGCCGGAGCTGTGATTTACTGAATATGACATACAATATCGCAATGCACGAAGAGCTAAGTTCCATCACGCGGTGGGATTTATTCAAATAGGGAGTGACTGTGATACGACCGGTCACTCGCTAAGTGAAACCCAAGCTCGGGGGCAGAACACTACATCAACATTCACAGGGATTGATACACGACAATCCCTCCTCCAACTCCAAATTCCCAGAGTGTGAATTGGAGTATAAACTTCAACTCTCGGTTCCCGGAGCGCGAACCGGAGTATAAATCCACCGCTCCCAGAGTGTGAGCCAACTCCAAATTCCCAGAGTGTGAATTGGAGTATAAACTTCAACTCTCGGTTCCCGGAGCGCGAACCGGAGTATAAATCCACCGCTCCCAGAGTGTGAGCCAACTCCAAATTCCCAGAGTGTGAATTGGAGTATAAACTTCAACTCTCGGTTCCCGGAGTGCGAACCGAAGTATAAATCCATCGCTCCCAGAGTGTGAGCTAACTCCAAATTCCCAGAGTGTGAATTGGAGTATAAACTTCAACTCTCGGTTCCCGGAGTGCGAACCGGAGTATAAATCCATCGCTCCCAGAGTGCGAGCTAACTCCAAATTCCCAGAGTGCGAATTGGAGTATAAACTTCAACTTTTGGTTCCCGGAGTGCGAGCCAGAACATAAAACACTGCCTCCAAATTCCCAGAGTGTGAATTGGAGCATAAACACCAACTCTTGGTTCCTAGAGCGCGAACCGGAGTATAAATCACTAACTCCAAATTCTCGAAGTGCGAATTGGAGTATAAACATCAACTACAGGTTCCCGGAGAGCGAACTAAGTCATAAACACTGATAATTAATAAGTTCCCGGAATATGAGCCGAACTGTTAATTACAAGTTATGTTAAGTCCCCAAAGTGTGGGCATGTATTCAAGGCTTATGGCATATGTGAGCACGAGCTAATCAATGTGATACTTGAGTAAAAAAGAAAAGAGTTGTTTTCCATGTTATCAACAAACAAAAAAGGAGTTTGATTACATGATAAAACTAAAAACATTTCATAAAGTGGGTGCCGAATCCACACTTATACACAGCCTAGAAAAGGAGAAGTAGAAAGAATTGCCCTTTCACAACTACATGGTAAAACGAGAAGTTCACTCTTTCTTCTTCCGGGGTTTCTTCTTCGGGGTTGAGCCACTAGACCCACTACCCGGCTTCTTACGAAATTTCTTGTCTTTCTTTGGAGCATCCTCCGGATCTGGCATGATATCCACGTCTTCCTCAGAGCTGGAAGGGATAGAGATCCTTTTGTGAGGACGAACCGGAGGCGGAGAAGCCGTAACAGGTGGCGAAGCTTCGACGCTAGAAGTTATAACTGTGCCGGTGAGAGAAGTAACCATTGAAGGAGTTAAGCTTGGCGGAGCAACATCACCTCCAGAACCACCAGCCGTCGTCACCGTAGCCATTTCAGCGCTTATCTCGGCAAGAATTTCTTCTTCTCGGGAAGATCGAGCAGTGCTGGAAACACTGACGGTCGGCATAAACGAGCTAAAAGTTGGGGCAACTCCACCCATTGCAAAGGAAGGATCGGAAAAAGGTTCACAGGGTTGCTTGAGAAGCTCCTCAATCATCTGAACATCAAACGACATTGAACTCCCCTCTCTCATCTCGCTGGTTACGGCAGTGGTTGTGTTGGCCTCAGTAATGACGGCTCCATGCATTGGCTGCGAAGTTTGTGGTATTGGAAGTGCTAGCGCATCACTTTCAGTCACTGGTCAAAAAGAAATGAGAATAATTAGTCAAATGATCGGTTCCAAGTTCGACATTCCAGAAACACTTAAGAAACATTTAGAATACCTTCTTTGCCTCGGCTCGGTGATGGGACGAGTTCAGAAACGGTAGTTGTACTGAGAGACAATTCCGGTCGATCTGGGTTATAAGCAGGGACAACATGTGGACCGACGGTAGTGGTGACTCCAGATGAGATTGGGGCATCAACTGAAACATTCTCACTATAATGTGCAGCTCCAGAACCCTCACCAGTCTCCACATGGTGAAAACCAAGCCTCTCTCTCTCAGCGGAAATCGCATCATGGAGAAGTTTCCTTTCCTCCTTGCTCAACAAGTGAGATTCAAGTTCAAATTCGTCTACGGCGCCTTCACGGAGAGATGCTTTCTTGTTCGCTACCAATTTTTTCCAAGCACTGAGTAGAAGCGTAGAATAATCTCCGAGCCACGAGAGATTCCTGTGCTCAAGTACATTAGCGTTATAAGTGTCAAGAAGATCATCAAACTCGGCTTCTACTCTGAATATCTCTGCTTGAACTCTCCCTTCTACTTCTGCCTCCACCGCTTCAACTTTAGCAACCGCCGCATCTCGCTCAGCTCGGAGAGACACGGCTTGCTCGCACGCTTCCTGTGCGGCTGTGTTAGCGTCATCTTTTTCCTTGTTTAAGTTGGCGAATTTAGCCTTTAACTCCTCGAGTTCTCTGACCGCCGCATCTCGCTCGGCCTCAACATTTTTGTACCGATGGCCCAAATCTTCAACTAAAGTACAATGCGCTTGTTGCATTTTCGCCATCTCAACTAGTGTCTCGTCGACCTTCTGTAGCGACTCCAGTTCGGCCTTACGAGAAGATTCCGTTTCAGATTGAAGAACATCAACAATACGGTTCTTCTGAGCCAAGTCTGCTTCCAGTTTCTCAATAACTTTGGCTCGTTCGAAGGCTACTTTCGAGGCTTTGACAGCCGCCCTGTACCATTCTTTATACTGAGCATAAAAATCCCGAGTATAGCTGAGGGCGGTGTTCACGGCCTCTTCGGGAATTCTTTTCAGATTTGGTGGAAAGATATAGGAGTCAAAGCATATTTCTGGAAAGTCTTTCTTTAACTGAGCAATTCTAATATCCCCTTCACCAGACGGTTCAAGAGGTGCCTCCTCCACAGTTACGGTCGTAGCCGTATCAGTCCTTGAACGATGTGGACCAGGTTTAGAGATTTGTTGAGATGGCTGTTGTCGCGAAGGTTCAACTACAGGTGCCTGGCTTCTGGGTGGCGGAGGAGAACGAGAGGGTGAACGCTACCTTCGGTCTCTATCAGAACGCTCCTGGCTAGAATAATATCGAGAATGGTCCCTTTCACGATGCTCTTGCTCATAATGCCTCCGTTCACGATCACGGTCAGAATCCCTACGGCGAGATTCGTAATAAGATGAAGAATGATGCACTCGCCGAAGTCTATCAAGTGTAGAAGGACGATCCGACATGGCACCTGTAAAGTAGAAACAATTCAGTTAAGTACCAAGAAAAAGCACTGCAATGCATGTGGAAGTCGTGAAGTGTTGTGAAAAGTGTATAAATGCGCAAACCCCCCGACCAACCAGAAGCGTCGATTACACTAACGGGAAAAGATTCGCTTATATCAAGCGCTCCCCGGAGCTCTTCCAACCCGGACCCGTGGTAGAGAGATACGTAGTCCGGAATGGGAATATCGTCCAACCCTGTGAAAAGGTATCCGGACTGGCGAGGAGAGGCGCTGGAGACAGTAACCCCAGGTTTGGAACGGGTTACGACTACAGACTTCCATCTCTTAAACTTAGGTACAGCATCCTTGCCTTTCTGACCCTCTTCTATTCGAGAAAGGTCGGCTTCTATCTCAGTGTCCGTGGGCGTTCTTTCATCATCGCTCGCTTCTCTTATCACAACGCCAGGTTTTCCTTTTGCCACTTTCTTCTTCTTCCTCGAGGCCGATTTTGCCAACCCTTCAACTACAATACTCTGGCTCATCCCAATCAAACCCAATGTCCTTAAGTTATCATCAGTCAACAGCAAGTCAATGTGCCTTGAGTCGCTTGGGACCCTTTGCAAGCTTTGAACGACGCCTCTATAGTGCCCACCGGTAGGTCTCGAAATGATGGCTGTAAGAGTAACAGAGTATTAGTGTAAGTATTAAAAGTGGCCATTCAAAGATGAATTATGATACTCACGTCTGGATAACCATCTCCTGGCAAACCCTGGGGGGCATCGAACAAAAAACCACTCGTTCTTGAAATAACTAAGCCTGGTCCAGGCCCCAGTCACAACCTGACAGTTCCTGACCGCCTCCAGAAAAGTGAAAGACGGGCTATCACCCCTACTCTTGAAATTGAATATGTGCCTGATCTCGTTAGACCTTGGCGGGCGAAAAAGGCAATCCATAAATATGACAAAGACGCTATTCAGTAATGCATGCCCGTTGGGATGGAGTTGTGAAGGAGCACTTCCTAAATACGACAGCATCTCTCTGATGTATTGGTTAAAAGGAGGAAGAGATCCAGCCGCGCAGGCATGACGGTAAAAGGCAGTATATCCTTCAGGTGGGTTATGTGGTCTGTCACTGGCACTAGGTAATAAAACATAGTCTAGGGATATGTTATGCTTCAAGCATATCCGACCCAACAGAGACTCCGAGATATTGGACTGAACCGAGTCAACAGGGTCTTCGATAAATATGGCCTCCGGCAACTCATCCGGAGCCGGGTCTATAACTTCAGGAGGGATTTTCGGAACCTCAAGCACTGGAGGAGGCGAGCTTTGTACTTCTTGTTGTTGAGAACTCGAAGATTCCATAATTAACTAACTCACCAGAAAGCGGCGTTAAATACATAAAAAGCCCATGCATTCCCCCAGTGTACAGTGTATGAATATGTCGTACAGTGCAAGTGCTGTGCATAATTTAAGCAGATTCTACAAGATGAAAAGAGATGTCCGAACGATGAAACTTTGGAATTTGAGAATGAAAACGACCGTCATCGCTGACCGTCACTTTCACGCCACCCAGATGCTACTGACCAATCCAAGTATAAATTCGTTATATTTAGTTTAAGTCATGGTGCCATCGACGAGCTCCAAAAGGAAGGTCAAGTAAAAATTCGATTATGCAAGGCCGAAGCTCGCCGGAGTCAAGTATATTAAAAGTTCAGTAAGTTCGTCAAAGTTCAGCTTGAAATTGGTCGTAGTTCAGATATTGAAGCAAATCAGAAGAGTGGAAGTCCCAGGAGCAAGAACGTTCGAATCGATCGACTCGAATGGACACGAGTCAAATCGATGAACTTCGAATTGGTACGCCCCAACTCCATGTAGTTCGACTCGATGAGACTCTGGGAACAAAGGGGCAGTTCGAATCCATGAAGCCCTACATACTTCGAATCGATCAAAGTTGGACTCTTTCGAATCGATCACCATATCATTACTTCGAATCGATCCATATTAAGCTCCTTCGAATCGATCAGAATACCGCTATTTCGAATCGATCGCCGCGACCCTTTTTTCCTTTGCAACCATCGATTTGAAGCTATGCATTCAAAATCAACTCAAAATTGCTCATTCTCGGATCGATGCAAAGCAATAAGAGACAACACTTTGATCAATGCGACTCGAATGACCTCACTCCTCAGTTCCATTGAGTCGAACCACCTTGTCCAGATCCCACCACTCCTCGCAATTTTTAAAAAGGAAAGGTTGAATCGATGTCTAAAACTTCCAGTTCCATCATTCCTCACTCGGATTGATTCACCAATTACCTGACTTGGTAAAATCACAAGGGAAAGCCTAAAGAATTCAATCGATTCGTCGAAAACGTGCTTGTTTTAAGCTCTGGAACATTGATTCAAAGAAGAAGTACAGCAACAGTAAAAAGTGAAAAGTGAAAAGTGAAAAAAGAGCCCGGCCTCACGTATTTATATGAATCCCAGGGGAGAAACGGGACGATTCGTCTCCCGGTCAAAATGACCGACCCCAATCGGTCACATGCTATCGATTCGAACAAGCCACGTTCGAATCCATCACGTTCGAATCCACCGAGTACGAACCCACTGCGTTCGAATCCATCACAGCGTAGAGTCATCGCTTCGAATCCATTGCCTTCCTGTCTTTACACAATCGAATCCATCCCAACTTAGTCAATGCGAGGCACCATAGATTCGAGGAAACACTAAGCAGATGCAAGACAATCGATTCGAACATACGTGACTTCGAATCCAACAAGACAACATCGATGCGAAGCGTCATCGATACGAAGCACATGAACAAGGGCTAAATTGAAAAATCCTATTGATTCGAAGTACCCATTCCATGACCATCAATTCCATCGATTTGAAACCCTATCGGTTCGAACAAACATGCTTCGAATCCACTAGACACCATCGATGAGAATGAACACAGTGCTTCGATATGAAAAATTACTGGTCTACCTTTTACACCGATTCAGGAGAGGATCGATACAAGAGGATGATCATAGATGATTATGACAACAATGTTTTAACCCGAATCTCAAATCGGTTCAGGAGAGGGCCGATGCAGAATTCGATAACAAACCAAACTGACAACAACTAGCAATCGCGCAGCGTAAACCAAAGCCAAAGTGGTACATATATCCACATGTGTATGACTAACACTTGATCTTTAACATTTACAGGGATCAAATGTTCACCTCGTTATAGTTACAACGGCTGATGACTTTCAGAAGAGCATGTCCTGATTGTCCAACATGAAACTGCAGCTTTTCAAAGCACGTCATGTTTACACAAGACGTACTTTGGGGGGCAAATGTTATCCCGCCTTCTGGCAAGGCCGAGATACCAAGGAGCTGACTGGGAAATAAGGGTCACATGTCCTCAATTTTGAATGATTGTCAGTTTACTACAAATATCGATGGATTTTGCCCAAGTCCGGATTGGGCTACAATTGATAGGACACGTCAAGCGAAGCTGTGGAAACCAACGTTCCAAATTTCGAGGCAATCTAAGTTTGTATGCTCAAGTTATCGCCAATGGAAAGTGGAGGAGACAACCTCAATTCGAATCGATCAGAAGAAGTTTAGGCTCGAATCCGTGAGAGAGCCTCACAATCGAATTGATAAGCCATGCAGGGGTTCGAACCCATCCTCCCAGAGCCTTGCTTCGAATCCATGAAGAGCTCCTTTGCTTCGACTCCATCGAGCAAGCCCTCACTTCGAATCCATCCAAAGCCTTCCTTAGTTCGAATCCATCAAGTCACCCCTTCTTTCGAATCCATCCCAATGGCTTTCTTTCGAACCCCTCAAGGCGAGATGCCTCGAATCCATGGGACTACTCCACTTCGCTTACATCAGAGCATATGAGTTCGTATCCATCAGATGGCCCCGCCTCGAATCCATCAAGCAGGTCTAGGTTCAAGTGCACGAGACATAATCTCGCTTCGAATCCATCAACGAGGAGACATTCGAATCCATGCAGTTGATTCACTTCGAATCCATCGTTGAAGCACATGATCAAATCCATCATTTTCCCCCTGCTTCGACTCCACGAACGCTACCTCGAATCCACTAGGTCAAGGCGGCTAAAATGGTGGATTCGACCCTAAGGAATCGATTCGAACCAGGCTTGTTGACCGAAAGCGCAATCTTGAATCGGTCATAACTTGAAATCTACAAGTCCAAATGCTATGAAATTTTCACAGGGGCTTGCACGTACATAGAAGAATGTCCACGCCAAGTTTCATCACGATTGGACACTTTTTGATCGATTCGAACCAAGGGTCGAATCGATCCCAAAGTGGGCCCGGATTTCCAGAATTCGGCCATGTGGGCCCCCCACACGTGCCAGAAGTGGTCTTTCCGAATTTTAGGAGAAATATCAGCCTCCAAGACCTATAAATAGAGCCCCTGGTCATTCAGAAAGGGGATGGGAGAATTTTGAAAGAAGAGAACGCCCGAGCGCTGCCAGAATTGCTTCAGAGCACCACAACCGCCCTTGATTTCGAATTTTGGCTTACTACTTGCTGTATTTTGACATTAAAAAGTTGTATTCTCTGACTATCAAGCAATAAAGTAACAAAACTTCATAGTGGACGTAGGCAAATCGCCGAACCACTCTAAATTGTTGTCTCTTGTGCAATTTACTTCCTGCTATTTGGAGTTTTTGTTAGATAATCCACGTTTTAATTTACTTTCTTCATTTATTATCTCTTCAAAAACTTCCGACGAGTGTTGCGCCCAATTTTGACACAAACAGTCCAGTTGTTTTCTAATAATATGTAAGAGAATTTGATAGACCTTGTAGGCTCGAGTCCACCATAGGTTTGTAGTTATCGTAAGAAAACTATGATGTTGGGACATGGTCCATTTTTTCAAACATGTTGGTCTGCATGTACATTATTGTTTATATTGTCTGTTCTAACTAGTTTGGTTATAGGAATTTGAATTGCAAAAATATACTTTTAAAAGGGATATTAGCGAGGGGCAAACCGTTCTGCTTAGCAGTATGATCTCACTAGATATCCACAAACCAAGGTGGCATATTATTATTATTATTCACAATAGGCTTTTTGTCTAACTAGAAGTTTATGTTTTCCCTTTGAACTTTCGGGTGCTCGAAATTCGATTTGAGTAGGTCGGGAATAAGGGTTTTTTCAGGTTATGTAGGTTATGGCGAATAAAGCTTCCGAAGACGTGCAGGAGGCAAAGTTAGCCATGTACAGTCTATTTATGTCTTTTATCTGTTGTGTTGAAGTTATCTTGTTGAAGTGTACGTAAAGACAGATGTTATAACTGTCTATTGGAAACTCTGATCAATCAAGAGGGCATCTTCATATGTCGCTCTTGGAATATTTTGTAATAATTATATTTTATCCGAATCTGGACAATATTTTTGGATTATGTAATTAATATGAAATATCATCTTTAAAATGTAATGAGAAAGTTTGCTTTGAAATTGTGTTTAAAATTATTTCATATTCTTATGCTTTGATGTTATTGATACAATTAACTTTGTCGCATTTTGTCACCAAAAATTTATACTATAAATGACTGCAATATCTATAGAGCTTAATTCTGGGCCTCAAAATGGGGGATGTTACAGATTGAGCCTAATTTGACTATATTAAGGCTTATTCACATTATTGACCGTGATACAAAGCGATTGAGGACTAAGGCTGTAAAGTCGGTTAAGGTATAGTGGAGCAAGGATGCTAGTTGACAAACTGAGGATAGGGTGAGGAAGTCATATCTAGAGTTGCTTCTAAATTATCGGTTTCTTATCATATTATAGCTTTTGTAGCTTACTCACCACCCGAGGTAGAGTCACTTAGTATGTATTTTGGATTATCTATAGTTTCTGCAGTACACTATATATGTATCTTGTTCTTTAGTTCTTCTTTGATTGTTGTTCTTGTTTGAATTTCGAGGACAAAATTTCTTAAGTGGAGGAGAATGTAGCGACTCGTAATTTTGAACACTTCATCTTTGAATATCGAAACAATTGAAATGGGGTTAGTGTTATAAAAGTGATTTTATAATCTTGCCAATCTTCTTTCAATTAATAATTAATGATGGGAAACTTGTTTTTTTAATTTGTTTACAAAATAATTTAAAAAAATATTGATAATGTAACCGAAGATCATTTTATCAATAAATAGATTTTTATCCAATATAAGTTGTTCAAACTTTATGTACATGTCTAAATAACATATGAAGAAATTAATAGCTAATAAAAATAATTTGACTAAATCTAGTTAACTAGATCTACTTTAAAAAGCTTCTAGAAGGTTATTAGGTGGAGATATTTTATGTAGATATTTTCTTTAGCTCATGAGGTGGAAAGTAAGCTACAAGAGCGGGGTTGGATCTCTGGTTGGCTATAGGAGATGATAGAGGGTTATGATGACCTTTTGTTGCCTATATAAGTAACCTTATATCACATCAAACCATTTCAAAAAAAATTAGCAACTAAATAACTAAACTTTTCATTCTCTTTTCTGTTCTAAGTAACTTTTTAGAATGCTAATCAAATCAACACAAACTCTTGTTATAAGCATAAAATAACATAGCAACACCTTTCATTAAATTAGAGCTTGAAGAATTGGAGCACACGAGCCCCTAATAGTCAAGGCCGTGAGCAAAAAGGAGGGCAGAGGATTTTGGGAGCTTGCGAGCTACTCGCTGTTTGAATGTATATAAAGTGTATAATATGCTTATTTAAATTATAGTAATGTGCTTGACTATTTATTGTTATACTTTTGTGATTCTTGCTTTGGAAAGCAAATGACATATGTAAAATGATGATTAGGGCTTGAATGACTTTCTATGACTTGTTGCATAGATTTGGTTGGACATTGTATAGAAGTACATAGAAATGTCTTGTGTTTGGCAATTTCTATGTTAATTTGTAGAGATGCCTAGGGGTTTCTCACTATGATTATAATGTATATTGAGTATATTGATTACAGCAAAATGATTGGACATTAAAATGATTGTTAGCATATTAAAAATAGTAGAACTTCCGAGTATATAAAACTATTTAGTTCACTGTCTGCTAATTCACTCAACGATAGCATTTTTTGGCCCCTGTAGTAACTCTGAACCCTTTTGACAGCATTTTGAAAACACTATAATTTCTGTTTATTTTTTAAGAGGCCGAGAACGGATAAGTATACTTATGTATTAATTAGCGAAAACCACTTCAAAACTAGTGTACCGGTCTAGGCTTTGTATGTGGTTGTGAAGTGGAATGTCATAGAGTTGAACTGTCTACCCTAAAGATAAGTCTAAAGGAGCGGTCATCATTAACATTCCAGACTAATGCTATAGAGTTGAACTATCTATCCTAAGGTTGAGTCCAAGGAAGGGGTCAACGTTAGCATTTGTCGGACGATTTATGCAGGAATCCATGAAAGAATTCGTGATATGTTCGAGTAATAAAGAATAATGTGAGAGATGTCGAATGTGACTTCACCATCGAAAATGAAAGAAAACAAAGTAGGATAATAGGCAGTGGGTTTAGCTAACCCATAGGGTATATCAATTCCATAGAGATGCTTATCGTTGTTGTTAGCGGGAGTTGATGATATTCGATATCACGTGTATAGACGTGGACCAACAATGTTTACCTAGTGATATATTTTATCTAGAGATATACGATGCTCTGAGGGTAGATTCTAATCTTTGTGTAGGAGGCCGACTTCAGTTTACCAAGGAGACCTCCATGGAAAATCCATATGCAAGTATCACAGTTATTTTATGATTTATATTCTACATCCTAGACACTGTCTATTATATCCCTATATCTACTTATCAGATAATTTGGATTTTTTTTGAAGCGAAAACTATTACGGTGATTTATATGGTCTCAAAAGTTACTGTTATATGGATGCATGTATCTTGAGGGAAAAATTATTATGGTCCCAAAAGTTACTATGTATGTATAAGCATTGTAAGGGATAGAGAGTTATGACTGTCCAAGCTGATGATAGCACTTAGATTTTGTTACTTAGAACTACTCTGTATGTTGAGGTAACCCTTTGTACTGTCTTTTTGGATATTGTATTTTATCGTTTTGCTTGTAAGATTTTGATATTGTGTTATCTTTTACTGGTTCTATTTTCACTTCTTTATTTTTACCATAATAATCTGTCTTTCCAGCACTTGGTTCTCGATACACGAATACCGTGAATGTATTAGTATCGACATTCAAGGGTCGAAAGGTCGGGTCGTTATATATTCCACCACTACCCTTTTCTATTCGGATCTATTGCGCCTATGATCTTCTGAATTCCACCTCCAAAGTGATATGAGATCATATTATTTCTCACATCCTTTTATTTTCCACTGATTTCGTCGAATATGTTGAGAGAATGAGGAGCTATAAATTTTCAAAGTTTAGTGAAGGGGGATGAGGAGGAAGAAATGGAAAGGTTTAAAAAATGAAAGTTTTTAATCCGGTAGGTACTTAATCTTTTTTATTACAGTTGAAGGGAAAAACATCATAGCCCTTTAATTAAAAAATTCAAATTTCCAAATCATATTTAGCTCTGAAACTCATTTCGTTTGTGTATCCTCCATGCGACCTCTGAATAAAATAAATTTATATACTACACAGATCGAAAGAATGAGTCAATCGTAGTGGCCCTAGTCCCATTGTCAAATTACAAATTTAGAAAATGACCATCTTGCCCCTTTGATATGTAAATAAATAAATTTACCATTTAAAATTCAAAATATGATTTATTATTGAAAAACTAAGGTATTACTCAATGGGTCTACATCAAAATATTAAAATTAAAACAAGATATGTCCTAACAATATTGGGTGTCAATAACATATATTACGGTGCAGTGGCAATACTATGCACTACAAAATCAAAGGCGTCGTAGCTCTCTAAATCTCGGTCAAATCTGCAGTGTAAAGTAAATACAACAATGCCACACATAAAATTTACTATATCAAACCCTTATGTAAATCGTATATGAGTAATATCCTTAGTTAATGTTGTTTGGATATCTCAAATTGATATTCATCGTGATGAATTGTTGTTAGCAACCAGTGCTATGGATAGTATATGACCTACTCTAAAAAGCCACCTCAATCACTCTTTTCCCTACTCAAAGATCACGTATGCAGGTCGTTCCATCTCTCGTGGTATAATTGTTTCATTCACTAGTGTTGTATCTCCCTGGTTGCCTTTAACCAGACACACTAGAATCGTATGTAACCGCTATACTGCATACGTGCACACACACAACATATACAACATCGAAGTCTCGTTGTCCCTATGTGAATTATCGATTGCACCATGAATTACCTTGAACTCTATTGGATCTCCTGGAGTCCACCGACCCTACCGCCGTCCGCTTTGACTTACCTCGTACCAAGTCTGGAGAATCGTCGTTCCCCGGCCATGACCGGAGCAAGGCCAGCCTTGCACCGTTGTTCGACATGGCAGTACACTGCAGTGCTATGCTTACATAATAGTGCACCCATTGTAATGCTGCGTACGCAACAATGCCTTGCATAATGCTGTGGGAGCACAACAGTGTAATAATACCGTGTAAAAATAATAGTGCAGAACTATTATGCAAACACGATAGCGTTTGCGCTCTGTTATGCCATGCATAGCAGTGCAACACTATTGTTCAAACACAACAATGCATCTCACTATAGCACCCTTCTTTTCCTCCTACTCCTCATTGGATTCTTGCTCATCTTCCTTCAGCATCTTGTTTGTTCATAAGGGTGATTTCATGTAGTTGCTTATTGGCTTCATTATTTGATCCGCTAATTAGCATAAAATACTAAAACTAACTCCATCGTTAAATAAATTTTCAATCAAACTTACTCCATTTAAAATCTTCTATTTATTCACTAACTTTCACAAATGTCATTATTTTAAAATCAGATTAGTTAACTGGTTCATATAATATCCAACGAATAAATTTATGGACTTCATACTTCATACATCAAACTACTAGTAATTTAAATTTTCATATACCATGTTGATAACAATTTCAATGCTTACAACTCATTTAAATGGTATACTTTTTGTTCGAATAGGTGCATTGACAATGGAAAAAAATGAGGTAAATTTCAAAAAAAAAAAATCCTTTTTGAAGTTATTCACTTCTAATTAGTTTTGTCTGTTATCATGAATAATGTAGTTGCGTTTAATGATATTCAATATTTTTTAAACAAAAGTAATTTTGTGCTCTAAAATTAGTTTCCAATTTCAACTAAAATATTTTATTTAATAGATTTTATTAATGATTACATGTATAATATTTCAATCTCATATATTAAGCAAAAAATGCTCCAGTCTAATAATTCATGAAGTAAATAATATGAGGAGCATACGTTACCATTGGAATTTATGATTACACCATACGTAAACTATATAATTTATATATGGTGTTGCATAATTATGATTTAACATACACACATATAATACTTTGTTTCAGACTATACATTAAAATTAAATTTATTTTTTTATAAAATTCTCACGGTTTAAAAAAAATACTTTTATAGATAATATCTTTATGGATATAATATATGTGTGTATATGTACACAAATATATGTAATCGTAAACATACACACACAGACACACACACGCATATATATATATATATATATATATATAGTGTACTATAATATTGCGAAAAGGAGTTTTACAACCCAAGTAAACAATAAGAAGAGCAAAGAAAAAAAGATAGGTCACTAATACATAAATAGTACAACATGACCTACTCATAAAGGGACTCTTCATCGATCAGAGTCCCTACCCTTAACGAATCTGATACCGATCTAGCACCACTCGATGAACAAAACATCTTTTCCTACCACATCAAGGTGACATAAAGCAGCACCTCACTTCCATGTTGATAAACTAGATGATAGCCTTAATATCTGATTTTGATTAAGCCTACACACCTTGCAATAGTGGCGTGTCGGGGGCGGTAATTGAAATCCAAAGCTTCATTAATCTTATCATATCTTTAGATCTATCGGTTGATGCAATAAATCTAACATAACTTGTGATCCCTCCATCGGTAGCCAATAACTCACTATCAATCACTCTAATTCGGTTCGGGAATTCAAATGTACCCTCGACGGCAATTTACGGAACAATAGGCACTGCATGAATAGAGGGAAAATCATGGGCATTAGTAAAAGTAAGCGCACTAACATCAGCTTGAACATGACCCAATAAGGCAAGAATATTTGTAGTAGCTTCAGCCTGAACCGGGACCAGTTGCTTACGATTATGTGTACTAGCATGGGCCCGTGTTTTGCACATGAGTTGTTTGTATTATTGTGTACGTTGATATTTTGTTTGAGCGCAAACATGTAAACGGAAAGTAAGGGCATTTTTGAAATTTCAAAAAGACACCAAGTAAATTACTTCAACCAATTCTCTTTATTAGTAGTAGAGATGAGAACTGACACCGCAGAGTTGCTTTAGAGCATCAGCAGCCTTGATGGGAAGAATGTGTACAATAGTTTGATTGTCATCTTGAACAAGCTAAGAAGTAGGAGGGGCAATAGCTCTTTGACTCATTGGCATGAGTGATAGTACTAGAAGTTGCACAGAACTGTGCATGTGGCCCTATAGGGTACACAAGATGGTGCATGAGATGCTCTGTCTCTATCAGAAGCATCAGGAACAAGCTAGAGATATGGGGATCAGGGGAAACACGAGTATTAATGTGATAGCCATTAGCATTTGCAGAATGATCAACATCGGGAGCAATGGGTGAGACCATGCTTGAAACTGGTCGAGATGTACGTGCACAACAGGGCACAAAGGATTTCATGAAAATTATCATAGTCATGGACAACAGCCACTACAAAAATACAGTGAGTTAAAGACTGATGATTTTAGTCTTTAATTAAAAAATTCAGTTTTTAAATAGATTCTAAAGACCGATAAAAGCCTGAAAATTTCAATTCTTGATTCTCTAGTCCCAAAAATAATGTGAGATTTAAAATTAAAGACTAAAATTCGGTCTTAAATGAATACAAAGACTGGAATTTTGTGACTGAAAAACAGTGTCTAATCAGTTTCAAACTACATGAATTCAAATCATTAATCTTTCTAAATATTAAGTTTCAAATTACATGAATTCAAATCATTCATCACTTCAAATATTAAGTTACGTGACATTTTACAACACATATAATAAGATTCTATTGGTGACATTCACAACTATAATTTCATGTAATGCAAACTAGCACATGTATCAAACTTTATGCTAAAAAATAATATTTTAATTAGAAAATATATCACAAATGACTCAAAATCCACCACACATGACAAATATTTTATTATCTTTTATTCACACAACCCATTATACAAATTACAAGAAGCAAATAACTATGTCCACTTTTACATTCAACCTATCCATCCCCTTAAAGATTCAGTTCTCCATACATAACTCAATTCAACCATCAACTTATAAATTGGGAAATAAAAAGACTATCATTGTGGAATAAAAGCTCAAACACCACTACGTCACATATCCGCATATCCAATATATCGTATTCTCTGATTATGTCTCCCTCATCAGCAAATTTGCACCAGCGGCCTTCTTGGCATTGTATAGACTTTGCAGTAGCCATTGTTGGATTTAAGATAGAAAATATGGGCAATTTATGAATAATTAGTCACATCAATGGAACTGGAAACAAAAATGGGGATGTTAGATTATATGTGAAATCAAGGAGGGGTTCTGGATACATCTAATTATTGGACAAGGATAAGAAGATTAAAGAAGGTACGGCTAACATGGTGAATGGAAGTGGAAAGAGATCTTGAAACGTACGAGGAAGGGACAATGCATGAACAATAAGTAACCTAATTTAGGAAGTAATGGACAAAAAAGAAATAACTAACCAGTGGTCTTTTCTCTTGCATAAACAGTAGTCTTTTTGCCCATTTAGTTTTCTTTGATCTGTATTTTGGTGGTTCGAGAAATGATTTCCTCATGGAAGATGGGAGACTGGTTATTTGAGTGAGGGAAGAGATGATAGGAGTACTCCTTCCTTTGTTCTCTGGAAATGATAGTGGACCTTAATTCAAGTGGAATGGGATTGTGGGTCAATGGTAAAGTAGATTGATGGTAAATCTTCAGCTTAAACTAATAATTTAAACCTAGGCTATTCTTAGAGTCTAAACTGATTCACATGGATCACTAAATCTAGCCATTAGATTTATGGTGGAAAAATTATATCTTGAACGTTGATTACTTAATCATGTAAATACTAATTAAAAAACGGATTTAAGACTGAAGTTCAGTCTTTGATTTTCGTCATTAAAGACCAAAATTTTCAATTTTTGATCGGTCATTGCTTCAAAACCTAAAAATTTCGATCATTAATTTCCAGTCTCTAAGAAGATGGATTTTTTGGCAGTGAGCAGGAGCTAGCAGAGAGGGAGCAACAATGTTGAATTATTTGAATTATTGCAACACAGAATCGATAGAGATATTTTTGATACAACTTGTATGTTAAATTGATCAGAATAGAAATCTTTTTATTACTTGAAAAGTATGTTATACAATGCATTCAGCAGAAGCTTTTGTATACAACTTTTGAGATAGATGGGCTAAAGTACAGAACCGGCCCATGATGCTAGATCAATGGTGCAGATGAGCACTCCAGAATACACGGTGCTGATTTCAATCCAAGGTGATATATAAGTGGATTGATAACTGGGTCACACATAATCTCTTATCTCATTAATTCCCCCCTTCGAACCCTAGCTCCGGATTTAGGGTTAGGGTTTGAGACAAATTTCGGCAGCCGTAGAGAGGGAAATTTGATGTCGTTCAGCTATTTTCTTCTTCTAATTCTCTATTTCTGGAGTGTGCCGTAGTTTGAGTTTCAATTAGATCTGATTTGTATTCTAGAGATTTAGCTTTGTCGTGGTTGAATGAAGTTTGAACTTTCTCTGGTTGTCTGATGGGATGAAGTTTTGCCTGACCTTGTTCAGCAGAGTTTTGATTCTCTACAACTCTGAGATCTCTTTTAAACTGCAGAAAGTTTTTCTTTGATAATGACTTGGTTAAGGTATCAGCTATCTGGTAAGTGACGGGTAAATGATTTATTTGTAGATTTCCCTTGACTACTTGGTCTCGAACAAAATGCAAGTCTATTTCGATGTGTTTGGTTCTGGAATGCATTGTAGGATTTGTTGTCATGTAGATTGCACTTTGATTGTCACACCATAGTGTTGCTTTGATATTTGCATCTAGTTTTAGCTCTTTAATGATTGATTGGAGCCACATTATTTCAGCTGTTGCACTTGCTATGCTTCTGTACTCGGCTTCAGTACTAGATCGAGAGATAGTTGATTGCTTTTTTGAACTCCATGATATTAAGTTGCCCCCAATAAATATGCAGTATCTAGTAATTGATTTCCTGTCATCTAGGTCAGTAGCCCAGTCAGAGTCTGAATACCCTGTGATGTTGAGATTTCTGTTGGCTTTGAACATTAGTCCATGATTGATTGTTCCTTTTAAATATCGTAGAATCATTTTTATTCCCTTCCAGTGTTCATTCAGTGGGTTATGCATAAATTGAGAAAGTTTGTTAACACTAAAAGAAATGTCTGGTCGTGTTATAGTGACATATTGTAATGCCCCTATAATACTTCTATATTGTTTGACATTATCTATGGCTTCTCCCTTGTTTTTAGAGAAATTTTGATGACTGATCATGGGAGTAGCCATAGATTTTGCATCTTCCATTTTTGTTTTTGCTAGTAGTTCTGATATATATTTTTTCTGACACAAGATAATCTCTGAGTTTTATATCTTGTGTACTTCAATTCCCAGAAAATAGTTGAGATATCCCAGATCTTTAATTGAGAATTCTTTGTTCAGATAGCATATGACTTTGTTGATCTCATCCTGATTGTTGCCTGTGACAATTAAATCATCAACATAGATTAGTATGTAAATGATTGAGGATGAATTACTTTTGATAAATAATGAGGTGTATGACTTGATAGATTGATATCCTATTGACATTAGAGTTGATTTCAGTCTATCAAACCAAACCCTCGGAGCTTGTTTTAGCCCATATATTGCCTTGTTTAATTTGCATACAAGACTTGAATCTTGTTCATATCCTGGTGGTTGTTTCATGTAGATTTCTTCTTCTAATTTTCCATTTAAGAATGCATTGTTAACATCCAATTGCCTTATATTCCATCCTTTATGTATGGCAATAGTGATGATGAGCCTTATGGTGGTAGGTTTGACTACTGGACTAAATGTCTCAGTAAAATCAAACCCATACTGTTGGGTATATCCCTTCGCTACAAGTCTTGCTTTGTATTTATTGATGGATCCATCAGGATTCCTTTTTATCTTATATGTCCATCTGCAGCCTACAATATTTTTGTGTGTAGGTGGACATACAAGATTCCATGTTTTATTTTTTATGAGAGTAGTGTACTCTTCATCCATTACTGCTTTCCAGTTTTTATTTTTTGCAGCCTGATCAAAAGTGAATGGTTCACTGGAGTTTGCATTGACCATGTATGCCTTGGGTTTAAAGATCCCACTTTTAGCTCTGGTGATCATGTGATGGCTTGGTCTGACAGGAGTTTCAGCCTGAGGTAATTCAGAACTTCTATTTTGATTAGTGTTGCTTTCTGAATGTTGATCTTCCTCATTTATTGAATGTGTAGGTGAGTAGATGGCATGACTGTGATCATCTCCATATTCTGTATTGTGTTGAGCAGATGCGGATGGGTGTGTTTGATGATCATCAGTAGTCCTCCTTATTTCTGCTGTGCTCCTGTCTTCAGATACTAGTGGTAATTCAGGTATGGATATATTTGGGTTATACACTTTTGTTGTTGTTTTTACTTCAGTACTTCTAAAGGGAAAAACTTTTTCATTAAATGCAACATGTCTGCTAATAAAAAAAATTCCACTATCATCAAGACACTTGTACCCTTTTTGATTAGAGGTATATCCCAGAAATGTGCATTGTTTTGACCTGAAGTTTAATTTATTACTGTTGTAAGCTCTTAAACATGGAAAACATAGGCACCCAAATACTTTTAAGTTGTGATAATCTGGTTTTACCCCTTGTAATTTTTCAATGGGTGTTATACCATCTAAAGTTTTGGTTGGTAGTCTATTAATAAGATAGACAGCAGTGCTAAAAGCTTCTGGCCAAAACTTTAGTGGTAGATTTGCATGACTCAGTAGGCTGAGTCCTGATTCAACCACGTGCCTATGTTTTCTCTCTGCTAAGCCATTTTGTTCTGAGGTGTAGGGACAAGTAAATCGATGAACTATACCTTTTACTCTAAATTACTCCCTAAGAGACTTATATTCAGTTCCTCCATCTGATTGAATAGTCTTGACATGAGTATCAAACTGTTTTTCAATCATTGTAATGAAGTTTATTACAATATCATGTGCGTCTGATTTATTTTTCAGAAAGTATATCCAAGTGTGTCTTGTGTAAGCATCTACAAATGATATATAATATTCATACCCATAGTCTGAATATATTGGGGCAGGTCCCCAGAGGTCAGTAGCAATGAGTTCAAGTGGTTTAGTGTATTTAGTTGTGGAATTACCAAATGGTAGTTTGTGACTTTTTCCCATTTGGCAGTGAGTGCATACATAAGGAACATATATGCTATTACAAAATATGTTATTCTCATTGAGAACTTGCTTAACTATTTTAGCATTGGGATGACCAAGTCTGTAATGCCACAAATCAAAAACATTGTCATTGTTTTCTATTTCACAATGATTACAACAATTTTTATCATCTCTATGATATGCACAGTTCACAGATTTAAATCTGTATAATCCTCCTTCAGCATCACCCTTTAATAAAATATCTCTAGTTAGTATGTCTCTAACAACACAATGCTTAGGAAAGAATTCAAACTAAACTTTGTTGTCACTAGCAAATTGAGACACACTCATGAGATTCTTTTTGATTTTTGGAACTCTTAATAAGTTATGTAGAAATAATTGTTTCTTTCCTCTAATAATAGCATTTCCTATATGTGAATATTGATGCACTTACCATTACCCATACAAATGGATTTTTTACCTTTGTACTCTCTATTGCCGAGGTTTAAATTTTCAAGATTGTTGGTTATATGATTGGTAGCCCCTGAATCTGGATACCAGCAGTCATCATTTATTGACTGATCATTTTCATTAGAACTATGCTCTCTGTTATCAGATTGATTGCTGGAACTTGCTTGAGCTATATTTGCACTATAATTTCCACCTTTTTTTATTGTTATTAGAGTATCTCAGATAGAATTTTATAGCCGTATGTCCAATCTTCTCACAAATTTGACATTTTGGTCTGTTGTTGTTGTTATATCTGCCCCTTCCTCTTGATCTATTGGAGAATCCTCCTCTCTGTGTTCCTCCTCTTTGTGTGTTTTGATCTGTCTTGTTGTTGCTTTGGGCCTTGTTTCTTGAAGTAGTTGTATAATTGACTGTAAATTCTGATTCTTGTGGCCTTTTATTATCAGTTCTTGCCTCATGAGAAAGTAGTATAGAGTAGACATCATCAAGTGATGGTAAATCCTTTTGTGATGCAATAACCGCAACGACAGATTCATATTCTTCACTTAATCCATTGAGAATGATTAGAATATGTTCTGAATCTGAAATTTTGTGGTTTGCTGCCTCCAATGAATCACATATTGCTTTGATTTTGAAAATATATTCCCTTATTGTGTTGTTGTCTTTCCTTATGTTATGAAGCTATCTTTTGTAGTACATCACTTTGGCAGCTGACTGTGTATTGAATACTTTCTCAATGGTTATCCATATATCATTAGCAGTCTTGCATCCAATGACATGAGATAGAAGATTTGTGCTTATTGATGATAAAAGCCAGGAACATATCAATCTGTCTTGTCTGTGATATCTGATGTAATCCTCATTGCTTACTGTTTTGTTTTCTTGATCAGTTATGCACTTGGGAGGAATTGGAATTGTTCCAAGAATGTGGCCTTCAAGCCCATATCCTTGAACTGCAGTTTCTATTTGCAGTTTCCAGAGAAGAAAGGTGTCTTCATTTAGTTGAACTATAACAAGATTGCTCTGTGGGCTAATTACAGTTTTGATAAGTTTTTCCACAACAAGGTTGGATTCATTGTTGCTGCTTCCATTGGCAGAGCTAGCCATACTGGGTTGATTATTTGATTCATCACCCATGATGATATTCAATGTACAGGAAATATACAGAGACAGCAATCGAGAAAAGCAAAACGATAGAGAAACCAATCAATTTTAATTCAGAGATTAAAGATACTTAGGTCAAGAATTTCTCACAGTAAGTTTTGTGCAACTGAATCACATATATGATGATCTGTGCTTTCTTGATCTGATACGTTGTCAGGAAGGCACTTTCTTGATTTGAGATGATTCTTGATTTCTTGTCTTCTTTTCTGATTTTCTTGATTGATTTTTCTTTTTGAGGCTGTGAAAGAATTCTGATGCAGCCACCACAGGTTGGCACGGCACGGAATTGTATCACTGACTTCAACAAATCCTTTAGATGATGAAATATAATTTCTGATGAGGATTATCACCCAAATGATGATAATATTCTAATGGTGATTTGATCAAAATGAGCAGATGGCTGTTAGGCCTTTAGTAGCTCTGATACCATGTTGAATTATTTGAATTATTGCAACACAGAATCGATAGAGATATTTTTGATACAACTTGTATGTTAAATTGATCAGAACAGAAATCTTTTTATTACTTGAACAGTATGTTATACAATGCATTCAGCAGAAGCTTTTATATACAACTTTTGAGATAGATGGGCTAAAGTACAGAACCGGCCCATGATGCTAGATCAATGGTGCAGATGAGCTCTCCAGAATACACGGTGCTGATTTCAATCCAAGGTGATATATACGTGGATTGATAACTGGGTCAAACATAATCTCTTATCTCATTAATTAACAATATGAGGTTGATCAGTATGAGCAACATCAAGAACAAATTTAACATGAGGAAGACCATGCGACACCACATTAGTTTGAACATTAGAAATAAGACCAGGTGACCAACCACAAACTGATTTGATTGGGAAGCAATAGTAGGATGTGCATATTGTAGTGCATGTATAGGAAGATTAGGGTATGCACATAGTAAGGCAATGGGGAGAAGAGCATGAGTTCAGCATCGATTTGGACATATTGTAATTGAGAGTCATCTGAGACTGGGCATCAAGAGCAGCCACGTTTGACACAGCAGTTTGAGGAGTTGGACTAGCATAAAACGTCGCGATAGAAGCGCAATATGGCTGAGCATGGAGCAGCAAACATGACCGCTAATCTAGACGTGAACTGGGAGCAGCACTAATATCCGAACCATACCCACAACCTCCCGAATTGGGTTGTAACTTACCATAATTGGTAATAATGATGTGAGCGATTTGGCTTCCATTTTTTACAATGATCAAAAGCGATCAAAGAAGAATGGCTCTTCATGCTATATCCTACCATAATCCTTTATATTCTCAAATTTCACCCCAAAAAAATTGTTTTCCTAGAGAACAACACAAACTCGCTAATGAGTTTCCAAACAAGTCGAGTATAAACACCAAAATGAGTATAACATGGCTTCTCTCAACCCACTGCAAAACAACTGTATTATTTCTTTTCTCAATAGATTTTTGTAGCATTTCTTTGGTTATAAATGCCAAGGTGTAATAAATTTAAGGCAAAGTTTATTATCGACTTTTGAGCATGGGTTGTGTGAAATAATTGCTTGTTTCCAACTCTTCCCCACGACAAAGGAACAACTACTCTTTGATGGACACTGGGAAGAGTCGATATCTTGCCTACTGCCTGCTCATCCGGCTACCAGAAATTGTTCAAAACCGTGAGTAGCAAAGTTAGGAGGACACTCAACATAAGAACTTTCATCTAAATCACATATGCAAATTAGATGGAGGGAAAACTATCTCAAATCTCAAGAGGGTAGAAATGACGCTTGTGCTTGTGTTTGTCCAGTAAAGAGAATCTTGTGGTCTAAACTTATATATATGTATGTATGTATGTATGTATGTATGTATATTTATATAATGTTTGGATATTTGATTCTAGTAGTAATTTTGGGACATCGGTGGGTACTATCGAATTTGGCCAAAATGGATTTATCCGTGTGTTCTTTAATTTGTGCATTTTAATTTATCTATTTGTCTGTGAGATATCAAAATAGTCTATTCATGCCCTCTAAGGTATATTCACTATGGGAAAAAATGAATTAGACAACTGATATGTTCCGTTGTTTGATTACATACCTATCTGTAGTTAAATCTCATGTCGTCTCATTGCACATCAGACCATAGAGATGCCCCATCGTTTGATATGCACCAGCATGAAAAAAACCATGCGTTGTCTAATGATATAGTATAATTTATGAAAATTTCTATTAGACAACATATAAATATTAACTAATATTAATAAGTGTTCACAGAACGAAACTCAAATAATTTATTTGAACAAATTTTTTATTTCAAATCAAATACAATACCACTTTCACTATCACTCTACTTACATTTTCAAATGCAACTTTCACTATCACTCTCATATATACACATTTCTCTACTCTCATATAAAACAATTTTTTTACTCACACTCACACGAGTTTGTTTTTTATATTGACCTTGATTTGCTTGCTTCGGTTTGTCCCCATCCATCTCCTACACCTGTCAAATAAACAAAGCAGTAAAATAGAAAAGGAAACAAACGTAAATTGCAAAAATAAAATTGAATTAAATATTAATATTGTCTTAGTTTATGGGTTTGTTTTCTCATGTTTTAGATAAGGACAAATATATATATATATATATATATATATATCTGTGTGTGTGTATGTGCATGGACAACTTATGATATGCACAGTGTATCACTATGAATATCACGAGGCTGTGCATCGATTAAATCTAATGGACAGCAAACCAAACATGAGCATAACGAGAAACGGACTCAAGGCACGTTCAAATGAAAAAAAATGAAGTTCTGCCGATAATGCGCTGGAACCATATGGAACAAAATCAGTTTCAGGCAGCAAACTTAACAAGTATCACCTTCAGGCAAAACAACAAGTGCTGAATCTCTTATATGTAAGCAACAAGTGCACATACAAGTTCAGAGATTCAACTAATAGCAAGCTTCAAGGAGTCAATCAAAACAAACCAGGCACATATACAAGTACAAGCAAACCAAATAGCAAGCTTCAAAGCTCAAGTACTATACAATATACACATATGTAAATACATGTATATATGTGCATACTCAAAATGGTTCAAGCTCAAGTACATACAAGTATATGTGAGAACTGAACATAAATAGATTTTCAATTAAAAGTGTAACAAGAAATCACAGTGCACGTATACACACACATATGCACATATGTATATAGATGTATACATGTGTATATGCAACACATGTTTAGAGATTCAACCAACGACAAGCATCAGGGAGTCAATTAAAACAAACCAGGCACATGGGCAGTAGTGGAAGGTGTGGAATCTGGGCCTGTGTGAGATTGTGACCAAGATTGAGGAAGAGAGGACGAGTCGTTGGGCAGCGTTGTTGGGTCAAGCTGCATATTTTTTGGTGTGGTATTTTGAGACAAATGATGTATTAATTGAGGATTAATATTTTCATTCAAAAAATCATAATTCGAAGGTTTTGTTTTGTGGAGTTTGGAGAATGGAAATTCGGTTTCAACAAAACGAACATGACAACAAATTATAATTTTACCACTAGACATGTCATAGCATTTGGAGCCACGATGATTAGGAGCCGGACCTAAATAAGCGCAAGGAGTCGACCTTTCTTGTAATTTATGAATAGTAGAAGAGGGGAATAATGGAAAATATAAGCAACCAAAAACACGCAAACGTGAATAATCCGGATCACTTTGATAGAGGATTTGACCGGGAGATTGGTAACTCAATACCTTGGAAGGAAGGATATTGAGAAGATATGTAGCCATGGAGAGAGCATGATGCCAAAAGGAGAGTGGCATAGATGCATGAGCAAGAATAGTCCGGATGATATTATTTATGGATTTTATGTGTCTTTCGGCCTTTCCGTTTTGAGGAGATGTATGAGGACATGAGAGACGAAAAGGCATACCATGTTTCTTAAAAAAAATCCTTAAAAGTGCCGTTAATGTATTCCGTACCATTGTCACACTGAAAAGTCTTAATATTACGTTTAAATTGTGTCTTGGCTAAAGCATGAAACGCTAAGAAAAGTTGTTTGACCTGAGATTTTTTTGCAATAGGAAAGGTCCACAAAAATTTGCTATAGTCATCAAGAAAAAGAACATAATAACAATGACCGGAAGTACTAACAATAGGAGAAGTCCAAAGATCACTATGAATAATATCAAACGGAAGAAAAGTATATGACACTGAATCATAAAAATATAGCTTAGAATGTTTCCCGAGAGGACGAGAAGAACAAAAAGTTTTACAAACCTTATTACAATCAATAAACTTTTTACTACAAAGAGACTTAAGAATAGCATCGCCGGGATGACTTAAACGATTGTGCCAAATATTCGAAGGCAAAGCAATAAAAGCAGAATGATTGTTGGAAGAAATGGCTTGAGAGTCGGAGAAAAGTGGATATAAGCCCTCAGTGCTATCACATCTCATTAGTTTATTCCCGGTCTGTAAGTCATTAACAGAGAAACCAAAAGGGTCAAAAGAGATAGAAACAATATTATCTGTGGTGAATTTACGAACAGAGACCAGATTTTTAATGAGCCTAGGAGCATGTAACACATTATTTAGGGTAAATGGTGGATAAGGTGGAGGCAATGTAGTGCGACCGTGACCAATAATTGGAATTAAATGACCACTACCAATAACAATGTTATGATGCTTATTGATTGAATTGAAATAAGAAGAGAGAATACCTGCATCCGCCGTCATGTGAGATGTAACACCAGTATTCATGTAGTAGTTTCCATCTGGTTGAGAGAACGAAAGAGCATGCATAGCGGCCTCAATGTCGGTGGGCATGTAGCTAGGAGCAGGAGGAGCAACTGCATTGAAAGCTTGAGGTCTAGACCCAAGTAAGCCTGATCCAGAAGAGGAGGGACGTTGGACCGCTGGATTGGGCCTTGGCTGCCAAGAGTATGCGGGAAATGGGCAAGGAGGTATAGTCCACCCTCCCCAACTAGGCTGCTGCCACTGTGGTGGTGGGGCCTGCTGATGTGGCTGCCACTGGTGTTGTTGATATGGCGGCTGAGTAGGACTGGACCCATTAGTACTTTGGTGGACCTTTTTCTTCCTATTGTTTTTGAAATTGTTCCTCCCTTTATTATTATTGTTGCGTTTGTTGCTTGCAGATGAATCAATGGCAACCATGGCAACACCACTGGACCGACTCCCAGAACCACCAGTTTCACGAGCTTGACGAACCTTGATAGTATGCTCAGCCATTTTCAATCTTGAACGACAACTCTCAAAAGATGGCAAAGACTCTTGATTTTGTATATAGTCCATCGTACCACTATACGCTTCTGGTAAGGACCCGGTGAGACGTAAAACCAGACGACCATTTATCGCCGGAGCATCAACATCAGCCAACCTATCCGCCAAAGATTGTAGATAATTACAATAATTGTTGATCGAGTTGAAAGCCTCAAAAGAAGCATTTGTAAAGTCCTCCTCGAGATGGGTAGCCCGAGAGGCTTTGTTGTCCTGAAAAAGAGCTTCAAGACGGTTCCATGCCCCCTCTGCCGTGTCATTACGTCTGAGAATAGCGAGGAGAAGATCAGAAGAAATGGTGCTGTAAATCCATTGCAAGACAACGACATCCAAACGCCTCCAAAGTGCTGGATCAGTGGACTTAGCCTGGACATAGGCAGCCATAGCCTTCTCCTCCGTTGGTGGAACCAAGTGATCGTAAAGATCATGAACCCTAGCAAGATTGGCAAACATAGTAGCCTAAGAATGATACATGCCTTGCTCATTGTCTAATGTTATGGGAATAAGAGATTTAACATTAGTGATGGTGAGTGCGGGATGAAACTTGGATGAGTCTGCCATGGAAAAAAATTAAAGATAGAAGAAGAAGAACGGAGAAGAAGATAGGTGAGGCTAGGGTAAGGAGAATAGCTCTGATACCATGAAAGAAATATATTTAGAAATCAACTTGCTTGCATTGTATTCCACTTTCAATCATATATATATGGTTTACAAGAGTTAAGATAGGCTACAAATTAGCCAATTGATTTGCTAAAACAAAGGTAAGTAAATAAATACTTCCTAAATACATATATCATCAAATCAACTGATTTGCTAAAAGAAAGGTAACTAAATAAATATGTGCCAAATAAAGAGTAAGTCAAATTAGAGAATAAATGCAGGAAATATCAGAGAATAAATGCAGGTAATATCAGAAAATATTTTAATGCCTAGAATATATGTAAAATATATTCTATCAGCACATATACAAGAACAAGTACAAGTAAACCAAATAGCAAGCTTCAAAGGTCAAGTAATATACATACATACACATATGTATATACATGTATATATGTACGTACTCAAAATGGTTCAAGCTCAAGTGCATACAAGTATATGTGAGAACTGAACATAAACATATTTGCAATTGAAAGTGTAGCAAGAAATCACAGTGCACATAAAAAAACTCAAGCAAAACAACAAGTGTTGTAGCAACACATATATACATATATACACATATGTATATACATGTATACATGTATATATGCAACACATGTTTAGAGTTTCAACCAACAGCAAGCATCGGGGAGTCAATCAAAACAAACCATTTACATATGTAAGTATAAGCAAACCAAATTGCAAGCTTTAGAGCTCAAGTATTCTATATATACATGTATGTATACACATGTATATATGTACATACTCAAAATGGATCAAGCTCAAGTAATTAGGAATTGGTTCAGCTCAAAAGTGTCTCAACACTGCCTTGAACCAAGCAGCAAAACCAAGCATACACGTTGGCCCAAATGCAATTCAAAATGGTTCAGAACTGGAAAAAAATTCAATTAAACCTCAAAATGGTTCAAGTATGAAAGTTCACACATTAAAATAGCAAATTGAAAGTGTAACAAGAAATCACAGTGTAAAAGCATCTGCCATCAATTAAAACATATATATGCAGATATAAGAACATTCACACACATATACATACATATGTATGAATGTATATACATGGAAGTTCACACATACACACACATATATACGGTGATATATAAATATGTAGTGATATGCAGATATAAACATACACATACATATCGACATAACCAAGCACACATATTTTGACATAACCAGGCATATTAGTATACATATATATACATATGTATATATATGTATATATATACATGGTGAGTAGAAAGGCAACTCAATAACATGTATGGATGAACCAAGACAGCAAAAGCAAAATGGACCATTAAAGTGCACCAAGATGAACAAGAAATTAAAGCAACAGAGAAATCCACAACCGAGAAAAATCCTATAAATATACCCAAACAAAAGCCAACATAAGCATAAACATAATTAATTATACTCGCACAAGCAAGCTCCAAGAAAATCAAATTCAACACAGCACACAACTCAAACAAAAGTCAATATAAGCATCAAAGCAAGAACCAACCAAACTGCCTTCATCATCAATAAGCACGAAATACAACATAATACATCAACTACAAGAAACACACACGAGTGTGGACATGGAACAGCAGAAATCAAAGCATGAAATTTTCAAAACCTAAAATATAGGGAATAAAACACTATAAATATACCCAAATCATCATTGGCTTTACCTATAGAAGTTTAGAACAATATAAATCGGAAGGGGTAGAAATCGTACCCTTTTAAATCGAAGAACTCTCGGCAAGAAGCAGTTGCAACCATAAATTGCCTGCTAATCGATGAATGCGAGCATCGATTAAAGAAAAAGGCGATCCGTTTCAACAATTTCAAAGCGGTGGTTTCAAATCAGAAACCCTAAATCAAAGAAGGATCTACAATTGATTCGCACAAACTCCAAAAACGCAGCGGAATGCTAATGCGCGGAAACAATCAAAAGAAGGATCTAGCTTGTCGATTAATTACCAATCACAAATTCAATGAAAAATAATCACCAAACAAAAAAAACACAGAAGAAAGGAGAACACAGAGATTTAATGTGGTTCGACTAGATTGCCTACGTCCACGGACCTAACAACTATTCTTTATTTCACTGAAGAAAGAGAGTACAAAAAAGAGAGTGATTAAAAAATTATAGGTAGCAAAGTGGAGAGACTAACCTATAATTACAAATTGAATAATCAATTTATCCAAAGACTTACTTACGCTCAAAACCCCTAATTGATTGACTGCAGAAATTAGGGTTTACTGAAGAAAAGGATAATGGTGGATGCTCTCTCACATGCTCACACACATATGAAGAAGAACTTCCTTCATTAAATAGGCATGAAAATGAAGGATGCTTGGAGATGAAGAAAATTAACTTCCAAATTATGTGACAACCTTTCCAGGTTACTTGATTTGATTCCAATGCACAAAATGACAAAAAATCTATGTTTCCATAAATTTCTATTGCTTAAATTAATCTCCATGTATAAACTTCTCTATCTTCATATAATAAATCTGACTAATTGATTGATTAGCAATTACTTAGTTTCCATTCTCTAAAAGATACCATGCATATCTTTCCTCTTTATCTTTCCATATACAGCCTAATTAATTGATTGACTGAATCAATTAATTATTTTCTTATCTTCTTTGGAAATATTTGAATCACATAAATTCGACAGCAAGACGATACAAACGAATTTCAAAGAGGTTGAATTTTTGATATGGAGTGAAAGAAAGAAACGAGTAAAAAATAGAATAGGAAGAAAGGGGGAAACAAAAATATACATGGGAGAAACAACATAAAAAACGCGGCCACGAAATAATTGAGAGGGAAAAATGGAACCAAAAATAAAAAATTTGATAACTTAAATCAGATGATGTATAAAATATTGTCTGAATAACAAGCTTGTTCATAGAGATTTCACGGGCTATTCAGATAACACATGAAAGATTCTGTGGCTCTTCAGACAACAAACGATTTTGTCATGTGTTGTGTGAAAAAGTGGGATAACAGAAAATCTACCTTGTCTTGTGTGATCATTGTTATCAGATTCACTTTGTGGCATAGTGATTGCACGAACCTAATAATAAGGGGTCCTATGCTTCTCTAAAGAAAAATGCAAGATTCAAAGGATGGCCAACATTCATCAACCCTTGTGCCATCAATCGCACCCAATAGCTAATCCAAGGATTTCAAATAATATTGACATGGTTACACATATTCATTTGCAAATAGATCTCAAATTCTCCACTAACTTATGCTTTACCCCTTGGGTGTATGAGGCTCATACGGAAGAAGCTCCTATCATCTCATCCTAGGAAAATACTGACTAATTGATGGTTGAAGTGATCCATGAATGCATTGTATACCCAAAGTACTAAAATGAACAAATATACCGGGATCTCCAGTGTAATATAGAGAGCATTGATTAAAGCCGCACCTCAATATTATGAAGCTAAACTAGATTTGTTATCACTGTAAGATAACCTAAATGAATCACGCTCTTTTGTTTAGAAAAGAATTCATAGCCAAATAGATATAAAATAAAAGCACAAACAACAATGCCACCGATAACAACACTGTCTTCATAAGCAAGGATATATAGGTAGCTACAAATAGGTCACAAAATAACTCTGCTCTTAACATCTCTATCATCAAACAGAGGTAAAACCTTTGAAATTTATTTCGAAGATTCGAAGGTATTGTCGAAGGGTATGTGTATGCGCTCAAGATATCTGATCTCTTTATCGGTCACCATGTAAAAGTCTTTGGGGGTAACTCTGAGCTCGATGTAGGGAAAGTGAGATATATGAGTGGTAAGCCATGATCTCTCTAATAGGAAATGAAGAAAAGAACGACCACAGGACCGGATAGGTCTAATATGTTTGGATAAACTAAAGGACAGACCTCAAACCTAACTGTAATCGTCTGGGGCGGTGTGTTATAAAACCTAGCAATACACTTAGACCAACCTCCATAAACACTAGTGTAATGAGTCCATATAACAAATAATAATATATAACAGATGTCTACTTAACCTAACATAACATGCCAACAGTTCTATAACATTTTAGATTAGTATTTCATGATTGTTAATGCTACTAAATCACTGTGTAGAATTTCAAAAATATACTTGCATGGTTTATAAAGCCACGTAACCTTTGTGGAAGTATATCCAACTATAAGCTTCTATACCACTATACCGATCAAACTATTTTGATTTTCTCTAATTCTATGGCATTTTGATATCGATTTTCTTTTACGTGGAACTATTTTGATAGATGTTGAATAAATCCAATGAATACGAGGTAGAAATGAGAAAAAATGCTTAAGGTGAGAACTTATTAATGCGTAGAAGTCAGACATTTCTGAAGTATAAACATTCAAACTCATTTCTTTATTAAACACGGTAGAACTTCTAGGCCTTTTCAGTAACACTTCTTAATCTTACGGATTAAGGTGTAAGTTATGTAATGATGCTCATTGATACTAAACTAGTGTGTAACCCATGTGTTCCACACGACAATTTTATAAAATATAGTATTTATACATTTAACTTAAAATTAAAACTTTGTTACGATATCTATGATAAATTCAGTGAAACAAATTGTAACATTCCAAAAAAAATATAAATAACTTATATTCAAATACAGGTATTATTTAAATATTTCAATTGTGAATAAAATATTAACTGAATGGATTTAATAGCCTTATTTAATTCCTTTTAATTAATAAATAATAACGGTGAACTCATTTTGTAAATTTATTTACAATAATAAATACTTTCAATAAATAACAAGAAAATTAATTGTTATTAAAGCGACTTGATTTTTATTGATATATTTTTAAATGAATTTATAGGATTTTTTCATAATTTTTAATGTGAAATATATTTAAATTTTCGTTTAATATTTTGACAAATAATGGTATTTCTGAAATTTCACAGAATAAGTTAACTGGTGTATTTTATTGTTGTTTTGGGATCCTATCGCATTTCTGTATGCAACCATATTCTAATTCACGTACGGGATTCGTGTAGCGTAGCATCAGAATTTGTAAAATAAATTAAACCCAAAATTAAGACCTGGCTACACATTTTCATTTTCCCTCTCTTACGTTTCTTTTTACGTCCAGTTTCTCTCTCTCTCTCTCTTATTTTCAATTACTGTCAAAAGAAAAAAATAGCCTCCTCGACGAAAAATAAAAACAAAATGATTAACTCAACTAAAAATTACGAAATTAGATCTATTCGCTTCGTATAAGCATGTACTTCGAATCCATATGATTATTGTTGGGTGCGGTCGAGATTAACCATGATCGATAGTTTTGTCATGGGTTAAGGTTTTGGTTAGGCGATGATTTAGGAAACAGCTGGTCGAATGGAGCTTGTCGTTGTAAAATTGGTTCGAACAGATGAAGTTTGGCATTAGTTGGAGCACGTCGGGTCATGGGATGCAAAATGCAATTCTAGGGTTTGCGTGCGACATTAGCAAGTCACTTTTGTCATTGCTTGATCGAGCTTGAGATGTTGGAGTGGGTTGTAAAGTGGACGTAAAGAGGGAGATGACGGGATCATCGGCGTTGCGTTTTTTGAGAGATAAAGCAGAAATCAAGGGGAGTAGAGACTGGTTTTGGATGCATTTGTGCATTGACATTTTGTGTACAAGAAATGAAGTGAGAAAAAAGATTAGTGGATTGAATTGGTAATTAAAGTTTAATTGGTTAATTAATTAATCATCCGCAGATGTTGCATAATGGAAAAGAGGTGCCTATGCCTCGAATAGACCTAGGTTTGAGCCTTGCCTTGCACGCATTCTCGCAAAAAAAATACTCGGAGGTCATAGGTGCCATGAGTTAAAGCGGACAGGCATAACTTAATTCTTCTCAGGAGTTTACCGGTCCATCGAGTTCTTCTGAATATATTAGAAAAAATTAATTTAATTAATCTCAAATCTTGTAAACTCAATAACTCTCTCATATGAGGACAAATTTTAACGTGGCCTTTTGCATTAGACTTATATCATTGTTATTTACGCATTAGAGTTGGATTCATTGGATTTGGAGCTAGTGAAATTTTGAGTTAAAGTCGAACATCGTTCGATTTTAGATCAAACCAAAATGTGGAAGCATCAACTAGAATTTTGATGAGTCAACTCACCTATAAATAAACTATATGATATTTGCATTGCCATATATTATTTTTGAATGCTTAGATGATAGTTTATATATTGCTGTTTGATTTTGTATTTAGATTTGATTTTTACTTGGAAGTGGATGACATAAATAATCATTGTTTTGCAGGAAACAAAAGCAAGAAGAAGTCGAAGCATACGTAAGGAATAGGTCGCTATGAAACACTTCGGAATATACATAAATATGTGTGATTTGCATAAGACTTGTGTAGTGAGACCCCAAGGGGTTTCTCATCATTGTTGATTTACTTGTATTCTTATGTTGCTTATATTAATGTTTAGTTGAAATATTTATGACATATGCTTTGATTTTTGTAAGTATCATTATAGCAATTATTGCTATACTGACACTTGAGAAGTATCATCTCCTTAAACCTTTGTATGCGTTGAACTTGTGCTTGTATTTTTAAAAAATAAATGTTTAATCGCGTTTTGCACTTTGAAAGTTGTTTAAACTATATTTTTAAGGATTTTTATGAATTTTAAATAGAGAACATGTGTTGTTTAAAATGTATAAATGGAGTTAAAAATTCGATTAATTATCTTTTGGGATAATATTGTTGTTTTAAACTTATGAAAAAAGATTATAAATTTGATTAATCTTCTTTCAAGATAATTAATATGGTTTTAAACTTGATTTTTTTTCTTCAATCCTTTTATTGAACTTTTCTAACTTATGTTTAAGTGTTTTAATAGTGATTTGAAATATATTTTTTATTGACTTAATATGAATTATTTAAGGAGTTTTATTTCAAAATAAGGAAAGGAAATGGTTTTGAGATTATAATATATTTTAGACTTGAGATTTTTCGAGTAATATTTGAAATGGGTGATGCAAATCATATTTCAAGTATTTTTGAATTTAGTAAAAAGTGAAATGGAAGCATGGATTATAATATCGTTGTTGTAATAAATTTTTCTGTGAATTGGGAAGAGAACTCATGGCTTATGATGCTTTTGTTATAATAAATTAGCTCATAAAGTTATTAAGGAAACCTATTACTTAACCTAGTAAATGTTGATATTCTTAAATCTCGGAAGGAGTTTTGTTTTAAAGATAACGATAAGTTTTATAAATGGTAGTTTAAAAATGAGAAAAACTTAAAAAAGTAGAGTTTAAATATAAAGCTAAGAGTAAATTATTTTGGGTTTATAGTAAACAATATTTTAATGACATTTGTTTTTTACCCTTCTTTTTAATACACTTAGCAATATAAATAGCTCTTTGAAATGAATTTTTTTAAAGAGTGTTTTTGAAGTGTTTTATAAATATTTATGATGTGAAAATCAAATATAAATGTAAGTTAAATGTTTTAAAGTTTGATTCTTTTATAAAAAATATTTAGTCTTGCACGTAACACTAAACTTTGAAGGAACTCTAGCTATTCTTAAAGTTAAGAATGTTGTCGTGACAAGGTGAGAAGCAACATTGCCCTTACTTGTCCAGCTTCATCATTTTCCCCGGGTAGTGCTAGCTTAGGATAGACATATGTGATCAATATAAGATAACTTAAATTTCCATATAAGATCATTTTTTATTATTCATGATAGTTGATTTATTGACCATCGACTCCGCTTTCATTTTGTATTTCGTCAATCTAAGATGATTTATTGCTCATTTAAGCATTGATATCCTTTCTCGGAAATGACTAGAGCCAAAGGACGAGTGGACGTCAAGTTATATGGAGTTTCTTCCATTAGGGTATCTTCACATATACTTCAGATTGGATTCGGTTGTATGCACGCAGAGATGTGGAATACACAGATACTCAGTAAGGTTGACGAGGTTTAGCTTGTACATTTCCGAGAGAGTCATAGAGTAAATGACCCTTTCAAGTATATTATCTTGGGGTACACATTCGGTAAAGAGGCGTACCATTCTAGTCATTATTGGAAAATTTCCTTCTTCTTGTTTTTGGTTCAAACCTTTGAATTGATTCCTTCTTAATAGCATCAGGAAGTGTCGCGCTATTCATGATGTTTAGTTATTTGTGTCCAATCTTTCAAGTATGGATGTTGTTTTTGTGAGGTAAAACATGTTCCATGTTTAGCGATGCGGTCTTATAAAATTATTATATGTTCACCGTATTTCTCAAATTTTCTCATAATGGTTTTCCAGATAAATTCGAGTGCTATTTTATTATAATGTCAGATCAGACCAAGTAATTTTTCAGGTTATCGTTGGTGGGACATGGAGCTCATGGAGTAGAGTTGGATGTTCACCTACCGTGGTATTTTTATTTTCTTCTGTATTATTATGTATACCCATCAGCAATTGTAAGCTCAGAAAGTTATAACTATCCAAGTTGAAGAGGTTTGTTTTTAACTCTAATATACTATGTATCTTAGAGTGATAGTTTACAGTCTTTGTTATATTATATGTTGTCATTCTGCTATAAAATTCCGTTTTTCTTAATTCTTTATATTTTACCCTAACGATATGCTTTTTCAACACTTGGATGCTTGGCATTCTAATACTGTGGATGTATTAAGTGCCGACTTTCGAGGATCGAAAGGGTGGTTCATTACATCAGGTATTGGAGCTAAAGGTTAAGTGAGAATTTTGGTTTTGGCAGGGTCAACTCATTTGAGATAAGGTAAGTGACACCCTAGAATGAGTTCAGAGTATTATATATATGATAGCATATTTGTTATCGCTATAAAACACACTGTGTTAATTGGTCTATTAAGTTTGAATTTTGAATTCTGGTCGAGATGTGGAATGGTTCACTTTGTCAATAGGGATTTCAAACACTTGAACAAGGAAAGTGGAAACGATATTGATTTTTGAAAATTTGGTAAATGTAATATTTTATCTAAGATTATATGTTATATATATATAAAGGAATAATTTTCAAATTTATATAGTTATTTATGGTGTGTTTTTTTGTTAATAATAATATTTCTTTATTATCGTTATTGTTTGATTTATCATGCTCAGATAGTTAGGAACATTAACTATTATTTGTTGGTTGTAATTTATGCTCGACCGGTTTATGAGCATTTATTGTTTTGATAATTATGAGTGCATTAAAACGCCCCTTGTGAATTGAGTTTCACAATTTGACTATAAGGTGTTTGTTGAAAATATTAAATTAAAAGTCATCCTTTAATAAAGTTGTTTAATATAATCTAAATGAGAGGATAAGACATTTTAAGGATAAATATTTGTGAAAAGTTTATTATAATAAAGGAAAGTTATTATAGTATAAGGTGATTTTACAAAGTACATTTTATGAGTATGGTATATAAAATGATTTATATGATATTTAAAGGATATTTTATAAATAAAATGGGTTTTTGAGAATTTAAATCCTTGTATTGCTTGAAATGATTTCCAAAAGATTATTGAGAAAAGTAATAATGATATTACTTAGAAGTATTCATAAGTATAAATATTTCAAAGAGAATTTTTAAGAAAGATACATTTTCTGTGGATAGTTTGGAGAAAATATCTCGATTAGTTTTGTAGTAATTTGAATAATCTTCTAAGTGACGATCGAATATTTACTTAGGCGAATGTTGTAGTGCTCAATAACTCTTGCATACAAGGTCAGATTTGTGCATGGTTTTTTGCGTTAGACTCGTGTCATTGTTATCTACGCATTGGAGTTGGATTCGTTGAATTTGGAGCTAGTGAAATTTTGAGTTAAAATCAAAAGTAATTCGATTTTCGATCAAATCGAAACGTAGAAGCGTCAACTGGAATTTTGATGAATTAACTCAACTGTAAATAAACCATTTGATATATGTGTTATTATAGAATATTATTGAATACTTGGATGATAGTTTATTTTTGTTTGGGTTTGATTCCCACTTGGAAGCGAATGACATAAATAATCATTGTTTTGTAGAAAACAAAAGCAAGAGAAAGTCGAAATATACATAACGAATAGGCCGCTATGAAACACTTCGAAATACACATACACACATATGTGTGTGATTTACAAAAGACTTTTGTAGTAAGATCGCAAGGGGTTTCTCGTCACTATTGATTTACTTATATTCTTATGTTGCTTATAATAATGTTTGGTTGAAATATTTGTGACATATAGTTTAATATGTATAAGTGTCGTCATAGCAATTATTGCTATACCGACATTTATGAAATATCATCTTCTTAAACCTCTATGCGTGTTGGACTTGTGCTTGTATTTTTACGAAATAAATGTTTAGTTGCGTTTTTGCACTTTGAAGGTTATTTAAACTATGATTTCAAGTATTTTTGTGAATTTTGAAATAAAGAATAGGTGTTGTTTAAAATGTATAAATGGAGTTATAAATTCGATTAATTATCTTTCGGGATAATTAAATCTGTTTTAAATTTATAAAAAAAGATTATAAATTTGATTAATTTTCTTTTGGAATAATTAATATGGTTTTAAACTTGATTTTTCTTCTTCAATCCTTATGGTGAATTTTTCTAACATATATTTAAGTGTTTTAAAAGTAGTCTGAAATATATATGTATATATATATATATGTATGTATGTATATATATATATATTATTAAAGTGGAAATTAGCCACAAGGGCCTCTTTAGCAAGTGCAATTAGTTTCTAGGACACGCGACTGAAATAATTACTTTTAAGGACAAAATACAAAATAATTAATTTCTAAGGCCTAAAAACCAATGAAATTATGTCCTTGAAAGTAATTGGATTGCTGACTTTGTCCTTAGAAGTAATTATTCTGCTGACTTTGGCCTTGAAATTAATTTCTGTGCATGTATGTCCTAGAAACTAATTGGACTGCAAAGTTTGTCCTTCTAGTGAAATGCCCCTATTATTAAATGATTTAATATAAATTATTGAAGGTGTTTTATTTGGAAATAAGAAAAGAAAATGGTTTTGAGATTTTAATATATTTTAGACTTGAGATTTTCCGAGTAATATTTGAAATGGGAGATTTAGATTATATTTCAAGTATTTCAATATCGTTGAAAGGAAGCGTGGATTATAATATTGTTGTTGTAATAAATGGTTTCTAGGAATTGAGAAAAGAACTCATGGATTATAATACTTTTGTTATAATAAATGATTTCATAAAGTAATTAGGAGGACTTGTTACTTGACTTAATGAATGTTGATATTCTTAGATCTTGGGAGGAATTTGTTTTAAAGATAATGATAAGTTGTTAAATAAATAATAGTTTAAAATTAGAAAATTTTTAAAGGAATATTTGAAAATAAAGCTATGTGTAAATTGTTTTGGGTTTAGAGTAAACAATGTTTTAGCAACATTTGTTCTTAACCCTTCTTTTCATATACTTAGAAATATAATTAGCTTTTTAAAAAGAATGTTTTTAAAGTGTTTTACAAGTATTTGCGATGTGAAAATCAAGCATAAGTGTGAGTCAAATGTTTTAAAAGTTTGATTCATTTATAGAATTATTTAGTCTTACACTTAGCACTAAACGTTGAAGGAACCCTTGCTATTCTTAAAGTTAAGAATGTTGTCGTGATAAGGTGAGAAACAATACTGCCCTTACTTGTCCGGCTTTATAGTTTTCCCTGAGGTAGTGCTAATTCGGGATCAGCGAGAGTGATAAGTATAAGAGAAATTGAATTTCCATACGCGATCATTTTTTATTATTCCCAGTAGTTGATTTATTAACTATCGACTCCGTTATCTCTTTGTGTTTTGTCAATCTAAGATTATTTGTTGCTCATTTGAGCGTTGATATTCTTTGTCGAAATTGACTAAAACCAAAGGGCGAGTGGAGGTCGAGCTATGTAGGGTTACTCCCATTAGGGTATCTTCACGTCTATTCTAGATTGGATTCGGTTGTATGCGCGTGAAGATGTGAAATACTTGGATACTTGGTAAGGTTCACAGTGTCCGGCTTGTACACTTCAAGAGATTCACAGAGTAAATGACCCTCTCAAGTATATTGCCTAGACGTACACTTTCGGTAAGGGGTGCACCCTCCTAGTCATTGTTGAAAAATTTCTCTCTCCTTGTTTTTGATTCAAACCTTTGAATTGATTCTTTCTTAATCGTACGGAGATGTGTCTTGCGCTTCGTGATGTTTAGTTATTTGTGTCCATTCTGTCAAGTGTGGATGTTGTTCTTGAGGTAAAACCCATTCCATGTTTAGCGGCGTGGTCTCACAAAATTATTATATGTTCACCATATTTCTTGAATTTTCTAATGTTGGTTTTCCAGACTGATCCGAATGTTATTTTATTATAACCATTGGGTGAGACCGATTAATTTTCCAGGTTATCATTGGTAGGACATGGAGCTCATGGAGTAGAGCTTGATGTTCATGAGCTTGATGTTCACTTACCGTAGAATTTTTATTTTCCACTGTATTATTATATATACTCATCAATAATTGTATAATCATGAAGTTATGACTCTCCAAGCTGATGAAGTTTGTTTTCAACTTTGATATACCATGTATCTTAGAGTGACAATTTACTGTCTTTGTTATATTATATGATGTCATTCCGCAGTAAGATTCTGTTTCCCCTATTTCTTTTCTCTTTATTTTACCCTAACAATCTGTCTTTTCAACACTTGGATGCTCGATATTCGAATATCGTTAATGTATTAAGTATCGACTTTCGATGGTCGATAGGCGGGTCGTTACACAAATGAACTGTAAATTATTTTTACTATTGTTGATGTATAATTTACATTTAGTATTTATATATTTTTACATTGAGTGAGAAAATAATTTTATCATTTTTGTTAGCATAATTATGGTATGCATGTTGAAACTGTCATATATTAATGATTTATTAAATGAATCAACAAATATTATTTTAATTGATTTTTTAAATATGTTAAATTTATATAGAATCAAAGGTAAATAGATGGAAAGAATCGAGAAGGATTTTGGTAGAAAAGTTGTAGAAATCGTAATACGGAGTTATTTGAATTCCAAAAGAAATATTATGATGCAACATATGATAAATTTTGATACAAATGATTATAACTGATTTGTACATTAAAATTTTCATTATTGTTTATGTTAATTTAAAGTATGTGATCTATATATCTTTGTAGTTGAATGGAATTTTTTTTTTGCTTTTATCAATATGAATATATATATATATATATAATTAAAATTGATATATATTTTTAAGATTTATTAGAAAAATAGACTAACTATTTAGTTAGCTTATTTAAATAGTTTCAATTTGAAATTTCATAAGTAATTTAAATACATGAATTTAAATATATTGACTTAAATATAAAATATTAGGTGATAATAAGGAGTATTTTGTAAACAATTTTAGAAATTTCAAATTGTAGTAGGTATTTGACTTTGTAAAAAGAATTTTACAACGCAATGCATGGTGTGTATATATTGATATATGTGAATTATAAATTAAGTTCGTGATTATTATTTATGTATATAACTGCATTATGTGATTGGTGTGTGTGTATGCAAATGAATTTAATACCCTTTTTGCAAATATGATTGGTATAAATATTGAAAATTTCATATTTATATGATTTATTAGATAAATCAGCGAATAATTGTATACTACATATATTTAAATAGTTTTAAGATTAAGTAAATTTTAATATTTTGAGTTACATGTAAAATATTAAAAGGAAACTTTATTAAGATATATGTATCGTATATGAAGTCCATAACAACTAACTTCACATAAATATTTGAAATTTTAATATGAAGATATTTGAAGCAAAAAACATAATTTTGTACTGTATGATGAATTTATTAAAATAAATAATTATAAACTGAATTTTTATTATTGTTTATGCATATATTGTATGTTATGTGATTTATGCATCTTACTTTAATGAATAAGTCGTTTTACCATTTTTGTTAATATGAACATGGTATGCAAATTACAATTTCACATTTTCATAATTTAGTAGATGAACTAACGAATATCATTTAATTTTATTTATCTAATCAGTTTAAATTTAAGATTGCATAAGTAACTTAAATACGTGGACTGAAACGCAAAATATCGAGAGAAAAACGACGTGGGTTTGTAAATAATTGCGATAATTTTACATGTAGGTATTTGAAGTTTTAAGTAGAATTTTACAATGCAATATATGACAAAAAAAATACAAATTAAGTTTTATTATTGTTTGTGTGATTTATATATCGTAATCGAATAAGAAATTATTTTTACCATTTTGGTTTGTATAATAATGATATATATTGAAATTATCATTCTTTAGTATATATTAGAGATGTTAACAAATACTGGTTAAACGAATTTTATTTAAATAGTTTAAATTTTAGATTACGTAGTTAAATTGAATATGTGGATTTGAATATAAATTGTTAGGATATAATTGTTGAAATATTTATAATAATTGTATAAAATGTTGAATATGCGATTATATGATTTTTTGTTTGATGATAATAGACATATATATATTCATTTAAATGTATTTGTTAATGTACTATTTTATTTTTCATAGATTAAATAAATATTTGCTGAATAAAATAAATAACACAGAATTTGAATTCAAACAGAAATTTTATTCAACCAAATATTTATTACAATTTTTGAATAGTACAAATTTCAAGCTGTCACTATATACAATTTCAATTACAATACAAATTTGATTAAATTACAATTGACATTTACATTGCACCTCACTACATGCATATCACTCATTCACTCAACTCGTACTGATTTTCAACTTCATTCCAATGAAAATGCAGCATCTGAGCAATCTGCAGAAATATACATTGACGCAGTAAAATTGAAATAAAATATTTTTGCAGTATAAAATAAAATGTGGATTTTGAAAATAATATTTGCCTCAGTTTTGGGTTGTTCGTCAGCATTTAATTTTGAATTCCTCAAACACGAACAGCTTGTGACATACACAATGTATCACTGTATATGCCACAAGGTCGTGCACGCCGATATATACACTTGATAAAATTACAGGGATATGTGAGCACAGGTCAAACCCAAAACGCCGGGTTCAACTCAAGTGCAGTAAAAATAATGTCACAATATCAGCACAAGGTCAAACCCGAGCTCCAAGCTGGATTCAACACAGGTGCAAACACACTCGAGGCACAGTACACACCAACCCAATGAAAACCAGAAATGTGCTCAAAGCAAATCCAGACTACATAAAGAAATAAACACACGAATGAACAACTACAAGTGTGTCAACCAAACAATTCAATGCAGCAGCACAGGCCCCAAACATCAGCAACAATGAAATGGCTATAGACAAAATACATGAAACTGCACCAAAGGAATGGCAACATGCATGCTACAGGTCTGAAACAAATGAAACTCAAAGGCAAGCACAACTCTAACAGGAAGTACACATGAAGTATACAAGCTCCCAAACTATCCTATATCCAGATGATTCATTTGCCAGTGATGCAGCCCACAACTACTCAAGTGTTCGACAAATGTGTATTAAGGTATATTTCAAATGGAGTTACAAACATCAATGTTACATCTTCAACGAACTCCTCAACAACTAAAAGGAGCAATGAAATTAATGATAATGCTGTATGTACATGTAAAAAAAAGGCCAAGGCAGAAATAGTAACAGTTAACAATGACATTGACGATCATGGGCCAGAAATAGGAAATGTTGGTGATGAAAACTTTGACTCTACAGTTACGAAGAATTCAAAAGACGATAACAGAAATGACTGGGTGGAAGTAGAAAATGCATTGCCTTTTGTTGAAAGGTATAGACAACTCAATAAATCCTTGAAAACTTGTGAGCAATCAAAACTTGGTAATATACAAAAAAATTAAACATTACTTGCCAGCTGAAAGGGGAAAACTTTCATATGATTTAGAGGAAAGAGCATTAAAACTGGCTCGCTCTGTCACCTAAGGGAAGGAATTTTAAAAATTGAATCTGAACATACCATGGAAAGCAATACAAAGCTTGAATTCCAAGTGAAATCGACTCTCTGCATGTGGATACTGTTATAGCAGTTTAAATCCCTTAAGTTGTTAAAACCTATTCTTTTTGTTTCAAAAGATACTATATGCACAACATCAAGCAAAATCAAGTTGAAGCCATGAGCAACTGACCAGAGTCAAAGGAAACAAAGATCGAAATCAACATCGTCAATGCAATTCAATGCCGTGATGACCAAGAAATCAAACGAGTCAGAATTGAAGCCGTGTGAGTCAAGCTACCAGAAAATATACGAATTTGAACAAGTCAAAAATAAATCGCAGCATTCGATCAAAATCGAACGGGAAGCCAAAAAATTATCAGACGAATTCAATGAGTACATACGAACGAAATTATAGGGAATTAAACCCTATATAAACCCAATCATCATTGGCTACAAAAGGCATTTCAAGTTCAAGTACAACAGAGAAAAATAAATCATACAACTCGAATCAAAGTCGAGTACCATATAAATCAAAAAGGAAAAAACGTACCAATTCACGCAACAATAGATCTCGACTTTGCAGCCGCAAGCAATCACTGATAGAGAAAAATATTTGAAGCATCATCGACCAATTGAAGCGACATCTCAAAGCCTTAATTTTTAATCAGAGAGGAATGAACGAAGAAAGCCACCATTTTTCACAAGGAAGCGGGCCGACATAGATAAAAGAAGAAAGGGAATAATATTTCACTTAAGTCAAATTGGGTCGGCCTTCTTTTCATTAATATTAGTTTATAATAAAAGAGTGTTAATTAGGGTTTTGTTTCTTTTGTTTTTTAAATTGCATTTAAATTGTATTTTGTTTAAACTTGTGTAATTTCTAGTCGTGTGACTAGGGGACAAACTACGTGGCGTAGTTTCAGAATTCGCAACTCAGTGGCAGAGTTGTAGCAGGGTTTTGAGCATAGAGTTAGGTTAATCAGTAGCGGGTGTCGCGAGTTTACGTGCGTAAGCGTGTGACTACTTAATTTCTAGTAGAAACTATGGGGGCAGCACGTAGGCAGAGTTTTGTCGAAGCTGGGTAAATTATGTGTCCTTCTATTTCTGCATTTATTATTCTGCTATTACTGTGCTGCTATAATTTTGATATATCTGTGTTGAAATAATTTTATAAGCTTCCGCAATAATTTTTATAATTAATAGCATCACCCTATTCACCCCCCTTCTAGGGTGAAATCGATCCTACAAGTGGTATCAGAGCTAGGAAAAGAAGTCAACTTTTGTTTTAACAAATTTGTTTTTCAAAAACCAATTTTTTGAATTTTAAAATGGCTTCTTTTAATAATGCTTTTGCCGAGGGTCAGTCCATAGTTAGACCACCAATGTTCAATGGTGAATACGCCCTACTGGAAAAATAGAATGAAAATTTTTCTGAAAACCATTGACGCTTGGAATATTGTTGAGACAGGTTATAGAGCACCAACTATAATTGTAGATAATCAGAAAATAGAGAAACCAAAGGATCAATGTACCGAACTAGAAAATAAATTACAAAATGCTAATGCTAAAGCTATGAATTTTATTATCTGTTCATTGGATCAATTTAAATTTAATCGTGTCTCACATTGTCTAACTGCGCAGGAAATATGGCACACACTAGAAGTGACTCACGAAGGAACATCTCAAGTCAAAGAATCTCGCATTGCCATGCTAAGCAGCGAATACGAGAACTTCACAATGGCAAAGGAAGAAAATGTCAAAGAGATGTATGGACGACTTTCCAATATCGTATACAAATCAAAAGCTCTCGGAAAATCATACACAAAGTTGGAGATAGTCCGAAAAATCCTCAGAGTCCTTCCATGAAGTTTTGAATCCAAAGTGACTGCCATTCAAGAATCAAAAGATTTAAAACAGATGAAAATTGAAGAACTCATCGAAAATCTCACCACTTATGAGCTAGAAATGAAATTTAAGGAAGAGCGTAAAGGAGATGACACTCGAAAGAAATCAATAGCTCTTAAAGGAACAACAGAAAGTGATGGTGATGATGATGATGGAGCAGCAGAATTGGAGCTGATAATAAAGAAATTCAAAAGGTGGAATTACAAATACGGAAATCCAGCTCGAAATCAAAATTTGAAAAGCAGAATAGCCAAAGCACTAGACTACTCAGAAGAATAGAAGATCATCTGTCACAAGTGCAACCAACCCGCACACATCAAGCCCAATTATCCTCAGAATCGACGCGACTTTGAAAAGAAATCAAAAAGGAGAAGTTTTGCAGCCACGTGGAATACAAGTGATGAAGATAATCAAAGTACTAGCAGTGAGAGTGAGAAAGCAGATATGTGCCTTCAAGGTAATATAACTCATAGCAACGATGACGAACCAAGCGAGGTATCAAAACTCACTCACTCAAAATTACTTATATATTTCCACGAAGTAAATGGCTGTTTTGAACGACTTAAGGAGAAGTATGCCAAACTTGAATTGCAAAAGGATACTTTAATAGAGTTAAATAAACAACTTGACCAATTAGTTAAAACCTATCAAAGTAGGATCCCTAACTGTGATAAGTGTCCAACATTCGAAGAAGAAATTAAAAAATCAGAAATCAATATAAAATCACTTGAAAATGAAATTCTGATTTTAAAAGAAAATGAAAATACTAGGAGAGAAAACTCTATTAAAAAGTGCATACAATTGTTAAACGAAAATAAATCTCTCAAAACACAAGTCCAACAACTGTCAACGACTTTAGATAAATTTTCCAAGAGTGAAAAATCGTTGAATATGCTCTTAGGGAAACAAACTGTTAATACAGTTAGACAAGTACTTGGGTATAATCAATCTAAAAATATTAGAAATGAGATTGATCAAGAAAATTCAATGTGCACAATTTGTAGAAAATTTGAAAACAATCAAAATAGTTGTTGGTATAGACTCAAACACGTGAAAACTATACCAATTTGGGTTCCAAAAGGCACAAATACAAAATCTCTCAAAGTTAAACAAATCTGGGTGTCAAAAGGAACATATATAAATAGTTATGGGTCTTCACAAAATTATTTTTCAAAATATTCTGCCACTAACAATCATGGACCTATAAAAACAAATAGGTCACAAAAATCTTTCATCGTGTAGGTGTGGTGGCAGGCTAAGGAACAACAATAGTGTTACTTGGATTCTGGCTGTTCCAAGGACACAACGAGCGACAAAACAAAGTTCCTTAGCCTAGTATAAAGGTGACAGAATCACAATGGACAACAACGACAAATATGGTAAAGGTAAAACAGGTATGGGTATTTTCGAACAATATATTAAATGTGATAATCTGCACCGTAATCTAAGTTAAATCAGCCAATAATAAGACGATGAAATAATGATGATTTTGATTCTGACTTATTCAAAATTGTTGGCCAATTATATTCTTATGCCAAGAATACTATAGAAATCTATAGAGTCTTTGAATTACTTCATATATATTAGTTTGGATCAATAATAGTGTTTTATTGGATGATAATACATTTGGTTATTTTACGGCTAACTCTATATTCACGGTTTTTGATTATTTACACGACTTAATTCAAATTCAAGAGAATGTCATTTAAAAAGCTGTTAAAATTGATTTTGAGTTTTTTTGTTGCACACTTCATGGTCTGGTCTATCAAATTCAATTAATGATAATTTTGAGTGAAAGAGAAATTCAGATGCAGATTACACTGGTAATCTAGTTGATAGAAAAATTACTAGTTGAACTTAATTTTTGTTGAGACATTTAGTAACTGCATCGTTTTTTCAAAGAAAATATCTGCATATTTTTCATTTCAAATAATTTTAAAATAGCAGAAATTTTTCTTATATAATCCCTTCTAGAAAATCATTTTTGACCATGTTTTCAGATCAGTCATTTTGAAAAATTGTTTTCATAATTATCTTTGAATTTGATTTTAAATGACTATTTTGACTAATCCGACTCCCTAATAATTATTGAAAAGATAAATAATGATTGAAAAAGTGATGAGTGTTGATATTTATCATATATTATGACTCGAGACGGTATAATTAGTAAATTTCTATAAAAATTTAAACAAGAATTATAAAACTTTTTGTTGGTAAAAATTCCATGACCATCTCTATTTCTATCATATTTCTAACGACCATCACTCGTCAAAATTCTATATAGTTTGTCAATATGTGGTACTTTAAATAGGAATCATTCGTTTTTCATTTTTCATTTTTAATAAAATAATAGTAATAATAATAATAAAATAAATTAAAATAAAATCAAAAGTATTCACTCTCATTTAAAAGTCCTCACGGTTATGCATGGGTGAATTACTTGGAATTTGTTATGTGCTTCCATGCTCATTTAAAAGTCCTCACGGTTATGCATGTATGAAACACATATCAAAATTGATTTTTAAAATAAACAAGTTGATGCCAATCCCATTTAAAAGTCCTCACGGTTATGCGTGGTTAGAAGATACTTGAATTCATTTTTTTAAAATAAAATTGGAATACTACTAATCTCATTTAAAAGTCCTAACGGTTATGCATGGTTAGTAGATATTCAAATTCCTAATATAAATATACCACAAATAGACACAACTGTATGGTTTTATATGACGACATTATTTCCATCATTCTAAAAATGGAATATGCGCCCAACAAAGTATTTATGATTTTTGTTTGATTTTTTATTGAAATCTAATATTTATATTCAGTTGAGTTTTATTGTTGGATTAATATCTATCACTTTATCTCCATTTTTCTAACACCGTTACTCTTTTGCTGATAACAAAAGGGGGAGAGAAAAGTTAAGATTTTGTCAAATAAAATCAAGCAAAGGTCAAATATTTTCTATTTGCATCTAGGCTCATTTGCATATTTTTAATTGTATGCATATATGAAGGGGGAGCTTTGTGTAGAGAGGAAGCATTTAAATAGGGGGAGCAATTAGAGTATATCAATGATCAAATACATTTAACATATTCAAAAACTTAAATATATGTTTGTTATCATCAAAAGGGGGAGATTGCTGAATATGCGATTATATGATTTTTTGTTTGATGATAATAAACATATATATATATATATATTCGTTTAAATGTATTTGTTAATGTACTATTTTATTATTCATATATTAAATAAATATTTGCCGAATAAAATAAATAACACAAAATTTGAATTCAAACAGAATTTTATTCAACCAAATATTTATTACAATTTTTGAATAGTACAAATTTCAAGCTGTCACTATATACAATTTCAATTACAATACAAATTTGATTAAATTACAATTGACATTTACATTGCACCTCACTACATGCATATCACTCATTCACTCAACTCGTACTGATTTTCAACTTCATTCCAATATGAATGCAACATCTAAGCAATCTGCAGAAATATACATTGACGCAGTAAAATTGAAATAAAATATTTTTGCAGTATAAAATAAAATGTGGATTTTGAAAATAATATTTGCCTCAGTTATTTGGGTTGTTCGTCAGCATTTAATTTTGAATTCCTCAAACACGAACTGCTTGTGACATACAAAATGTATCACTGTATATGCCACAAGGTCGTGCACGCCGATATATACACTTGATAAAATTACAGGGATAGGTGAGCACAGGTCAAACCAAAACGTCGGGTTCAACTCAAGTGCAGTAAAAATAATGTCACAATATCAGCACAATGTCAAACCCGAGCTCCAAGCTGGATTCAACACAGGTGCAAGCACACTCGAGGCACAGTACACAGCAACCCAATGAAAACCAGAAATGTGCTCAAAGCAAATCCAGACTACATAAAGAAATAAACACACGAATGAACAACTACAAGTATGTCAACCAAACAATTCAATGCAACAGCACAGGCCCCAAACATCAGCAACAATGAAATGGCTATAAACAAAATACATGAAACTGCACCAAATGAATGGCAACATGCATGCTACAGGTCTGAAACAAATGAAACTCAAAGGCAAGCACAACTCTAACAGGAAGTACACATGAAGTACACAAGCTCCCAAACTATCCTATATCCAGATGATTCATTTGCCAGTGATGCAGCCCACAACTACTCAAGTGTTCGACAAATGTGTATTAAGGTATATTTCAAATGGAGTTACAAACATCAATGTTACATCTTCAACGAACTCCTCAACAACTAAAAGGAGCAATGAAATTAATGACAATGTTGTATGTACATGTAAAAAAAAGGCCAAGGCAGAAATAGTAACAATTAACAATGACATTGACGATCATGGGCCAGAAATAGGAAATGTTGGTGATGAAATCTTTGACTCTACAGTTACGAAGAATTCAAAAGACGATAATAGAAATGACTGGGTGGAAGTAGAAAATGCATTGCCTTTTGTTGAAAGGTATAGACAACTCAAGAAATCCTTGAAAACTTGTGAGCAATCAAAACTTGGTAATATACAAAAAATTTAAACATTACTTGCCATCTGAAAGGGGAAAACTTTCATATGATTTAGAGGAAAGAGCATTCGATCAAAATCGAACGGCAAGCATCACAAAATAAACATATATATATTCGTTTAAATGTATTTGTTAATGTACTATTTTATTATTCATATATTAAATAAATATTTGCTGAATAAAATAAATAACACAAAATTTGAATTCAAACAGAATTTTATTCAACCAAATATTTATTACAATTTTTGACTAGTACAAATTTCAAGCTGTCACTATATACAATTTCAATTACAATACAAATTTGATTAAATTACAATTCACATTTATATTGCACCTCACTACATACATATCACTCATTCACTCAACTTGTACTGATCTTCAACTTCATTCCAATGTGAATCCAGCATCTGAGCAATCTGCAGAAATATACATCGACGCAGTAAAATTGAAAATAAAATATTTTTTCAGTATAAAATAAAGTGTGGATTTTGAAAATAATATTTGCCTCAGTTATTTTGGTTGTTTGTCATCATTTAATTTTGAATTCATCATACACGAACAGTTTGTGACATACACAGTGTATCACTGTATATGCCACAAGGTCGTGCACGCCAATATATACACTTGATAAAATTACAGGGATAGGTGAGCACGGGTCAAACCCAAAACGCCGGGTTCAACTCAAGTGCAGTAAAAATAATGTCACAATATCAGCACAAGGTCAAACCCGAGCTCCAAGATGGATTCAACACAAGTGCAAGCACACTCGAGGCACATTACACATCAACCCAATGAAAACCAGAAATATGCTCAAAGCAAATCCAGACCACATAAAGAAATAAACACATGAATGAACAACTACAAGTGTGTCGACCAAAACAATTCAATGCAGCAGCACAGTCCCTAAACATCAGCAATAATGAAATGGCTATAAACAAAATACATGAAACTGCACCAAAGGAATGGCAACATGCATGCTACAAGACTGAAACAAATGAAACTCAAAGGCAAACACAACTCTAACAGGAAGTACACATGAAGTACACAAGCTCCCAAACTATCCTATATCCAGATGATTCATTTGTCAGTGATGCAGCCAACAACTACTCAAGTGTTCGACAAATGTGTATTGAGGGATATTTCAAATGGATTTACAAACATCAATGTTACATCTTCAACGAACTCCTCGACAACTAAAAGGAGCAATGAAATTAATGACAATGTTGTATGTACATGTAAAAAAAAAGGGCAAGGCAGAAATAGTAACAGTTAACAATGACATTAACAATCATGGGCCAGAAATAGGAAATGTTGGGGATGAAAACTTTGACTCTACAGTTACGAAGAATTCAAAAGACGATAATAGAAACGACTGGATGGAAGTAGAAAATGCATTGCCTTTTGTTGAAAGGTATAGACAACTCAAGAAATCCTTGAAAACTTGTGAGCGATCAAAACTTGGTAATATACAAAAAAATTAAACATTACTTGCCAGCTGAAACGGGAAAACTTGCATATGATTTAGAGGAAAGAGCATTAAAACTGGCTCGCTCTGTCATATGATTTAGAGGAAAAAGCATTAAAACTGGCTCGCTCTGTCACATAAGGGAAGGAATTTTAAAAATTGAATCTGAACATACCATGGAAAGCAATACAAAGCTTGCATTCCAAGTGAAATTGACTCTCTGCATGTGGATACTGTTATAGCAGTTTAAATCCCTTAAGTTGTTAAAACCTATTCTTTTTGTTTCAAAAGATACTATTTGTACAACATCAAGCAAAATCAAGTTGAAGCCATGAGCAACTGACCAGAGTCAAAGGAAACAAAGATCGAAATCAACATCGTCAATGCAATTCAATGCCATGATGACCAAGAAATCAAACGAGTCAGAATCGAAGCCGTGTGAGTCAAGCTACCAGAAAATATACGAATTTGAACAAGTCAAAAATAAATCACAGCATTCGATCAAAATCGAACGACAAGCCAAAAAATTATCAGACGAATTCAATGAGTACATACGAACGAAATTATAGGGGATTAAACCCTATATAAACCCAATCATCATCGGCTACAAAGGCATTTCGAGTTCAAGTACAACAGAGAAAAATAAATCATACAACTCGAATCAAAGTCGAGTGCTGTATAAATCAAAAAGGGAAAAACGTACCAATTCACACAACAATAAATCTCGACTTTGCAGCCGCAAGCAATCACTGATAGAGGAAATTATTTGAAGCATCATCGACCAATTGAAGCGGCATCTCAAAGCCCTAATTTTTAATCAGAGAGGAACGAACGAAGAAAGCCTCCATTTTTCACAAGGAAGCGGGCCGACATAGATAAAAGAAGAAAGGGAATAATATTTCACTTAAGTCAAATTGGGTCGGCCTTCTTTTCATTAATATTGGTTTATAATAAAAGAGTGTTAATTAGGGTTTTGTTTCTTTTGTTTTTTAAATTGCTTTTAAATTGTATTTTGTTTAAACTTGTGTAATTTCTAGTCGTGTGACTAGGGGACAAACTACGTGGCGTAGTTTGAGAATTTGCAACTCAATGGCTGAGTTATGACAGGGTTTGAGCGTAGAGTTAGGTTAATCAATAGCGGGTGTCGTGAGTTTACATGTATAAGCGTGTGACTACTTAATTTCTAGTAGAAACCTTGGGGGCAGCACGTAGGCAGGGTTTTGCCGAAGCTGGGTAAATTCTGTGTCGTTCTATTTCTGCATTTATTATTCTGCTATTATTTGTGCTGCTATAATTTTGATATATCTGTGTTGAAATAATTTTATAAGCTTCCGCAATAATTTTTATAATTAATAGCATCACCCTATTCACCCCCTTTAGGGTGAAATCGATCCTACATAAAAGTTATATTTTTATTGAAATGATATAAACTTTGAAATGTATGTACCAAAATATAAAATGATGTAAGAGATATGGTAAACTGATAAATTAAAAGATTTGAAAATAAAATATCAAGAGAAAATTAAGGAGAACATGGAAAACTCCTAAAATTAATAATAGGGCTACAAATTCTTCTGTTTTACTATTATTTGTTACCAGTGTGTACTCGTGCGTTGCACACGACAATGTTGTAAAATAAATTATCAAATATATATATGGTTCAATAGTAGATGTTTAATGAAATATACTAATGTTAAGTATATATTAGTATATGCCATTTATTTCAATTATTGTGTATACGTTAGTTCGTAATAAAATACCAATTTCAAAAGAATAATGACAACGTTAACTTAAATGTAACTTAGTTAAATAGAATTAACGAGAATCGTCTTTACAATTTTCAAACTATACTTCGGTATAAAATGGTAAAGAGAAATAAAGATAGCCTTGCTTACGTGTATACCTTTTTTGTTACCGGATATAATTTAGAAAGAAAATAATAAATAAAACATGAAGAAAATAAACTCTTCCACCTTGCTATTATTTAATAGAGTATATTTAATAAATTAATCTATCAATAAATTAGGTAACATAAGAAATTGTGGAATGATTATATATAGTATTTTTTGGATTATAAATATATAAAATGATGTGTTTGAACATAAAAGAATCTTAAAAAAAATGTTTTTGAAATTTAAATAAATGATATATTATGTATAACGTTTAATTGATTTATGTGTATATTAAATGAGTATATGAATAAATTAAATAAAAATTAAGATAACTAGTGTATCTTTATGCATTGAAAAATTATTATTATTTTTTGTAAAATAATTAAAAAAAATATGTTTTGATTTAAGTTAATTACATTTTAAATATCATATCTGAATAATTTATAGATTTTAGATTGTTATAGATACTAATTATTATTTTATTTCAAATAATCAAAATGAAATATTAGTTTGTAAAGAATATTGTTATTTTTAAATTTTGGTAATTTATATTTTAAATTATATCAAATATTCAACAAAAAGATTGAATGAGGCTATCGACTTATAATAGATATATATTAAAATAACAGAAGATAACCAAGGACAATACTATTTTTTATTTACTAAAATCATGAGACTTAATGACAAAATAATAAGGAGAATAAAGAAGAAAAATTAATAAGAGAGAAATTTCTTCTTCTTTACCGTTACTGAACTAATCACTACATAGGTAAACATATAGATTAATTAATTTAATGTAAATGGTACAAATTATATGATAGATTAATTAATTTAATATGTTAATAATATATTTGGATTATAACGTAATTTTAAAATTTAAACATGTATTAGGTATAATATTACATTGATTTATATTTGTTAAATAAGTACAGATGAATTTATTAAAAAAATATCGTTATTATTTTTGGATTTCAATATGCTAAAACATTATGCTTTTGGCTATAAGATAATTTAAGATATTATTTTGAAACATAATAAATTATACATTAAATATCATAAATACTAATTTATATATTATTACTAGCTATAAAAAATCATATATTTTATTATTTCATATTCTAACCGTTCATTGTAGTAAATTATTTTTAAAATAATAATTTTAAAATTTCAAAAAAATTATACGTTAAACTTAATATTTTATTAGTTATACATTTTAAATAAATGTAAATAAATTTTAGAAAGGTATATTTTTCTTATTTCCAAAATTTTATGTTTTAATGGTTTCTAATTTTAAAATATGCTTAAATAATATTTTTGAAATTTAGAAAATTATATATCGAATATAATATTTGATTGGTATATGTATACATTTGAAATATTTGCAAGTGATTATTTATGTTGTAAATTTTAAAATTTAATATCGAAGTAATATTTTCTATTTTCAAATAGTGTTAAGAAAATTCATGATCAATTGTGTACTTATGCGTGTGCGGACGCATACATGTTCATGCTGATGGGTTTTTGATATTGAATTATGAAATCAATTTTGATGAAAAAAATTTAGATTATGTTAAAAGACAATTAAAGAGAAAACTAATTGTATTTATATTTACTAAAATTGTAGATACTTATAGTAGAGTAATAGTGTGTAATTTGTGCATTGCACACAGTATGTCGTAAAAACTTAATATTCATACTTCGAACATTGTTAAAATAAAATTTTATTACGCAAATGTAAGATATATCAATCACAAGTTAAACATTTTATTATTGTTCATGCATATAACTTTTGTTAAGAGATTTATATATTTCTATATTTGACTTAATATTTTGTTTTACCATTTTGTCAATACAAATGTCATATACAAATTGAAATTGACATTTTTTTTGAAATTAATAGATAGATAATTGAATATTTATTACTGGAGTTTATCTAAATAGTTTGAATTTATAGTATTTGATTAATTTAAATATAGGAATTTGAATGTAAAAATAGTAAGAGAGAACTGATTAGAATTTTGTAAAATAATGGCTGAAATTATAAAATCTAAGTGTATGAATGTAAAATAATGGAAAGACTAACGCATCATTTTGGATATCTGTAAAATGATAATTTATACAGATATATGAATATTGAAGAGAATTAAAAGGTAGAGTGAAGATTTCTAGAATCATCGGGATTGTAATTTCTAAAACTTCCTTTATCTGACCAACAATTTATTAAGATAAATAAATTATGCATTAATATTGTTATTATTGTTTGTTATGAGATTTATACATTTTTCATTTGAATGATTTTTTTTTTTACCATTTTGTTACCATGAGTGTGGTATACGTGTTAACATTGTTATCTTTAGGATTTATTAGACAAATTAATAGATAACAGTTAATTAAATTTATTTAAACAGTTTATACTTAAATTGTTTAATTAATTTAAATATATGGGTTAAAATGTAAATTATACATAAAGACGAGGAGAACTTTGAAAATAATAGTAGAAAACAGATTTTTGGGCGTTTGAAAGCAAAACGGTAATAGAGAACAAAAAGAGTATCGTAAACAAATTGTAAAATTCATAAATTGTGCTGAGACTTCAAAATAAATTTTCAATAAATATCCAAGGAGAATCAAGGAGCGTTGAGAAATATCCTATAATTACTGCGAGACTTGAAAATTGTTCCACTTTACCATTAGAGCATCCTCAATGCAAATAAGATGTAATGCTAGTTAAATCATACGTGTCGAGAGATAAATCACAATATCAACTCAATGTAATTTTTTAAAAATTAAACATCACATCAAAAAAAAATATACTCCAATGCAAATGTATTTATAGAAAAAATCGTCTATGTGTTCCAATCAAAATTTAATAAATAAAAATAATAGATAAAAAATTATTCTTATGTATATTCATCACTTCACATTATAAAGTACAACGTCTAATAAATTATTTATCAAGTTATCATAAGTTGTCATTAACATTATCATTGAAGATGAAAATTTGTACCAAATTACACATTGATGATATGGAATTGAGATTACATCAAAAAAATTCAAGAGTTGGACATGCTCTTTTTTAATAGATTTAATCATACAAGGGTTTAATTGCACAAAAATGCGAAATACATCAGCATGTATTTAACACGCGCTGGGCATGAACTAAATACTCGTTTAGATATTGAGATGGCTGTAATTTACGGTCTATAGAAGGTGCCTGACTGCCTGGTATTAGCCCTTCAACCTCTAGAAAACCCCTAACCATTCCTTTCTCTCTCCGATTCAGCATATTTTGAACTTGCAAAAACACTAATTTACTTCTCAATTCCTCGATTTCTTGCATCATTGGACAAAATTAGGGTTTGAAATTTCAATTCTGTCCAATTCCATTAAGAAAGGGGTTCTCTTTTGTTTTTATTTGTCAAGATAATGAATCCATCGTCTTCAAAAACTAAATCTGCTCCTTCTCTACCTTCGGATTCGTCTCTCAAGCGCAAGCGCGGCATTTTTCAAAAGGATTGTATGAGTTTTCTCACATTATCTGTTATTATTTAATTATTGAAGCATTAGATAACTGATGTGTTTTTGCAGTGCAACACATGATGTATGGCTTCGGGGATGAACAGAATGTAAGTGATTATCTAAATTAGGACAATTTTAGGGTTACTTCCACGTTAACCTGGTTCACGTGACACTTTTATGAATGTTGGACTTGAAAACGATGATTTATGTGTTACGAGTTCATGCGTTTTGGGATACTTGTACAAAGTAATATTTATATCGATGATGTAACAAATTAAGAATCTGTTTCTTAACATTGCTGTTGAAAAGTAGTGTAAATTTGAAACAATTTGCGCCCAACCATCAAATACCATACCAGTTTCGTTCAATCTAGCTTAATTACTTTTGATTACTACCAGGGTACTAGGTCCGATCCTGATATATAAGAGTTATATGACAGTTTTTTATTTGGAGGCTGATCATGTGAAATATACGGTTATAAACAGAAAATTTGAAAAAAATACTAGTATTTTTTAATATTAATTCGTTCATTCGTCAGCGATAAGCAATATGAAAAAAATCATATAAAAAGTATAAAATTTCGATTTGCAAAATTACTTGCAAACTACTTTTATCTAACGATTCGAAAAAAAGATTCTTGATAGATGCTATGACTAAACCATGCAGTCTCACTTCTCACATAGTTGTCGAAGATAAGTTTTGATGAGCTTAAATTATAAAAAGTAACCTGTGCTAAGGCAACATTAGTAGGAAGTATATAATGTTTCATAAACATCTCATTCAATCATATAATGACAAACAACGCTCTTAATATAATTGACGTCAACTAATTTTGGTATCTTTTGGTAAAACCTCTCTCAGTAATCACATCTCCGTAAGCAATTCCTTCCAGTCCAACCCATCAATATTTGAAATCATGTCATGTTTCAACTAATCCACAAGGTTAAGATATGAAAGTGTTCAACAACAACAACAGAGTAATTATTCCCAACCAAGTTGAGGTTGGCTAGAGATGGAACCCGAAACTAAATGACAAAAATAATTTAAAGGTTATAACAATAACAATAACAATGGCAATAATAAAATTAAGTTAAATATGTAAATTAATAATGATAGTAACCAAGTAAAATAAAGAAATACATATGTATGTAAAAAAAGATAATAAAAATAAAATACAATAAAATAAAATAAAAAATAAAAATGATGATGACAGTACAAATAGTAATAATGGTGCTGATAGTAACATTGATCAAAGACCAAACGTTATGTCTTAGGCTCTTTTTCCCTAATCCTATAATCTAAAACTTACATGACTCATAGCTCATGGTTTTGGTACGTGGATCGCTAACTTCCACATGCTCCTATCCGTTACCAGCTCTTCGGCTACATTCCAACCCTTCAAGTCCCTTTTAACAACTTCATTCCTTGTCAACTTTGGTCGAGCTCTACCTCTTTTTGAGCAAACGACACAGCCTATAATTCCAACGCGCATAGGTGCCTCGGACGGTCTTTGTTGGAGATGTCCAAACCATCGTAAGCGATGTTGAATTAGTTTCTCCTCAATTGGTGCTACTCCAAGTTTTTCACGTATATCATCATTTCTAATTCGGTCTCTTCTTGTATGACCGCAACTCTATCGCAGCATACACATCTCTGCTACGCTTATCTTCTGGACGTGTTGGTTTTTAGTAGGCCAACATTCTACAACGTATAACATCGCATGCCTAATTGCCGTTCTATAGAACTTTCGTTTAAGCTTCTGTGAGACTTTCTTGTCACAGAGAATGCCAGATGCTTGTCGCCACTTCATCCATCCCGTTCAAATTCGAAAAATAACATCTTCATCAATCTCACTATTACACTGCAGCATTGATCCTATATATCGAAAGGATTCCTGTTTAGGAACTATTTGTTCGGCTAGAATAACATCTTCATTCTCTGACCTGACACCGCTGAACTCGCACTTCATATACTCTGTTTTAGTTCTACTAAACCTAAATCCCTTAGATTCTAAAGTCTGTCTCCACAGCTCGAGTTGTCTATCAACCGCAATCCTACCATCATCAGCAAATAGCATACACCAAGGAATCTCCTCTTGTATACTATTCGTAACTTCATCCATCACCAGTGCAAAAATGTAGGGACTCAAAGATGACCCTTAATGTAATCCTATATTAATGAGGAAATCACTGGTTACACCATCGTATGGTCTGACACTAGTCACAACATCATCGTACATATCATTGATAAGGCTAATGTACTTTGTTGGGACTCTCTTCTTTTCTAAAGCCCACCACATCACATTTTCGTGGTACTTTGTCTTAAGCTTCTTCTAAATCGATAAAAAACCATGTGTAAATACTTCTTTTGCTCCTTAAACCTCTTCATAAGTTGTCTTATCAAGAAAAGGGCCTTCGTGGTCGACCATCCAGACATGAAACCAAATTGGTTTTTGAAACGTTTGTCATTCTTCTTAATCGATGTTCGATGACTTTCTCCCATAACTTCATCGTATAACTCATAAGCTTAATTCCTCTGTAGTGTGTGCAACTTTGTATATCTCATTTATTCTTAAAAATTGGAACTAATATGTTTCTTCTCCACTCATCTGACATCTTGTTTGATTTGAAAATATTATCGAACAACTTAGTTAGCCAGACTATCCTTGCATCTCCAAGGCATCTCACACCTCAATGAGATGCTTTCATGCCCCAATGCCCTGCGTCTACTTTCATCCATTTCAGCGCCTTCTTTATCTTGGATTTTTGAATTCGCCAAATAAAATGCCTACTGTTATCAAAAGAGTCGTTTATCTCGATCAAAGTGCTATCACCTTCTTCATAAAATAGCTTGTCGAAGTAATCTCTCCATTTATTTTTTATCTCATCGTCGTTCATCAAAAATCTATTATTAATCTTTGATGCATTTAACTTGATTGAAGTTTCTTGTCTTCCTCTCACGAAGCTTAGCTATCTTATAGACGTCTTTTTCACTCTCCTTCGTATTTAGCTTACGATATAGGTCTTCATCTGTCCGATCCCTTGCTTCATTCACCGCTCTGTTTGCGTTCTTCTTTACAATTTTGTACATTTACATGTTGTCCTCGTTCATGTGATGATACAAGCACTTATAGCAGTTCTTCTTCTCTTTGATAGCCTTTTGCACATCACTGTTCCATCACCTCGAATTTTTAGGTTCGCATTTATTTTCTTTCGTTACCCAAAACACCTCAGTAGCCACTTTCCGATTGCGCTTTGCCATCTCATCCCACATGTGATTTGCTTCTCCTTTCAAATTTCATGTCCCTTTTCCCACTGCTCTATCCTTAAACACCCGTGAAGCGTCTTCTTTGAGCTTCCATCATTTCGTCCGATTAATCTTGCCTCCTTTATCCTGTCGAACACGTATCCGAAGACGAAACTCGGATATCAAAAGTTGATGTTGTGAGACAACACATTCTCTAGGTATGATTTTGCAATCAACACAAACTCGTTTGTCATCTCTTCTACTAAGGACAAAATCAATCTGGCTACAGTGTTGACCACTACGAAAAGATATGAAAGTGTTCATACTATCATAATTCACACACACTATATTTTGACCTTTCCTTATCATATTAAAATTCAAATGTCTCGTCATATATTCTAATTTGTCAAAACACGTTCTCAAGTGACGATGTACTTAAATCCATAATATGCAAAAACTTGTTGACTCTAAAGGATTCTTTATATCAATTATATCGTCTCTTTGATGGTATTTTCGCTTGATTGTTTCTTTTTTTTACATGATGTGTTTTTCATAGAAGGTACAATTATCATTTCTTCTCCATGTTTTTGACATCAATCATTGAGGGTTTAAAATTAGGCGGTTGTGGTCAATTTGTTTTTATGGGATTTCATAAGGTTTTAGCAAGACAATTAATTCTATATTTAGCAAATTATGATTTGAACTCCTACAAAATCACTTGTTAGTTAATATGGATTATGGAAAATAATCCCTATTGAGTTTATAGTTAATCGGTAAGGATTTAAACAAGGTTCTATGAAATTCTACAAAATTAATTGTTATTCAATTATGGATTAGATACAAACCGTAAGATTTATGTTAGTCAAATAGGATGTGAATAAATTAGGTACATTGAAGTCTTTCTACAAATCATCAAAGTACTTTATCAAATCCTTTAAAATCAATTTAAAGGGATGTCGTAAAATACAACTAAGTCCTTTTGAAATGCAAGAAAATCTCCATCAAATCCAGTGGATTTCTTTAAAATAACATATGATTTGAAATCTTCAAATTCTCACAAAATTCCAGTTGATCCCTTTATCTTCTTTAAAATGTTTCCACGTGCAAATTAGTCCTTTCAGATGATCCATCCTTATATCAATGCGAATGTCTTTCATATATATATATATATATATATATATATATATATATATAAAAGTTAGAGCTCTTTGACCACTTCATTAAAACTATATCATACAGTCATATCACCAATTAAGATTCTAGAATTGTCAGTCTCATTCTTCGCTAAGAAGATACACTGTCCAAATCACTACTAAGACTCACCAATTTAATCATACTATTCTTATGTCTGGATCTTGAGACCAAATTGCTTTCATAGTTTGAAATGACCATCCCAACGTGTATGGTATAATGATTTTAATGTAAAAATCTCTATATTTTGTTTAATATTGTCATCTTTAGTAGATGCAAAGCGGATGTGTTGTGCCACTTCAAAGCAGCATATCTTATTGGAATACCATGTAACTATATCATAAAATGGAGTACTACAACAACCTTTAGGAGAGTAAAATGGTCTAGGATTTTCTTGTAGCAGTTTATCATGCACACCTTTATTTTTCTTTCTTATTAGCATGTGTCATTATTGTGTCCATGTTCTCTTTATGATCAATATCATGTTATCATTTGAAGCATCAATACACTCAGGTTCGTATTAAGCTCCTTTGAAATGTCAAAAACCACTAAAACCAAAAAAGATCTTCCACCTTCATAGTATTTTTTGAAATATCTATGAACTGCAAGACTGAAGTCATGTTTTTTTAACTCGCGTCTGGTGTACAGAAAGTATAAAAGAAAAATATAATGTTCTTTTCAGTAATTGCTTTTTTAATCATTTCACTTACAATGTAAAGTATTATTCATTTTGAATTTTATGGCTAATTACGCGCACATGCACACACACGCACACATGTGCATGTGCATGTGTGAAATTACTCCGAATTCTACGAAACTGATCTTGCAATTTAAAATCGAATATGAAACACTTCAGTAAAGCTTATATAAATACGTCATTATCTTCTTGATAAATTGTTTCATTATATTCATGAAATGTCAAATTAATATGAGCAAGAATTGCAACGACATATATTATTAATACAAGCACATTTTTTTCAATGTTCTTTTTAATGATTTGGCCTTGTATGGTTTTATCAATTTTTTCATTATTTTCAAAATTAGTTTCCAGTTTAATTCATTTCTCCATGTTAATGATGTGGTCCTATATTAGAGAACGACACTGCGTACGTGTGCGCATGTGCGTGTGTGAAATGACTCCGAATTCTACGAATCTGATCTTGCAATTTGAAATCAAATATGAAACACTTCAGTAAAGCTTATGAATATGTCAATTATCTTCTTGATAAATTGTTTCATTATCTTCATGAAATGTCAAATTAATATGAGCAAGAATTGCAACGACATATATTATTAATACAAGCACATCTTTTCAATGTTCTTTTTAATGTTTCACGCTTGTATGGTTTTATCAATTTTTTCATTATTTTCAAATTTAACTTCCAGTTTAATCTACTTCTCCATGTTAATGACGTCGTCCTATATTGGATAATGTCACTGATAAATATTGCATTGCTTTATATCTGTTTTTAAAAAATTTGAGGCAAGGCCACTGCTTTAGTAGGTCATAATCGACCCTGGTTAATACGATATATTTTTGGTCTTTTGAATTTTGAAAGCAGTTGTAGATAAAATTCAATATATAGCTGTATAATATATTCATGTATTTGCTTTTGTACACATTATATAGCTTCATAAAATTCAACACAGTGACTGTGTTGTATATCTTTGTTTTATTTTTTAAATATTTTTGGCACATTCTATGTACTTTGTTTTGAAAAGCAGTAACATATACTCTCTTGATATTGCAGCCACTTCCAGAAACTGTGGCATTAGTCGAGGATATCGTTGTGGAATATGTCACCGATTTGGTAATTTTCATGCAATTTCGTATGCTGCTTTTACAATTTGACATCCTTTTGTTTATCTTTCTTTTCTTACTATTTGCGATTCACAACTGTGCCTTGATGCTGAACCGATAATCGTTCTACAATATAGTGTTTGTTGCTGCTGTTGCATCTGCTGCCTTTTTTTTAGTTGTATTGCTAACAGTCTCTTCTTTGTTAGGTGCATAAAGCTCAAGACATTGCTACAAAGAGAGGGAAGCTTTTAACTGAGGATTTTTTGTATCAAATTCGGAAGGTATGCTATTTTTTGGCATAATTACTTTATCATCGGAAGTTACAACGTATTTTTTTACTCCATGCCGTCCATACATTTCTCAAGGGAATGCCACTCGTACGTTTATATTAACATTTACATTAAGTTGAACCGATCCAACTGATACGGAGTCTCTAATTATTTGAGCAGTCACCAAATCTTTTGGAGAAACCTCCCAACAAATGTCTGATTCTGTTTACTGAGGTGATAAATGATACTGTCGTAGCAATCACATGTACAATTGTTAGGTGATTGTTGAAAAGATTCAAATAATTTTTGGCACTTTAGGAACAAGCTGTAAAACATGTTGTTTTTCAATAGCACAAATTGATGGTTTCAACGAATGTAAACAATAGTAAGAATCGTGTATTGCTTCACATTATTTCAGGTAGTTGGAAATTGATTTGTAGTGATGACTGGGATATGTATATTGATAAGATTCAGTGTACTGATAAGATTCATGTCAACATCGTTACTAGCTTAATATGTATTTGTTTGAGAAATAATGAAGCAGTGCAGTGGCAGTTACAATAAAGCCCTTTTGGGTTAAAGATGTTGTTGAAACTTTAACTCGGAACATCAAATTTACTTCAGTTGTCTTACTTCATATGTTATAATAATGAGATGTACACTAACAAAATAATGATGTGTCAAATGCTAGTTGGAGCTTCTGGAACAAATTCTTCGTCTCCTAAAGCTTGGTTCCATGTTCTCCTTTGCAATTATATAACTAATTAAGAAAAGCACACTCATCCTTAGACTCTTTCAGTGATAGTTGTCCATCTTTTATATATATATATATATATATATATATATATATATATATATATTACTGGTGATCATGTATGCTTGTGTCTACTGATGGTAATGGTCTAGTATCAAGGCAAAGAACAATATAAAGCAAACAAAAGCATATGTATTGATTAATATAACATATTAGAGGTAAAGCAACACAAATTGTACGTGAAATGCATACTATTACATAAATACATAGAATTGGAATCAAATAAAATGTCAAAAATGTTAAAATACCAAAAAGCCAGGTTTATATAGGATTTAATACACTGTTGCTGCTTGGCTTCAACTGAGGCCATGTTTTTAGTAAACTCTAAATCTTAGCTATTGTTTTGTAGCTTTGCTCTCTTGTCCAAGTAAATAGTGATCTTAAAGGGTTATCCAAGTACGTTGCTTGACTTGATTGTAACGTAAGCTGTTTTATTAAGTGATATTATTAATGAATTAGCTATAGTTTTATTGCTTCCCTGAACTGACCCAAGTCCATGGTGACTGAAAATAATACTAATCAAGACCGTCTTGTTTATCAACAAATCATGGGTGTCAGTTGCATGCCTGGGCACCATGTGTTACACACATATAGTGCCTTGACACTCCAATAATTATGCTCATGTCAAAAGCTCACCTATGACACACAGTTCCTTGAAACTCCTTATAATAATGCACATGTCAAAAGCTTGCCGTGGCACACAGTGGCGTAGGAAGGACATAACATTGGCGTGGGCACAAAGTGAAATGGGGTTCGGCGGCAACAGCCCTCGAGACGATTTTTTATTTATGGCATTGATATTTAACAAAATTTACACAAGAAATTTATATGACTAAGTTAAGCTAAATAAGACCTTGAGCATTTAATAGACTTTGAGGTTGATTACAGAAATGAAAAATAATCGATCTTTCAAAATATGCACATAATAAAAAACTGAAGGAAAAACAAAAAATTGCTCATTTTACAAATTTTCCGATCTAGAGTTTTGAATTCTACAAAAGATATCTCAATTGAAGTTTCTGAAAGGAAGAGGGTAGCGCATTAGAATGTCTAATGAAGAGCATGCGAGATTATTTGATGGAGAAGGAAGCAAATGCGAACATTAAAAAGACTGAAAGATCAGCAGAGGTGGGAATCTTTTTTTTTTTTTTTTTTTTCATGAATGAAGTTGCCGTTCATTTGTTTTTTCCTTTCCTCAAAGGCTGGGGTAGGATAGTGCCTACCCCATTTGCAAGGGGTTCCGCCCCTAGTGGCACATGCCTTAAGAATTTTGGAGCGATGCACTATGCAGGGAAGGTTTTCATATATTTGACTTGTTTAATTTTAGTTTTATTATATAATTTATCTAATCATTAAAGTTATATCTATAGAGTTAATTTTTAAATTATATAACATGTTTAAGTTTTTTATTCCTATTTTATTATGTTTTGTAGATTTTGGACATTTTTTTTAATATTTATATTTCACTCCTTTTTATTTAATTCTATAATTTAAATGTTTTTATGTTCAAATTTTGTTATATTTCAAACTCTGTTATTCTAATGTCACATTTGTCTTATCTTAAAAAAAGTATACATGCAAAAATAAGCTCAAGGTTAGAGTTTGGTGTTGTACATTTATCTTGAATAAATTTTAAATGCTCCTACCTTATATGTACAAAGAACGAACACTTTTTCTTTTTATATTGATTTTGCACTTGTTTTTGTGCTGAATTTTGCACCAATAATAGGCGAGTATCTGTAACTAAGTACTAAAAAAAACACAAGTATCCCCTTAATCACGTGCTATTGATATGGAAACATAAAAGAAATCTTAAAGATTTTGATATGATAATTCACTGGCAAGATTTTTTTTTTAATGGTATAAACATCAACAGTATTTATAATCTGATCCCAAAGGCATAGTAGGTGCATAATTTTAGGTTAATTCTTCCATATTTTAAGTAATTGCTAATTCATTTTTTGATATAAAATCTAAAAATGATCCAGTTACGAATTTATATGCAATTATATTCACGAATCTACACTCATAATCAAGTGAAATTTTCACCATCATCAGTTTTGAGCAAGTACAACGATAAGTAATAGAAGTAAATAGGTGCTAACGTTCACAACCAAACTTTGGAGAATGTGAGTGTCTTGACAATATATTCAATAAATGTCATTATCTTCCACCCAGTGATGAATCCAATTGATAGTCGCAGCAATCAACCATTTGACCTAAACAGATAGTAACTACCGCTGTTGCTTTGGATCATCTTTTTATTGTGCTACAAACTTCTATTAGATGAATTTTTTTCACACAGACTTTGTAGTATAACTCGGATCAGTATCTATTACTTATGAGGAAGTATTCATTATGCTTTACAATCATATATAATGAAATGTCTCAACAAATAGCTTATATGCTCATTACATTCTCATACATACGACTAATTTATTTCTGCTGCAACTACTGATTTTTCTGATGCATATTTTGTAAAATGTGAATACAAACTGCATTGTTAGTGCGCCTAGTAAATGGCAATGCAAATTTATCATGTCTTGTCTTGAAATATTTTTCTCTATCTAGTTGTAGTTATTGTTGTTGTCATTACTTATATCATTAGTGAATTACATGCACGTTGTGCATACGTATGCATGTGATATAAAGAATATAATAAAATCAAAATGATGATTATGTGACTTCGACGATGGTTGAAACGATCAACTTTGTATCAAATTTCTTTACTTAATAGTAGAGATATGAAATGCACAAAATTGGATTTTTTTTGTTTTTTTTTTTGTTTTTCAGTAAGAAGCAAAATAAGAAATAAAGAATCTTGTTTTAAAATTTGGTATAATCAATCGTAAAAGATCATAAAAAATGGTAAATAAAATTTACCTACTTGAAACACATGGAGACATGTTGTGATGAAACAAAGTAAAGGGGCATTTTATTTATCCTACTTCAATCTCGTCATCTAACATTACATAACTACAGAAAATAATCTTCTTTGTTGGTCTGTCTTGCAAATCTTAAGAAACACAACTCTTTGAATATAATCTAGCCTTGATTGATAATTATCGAAAGGGCTTGGACTTTAGAGCTTGCACATTGATGCTTATTAAAAAGAAAATATGCCTACGCCTCCCCAAAAGCGAGACTCAAAACATTTGTTTTGTTTGGATAAGTGGCTGTAATTTGGGGATTTAGAAAAATAATGCACGGACCAAATCTACAAATTATTGTTATAATAGTAAATTTTTTGTTTTGTCAAGTGATTTCAAAGGAAATCTTTGGTGCAATACAGCACATGTATTTATTTTATTGTCTACCAAAACAAAAATTCTGGTTTGTTTCCGCGTCACTCTCCATCCTAAAATAAATATATATGAGGTTCGGAAAATATGACCTAGAGTGACGTGTCGGTCAATTCTGAATGCTCAACTTTAGACTTGAATAATGTTGGGAGAATCCTTTATCATATAGAGCTTGAATGATTTATGATTATATTGTGCTTTAATAAGAATTTCCTTTGGGGTCTGATGTTATTTTTTCTTTCTTCCCACTGTGCAATGAAACAGGATTACCCAAAACTTCATAGATGCACAGAATTGCTTTCCATGAATGAAGAGCTGAAGCAGGCAAGGAAAGCTTTTGATATGGATGAAGAAAAGATTGCTGCTGAAGGCAATTCATGACTGTACTAACTTTCCACTTGTAATGCCCTTTTATATGCCATTATTCGTGACTTTTTGTTCTTGTACTAAAAGGAAGAGTTGTGTATAACAATTAGTTGGTTTATATTTCATCAGCATTTTCGCCCACGTCCATTTGATGTGCAATTATCTCGTACGAAAGTCACGGAACGCTCTTCGCGTGTGATGAAAACATTTGAATTGTTTTTCTAAAAATTGTATTGTTTAATACGTTCAAAAGAAAATGATTTTTTCAAATATTTATTCATATTTTTGTGTTGAATCAAACGTAGTTAATTTGAATGAATTTTTATTTCTAAGTTGTGATGTCTAATTTTTTTTATTAGTTTAATTTTTTTTATATTATTATTTAATAAAAACGAATTTGTAATGTAGTTTATTTGTTAGATCATATTTTTAAGTGAACTTAAGACTTGGTAATATTTGTAGAGGAAATTTTAAATTTGTTAATAAAATATAATTGTCAGATTCTACTTTTAAGTGATGTTAAATATTTATAATATCTGTACAGAGGGTATTTTTGATATTTCATACTAACACCAAAAGAGAGTGACAATAAATATATTACAACTGTTACTATAAGGGCAATGTTGGAACTTTGCGGTTGGACAAAAAGATTGCATTTTCAAGCCAACTACTAATAAAGATGTTATTTGGATGTAACTTGTAAACTGAAATGGTTCGAGTCCTAAAATTAATAAATACACAAGGGTCAAATATAGTTTGATATGACTAAAGCGCACGCATCACCTAAAGTGTAACAAATAATATACGATTTTAATATTAATATTGCTATTGCTATTGGTTTATTATTCAAAACTAGCAACTAAGGCACAAAACATGATTACCGGCCATCTTTATTCATCAACGGTTGGTCTTTATCTTTTTGCACATTGATTGACCATTTTAATATCTTCTTGCATTTATTTCACTCGCATCAACGTCGGATGTGAGATGACATAGATGGTTATATGAGACCGGTCGGAGACGATTGTACTAAAGCCGAGCCAAGGACAGGTCATGCTTGAGTTGGCCTTGTCGAGTATGTCGGTCGGTCGGTCGAGGTAGCCTGGAGTAGTGTCGGTCGGTGATTGAAGCGATGTTGAGATAGACGGGCTGACTTGGGTCAGACTAAGAGTGAGTTAACATGAAGGAGTCGATCGTCTTGGAGTCAGGTCGAAATGAATCGGGTAGAGCTATACTTAGCTCTTTCTTCATCTGATGAATTGACTGTGAGTGTTGCATGGGTTAAGACGGCTGACCTTCAACTTGATGCCTTAATGAGTAGATAGACTAGTTTGAAACCAACTTGAGTCTGGGTCAACTTTGATTGGACCGGATGTAGAACAACCAGACCATTTTTGATTAAGCCAGGCCAGCTTTGATCAGCTTGCTAATTAGTTGCGAGAGATTTGAAAAACATTTGGCCCCAAGCTTGTACCCGTATGCCAGTGTGGGCTTGTCAAATCATGAAGTCCTTGTCGATCGGCTACTCTGTCATGCATTTAATGTACTCTCCATGTGGCACTGTCATTGGCTGTGACGGTTCGCTTTTTCAGACGTGGCAGAGGCATGTCGTGTTTTCCACGTGCATCATGTGACACAACACTTGGTCGCATCTAAACGGATGAGATCTTCTTGACATTTGGAATATGACAGCTATGCTTGAAAGGGTAGGTATACAAATATCCCTTTCCCTTTCACCTTGAACCCATAAAATTTCTGCTACTTAAAAAGCTCCCAAACTTTCCATGGTTTTTCACTGGTAAAAGCAACTAACTTCATCCTCCGCTTTCTCTCGAAGTGCTTTAAGAACTTTTCAAACTTGTTTTTTGTTATAAAAAGGTTTTTAGTGCTGTTGTTGTTATGAACGTTGATCTTTGTCTTGAAATGCTGTTTGGAGCAGTGATTTTTGAGATGGATTTTTCTTTGTTGCTTAACCTAGGCCCACGCCCAACGTCGATCGGCCATCGCTGTTATGTGAATAATTCAGTTGATCCGGCGGGATTCCTCGCTATCTTGCTCTGGCAGTACCAAATCTAGGTCGGCTTGGACACTTTGATGCCTTGTTGGAAAGAGTACCGGCTCTCGCCTCTGCCTTTGATGTTACATCTAAAGTCTTTGGTGGCTTCTTCGCACCGTCGACTGATATCTTTTCGAGATCTACTGTGAGATTCGATATGGAAAGCTTCAAGAGTAACAACACACCCCTACTTCCATAGCAAAATATCGATCGGGTGGAGCTAAGAGCCCAAGTATGTGTTTCATTTGCACATTTAAAGCTGGATCTTCTAGAGCATTCCATGGTGTCTGCCTTCTTTTCAACTAGTTTGAGATAAAACATCCCTATATGCCTAACAAGGTGGGCATTGTGCCCTTGCACTTTCGTAATAGATAAAACACATCTTTTCTTGTTTGTCCATGTATGTCATGTAAAGTAGCATATCCTGAATAGCTAGTTTAGTACATGCATTATTTGCAGAAAATGCCTTTCTAAGATAGATCAGGTAGCAATATGTGATAGTGTTGAAACTGGCTCAGCCCACAGCAGAGTTATATGGTAAATTTCAAAAAATTCTTTATTGGGTCTTTATTGGGCATATGCAGTCTAAATCCATTTCGAACTTTTCTAATTTTGTTTCAAATAAAATCAATATTTTATTTAAATTTAAAATAATATTTTGTTTTATATTATTTGTATTATATATATACACATACATATCGTATACACATATGCGTGCACGTGCACGTGCAACATAATAATGTGTACATGGTTTAACATGTCTGTGTGTTGGGATTTACGCCGCAATAGACAAGGTACGTCCTTTGTATATGAATGTGTTGTCTAAATATATGTATATGTGCATAAAATTATTATATAAATAAATGTATGTATATATATATGTGTGTGTGTGTGTGTGTGTGTGTGTGTGTAAATTTAATTATATCGTGATTATAAAATATTAGTTATAAATTCTTTGTATAAGCATTTATGAAATATGTATGTATGTATGCATGTATGTGTATGTATGTATATAGATCTATATAATTAAATTACAAAATTATTTCAAATGTTAATTTGAAAAATAATTTAGATTATTTATCATATAATATGAAATTCAATTATATATATATATATAAACATATAACTGGTTATATATATATATATATATATATATATATATATAATAAAAATAAATTTGTTGTTGCACTCCGTCGGAAACAAATTTTTTATTTTCTTTTTCTATTTAATAACACTTCAATAATATTTATTAAATAATTAAAATACCATACGAATTAAAAAATTATTTCTAAAATCATATTGTATATTTTATTTTATATAATATTTTTCCAAAATTTTATAATATTTATAAATATGTATAAATGTGTCTTATTCATTTAACTAATTTTAAATAAAACAAATAATTAAAGCATTAATATATGTATACATATCATACATATAAAAAATTTACTATCGAATACTTTATAAGTATCAACAATTTTTTTAATATATATATGTATATATATTATGATTTAATATATTATGTTTATATTTAATCAATGTAATCATTTAAAACATTATTTTCATCAGGCCTTGATCATGTAGCATGTATACTAAATAAAAAATGCACATATAAGTATAACCATCTAATGTGACAACACAGTTGCGTACAAGTTCGTTATATCAATAACTATCTAAACTATATCAATAACTATCTAAACTAACATATGATATGAGGATATATTAAGCATTAACATATGATAACAAGTAAAGAATGATACCCATCACCAATACCTAGAGTTTGCACGTTGAAAGAAGGATAAAGCATCTTAAATTAAATATGAGTTCAAAAGTTTTCAGCTTATGGAATTGGATTAAAATCTGATGTGTTTTTGTGTTTGGATTTTTGGTCTTGAATGGAGAATTTCTAGTTCAAATTTTACAGCAAAGGGAAATCACTAAAGTATAGTAAAAGTGAGGGTTAAGTGACATTACGTAAAGGAGAGACAATGGAATGAAAAGTGGATCACCATCTTTATTTCTCTCTTACAACTTCTTTCCTTTTTAACCATTCAAATCTCCACCTACCTACCAGCCGTTGGCCAGCCCGACCTTACCACTTCCTAGCCGAAATCATCATGCCTCGTATGGGTCTCAAACGTAGTCCAAGCCCAAACAAAATTCATCACAAATTAAATCCAATTTAAACACGTGCCGATATCGTATATCGACCAATATAGTTATAACTATTATAAACACACTATTTAATATTGTTCAACACATCAAATAAAATTTTATAATTAATATCATAAATATTAATTTAATTAATTATAATAATTATAAATTAATTAAATCGGGAGGTAAAACAGAATATTCAACGTTTCGGTTGTGTGAATCTTAGGTGTAAATTTGATCAGCTGTTAATATCCAACAATTCGAATATCAACGTTCACACTTCACTTAGCAGGTGATGTGACATTATGGTCAAATTTATCAGTTACTTGGTATCAGTAAAATCTAATTTTAATTTATTAAGCGTTACCCACCAATTCTCTTCATCAAAACTATATTGTTTTAGACTTATGGAAATTTGTAATGGTCAAAATTCTAATATCGTCCATATTCAACTATATAGTCTAAATATAAAGTTCTTGGTTCAATAATAAAAACTATTATTAATTGAATTACTCTGTCCAGAGATTTTCACTTTAAGTCGACCTCAGTTGACCGCGATACTAACCTCATATAACTAAGGAGACGAATCTCCATTGAATAGTGTTTCACTTCCAATACTTCCACTCGACCCAACCATAGTCATTCGATAGACGCCCTGCCACGATTTGACTATAATCAAAGCGAAGCTTTTATATCGAAGATCAACAGTATTCTCAAGTCAAGAGAACTGCGTAAATTAGTCACATCGATATTTTCTGTTTGAGCTTGGTTACATTAACCAACAGAAAACTATTAAGTGGGTCATTACATAGTTATCCAATAACTATTTGTATGTAACACATTGATGGCCAACAGTCATGAATAATACAGTGCCCAACATTTGGAGAGCATTACGTACTCTAGTATCAACAGATGCATCGATATCCAGTCTTCATACATCTTGACTAGAAATATTTAAAATGATGTGTTTATTATATTATGATACAATACTCATGATTACAACTATTTGTAATCACTATCACAGATACATCATTTATGGATTGATTTTTTTACATTAAATATATTACAATTAAATATTTAATTATTCATAACATATTATAACAAATATATAACAGAAAGAGAACATCTTTATTACGAACGGGAATTGATTACAGAGTTAATAAGTTATAATAAACTATAGAATTTCCCCTAAGGCATACCCCTAATTCTATCAATCTCCCACTTGCTCTTGGAGCCAATTATAAAATCTCAATCACATCCCTTCAACTAGCTTCTCAAGAGCTAACCTAGCTGGACCCTTAATTATTGAATGGATCTGCTATGTTGTCTTTGGTGTCTACCCGCTATATCACGACCTCTTTCTTCTCAACGAATTCTCTGATGAAGTGGAACCTGCAAAGAATATATTGTGATTTCTTGTGTGATCTAGGCTCTTTCATGATCTGTATTGCCTCATTGTTGTCATAGAACAATGCCATTGGGAATCACTCCAACCTCAATTAAAAACTTACGCATCCAAATTGCTTCTTTAGCCGTTTCATTAAGGGTGATGTATTCCTCTAAAAGCTAAAGTCAATATACCTCTTCATAAGGAGGTCTCCATTCCCATACATGAGGAATAAGTCTCGAGTATTTCTTAAATAATTCAGTATACATTTTACAGCTGTCCGTGTTTTTCTCCACAATTACATTGGTATTGGCTTATACATCATAATGCATATTCCTCATCCCGTCTCGTACATAGCATAGCATACATAATGGATCCTATGGCTGAAGCATAGGGGATACTTGTCATACACTCTTTCTCCTCATCTATACGAGGAGCGTCCTTCTTAGAAAGGGCGATTCTAGATTGCTATAGAACAGTTCCATGCTTGGAATTCTCTATACTGAACCTTTTCAATATGGTATCCATGTACATGGATTGGGACAATCCCAACAGCCTATTAGATCTATCTCTATGGATCTTTATGCCCAGTATATAGGTGGCTTCTCCAATATCCTTCATGGATAAGTTTTTGGAAAGATAAGCTTTCACTAATTGCAATAACGAAGTGCCATTGCCAATCAACAGAAGACCGTCGACATATTCAGTAGGAATATGATATCATTGCCCTGTTCTTTTTGTATACGCATGCTTCCTCTGTGTTCCAATAAAAGCCAAACTATTTGATTACCTTATCAAAACACTTGTTCCAACTCCTTAAAGCTTGTTTATATATCCATAATTAGACTTTAACAACTTGCAAGCCTTGCCTTCACTCCCACTGATCACAAAACCCTCGGGCTGCGACATATGGACGGTCTCTTCTACATCACCATTTAGAAACGCCATTTTTACATCCATTTTTCATATTTCATAATCATAGAATGAAGCGACGTCCAACATAATCCGAGTGGACTTAAGCATGGAAAAGTCTCGTTATAGTCAACACTTTGAATTTGATGAATTCCTTTCGCAACTTGCCTAGCCTTATAAGTCTCTACTTCTTCGTCTGCATTTATCTTTTTTTTTAAAAATCCATTTACAATCGATGGATTTTATCCCTTCGGGTACGTCCAACAAAGTCCATATTTGTCGTCGTACATGGTATCCATCTTAGATTTCATCGCTCCAACCCAGAGTGCACAGTCTTTATTTTGCAGTGCTTATTGAAAGACAAAGGAGTGTCATCATCTAAGACACGGTCCTCCTTCTCGCTATCCATAAGAAAACCATAGTATCTTTCTGTGCATGAGATTCCCTACTAGACCTTCTAATAGGTTGCATGTTTTCATGTACGAGTGAGCTCGGTTTTCCCATTGGTTTGGTCTCAGCGTTAACTTCTTGGATCTCATCCAACTCTATAACCTCACTGTTAATTTTCTTTGATAGAAATTCATTTCCTAAAAAGTAAGTGTGCTGAGAAACAATAATCTTTTGTTCATCGGTATTGTAGAATATATATCCCATCGAGTTTTCGGGATATCCTATAAATTTACACAACACTGATCTTGCCTACAGTTTATTCGGACCAATGTTCTTAACGTAGGCCGGATAACCCCACATTTTAAAATATATGAGTTGGGATTTCTTTCTGATAGAGTTAGGGGTGTGCCCTAGGGGTAATTATGTAATTTGTTACATATATCTAACTCGATAATTAATCTTGTTCAAGATAAAAGATGTTTTATTTCCATTATATACTTGATATTTATATTATATTAATTAATTTAAATATATATTTAATCGAAAATTTATAAATGGTATATTTTGTAATAGTGGTTACAATGTGTTGTAACTATAAGTGATTTAACATTATGAAATAAACATACCATTTTAAATATTCCTAGTAAAGATGTATCAAGACTGGATATCGAGACTATAGTACGTAACGCTCTTCAAATATTGAAAAGTGTATTACTCATGGTTGCTGGGAGCACCAAGGGGTTACAATTATGATTATTGGATAACCATGGAATGATTCACTCGATAGTTTTCTATTGATTATTATAACTAAGTTCAAACAGAAAAATATCGATATGATAAAATTACACAGTTCTCTTGACTTGAGAATACTATTGATCTTCAACGTGGAAGCGTCGCTTTGATTATAGTTAAACCATGGCACGACGTGATAAAAATGACTATAGTTGGATTGAGTGGAAGCATTGAAAGTGAAACACTATTCAAGAGAGGTTTTGCCTCCTCATGTATATGAGATTAGTATCATTGTCAATTGAAGTCAACTCAAAATCAAAGTCTCTAGCTAGAGCATTTTATTTAATAATAATTGTTATTATTGAACCTAGGACTTTTTGTAACATCCCAATATTTTCAACCATGCGCATCCACATATGTCGGACTTGAATTACTCAAAATATCAGATTATTAATTTAAATTTGGCAAAACTCAGCATATACAGTAAATAAATCAATCACAGAATCACAAACACAGAGTAATATAATAATAATGCAGCGGAATAGATAAATAGTAGTTCATGAAGCTACTATATAAACATCAGAGTTAGAAATAAAATACAGCAGAATATCTCAAATACGGACTGATGACATCTCTGAACAAATCAAATGAAGAGCTGAAAGCTGAATCGATAGTTAGATCTCTAAGCAAAGCTCCAAACTCCAAAGGTAAGTCGCAAATGCTGTGTCACTCATTTTGACCCAAGCATAAAGCAAAAAAAAAACACTCGAGTCAGGATTAACATTCTTATACCAATAAATCCAACTTAAGTGAAATATCAACTGAAATACAAATAACTTAAAAGATATTTGGGATACCAATCCTCTAAGGATCTGTGGAACTGTCTGACATGTGGTAATATACGCAATAACGATCAAACGTTATTATAACACCGTGATCATTTCAAAATAATTTATACTTCAAAACCAAAATAGTTTATAAAATAAAATAGTTTATATTAAAATAATCTATATTGAAATAGTTTTATATTAAAATAGTATATTAATATTAAATAATTTATAAAGTACAATATCTATAATTTCCTCAAATTTCACAAATCGATTCAAATCAACTCGAATTCCAAATTCAAATTGAACTCAATCTCAATTTATCAATTTCAATTCAATTCAGTTTCTAAATAAAAAATTTAAATTATATCGATTACAAACACAGATCTGAACCACAAAATAAACCATTAAATTTCAATATATTTCAAAGCTTTAAATATTCAACATTTTCATAACTAAATTTAACAGTTTTATATAAATCTTGATTTAACTTCATTATTATTATTTAGTCTTGAAATATTCACTTAATGAATTCAATATTATAACCTTAAATTACATTAAAACTAAATATTTCTTTTGACTTATTTAAACTTGAAATATCTATTTAATCACTTTAAATCAAAAAATCAAGTTATAAAATCATATCCTTTAAAATATCAAATTCAATAAGTTTCAAATCGATTTAATTAAATAAAATTCTTAATTAAATACAATGTTAAATAAATTCAAATCTATCTTCCCAGCCTTAATTTATTAAAATCATTATGAATTCTATATTAGTATATAATTTAAATAAATACTTAACCATATTATATTTAATAAAATCAAACTTTATTATTAAGTTATTTTATATTAAAACAGATTTATACATAGCTTAAAATCAAGAATTTAACTATATAAAATAACATTCATATAATATCTAAAATCAATATTTATGTAAAACCATATATTTCTTTCCAAAACCATAGGAATCATTTTCAAAATATTTATATGTAGACTAACGGTATCTGCATATATTTTTCTATCCAGTGGTCAAGTGATACAGATATTTATCATTTCAATCCGCAATTTAAATATATACGGGTATATATCATTTCAACCCGCAATCCCAAATTCAATTCATTGAAAATCGCTTGGGTTTATCATTTCAACCCATAATGATTTTCTCCTATTCTACAGATCGTTCGGGTATATATCATTTCAACCCATATGGAATTCTAAACTAAAGGGAACTTGCAGAGTGATAACAGATATGATAATAATAATAGGCATATATAATCAGTAACAATATAATATAATTAACAGGATATGGTGTCGTATCCCATAGGTGAACAGTTACAGATAATAGCATATATAACAACTTAAATGACTACAACAACATATTTCAATTGTCATTTCAATTGAAATCAAATTTAATAAATATAAGAACGTTAATCGTGAGTGATTGCTCACCTTTCGAGGTTAGAGGATGGAAAATGAAATTTAGCTATGAATCCAAACACGAATCCCGAAGCAGAACAAGGTTGAACGCGAATTTTACGAGCAAGCTAATAGATAGGAATAGACGAAATCCAATCAGAACCGGATCGATGAAGATAATTGATATAAGTGAACTTATATAAAAAATCATATTCTCATATTCAAACACATATTAAAATCTTTAATATATATATATATATATATATATATATATATATATGAAAATCGATATTAAGTTTAAACATATATACACATACCCAAATCAAAATCTATAGGTATAAAAATCTAGATACATATATATAGGTTATATAATATAAAATCTATAGGCAGAATTGAAATCAAAGTACCGACATATATATATATATATATATATATATATATATATATATATATAATACATAACAAACACAATATCTATTGACAATCAATATTTTAATTAACCAATATTTAAGGTTATATACTCTTAAATGAACTTACATACATATACTTAAAACACATCATATATACATATATATTAACTAATACGTAAGCTGCTGTTGCAATTATATATAATACATCTTATATGCAGACTGACTTTATATAATATGTATACTAACTAAACATATTATACCCTCTCCAAAATGTGTTATATATACCATAAGCATATATATATTTTAAATCATACAACTTACATGACTTCCTATATATCACTGAAATATATAGTTTAAGAATATATGCAAACGTTGTATTCAAACCTTGTGTACTAATATGTATAAAAACTATTTCAACCAAGATACCATACTGTACAACCGTTAATGTAAAACATATGAACTACATAACTTATATATTCCAAGATGCATATCATACTCGAAAGTCCAAATCTATGCAAACCCTTATAACTGTTCATGTGAATTATTATGTATATAAACATCTATATTATATTATATAAGTTATACGGATTATATATATTTTTCATATATTCATAAATATATACAAATAAATTATAACAGACACAACCCAAAGTATGCTTCCAAACATACATTCATCTTTTAATATAATACGGACATATATATGAAATTTGAAAATCCAGCCTATGTATATATCAAAATTTTAGAAATAAATAGATCAGACCTTCCATATGTTATGCAGCAAATATATGTATAAATCTTACCGTACACAACATATGTAACTACTTTAATTATCATATGTATAAGTAAAATGCAGACCGTATATATATAATTTAAACAATGTATGTACGCTATTCAATATATATATATATATATATGTATATATATATATATATATATATATATATATATATATATATATATATATATATATATATGACAGATTAGACATGTACTTTGTATATAACCCATAAGTTTACGTATATGAGTAATAATTTGTATATATTCATGTACAACAGCATCGTACACATAAAAATAACTTATATATCTAAACATTAGAACTTAAAGTTTATATATAACTGATATAGATATAATCTGATTTAAACTGCCAAAACTATGTATACGATATATATAATATATATAAACTTCTTCTCTGAACAAACCTATGAATGAAATATGATACCGTAAACTCATATATAAACCTTATAACTTTATATACTTATGAACTAATATATATATATATATATATAACAGTTTACAAATACATTAATATGTAATATATATAATACCTTATATAAGCATGTAGCTGAGGGGAGAAAGGAAGAAGAGGCGGCTGAGTTCCGAACAAAACAGGTCGAGCGAGAGAAGAATGGTTGTCTATGGTGTCACTGGTGGTTAAGGCAGCGACCATCGAGGAAAAAGGAAGCTTTAGCTAAGGAGGAAGGTGGCCGAAGCGTGTCAAGGTCGTGGAGCTAAGCATGGGAATGTGGCTGGCCTTGGTTGATGAAGACGTGGAGGGGGAAGGGCTGTTTGGTGGCAGGCGAGCTATCGACGTGGAAGGCAAGCGGAGCCACGGAGGGTCAGTGCAAGGCGGTTTCTACTGGGGTGGTTGCTGAGTGGGGTTAGGGTGCAACGAGGCTGAAGCGGTGATATGGGATGGATCGGCAAAGAGACGAGAGGTCAGGGAGGAAATTTGAGAGAAGGAGATAGAGCCAGTTTCCAAAGGAAAAAAAAACGATGAACAGTTTCACAATCAAATAATATATTTATATATTTATTTTGTAGAAGGAGAAAGGATAAAAGCAGGTTAGTTTTAGAGGAAAAGGAAAACGAGTCATTCAAATAAATGAATGTAAACGTATAATGAAGATAAAAATTTATATATTCCAAACTAATGGAAATGAAAGCAGGACACTGAAATGATGGAATAGTAACAACTGATAATAAATGCCAATGACCATTTACTTCAGCCATTTGGAATTTGAATGGACATCAACAGTGGTACCGATACGGAAGCATTTTCACGGAATCCGTTGTGTACCGGACTTCAAAACACATAATTGAATATACCACAAAGATCAGCACGACGAGATGATTGAAACAGTATACAAATATCAATGGTACGATCATCCGATCAAAAGTCGATAATTTGTACCGGAAATGCTGCTAATTTGCTGAAAATAAGATAAACGGGACAATAGCAGTCCAAATTTGAAGAAACAAAGTATGACGTCTCACTCAGAAGATGATTTACAAATTTATTGTATAAAAATATTCAGGTTTGGAAAGAATTTTATTATCATCAAATATTAATTGATTTAAATTGAAATAAAATTACACAACAAAAATGACTTCAGTATTATCATATGAAAATTTACTGGTTGCTATGTTAAAATATGCGTATTCCAAATATCAATTTTTTATTTCCAAATTCAAATATTTAAAAATTCACAAAATTTCAATTTAATTATGTTATTAAAACCATTAAAATTTACGGCTCGTTACACTTTGCGTTGGACTAAAAAGTTGAATATGGATGATATTGGAATTTTTACCATCGCCAAATTGTATAAGTCCAAAGTGATATAGTTTTGACAAAGGGAATTGGTGTAAACAATTGTCACTATAGGATAATGCTTAATAAGGCAAAATTGGATTTTATCAAAACTAAGTAAAGCGATAAATTTGGCTATAATGTCATAACACCTACCAAGTAAAGTGTTAATATTAATATTCAAATATTTCGATATTAATCGTTGATCGAATTTACACTTAAGAGTCACACAACCGAGAAGTTGTATACTCCTATTTACCACCCGATTTAATTAATTTTTAATTGTTATAAATTAAATTAATTACTTTTTATGAAATATTAATTACAAAATTTTATTTGATGTGAATTAAACAATATTAAATAGTATGCATATAATAGTTATATAAATACTAATCGATACGCGTTTAAATTAGATAATGCGATAAATATTGTTATAACTTGAAATAGGTTTAATGCCCAATTAGGACTTAGTTAAGGCAGCTATAGGGCAAGAAATTTGGGTCGGCCATATGATTTTTTGAAGCGAGGAATTTTGAATTCAAAAGAGGAGAATTAGTGGAGGAAAACAAGGATCTTGATCCTTATTTCACTTTCTCATCCCTCTTTTATTTGTTCCCTCTAGCATTCACTTCTTTTGAGACTTTTGGATTCTTCCTTTTGCTGCTCATATCAGGCCACCATCACCCTATAATAACCCAAAAAACCCAAGCACTAGTTCACATCAATTTGCATTGATTTGATCGTCAATGGTAAGGCAAATTCGAAAGCTAGCAACTAGCAACTTCGGGATTAGAATTAGATTCAAGGAGTTTATATCTTTGATTCATCGTGCAAACTTTTGGCTTTGGTGAAAGGTATTTTGTTGGTCTATTATTATATAATAATGTTTATACATTCATTGTTTCGTATGTTGCTATTTAGAAATATCACGAAACGATATATCAATAGACTGTCACATGCTGATGGTTATATATATTAGTGCATACACACACACACATACATACATACACATATACATATACATACATATATACATATACATATACATACATACGTATATGCATATTCTCTGGCCAAAGTAGCAATATAATGTATATTTAATTATAATTTTTTATTATATATAGATATAAATAATTATAACCAGTTTTATGTTTATATGTAATATACATCTAAATTAGTAAATTAGTTTGAATTTCATATTATAAGTATTCTAAGTTATTTTACAAAACAATATTAAAAATAATTTTGCAAGTTAATTATATATATATATGTATGTATGTATGTATATGTATTTTAATAAATTTTTAGTGTAAATAATTTACAACCAATATTTTATAAAAAATTTATAATTATAATTTACATACAAACACACAAAAAAATATTTTGGTGTGCACACACACACATTTTGACAACCCATTTGAATACACGAGGGGTTAACATGTCTGTTGCAGTGTAAATCCCGGCATCTTTACACGGGCATGTCAAGCCATGTACACGTCATCCTGTTGCACGAGCACGCACAAACATATGTATATATGATGCACGTATATAAAATATAATACAAATTACATAAAATGTAAATTTAGCTATAAATTTAAATAAAATATTGATTTTATTTAATAGAAAATTTTGAAAAGTTCTAAACGAATTAGACTACATAGGCTCATCAAAGATGCAATAAAGAAAATTTTGCTGAAATCTACCCAATTCCTCCACCGTGGACCGTCCCAGTTCTAACAATGGTATCGAAGCCAAATTGTCTATATGGATTAAATTAGCAGTATTTGGGCCAACTTATTAAAGCTTACCCATATAGTAGAGTGTCTAGAAAAGTAGTGTTTAAGGTTGATTTTTGGTAAACTAGTACGCCGCCCTATCTGGTTATTGGCTTGGCCCAAAATGATGACGTAAGCCCAAATTTTACCCTCGGTATAAAAGCCCAAATTGATTTGGCCTTGGGCTAATTTCAAAATTATTTTGAAATTAAAATAAAGTTATTAATTTAAAAGGAAGGTGCTTTAGGAGTCATTAATTTACATAACATGAATTTGTCTTTATTAGGGAAGCGGTTATGGAAATTTAAGGATTTTAATGATAACTCAAGTAGGAAAGAAATTATTTCTAAACATTGTTATAATGATAGTAATAATTTATACCAAATTACACCTATTGTTACTAATAAAGCGTCTAATTTTGTAAATCTATTTTAAAATATCATGAGATTTTTAAACTTGGTACTAATATGATTGTTCATTCAGGAAATAATACTTCTTTTTGGCATGATCGTTGGATATATGTCATTCCTCTCAGGATAGAATATAAAGAGCTTTATGAAATTTGTACTTTAAGAATGCTTTAATTTTATTTGTTTTTTCTGCGAAAAATGATCCTAGTTTTAATAGATTATTAGAAGGTACAACTCTTATACAAATTTCCTTATTATGTGCTAGATTGAATTTATATAATATTGATAACGAAAACGATATTATAAACTGGGAATGGGATAAAAGTAATAAATTTACATCAAATTCCTTTTATAAATTACTTAATTTCTCAGGCATAACTAATAACTCTTTTAAAATTATTTGGAAAACGAACACTCCTCCTGAAGCTAAGGTTCGTATGCGGTTAATCATGCATGAGAAACTAAATACTATTGAATTTTTAAAAAGAAATACTATTGAATTTTTAAAAAGAAATAATATGCAAATTGATAATACATGTACTTTTTGTAAATTGTATTTTGAAGATATTAAGCATGTGTACTATGATTGTATGGATACTTACGAAATTATTAATAATACTCTTAAAATCTTTAACTTTATTCTTACAACTAAAGTTATTGTGATTATTATTAGAATAATTTAAGATTTAAGTTTAAAAGGAAAATAGTTTTTTACTGGATACTTTTTTCATTATAATAAATTAGTATATGTGGTTTGATTAGAAACCAGAGACTTTTTAATAATAACAATAGTCATATTAATAGATTGATATTTATAATATCATTATTTTATTATAATTAGATTTCAAATCCTAAGTATAAATTACCAAAAAATAATCATTTCAAAAAATATCTTAATAAGGTTAGTAATAGCATTAAGCTATTTAAACAAAATAATAATATTTTTAACATTAATAATAATAGCATTAACATTTTCTCAAATTTGAATGATGATTTTACTGATTATCATAATGTTCTTTTGATTAAAGGAGCATAAGGATAATTTTTCAGATTTGATAGTTTATAGGTTTTTAAATTTATAGGTTTTTAAATTCATATTTTGTTAATTGTTTACCTTTTTGTTTTCCAAATCTCTATTTCACATCTTTAGAGTTGGTTAAGATGTTGCATAATGAGCTTGGATTTATTTTCAGTCTGTATCTTATTTTGTTTTATTACTATTACTTCATTAATACATATATATGTATATAAATTACATTTATATACATATATATGTGTATTATTCTTATATTTTTCTCTAGTACCATCTACAGATATAAGTTTAGGTCGGATATGGTATTTTCTTGCTATTTGCAGATTTTCAGGATTGATGTCGTTGGGTTTATAGCGAGGCGTTCATTTTGGATCTTCAATGTTCGCAGTGAGGCGTTCTTTCTCTGGCGGGGCTGCTTGTAGGTGCACTTAGTCACATCATGGATCATCCGTATTTGTAGAGAGACGTTCATTCTGGATCATCTGGATATTCAATGAGGCCTTCTTTCCGATTCATCAGCGTTCGCAGTGAGGCATCCTTTCTATGGTGGAGCTGTTTTTAGATCTCTTTTGCTGATCTCGTTTGGGTTCTTCTAACTCCTCATTATTGGACGGTGGCCTTGCCGGAGTTCGATATTAAGGTGTAATGGGAGGTGACTTTGCCGGAGCTCATTCAAGAAGTTCTCTGAGTTTGGTTTTCTTTATTTCTATATTATGACATGTCACATGTTAGGCATGTTGGCAGCTCCTTTGTTATGGATGTTATATATATGTACATGTATGCTCTCCTCTATTTTTGAGAATCGTACATTTCTCTCCAAAAAAGTTATAAATTTAAAAGTTAAATTTAAAACAAGAAAATTACTATAAATGTTATAATATAGGTTTTCAAATTGTTTCGAAAATCAAAGTAAAAGTTTTAAATTTAAAAGTGAAATATAAAATAAAACACGTATAATAAAAGTTATAATATAATTTTTCAAAATGTTTGAAAATGTTATAAAATTGATTTTGAAAGTATTATTTATTAATAAGATTAGTAAAATAAATAAATTAAATAAATAAATAAATTATACACACACACATGAATAGTATATATCGATATATGTTATGTTTCCTTGAATTGTTTATAACAATGTAAGTACACAAGTTTGTATAAAAGAATTTTCGAAACTATTAAAATTTAAATTAAATCGTTTAATTAAATAAATTAATTAAAAGTTAATAAATAAATTAAAATACATATACATACATACATACATATATATATATATATATATATATAAGATATATGTGTATTACTATAAAGGTTATAATATATATTGATACGGTTAGGGGTATACCCTAAGAGCAATTATGTAATTTGTTATATTACTCAATAACAATTTTGTTCGCAATCAAAGGTACTTTTTCTACTATATATTTGATATAATGTGGTTATATTAATTAATTTACTTAAAAGTATATTTATTAGAAAATTCATAAATGGTATATATTGTAATAGTAGTTACAAATTGTTGTAACCGTTGGTAATTTATCATAATGAAAACAAATATATCATTTTAAATGGTTTTAGTTAAGATGCATCGAGACTCGATATAGGTGTATCCGTTGAGACTGGAGTACGTAAGGCTCTCCAAATGTTGGATAATGTATTATTCATGGCTGTTGGAGGTACCAAAGGGTTATGCACTGATAGTTATTGAATAATTATGGAATGACTCACTCGGTAGTTTTCTGTTGGTTAATACAACTAAGGTCAAACTGAAAATATTGATGTGACTGATTTACACGGTACTCTCGACTTGAGAATACTATGGATCTTCAATATGAAAGATCCACTTTGATTATCGTCAAATCATGGCATGGCATTCCGTTGAGTAACTATAGTTGGGTCGAGCGGAAGTATTGGAAGTGAAGCGCTATTCAAGTGGGGATTTCCCTCTTCAGTTATATGGGGTTAGTATCACGGCCAACTCAAGTCTATTCAAAGTCAAAGTCTTGCCAGAGCATTTCAGTTAATGATAGTTGTTATTATTGAACCAAGGACTTTGTTTTTGGACTATAGAGTTGAATATGGATGATATTGGAATTTTGATTATTATCAAATTCCATAAGTCCAAAGTGATATAATTTTGACAAAGAAAATTGGTCTCAACGAGGCAATGCTTATGAAATTGGATTTTACTTAGACTAAGTAAGCGATAAATTTGACCAAAATGTCACATCACCTGCTGAGTGATGTATGAACATTAATGTTTGAATAGCTTGATGTTAATCACTGATCGAATTTACACCCGTGAGTCAGACAGCCGAAATGATGTATTCTCTTTAGACCAAATGATTTAATTAGTTTATAATTGTTAAAAATTAATTAAATTAATTAATATTTATGAAATATTAATTACAAAATTTGAATTTGATTTGAGGAATAAATATTGTTGTATATATATTTATAAAAGTTATAAATATATCGATCGATGTCAATAAGGAATTAAATTGGATTTAATTAAATATACTTACTTGGGATTAAATGGGCTATTAGCCCATGAAGTTGGAGGCATAATTTCAGAAGCAAACACTAGATATAGGGGACGACCAAAATAGGGTAAAAGAGTTTGTGATGGATAGTAGAGATTTAGTGAGAAAAGATATATGATGTGATCCACTTTTCTCACCGATTCAACCATTGTAGAAGGAACCTAACCCTAACTTTAAAAGTGCTTTTTGCTGCCTCCTATCTCCTTCATCTTCGCCAAATTACACCTTCCAAAATCTCCAACAAAACTCAAATCAATTCGATTCAAATTAACAACTATTTGATAGCAAAAAGGCCTGCGATTCAAGAATGCCAATCTGTAGAATCGAGAAGTTTTCGAAAGAGGAGAACTCATCATTATAAAGTGTACTTAAGGGCATTAGTTTCAAGTAAGTGTTCAGTTATACATACATACATACATACATATATATATGATACATAACCTCTGTATAACTGTATATTGTTCATACGTATGTACATTGTGATTATTGTATTGTTAGTTACGTGAGATTTCTATAAGCATTGATGTTGTCACATATTGATTGGTTATGTGTGTATGTTTATAAATAAAAAAATTTCATTAAGGATCCAATACACATAGCTAAATTCATTATATTTTTTTAATTAATTTATACATACATTGATAAGTTAATTAATTTGTTTATATGATTTGTATTAAACTATATAATTATTTCATCTCTACTACTAATAAAGAAAATTAGTTGAACTAATTTACTTGGTGTCCTTTTGAAATTCCAAAAATGCCCTTGTTTTCTGTTTGCATGTTTTGCACTCAAACAAAATATCAACGTATATAATAATACAAACAGCCCGTGTGCGAAACATGGGCCCATACTAGTATAAATAATGAATTAGTATTTTTGAATTATATATTTATATTGATTATGATTTTTAATGACCAAAATAACTCTTTGGTAGTTAATTTTTTTTATTTAATCATTATATGAATTAATAAATTAATATAAAATAAATCATAGTTAGAAAAATCAAGTTTAAATTTTCTAAAATTAAATTATCGTCATAGAAGCTCTTAGTCAAAAAATCGGTTTTTGTAAAATCAATTTTTATATTTTTAAACACTCATTATTAAATTCAATCGAAAGTATTTAATTAATAAAAATAAAATTTTGACCTAAAAAATTTGAAATTTTTTTGCAAGCTATAAAATATCATACCTGATTTTCTGAAATCTAAAATTTTAAAATATTTATTATTTTAATAATTTATGTCATTTATTTAATTTTATTTAACTAATTAACTCATAATGTATATATTAATATAATAAAATTATAGCTAAATTTAGTGCCACTGTGTATTTAATCTAGAATGCAGTATATATATATATATATATAATTTTTATAATTTTAATTTTTTTATATACTTATATAAACTATTCTAACTCATATTTATATTAATTATTATATTATTTTTGGCAAAGCCCATTGGTTTTATAGTGGATCGTCCACTTTTTATTACTAAAGTAAGAAAAGATAGATTAAATACAGAAGTAAGGCAGATGAACCCTTACTGCTAGAAATAAGCAAAAAAATAGCACATGAATGAAATGGTACTTATTATATATATATATATATATATATGCATATTGTTATATATATGTGTGAAATTATGTTACTTTAATACATACACATGTATACAGATTAATAAAAAAAAATTAAAATTAACTTATGTTTTGCATATATATGTGTGTGTGTGTGTTTATGTAATTCTTAAGACTATAACATTTTAATTATAAATATATTTATAATATTTTCTCATAATATACATATACATACACACAAACACACTTAGGTTTTTATATATAATAAGCATAAATACACACACACACACATATTTGGACAACATACAATACATATAGGATAAGCTAACATGGCTGTTGCATTGTAAATCTCAGTATCTATATACGGACATGTTATACCTTACATAGAATGTCATGTTACGCATGTGCATATATGTACACATATATAATTGGTACATGTGTATACTTATATATACGTTGAAAATAAATTAACTAAATTTCCATCAATAATTTATGAATTTAAATAAAATATATGATTTTATTTAAATTAAATTTAGAAATGTTCTAAATAAATTAGCTTCATCGGCTCAGTAAAGATCCAATAGGGTATTTTTTCTGAAATTCATCCATAACTTCTACTGCGGGCTGACCAAGTTCCAACATATTTATTTAATATAATATGTTATAATTGAATAATATAACAATTAATTAAAGTGCTAATCAATTAAATTAATGAAATAAGATTTAACTAATATAATTTTATATATAAAATATTATAAAAGTTATATAATAATAATACTTATATAATATGAATGTATAAACTAAAGGTGAAACAGTAAGAAACCCAGTTAGACTTAAGGACTTAATATTTACGCATAGTACGTATACCATGATTTCCCATGTGACTTTTGAATTACGATGGTATTTCATAAGAAATACATTATTTCGTAAGTTGGATATAATATTATAGATTATGAATTTTTAATTTAAAGTTGTCCTTTACCATTTATACATTAATAAATTACTTACATACTCTCTGGTTGTCGAGCTTTTCTCAAGCAAGAAATGTTATATATAGTATTATTAATGTATATACTAAATGAGGTAAGATACTTATACATATTTGTTGAGATTTCCTCAAGGTATATATAGTATACTTAGGCTATCGTGAAATACTGGGTATAAGTGAATAATTTCTTTTTACTTTTTGAGCTTTCCTCGAGGTAAAAATGAGATTAGGACTGGAACCACGGGATAGGGGTTGCATATGATACATATGATAAAGAGTTATCCATCATATACGGATATAAGAATTATTAGGCTTTTCCAAGGTTAGAATCCCAAGATATACGAGTCCTTACACCCAGTAGCGAAGTCGAAAGACTTTTATGTTTCGTCTTAGGGTTTGGAGAAACATAAAGGACTAGTGGGAGCCTTATTAGAAAAATAAAATGGTAAAGTTTAACCTTCGTAATATTATAAGAACATCTACTATATAAAGTTAAAATAATCTACATCGATAAATTTATGCAATTAATGTAATTAAAAAGTGTTTACGAATTAAAATATATAAAGGAACTGAATTAAATATTGATAAAGAAATATTAAATATACTTACCTCAAATCTTTTGGCATGTTGTCACTTCTTGACTCATGCAAGCGTCTAAATATACAATCACTACATATTTTCGTAACTTGGTCATTTACAACTTTACTTGTGCGAGACCGTGTATTATTTTCAATGAGTTTCGAACTCTAAAAGCAATACAATAAAATGGATGTTTCATCCATATACGATCATATATAAATGTTATAAGGTGAACGTTCACAATTCATAACGTATGAAACCTTGATGAAATTAGATCATGGAAATAAGCAAGTAAACTATAGTATGAGATCGTGTATTCAATATGATCGATTACATTCATGATCTTCTTATGTTAAATGAAACAGGGTGCCAAAAGCAACAAGATAGGTATAAGAATTTGATCGTTGTAATGTCAGTTGATTAGTTTACGTAAAATGCAACATATTTAATTTTCTAAAATGTTAAGGATAACCAAATATATTTTTTAAAGGGTTCTTTACGATATTGTAGTAAGAGTTTCCGTTGAATGGTTCAACCATTTAAAAATGAAAGTGAATGTACAAGAGTAGATATATAACTAAAGGCACAGTTGTGATGAAGGGAGTGATTGATCACTTCTACATCATAAAGAAACATTGGAAACAAGAATTTTAAAGTAGTAATTAATACTTAAAATTGAAACGAGGAATATTAATTTTATTCCAACGTGTACTTTCATGTTAGAAACTGTTTTCTATGAGATTTATTTCTTTGAATTAATATATTTGATTTGAAAATTTTGATTGTAAACTAGTTGCAGTAAATTAAATAAATATCCTATATTAAGTGGTTGGGGCTTAGTATTTCATATGTTATTATAGTTTTGCAAGAAATGGTAAGAGCATATATATAGCACTTATTAGTTGCATCAAGTTATGAAAATTGTTTTTTTAAAACATACCATGAAATAATAACCATATTTCAGTATTGACTGAAAAATAGATAGTTTATTTCACTATGAATATTATGTACATTCATTATAAAATAAACTATTATAGTGGTATTTGTGATGCATTAGAAAATACAGAATTATAATTCATGTGCAATTAATTTTGAATTATGGCTAAGCCCTAGTTTTTAGGAATATTTTTCGGTTATTTGATTTTGAATTATATGGTACTAGTAAATTATATCTCAGACAATTAAGCATAAAGCATCGATTCATTACGAGCATCATAAGAGTTGATGAACTCTATGGATTAATGCATATAGATAAATGCAATCTAAAGTCTATTAATTTGAAAAAGGTTCCACATACTTCATTATATTCACCGATGAGTTATCACCAACATGGACATGTGTATTTGATACGCTTATAGTATAAGAATGAAAGCATATCAAAATGGTTATTTATGCATGAATGCACTTGCCTTTTTGAGAAAGGAATCCATGTCTATGGATAAGGAATGGGAGCGTATAAGAATGATTATTTATGCATAGGAAACATCATCCATTACCTATGATGTATTATGTACTAGTCCCGATGTTTCTTATACGGTCGATGTAGTAAGTAGAAACTAATGAAATTTGAGTAAAAGTACTCGATGGAAGTTAAGAGTATTCACTAGTATTTACGAAAGACTAGAGATTTGTCATCATATGGAAATGACAAACTTCTTATAAAGCGGTGTTCAGATTTGAATGTCAAAAATGACATTAATGATGGCAATCAATTTCAAGGTTCATGTTTACCCTCCTTTTATGGTCTATAGGTTGAAAATGTTCAAAGAAAGAAATCATGGCATATTCTAATATAAGGGTTGGGTACATCGCTCTGAACAATACTTCATGGGAAACAATATGTGTGTGCGAGTTTATAAATAAGCTACAACTAATTCTTTCCATTGAGAGTCTAATACACAAGTATTGGGATAACGATGATGTGATACATATGCAAATAAAAGAAGAGCTCATAAGAGATTGAGATATATTTTTGATAAATTCTTAAAAATAATGAGGAAGAAGTTTTAAATTAGTAGATGCAAAGAATAAAACATAAATCCACTTACGAAGGCCCTTTCCTAGTTCTTTACTGAAAGACCGTCCGAAGGAATATGTTTAGGACATCATAATTAGACCCAAGTGAAAGTGGAGGGTTGATAGAGTTACCAGTATCCCCTAAGGGTTAACTAATTTGATTATGTAATTTAACTCTTGAGAGAAATTTTGTTCGAAATAAAAGTATACTTTCGACTCTATTTCTGTTATATGTAAATATACATAATAATAAGATTATATTATAACATATAAGTAGAAATCCCTAGGACAAAGCACTTAGTTGGTTGTAGTTAATAAAGAGTTTTATCCATGGGTATTGGATCATAGAAATAAACGTAAACACTTATTCTTAAACCTTTTATGTTTATCTAGTGTATCAAGAGTAGAATATCGATAGCCCGGCAAGATTATTGTATATAATGGTATCCTACACTTAATCATGATTTACTCATGACAATTGGGGACACCAATAGTTACATACTCGTAGTTATTTGAAAGTATTACAGAATGAATCACCAAGAATCTTCTATAAATTAATCCATCTAAGTAAAATAGAGGATCTATTGAGATTATACGTAATACTCAATAACTTTACAGAGTGAATTGTATGTGTGGAAATCTTATTTTGGCTATGCTCAATCACATGATATTGGTTCACGTTACGACCATAATTAGGTATGTGTCAAGACATATGAAGTTGAACATTACTCAAGAAAGGATTTGCCTCCTTCAATATGTGAGGTACTGTCATAGTAATTGGAATTTAAAGCAGGGACTTAAATCTCTAGCTAAATTAATATAGTTAATTGATAAATATAATAAAATTGAACTAAGCGACTTTGAAAGTTAAATTTCACAGTTAAATTTGAAAGTTATTATTGTATTGACTAATGATCGAACTATATATGTCTAAGTAACATAACAAACACGAAGAGATAGAAAGGCACATCATATCATTACTTAAAGGTGCAAACTAAAAATGATTAAAGTAGGACTTCAACTAGATGATCTGTAAGTGACTGAACCCGTATCCACTACTATACTTCACATGAACCCGTACATGCTTTAGTATTTAAATTGTATGTGTGTGCATCGACACATACACATACATACACACACATATTATTGAGGGCCGAGTTCATACCTATGAGTCACACAATCGAGACTCGTAGTATTTTACCAAACAATTTAACAAAGTAATTTATAAATATTTCGAATTATTATATATATACACACACATCACTTTACTTAACCATTACTGGAGCTTGAGTTTAGTTATTAAAATATATTTAAATGTTATATTTATTTATTTATTTTATTTTATTATCTTTTAATTAATTATTATATGTTTGGAAGATCAACATTATTTTTTAATTTATAAAAATGGTCGACCTTGATATTGGTGTGGATTTGTTCTAAAGCCTTAGTGTGGACTCATGACACTTTAGAGAGATTTTTATGATAAAAGGATAAGGTTATTGTTACTTATTTCTCATTATAAATAAGACCCTTAGGGTCATTACTACACATATTTTAAGAACATTATCTCGTCCATTAAATTGCCTTGGATTGGAGCTACAGTCCATAACAAGAGTAGAAGAGTTCTCTTAAGGTCACTCAACAAATTTGAAGGGTACAAAAGTAGGCTCGATCTACAAGTCATCACTTAATATCATAGTTTTATATATGTCTCTAATAACCCCATAATTATTTCAACCACAATAATTTTAACATAATAAATAAATTTTAATTGATTATTATAGTTAATATCATTTGTAAATTATTTTAGTTAATTAAATAATATATATATATATATATGTATGTATATATTAAATTTATACTTATAGAATTTACAAAAAATCTTATTTAGCATCGTAATTTTTTTTATTTAATTTCAAATTTTGAGTTTTATATAAATTGTTAAAGTTATTTCAAAATTATTTATTTAATAACTAATTATAATTTAGCTAAATTAATAAATGATTAGAAACAAATAAAAATTTACACATACTGATAGAGTTTAAAATGCAAAAAATTATTATATTTCAACAAACATAATTTCTAAATTAAAATCAACAAAATCCAATGGTTGAGTGTTCTAAAATATTAGTAATATTAATGAAATTTTATTATAACAAAATTTGAATTTTAATACATTTATGTTTATATTTATATTTATGTATCTTTATGTGTGTGTGATTTTAAATTTATAAATGACCAAACTGAAAATTACTAAAATTTAAATTACGAATAAATCTCTATAGCGGGATCATTTTATTTAATAAATAGAAAATAAGTATTTAATTTATTTTGATAAATCAAAATTCAAATGTCTTTTGATTTGACTTTCTTAAAACCTAAACTAATTTGACCAGGTCCACTTTAGATATTTTATTTAAATTAAAATTGTTTATTATTTAGTTGTAATAATAATATTCACTAGTAATAATTATAAATTAATCATATATACGATAATGGTTGAGTATACATATACATAAACATACATATATGCATATATATATATCCTTGTAATATGCATATATATTAAATATGCAACATATATGCATATATCACATGCTACTTAGTTATGTAAACGTGTTATTGTAAATCCTAATAACTATGCATTTGCATATATGTGTATCACAAGTATTATAATATTAAGGCATATATGTAACAACATGGAATTTCAAAAACTTCATATTTAAATATATGAACTATTTGAATATTTGAATCTTGGATTGAATGTTGTTAAAATGATCTTTAACCCCGTTTTAAAATCATAAGTAATGATGGTAAACTTGTTTTGAATTTTTTTTACAAAAATATATTCTTGAAGAGAAATCGATAATGTGACCAAAATTGGTTTATTGATAAACAACTTTTCGATAGTTATAAGTTGTTAAAACTCTTTTGCACTTAACTAATGATCAAACGAACACACTAATAGCTAATTAACACACTCTTCTCTTCATAAATCTTGGAATGATCTAAAAGGTTCCTTAAGGATAAGGGATATTATCATGGAAATGGTAAAATGGTAAAATGAATAAAGGAGAAGTGACATAAAGTTGTCATGATAAGAAGCAATTAATGATGTTAGGGTTTTGAGTGGTTTTTGGGCTTTACACATTCATATTCCTAAGCATATATAAGAAATAATACACCCTTAGGAATAAATCACAAATAATTATAAAGCTTGATTTCTAAAATCAATAGCTTCTCTTCTTCTTCCTCTATTCTGTTTTAAAAAGAAAGAGTAGCAAGTCAACTTCAAATCACTTCAACTTTGGCATAAGGCTTAGTATAATATTAGAAATCCTTCCACTGAGCCGAAACATGAAAAATTGAATCCATGCTCCACATTAGGGGATGGACATGAGCACTCTATGAGGAAAGGAGGAGATTGAGTAAGGTGAAGGCAAGGAGGAGGAGGAAAGGTGTTGCAAGGTGGATGCTTGACTTTGATTCTTGGAATCTTGGTTTTGGTTGGATTAAGGTGAGTTATCACCTCACTTTGAATGGAAAATATGACACATATATATATTTTGATTGATTGTAGTTATGTTGTTTGAGTTGTTGTTAATTTATGTTGAAACAATGGTTGTAACTTCTTACTTCAAAAGAAAGTGACATATCTAATTCATGTACTTAGACTTGAACAAACTTGAAATGGTCTTAAATGGACTTATATGACATGGGCCTAGGCCTTGAACAAAGCATATAGGTTGTAGATGGACTTTGGTTTAGAATGGACTTAGATTTAGAAGTGCACATATTACGATAGTCGCTATAGAAGCCGTTTGGAATTGCCTTATTTTTGGCAATTGTTATGGAAATTCAAAGAGAGATCCATAAGGATTTATCGCCACATTTATATTGTCATATGTGTATTCTTATTTTTGTTAAAAGATTGAATGGTAAAAAATTAAGTAACATCTCGAAATGGACGAAACATCACTAGTGCAAAACTGTCTCGTTTAACCTTTATTTTTGGACTTCAAATGTTTCAAAAAGGACTTTTAGTTTGACCATTTTGTTTCTTTCTTTTTAAAATATTGTCTAACTCTAATTAGAGTGTCTTAAAAATAGTTTGAGATTTATATGAATTTTTAAGAATTAGTTGTGAATTTTCAAAGAAGAGGTATTTTGTTAAAACATGTCGTTTTAAAGTTTCAAATGATTTTTAAAACTTGTTATTTTCAAGTGATATTTTGTATGAATGTTTTAAGAGGGAACTTGGGTAAGGGACAAACTTTGGGAAAAATATTAGGTTGAAGGACAACAAGTTTCATTTTTGGACTGGAGTACAAACTTTGAAAAAAAAATAGGCTGAAGGACAATGCTAGTTATAACTAGCATTATATTAAGTTTTTTACAACATACAAAATGCTAATTATAACTAGCATTATATTCAATTTTACACTGTACAAAATGCTAACTATAATTAGCATTGTCCTTCAACCTATTTTTTTCAAAGTTCGTCCTTCAGCCCAACAATGAAACTTGTTATCCTTAGCCTATTTTTTTTTAAAGTTTGTTCTTGTGCCTATTTTCCACTTATTTAAAAACATATTATAAGTATTTCAAAGTATAATATCTTATATAAATATGTTGGGAAATATCTTATATAAATATCTTGAGAAATATATCTTATATAAATATCTTGGAAAGTATCTTATATAAATATCTTGCTTTAGATTATAAAATAAAGGGTTTAGTAATTGCTTAATGGCCAAAATGGTTATATTGTTTAACTACTTATGGAATGTAATTAACTATGCTTAACAGTAAGAAGCCAATGAAGTAATTTTATCTATTTGTGGGAGTTAAGATTGATGTCGAGTAGAGATGGTGTAATAGAGCTCCAACCTACCGGGCTTCCCTCTTAACCGAGGAATAATGTAACACCTCATAAAATGAACCATAATTAAATGGATTAAAATGAATTAAATATAATAAGATAGAACATGAAAATTTTATAAAATTTGGAATTTAACCATGAAATTTATTCTGTTGTGTTCATGGCAAAATACTGATTTGTTTCCATATATAATATGCTAAAAACGGAGCTCAAGCAAAGAAGTTATGAGCATTTGAAGTTTTCAGATTCAAAACAATTTAGTTTGAATTCAAATGCAAGTGAGAAATTAAATTTAAAGTTTAAATTTAAAAATTTTACTTGGGGGCTAAATAAACATTTAATTAACGTTTAATGTTAAAATTTAATTAGGGAATGAAATAAATTATGCAACAGAACTAAATAAACGTTCCTTGAAATAAAGGAGCGGTTGACCTATATAGGTCAACCGGTCGACCGTAGCTGTCGACTAGTCGCGTATAAGTGTTCGACCGCTTGGCAACGAAAGTTGCCAATGGCGGCTAGGGTTTGAAGCTATGTTATATTGAGTTGCATGCACCAGATTTATCTGTTTCTTACCTACTTCCATTCTACGGTTCTAGAGCGTTTCAATCCCTATAAATAGAACGCTACCCTCTCCACTTTTTATTCACATTGTTTTGGGAACTTCAACAAAACTCTACCATTGTTATCTCTCCAAATTAGATTCGAAAACTCCGTAGATAATTTTGGTAAAAATTCAATTCAGTCTCTAATTATTTCTTCAACCTCCAACCTATTCTTATTTTGTCCTTTCTCAAACCGTTCTGAATCTAATAAAAATATATTCATCTTCCCTTTTATGTATATATATAAAAAAGAGATTTTGGACTAGATTGAAAGGCGTGCAAATCCAAGGAAAGCAAAGCTAAGGCTATTCTATGAGTGGAAATCTTAATATTTCTTTTTCAGTAATTGTTTAGTGTATCTCTATGTATTTGAATATGCCTTAGGGATTTTGGGGTTGCAAAAATATGATAGACAAAATCCTCCAGTATTTCATTTTAGTTTTAAATGTCAATTCTATTTTGAGATTCTTAATTATTTACATCAATTTGATGGAATTTGTTTTGTCTATACAATTTTTGATAATTTCATAGTCTATTCCACTTCTTCTTCTTTTGTTCAATTTGTGATTATTCAATGAAAAAAGGGGTTTATATTACAGATTTTATTCATAATTTACACTACTTATTCCACACAATTTCTTTCTTATTTATTTCTTTGTAAAACTGGGGTTGAATAGAACATGGAGTTTGGATTGTAATTCCCATTGTTTAGGATATTCCATTGAATTCTTGTAATAAATTAAGTTTTTATTTTTTTGACAAGTCTGTTATAAGTTTTGGTTATTAATATTTATTTTCTATTTTGGATATTAGAATCCCTTATTTTAGTATGTTGAAATCTTAGGAATATGAAGAAAAAGGACTTATAATAGTATTCAGTCAGAGAATTGACATTTAACGCTAGTTTAGAGCGTAAATTCCATAAATTAGAATTTATTAGCAGTGAACATTTATTTAACCCTATTAGCGTAATTAACGTATAATTATTGTGTATACGGCGTAGTTAATTAGATATTTATTTTCATTTATTTCCCCATTAAGAATGTAATTAATTATTAGGAGAAAATATGAGAGAACTCTTATTAGTAGGTGTAACAAGAAAGATTCTTTATAAGGCCTTATTTATAAAATGATGAGATGGGTATTGTTATATATATGTATATATATTATATATATATGGAGTGTATTAAATTTATAGATAAGTCATAAGAAAGCGAGGTCAATAAAGTTAGATGATGGAAGTCTGCCTTTCACTTTAGGGATACCAACAGTTGTGTACACTTTGTATTAATGTGAGATATTATTATGATAAATATTTATAATGACGCGAGGTTAGTCCCAAATTCTATAGGGGAAATCTTCCAAGCTAATCTAGCCACCAGTTCCTACGATTAGTCAGACTAATGTGAGACGTCATTATGAGTATGGGCCATAGTATGAGTGGTCTGCTTTGGGGTCTTGAGATATTATGTGGTTGTTTGAGTGTCCGCCTCTTTTCCCCAAATGAACTATTAAATGGCCTAAGAGACACGTTATAGTATCTCTATAAGGTCTGCTTCTGGATAAGGTATTAAGCGACCGACTGACAATCCACCTTTTCAAATAAAAAAGCGTTAAATGACTTAAGATTATATATGATGCTAGTTAGATAGTACCATTGAGGAGCACGCCTTGGAAATAGGTATTAAATGATAGGGTCTACCATAATCAAAGTATCAAACGACCAAAGTCTTCCTATTTTTAAATAAAAGGTATTAAGTGGCTTGGGTACTATCTCTTGCATCGCTAGCTATTTATGATGTGGGATTTTGAAAACCTATTTTTGGAATGGAAGGTATTAAATGGTTGGTTGAGGACCTGCCTCCTTTCCTTATAAGAAGCATTAAATGGTTTTAATGGTTTTTGAAAGTCTAGTGGATCGTATACTATCTAACTTGTGTATAATATGCAAGCATATATATTAATGCAATAGTAGATAATAAATAGCAAATATAAAAAGTGTGCAAACTAGAGTTTTTATACTGGTTCGGACCTCCAATCCTACGTCCGTTCTCGAAGCTCCCCTTCAGTATTTCCTTTAAACAAACTACCCTCGCTTCACCCGAAGGAATAGGCTTAATACAAAAGTGTCTTTGACAATCTTGTGTTCCAATAACAAATTTTTTGACTTACAGTACAAATCTTCCTATGATCTCCTTTGATTATATGAATATGATTTCTATGAGTTATAGGAAGTGGTTTAGCCAAAAGGTCATAATGGATTGAGAGTAGTAAATAGTGTATATGAAATAGAATGCTTAGAAACCAAGAGAGTATAGAATAGATCAAAGAAAGTTAAGTTAGTTAATAGTACTTCTCAATCAAGATGCAAATTATAGAGTTAGAGAGGTGCAGATGAAGAGTTGTTGTTCTTTGAAGAAATCTTTTCGTTTTAATGGCTACAACTCTTCATGAAAGATGATTTCCTTTGGTTGCAAAAAGAAGTGTTTTTTCAAATATGACTGTTTTTTCCTTGATAGATGTTTGGTATAATGACAGACGTATGTGACTATTTTATTTTCTGACTTGAAACTTGTCATAGACATCTGTGACTTTACCTCAGACGTTTGTAAGGTGAAAATGCACTTTTCTACTTTTTTCGAGGTATATAAAATTATGTATGCATATATACTCAAGGAGATCTTAACAATATTTTATCTAGGTCTCTTTTACAATAGAATAACCTTAGTATGGTCAATGAATCTTCGTCTCTCTTTGAGCCTTGATATCTTCGATAATATCTTTGATCATGGTGTCTGCTTTCAGTATACACCTGCAATTGTGATAAAGTCTATATATATATATGTGTGTGTGTGTGTGTGTGTGTGTGTGTATGTGTGTGTGTGTGTGTGTATGTATATGATTGTATAGTTGTTATCATTGAAACATAAGTTGAAGGTTCTAACAATCTCACCCTTTTTGATGATGACAACTGTACAATCAGAAATCAAGTATTCATTCATATAATCAGATATCAATAGTAGAAGTATTAGTATACTTGTCTATGTTTTGTCTCCTCCTATGTATATGCTTCTCCCCTTATGTATATGCATAGATTTTTTTCCCCTTTGTCATTATCAAAATGGAGAGAAATGAAAAATGATGTATAATTTTACCATCAAATATTGAATAATCAAAGCACGTAATAATCAAATAGTAATGTTCAATACACAACGAAAGACATAAGTTGTAAAAACAATTAAGCATAGGAGTTATAAAATAACAAAAAATAAAGTCTAATTATATTGACTGTGTGAGTAAGATAATCCTTCGTAATTCTCATACCCAACAGGAAGAAGAATCATGCTCATATGTACCTGGCCACCATGTCTGGTCGGTGTACTCCTCATCCTCTTGAATAGAAAGACCTTGAAATGCCATATATGGTTATTGGAAATGTGGAGTGTTAGACATGTACATCTCATCACTGTCTTCTTCCTCTTCCTCAGGTTGTATGTCAATAAGAGTCTTCCCTCGAGCACTTCGATCATATGATGTACCTATGGGAGAGGGTTGAGTGTGATAGACTGGTGTTTGTTTCCAGGGTGGAGGTGTTAGGGAAGGTGGGGATGACGATCGCGAGGAAGAGCGGCCATGGACCTTGTGAATTACTTTCCCTAAAGTGGAGACCAATTTGTCCAATGTCTTCTCCATCTTTGTCATCCTAGTGGAGAAAGAACGTTTTATTCTTGTCTTCTTTCTATATAAGGCTTGCTGATTTGCCATGATTATTCTTTGATTTTGATGGCTAAATCAGAAAGAGATTCGTGCGGACTTGGTTCAAGACGAGCTTCTTGTACTACGAAGTCGGAATAATATTCAATATGATGACCGGATGAAGGTAGTTGTCAGGAAGTAAGAGATAGATTTGTCAAGGAGTGCTAGGTGGAGGAGGCTCATGGTGTTCTTCTTCTTGTTGCCTTGAGTCCATTGACTGAAGGGGATAATACGAGGAGGTCTTTTGGAAGACGCATTAGCGAAAAATATCGCGGACCATTATCTTTTGTGGGAATTTCTTCGTATTGTGATACATACAAAGGAACGTTAAGATTTTTCAGGATGTGCATGATAGAAGGAGAATAGACAATAGAAATACGATGATGCGACCAAAATTCTTTAATTTGGTCATAAATAAAAGTTTCCCAATCAACACGTAATTGAGAAAATATGGCATATAAAGCTCTATGATCATTGGGATAAATTTATTCATGACTACCTATGCGAGGAATAATAGTATTAATCATCATACGATCGAAAAGTCTGGCACGAGCTTGAAGATAGATAGATTTCCATTGTGGCATAATATCCTCCCATAGTTGATGTGTAACTTCATCCTTAGGTAGTGGACTGTGATCCAATATATCGATCAAATCAATCCCCATATAGCAACATCTTAAAATTCAACCAAGAGTATGTACATCTATTTTAAGTACTTATCCATACACATTAGACCATAATCAACCCACATCATTCTCAGGATTCTAAATCTATTAACTACATAGATTGGAGTAGAAGAGATAAAAAGAAAGGGGGTCAATGGTTACCTTATTAGCATCGTAGCTAGTTAAATTACAACAGCCAACATCCATTGTAATGCTAAGAATTTCATATTCCATAACATTTGAAAGGTGGTAAAAAGGTCCGGAGTGAATCTTCTTTAGGGTAAGGGACTCGAACCGTCTAATTGCATTGGGATTATTTCGAAGCCATTGGGTAATATGAGCTTATGTAACCGTTGCTTGAGCGGAGGAAGACGATTGGCCTTGTTTTGGCCTTTTGGAAACGGAAACCTTTTTGGGAGCCATTGATTTGAAAATTTGGGAGTTTTGAGAACTAGGGTTTTAGAATTCAGAAGTTGGAATGAAGGTAATGGTAAAAGGAGGCGTAAATTTCTTTGTATAAGGATGTTGACTAAGTCGCGACAGGTGTCTGTCAATAGGGCATAGACGTCTGTGGCTTCAGTAATATTTAGGCCAAAAGGTTGGACATATGTCTTTGTTGGATTAGTGGACATCTGTGGCTGAAGGAGTTTTAAATAGAGAGTTCTCACAGATATCTGCGATGTATCCACAGACATTTGTGGCAACAGGGAAACTTTTCCTGAAAATGTTGACAGATGTATACGGTCCAGTCACAGACTTCTGCGGTATGCATATTTCTGATATATAGGAAAATTCCAATGTTAACGAATTTTTTTATAAAAATATATTAACCAGAATACATATCAACCATTAATAAATGAATAAACGATACAAAACAAAATTTTAGTGTTTATCAAAGAAATTGGAATTATTGTTTTGTTGAATACCCCACTAATTTTGTTCAACTTTCGTATCGTCAAGTAATGGTTTGAATGGAGACCAACTTGGACGAGCTTGGGAGTTAATCCAAGGTTGGTTTGAGGGTCCTGGTTTGCATAGGTTTCCTCGAGTAACGTTGTGTGCTCTTGTAGGAGTTTCTCATAGTCGTGAAGACTTTTGATGTATGCAACCTTTTGTTGGAGAGTGACCACAAATTAAGAGAATGCACTTTTCGAGAAAATTTAAATGGGATCCTAGATGACGTTGCTTGTAATACATTTCACATTGAACACCGATCATCTCTTGTTGATAGTGATGTATCTCATCTACTTTGTCGGTAAGAGATAATGATTTTAGATCAATTGAATGTTTAGCTTTCTTTCCTTTCAGAGAGAAGCCAGTATGGTATGTTGGTGAAACGATAATGTTTAGAGAAGGAGATGATGTAGGAGTGGTTTTTGTTGGAGATACCAAAGTGCTGCTGGATGATGGGGATTTGTAGTCAAAAGCTGAATAGGTGGAGTCGTGGTCGAAAGACATCGTCTTATTTTCTTTTAGAAAATTTATCCATATTTTATTTATTTCTAGGTAATCATAACTGAATTTATAAGATAAAATGTAATTATATTTAGAAAAATATTTGAGACAATTGAGTTAAAGCATAAAATTTTAAGTGATTGTTATTTAATTACTTAATTTTAAATAGTTGTTACTAAAATAATTTATGTGGTAGCAATTAATTCAAAGTTATAAAATTATTTTTTAGTTGAAATTTCATATAAGCTATCACCGACTTAAGTGAACTATACATTATAACTTTAGTTAATCAAGTCAGTGTACGAACAAATTCCTAGATCCCGTCTTAACTTAATAAAAGTTTGTCCACTTAATGTTTTGTAAAAATATCCTCTATTTTATTTTTGGTATTAACAGATTCTAAAGTTATTATTTCTTTTTCAACATTATCTCTCAAAAAATGGTGACGAATATTTTTATGTTTTGTACTAGAATGATAATTGGATTTTTAGATAAATTTATAGCACTAGTATTATCGCAATATATTGGAGATTTATTTATTATTTTTCCATAGTTTTTAAGCATTTGTTGCATGTATATTACTTGAGCGCAAGCTAAGGCAGCAAAAATATATCTGGTTCACATGTTGAAAGAGAAACATAATTTTGCTTTTTACTAAACTATGAAACTAACGATTGACCAATAAAGTGACAAGTGCACTTGTACCTTTTCTATCTAATCTAAATCCCCCAAATTCTGCATCACTATAAGATACAAGTTCAAACATACTGCCTTTTGGATAAAATAAGCCATAATCTTTAGTTGGTTAAATATTGTAAAATCCGTTTCACCGCACGATGATGTGATTCTCTAGGTTGTGCTTGAAATCTTGCATATAAACAAACAACCATCATGCTATCTGGTCTACTAGCGGTTAAGTATAGTAAGGATCCTATCATGCTTCGATATAGTTTTTGATCAAACTCTTTTCCGTGTTCATCTTTGTCTAGATGAGTGGTAGTACTCATTGGAATGGGCTTACTTGATGTATTATCCATTCCAAAATGTTTTAATAGTTCTTTGTAGTATTTTTCTTGATTTATAAAAATTCCATTGTTTAATTGTTTTATTTCTAATCCTAAAAAGAAATTTAATTCACCCATATGAGACATTTCAAATTCATTTATCATTATCATAGAATAATCATTACATAGGTTTTCATTAGTAGCTCCAAATACAATGTCATCAATATAAATTTGAACAATAGATATATCCTTCTGTTCTTTAATAAATAATGTTGTATCTATTTTACCAATTTGAAAACCGAAATTAATTAAATGTGATGTTAATCTATCATACCAAGCTCGAGGTACTGATTTAAACCATATAATGCCTTTTTAAGTTTAAAAACATGATCCGGATATTTTTCATGAACAAATAGTGTTGGTTATTCTACACAAAAATTTATTTTTTTAAAACCGTTTAAGAAAGCTCTTTTAACATTCATTTGAAAATGCTTAAAGTTATGATGACATGCATAAGCAAGTAATATTCTTATGGCTTCAAGACGTGCGATAGGTGCAAAAATCTCTTCATAATCAATGCCCTCTTCTTGATTATATCCCTATGCCACTAATCTAGCTTTATTACATATAATATTTTTGTGTTCATCAACTTTGTTCTTAAAAACCCATTTTGTTCTAATTACTGATTGATCGATCGGCCTTGGCACTAATTCCCAAACATTACTACGTTCAAATTGATTAAGTTCTTCTTGCTTAGCTAAAATCTAGAAATCATCATTTGATGCTTATAATTTTTCGGTTAAAAATTAGAGATAAATGCTGCATTACTCATTTGATTTATTTGTCTTCTAGTCGAAACTCTGTTATATAGATTTCCAATTACGTTATCAGTTGGATGATCTTTTAAAACGCGGGGAGGTGATTTCAACCCATTACTATTATTATTATCATCTTCAATCATATTATTTTGATTATTATTATTTTCAGTTATACTATTTTGATTATTATTATTTTCAATGATTCTATTTTGATTAGAGGTAAAAATTTCTCTGTCATTATTTTTGAAGTTTTCATCAAACGAGACATGAAGACTTTCTTCTATAACATTTGTTCGTTTGTTAAAAATTCTATAAGCTTTATTTTGATTAGAATAACCAATTAAAAATCCTTCATTGGATTTTGAATCAAATTTACCAAGATTATCTTTTGTATTTAGAATAATTGATCCAAATATTCGAAAATTGATACTTTTGGTTTCTTTAGTTGAACATTTCATAACATGCATTTTTAGTCATAGGTCTAAGAGTTGCTCGATTTACTATGTAACAAGCAGTATTAACTACTTTGTCCCAAAAATTCTTTGGTAAGTCACTGCCATTTAGAAGAGTTCGAGCACATTCTTGCAAGGTGCCATTTTTTCTTACGACTACTCCGTTTTGTTGTGGTATTCATGGTAATGAAAAACTATGAGTAATTCCCTTCTTATTACCAAAATTAGTAAATAATTCATTTTCAAATTCTCCACCATGATCAATTCTTATACATTTGATTTTTAAATCCATTAAAGTCTTAATTTGTTTAGCAAAAATTTTAAGCATTCCGAATGTATCGCTTTTAAGTTTTAAAAACAGTGTCCAAGTATATCTTGAAAAATCGTCTACAATTACAAAAACATATTTATTATGATTTATCGAACGCACTTGAGTTGGACAAAATAAGTCCAAATGAAGTAATTCAAGAGGTTGTTTCGTAGAGATTTCCGTTTTGGATTTAGACGAGCTTTTCTTTAATTTTCCAAGTTGACATGCATCGCATAGATTTTTAACTTTGAAATTAATTTAGGTAATCCTTTTACCAAATTAATTTTAGATCATTTTTTTATATATTTGAAATTTATATGACAAATTTTTTTTATGCCATATCCATGGATCATCATGATTTGCGGTTAAACATAAATCATTATTGTGGTTAATATTCATGTTTAAAATATAAATATTTTGATTTCTTGTTCCTTTCAAAATTAGAATTTTATTTTGATGAAAAATATTGCATTTGTCCTTTTCAAAATTGATTCTAAATCCCTTATCGCATAATTTTCTTATACTGTGTAAATTATGTTTTAAATTTTTAACTAATAAAACATTTAAAATAATAGGAGAAGTAGTTGTACCGACGTTGATGAAATTCCAATTCCGATAACATATCCTTCAGAATTATCCCCAAAAGTGACTGTGCCACTATCCATGTAAGTGATATTTGATAGCATGTGTGCAATTCCCGTCATATGTTTGGAACATCCACTATCGAGTATTTCTCCTTATTTTTGTTTTTGGGTACCTGTAAAATAGTAAAAAGTTTTAATCGGTACCCATATCCTTTTTTAGGGTCCTATGGGTTAGTAGAAGAAGGTAGCCATATCCATGAGGGTTTGGAACCTTCAGAAATGTAATTTTATTATTAACTATTTCTTTTAAATACACATCTATCTGTTTTTGTCTAATCAATTTGTTATTTGTTTTAGGAATCCATATCTTAATCATTTTTCTTTACTTATTCACATATATTTAGAGTTTTTTTTCTAAAATTTATATATAATGCACTATACTTCAAAAAACTTTGATTGTTATATTTTATTTGATTATTTCTAGAATGTTTATGATTATTTTTGTTAAATCCTAAACCATTCCTATTTCCTGATGGTTTTTAAATCTTTATCAAATTATCAAGATTTTGCTTTCCTTTATTATATTTTGAAACATTGTTAGAAATTTTATCTAATTTATTTCCGAGATCAGAAATTTATGTATTAGCTTATTCTAAATTTTGTTTCAATTCATATTTTTCTTTTTCAAGTTTATAATTCTCTATTTTTTTATTCTCTATATCGCGTTTTAGAGTAGCATTATGAGATGATAATTCTTTGCATTCTTTTTGTGCTAATTCTAGTTCTTCTTCTAAAATATTTTTTTTCTCATATTTTAACATTCCAATTTCTAATTCAGCTCTTTAAATTTTCTATGTTTTCTCTATTTAATTTATTTAATTCTCTATATTTGTCATCTAATTTCATACCAATTTCAAGAAGTTATTCATATATTAATTCAGGATGTACCTCATCTCTGTTAGCCATAAAGTAAATATTTGCTTATTCTAAGTCACTAACACCATCAGATGAAGAGGAAGAGTCGGAGTCATTCCAAGGTACTTGAAACGCTCTTCTCTTTTTCTTGAAATTTTCGAAATTGTTTTCTTTTTATCATTGTTGAGTAGTGGACAGTCTTTCTTTATATGGCCAAATTTATCACACCCAAAGCATTTTATTGATGTTTGATTTGAGGAATTAGTGCTGTTGTTGTTTTGAAATTTCGTCATCTTTTAGAACTTCTTGAATTTGTTGTAATTTCAGGCGATGAAAATAAACTCATCTTCTTCCAAGTCGGAGTTGTCGTTGTTTGCCTGAAAGGCGATGTTTTTCCTTTCTTGATTTTGTTCCTTTCTTGCCTATAAATTAGCTTCATACGACATCAGATTTCCTATCAACTCTTCAACTTTAATCAGGAAAGATCGTTAGCTTCTTTGGTGGCTAAAACTTCTCTTTCCCATTCATTTGTCAGAGTATTCAAAATTTGTGTGACTAGATCAAAATCAGTGAACTTAACTCCTAGTGCCATAAGATCGTGTTGTATAGTTTGAACTCTAGCATACATGTCAATAATTGACTCATTTGATTTCATTTTAAAAGATGAAAATTGATTTTCTAGAATAGAAATTTTGTTTGCTTGACTTTCTTTGTGCCTTCATAAGTAACTTGTAATGTATGCCATATATCATAAGTAGTAGTGCACAACATGACTCGTGAAAATTCATTTTAATCAAGTGAACAAAGCGTAACATTCATAGCTTTGGCATTGTTAGATGCCTCTGCTTTTTGTACATCAGTCCATGTGTCTATATCAATGTTAGGCGCTTCATATTTATTTTGAGTTGCTAACCAAATTTCTAGACCATTAGCTTCCATAAAAATATGCATACGTGTAGACTCGTAAGCATAATTAGGTCCAATGAATAGTGGAGGACATGTATTGGATTGACCTTTATGGAATATGCTTGCCATATTAAATATGTTTCAATTACATGTTATTGTAACTTGAAATAACCTTGCTCCAATACCAATTGAAAGTATAGTAGATCGTATACTATTTAACTTGCGTATAATATGCAAGTATATATATTAATGCAATAGTTGATAATAAATAGTAAAATATAAAAAACATGCAAACTAGAGTTTTTATACTGGTTCAGACCTTCCGTCCTACGTCCAGTTCTGAAGCTCCTATTCGGTATTTCCTTTAAACATACTACCCTCACTTCTCTCGGAGGAATAGGCTTAATACAAAAGTGTCTTTGACAATCTTGTGTTCCAATAACACAGTTTTTGACTTACGGTACAATTCTTCCTATGATCTCCTTTGAGTATATGAATATGATTTCTTTGAGTTGTAGGAAGTGATTTAGCCAAAAGGTCATAGTGGATTGAGAGTATGCAAACAGTGTACATGCAAGAGAATGCTTAGAAATCAAGAGAGTATAGAATAGATCAAAGCAAGTTAAGTTAGTTAATAGTACTTCTCAATCAAGATGCTATTTATAGAGTTAGATAGGTGCAAATGAAGAGTTATTGCTCTTTGAAAAAATCTTTTTGTTTTAGTGGCTGCTATTCTTCATGAAAGATGATTTCCTTTGGTTTCAAAAAGAAGTGTCTTTTCGAATATTACGGTTTTCCTTGACAGACGTCTGTGGTATAGTGACAGACGTCTGTGACTATTTTATTTTTTAACCCAAAACTTGTCAGACGTATGCGATATATCTTAGACATCTATGAGGTGAAAATGCAGTTTTCCACTCTTTTTGATGTATATAAAATTGTGTATGCATATAAACTCAAGGAGACCTTAACAATATTTTATCTAGGACTCTTTTACAATAGAATAAGCTTAGTATGGTCAATGAATATTCGTCTCTCTTTGAGTCTTGATATCTTCAATAATATCTTCGATCATGGTGTCTACTTGTATATATACCTACAATTTTGATAAAGTCTATATATGTGTATATGATTGTATAGTTGTTATCATTAAAACATAAGTTGAAGAATCTAATAGTTTTATGTTCGTAGACATATTCTTATTGTAAAATATATTGCCCAAGTATTAAAAAGGAAAGATCGAGGTTTTTTATTCACCAGATACTTATTGCTTTGACTCCCTCCTTATTACAACACAAGTTAAGGATCGAGTAATGGCGGCGATGATGCTTAGAGAGAGAGGAGCTTGGCTTGTGGTAGTATTTATCATTATTACTTTCTTTTATGTGTACCTATGTATTTAGGCAATTGTTATAATGGATTTATGATACGATTTGATGGTATTTTGTATTATGACATTTTATGATTTTGAAATAATGGGTTCAAAATAAATAGGTACACTTCGCTATTATATTTTATTCCATCTGCTGTGAGCTTTGAAAGATTAGTTATGGCTCTTTATTGTTGTTTCTTTTTCCAACCAACGACCTTCCTTAGAATGGATGTAAGTTTCGATGGGCCTTTTCTAGGTCGAAATTTAGGTATGTTCCAAGCTGGTTTGTTACATTAGTAAAAGAGCCTAAGTTACCCGATCAATGGGAAAACTAAACTAATGGGAGATATACTTGCTCTTTTGAAAAGGTTTCTCAAAAAGAATTTTCAAAATTTTTACTATATATACCTTATTTTCTTGAACATACGCATACACACTAAGCAACCCTTTTCTTTCAGTATATTATTACTATCTTAGGAAATCATCACTAAAGATTTAACCTACAGATAGTTGATATGGCTGTTAATTAATCTTCTTCTAAACAAGGGAACCTTACCCGTGGAAAAGCACCCATTTGTGAAATGCTCGAATGGTTTAGAAAATATCTTAGGACTGTTGAGCATATTCCTATTCCTCCAACTACACCGGGGGCACCTGCTGCTCCGCCTGCCGATGTAGTACCGCATCCTATTGATTTTTCTAAGTTGTGTACGGACTTTCTCAATATGGGAAGGAATGCATACTCTAAAACTGAAAGATATTTTAGTAGCTACGAGAAAATATTTAGAGAGCTTGATTGGGATGATTAGCTAAGAAGAAGAATAGTAGCTTAGCACCTCAAGGGAGAAGCTTTGGATTGGTGGAACTTTGTGAGTAATAAGCACCCCGAAAGAATATTCTCTTGGAATGAATTCAAAGACAGATTTGAGATGAGGTTTTTGTCTAGGGCAGGAGTGAGCCTACCACTAGAATTTTTTTATTCAGCTGAAACAAGGAGATTCTACTCTTAAGGAGTACATAACTAAGTTTACCGAGATGGCTAATTTTGGAATGATCCTGATAGACACATCTATGAAAAAAGGTCATGGAGTTCGTGAAGAGCCTAAATTCCCCTTTAATAGAAATGTTGTTGACCCAGGTGCTTATTGGGGCCACATATGCGATGATGGTGGAAATGGCAATGTTGCACATGGCCAATGTGGAAGATAAGGGAGTAGAAAAGGAGAGGACTGCACTGACCCAAAAGCAAGGAGGGTCCAAGAAGGGAACGTTTTGGGACAATAAGAAGTCGAATGGGAAGTTTAAGAAGGATGATAAGGTGTGCAAGAGATGCCAAAAAAGGGTCATGAAGCAAAATATTATAAGGTTATTTTGATGAAGGAAGCTTTTAAAGGGAATTGCTTTAATTGCCACGAGGAAGGGCATCTCAAGAATACACGTCCCAAGTTGGTGAACGAAGGATCAAGCAGATAGGCGTATTCTATTAAAGTCATCCCTATTGCTAGTAAGCTTTCGAGAGAACAAGGGAAAGTAGCTCTAGAAGGTATAACTCTTATTTATGGGGTTACCGTTCACAGCTTATTTGATTCATGGGCATCACATTCCTTTATAGCTATGAATGTTGTAAATTTCTTAAACCATCAAACCTAGATGGTCAACAACCAAATAAAGGTTTCTAATCGGGTTCGATACATCTATCTCTTATTTGCAAAGACCTAGTGTTAGATATATGTGACGTTGATTTCATATATAATGTAAATTTAGTAGGATATGGACTTATCTTGGGTAAGGATTGGTTACCGTATTATAATTCTTGATTACGATAGGCGGATCGTACGATTAAGGAGCTGTGGAGGCTGTGACCTAGAAGTTCTTTGTACACCCAAAGATTTAGTTGAGTTAAGCCATCTATACTCAATAAGTCTATCTATTATTGGAGAGCCATCATCCGTACCATAGTTGGTGAATTTCTTAATGTCGTTGAGGAGGTCTCAGGTATCCCACCCTATAGGGAGATCGAGTTCTGAATCGATTGGGAGAAAGGTCGCCCTACCTTTAAGGCATATGGCTCCTAAAGAAAGAAGGAAGTCGGATAAGCAAATCTTGGAGCTATTGAAGAAAGGATTCATCCATAGAAGTTCTTCTAAATAAGGAGCCTCTATTGTTTTTGCCACTAAGGCAGACAGTTCTTTGAGGCTTTGCATCAATTATAGGGAATTGAACATGTCGACAATAAAGAATATGTACCTTTTACCTATAATTAATGACTTGTTCGACCAGCTTATAAGAGCTAGGGTCTTTTCTCAATTAGACCTAGCAACGAGATTCCATCAGTTAAGGGTAGCAGAGGAGAGCAAGTCAAAGACTGCATTTCACACTCCAGATGGGCTCTATGAGTAGGTTGTAGACCCCTCTAAAGCGAAAGCTATTCAAGGATGGAAGACTTCTAAGAATGCATCGAAGGTTAGAAGTTTTCTAGGTTGAGAGGGTACAATAGAAACTTCATCAAGAATTTTGCAAGAATAGCAGCTCCATTGACCTAAATGACTAAGAAGAACCTAGTCTTTTCATGGGATGATAGATGCACTAACGAATTTGAGAAGCTTATGGAGTCATTGAGAACCTAGTCCTTTTCTTTAAAAATCTTCAAGTACTCTGGACAGTTTCATTTCCAATGACCTTCCTTGTGACAATGATGACATCCACCCTTGTCAACGGTTGCAGTTTTCTTGCTTTTCTTGGTAACCCTCCTTCGCTTCTTCTAACATTTCAAAGATGACACACCATCCTTTATTGCAAGTATGGCCCCTTAATCCTTGGATGTAGATTCGGCCGACCTCAACCTATTGAAGACCTCTACGAGAATAACATTCAACTAGTTTGTATTGTAATTCAGTATGAATGGTTCTAAGCATAAGAGAACCAAAGATAAAATAAACATGCTACTCATTGCTTATCGCTATGTCCAATTGTGAAAGCTTATCAATATAACCCATTATTATTAGAATGTAATCGTCCACTTTTTATCCTTTAGTCATTTTGGTACTGAACAGCTTTTTCATAAGCTCATACCTTATGGAATGTGACTATTCACCAAATAGATCCCTTAGACTATCAAATATCTCATGGATAGACATGTTTTCAAGATCCTTCTGCAATGGCTTGTCTAATGCAGATAATGCGAAAAAGAAGACGGTCTTTAGGTCCAAAATTGGTTTTTCATTAGCCAGTCTCAGTTCAGGGTCTGTAGCATCAGTGGTTCGTTCTTTAGGATCACTTGTAATGGACGACCAAAGGCATTCGTAAGTCAATGCTATTTTAGTTGCTTTAGCCAATCGATATAGTGTGGTTTGGTTTGCTTGTCACTGTCCAAAACTGTTTTGGTGTAGATATTTTCTGCAAGTTTTAAGTTGATAAATTAGGAGAAATTCATAGATATTCTTATAATATCAGTAAGGTTAAACTTTATGTTTCATTTTACTAATAAGCCCCCACTAGTCTTTTAGTTTCTCCAAACCATAAGATTAAACATAGAAGTATTTCGACTTCACTGGTGAGTGTTAGGACTTGCATATTCTAGATTTTTGACCTTGAGGAAAGCTCAACATATAATACTTCCTACGTATGATCAATAAATCCTTATCAACTGTATTATATACAACTCATAACCTATGCTTCTTTTTCCCAATCTCATCTTTACCTTGAGGAAAGATCAACAAATAAAGAGAGACTACTCACTCATACCAGCCATTTCATGGTGGCCTAAGAATATTGTGCATACCTTGAGGAAAGGTCAGCAAATATATACGAGTATCTTCCCCATTTAGTCTATATATTAATAATACTACAAATAACATCTCTAAGAAATGATTAACAACTACAGAGTATGCAAGTAATTTATTAATATATAAATAGTAGAGGACAACTCTATATTAAAGATTCATAATCTTTAATATACTTATTTAGAGTATTATCAACTTATGGGATAATGTACTTCTTATGAAATATCATCATGATTCAAATGTCAGACACATTAGAAATCATGGTATATGTATGATAAGTATGTATTTGTCCTTAAGTATATTTAGGGTTTCTTAATGTTCCTTCTTCAATTTATTTGCTTAATTTAATAAGTTAATATTTATGACGCCAAAAAGTGACACAACACTCCAAAGTAGATAAATCTAAATCAAGAAATCAAGAACAAGAAGAAAATAAGAACAAATAACACTTTTTTATAGTGATTTAGTGAATACATCGACCTACATCCACTTTAATCCTTCTTATTGATTGTTTTCTCTCTAGATTACAATGAATTCAATCAGATTGAACCACAATCTAATGGATCTTGGTTTACAACAGAATTTCTAAAATTAAAGAAGGAGATATCACTCATATCTGAAAATGCCCCTCCCAAAGTCTAAAAGATAAAAATTCCCCTTCTATTTGAATTTAGGTTACTATTTATAGGTGATTCCCTTCTTAGATCTATAATTGGACTAGAATTTGTCCAAGTCTTAAAGATCCACAAATCCAGGCATGAAGATCAAGTCATCTAGCATGATCGTTAAGTAGAAAATCAACTTGGTGTCGACCACTTGTAGTCGTACCGATTTTATTTTTCCATAATTTTTAGGTTTTTCTCCATGTCTTAACTCTTCTTATCGACCTCTTGCCAAATCAAGTCTCCATTTTAGGTTGGTGGTCATCAAAAGTGTTCGGTATCAACCCGAATGAGGTTAGTACCAAACTAAATCATGTTAGTACCAACCTGAATTTACTCTTTAGAATTCTGTCAAACTATCTGAGCGTCATCACATCACCATTATAGATATTTATAATTATGTTGGAGTGAATCATGTCGATAAAAATCAAGTCAGTGAAAATCATAAGCTTCAGGTCGATACCGACCTAACTTAGTGTCTGACCAGTGTTTTATGTGTTTTCTTTGAGTCTTGCTTGGAGTCATCCAAAGGTTGAAGTGTTCGAGTCTTACTTAAGAGTTTTGAGTGTCCGACCCATGAAAAATCATAAATTGGTACGGAGTTTTGACTTATAACTCGGCATCGATTTTTGACTTATAACTCGATACAGAGTTGGCTCGAGTCTGACCTTGGCTGAATCAGGTCTGACTCCAATTCATATTATTTTGCCTTGTTATTCCTCGACTTACATATTTCTTCATTTTTCCTAGGTTAAGCCTATACAGTTAAAGCACTTAGTGGTTCTACAACGGTGGAGGTGCAAAAGGTTATACCGATGACATAGCAGAAAATGACAGAGGTGTAAGAAGATTCATTAGACATAAAACCATATATTTAAAGTTAATTTATTCTCAATCTCATATCACTTCTGTAGGAAAATGAAATACTTTATAATCTTATCTAGCAAAACCGAGGAATATCATGATTTATGCAGACTAGATTTAGTGACTTCGGTAGATTTCTAACTTCAAATGTGCACTTATGCCTTTTAGACTTTACCTTAAGTTTTCTCATTTGTTTAAAAGAGAAATTATATAATCAACTTTTGTATGTTAATGTTGCTAAAATGAGCGCTAAAAAAACCTTGATTTAGCGGGTGTAGCAGAAAATAGCGGACCTTAAAGCGGACCTGCTGTTTAATAGCGCTAAATTAAAATAAAGTAGTGGTTGGAGAGCATTATGCGCTGTAGCGTGGATTTTGTGACGTTTTAAAGAGGCTATAACTATATAGGGTTGAACTTAGGTATTACTCGGGTCCAACCTGAAGCACCGAGTTGAAAAATTCAAGTCAACTTTTTTTGCTCACTTTTTATATTTCCTTTATCTTGCATTTTTATGGTGTCTTCAAAGTCCTTGGGTCATTTCTTCATAGGTTGTTTTTGCAATTCGCTCGTTTAAGTTTGTTCGACGACTGTGGAAAATTTGGTTATAACACTTGCCCCTTAAAGTATGCCTTATGAATATAAGGTATGCTTTGCTCAAGAACAAGCTTCAGTAGTAGTGATCAATCATTGACGGTCAAGCTCCCAGCCATCCATCGATCTAAGTTATAGTGATCATCTAGTTCCTTCAGATTCACTTGTAAAGCAAGGGTCATTCAAGACCATTACGGCTAAGCTCTCTAGTCCTTGCTTAAATTTTAGTCATAAATCATATTCAGACTGTTTTCATTTGGAGTTATAATATCATATACCAAAATCATTCCGTGTTCGTCCAGGATTTATCTATTCTAATCTAATCATAAGACGTTCAAATCCCAAGGTCAAGTCAATGTCCTTTCTAGGACTCGGTCTCTCCGGATCATTTAACATCCAATCTAGGGTTCGATCTCACTGGATCGTTTAACATCCAATCTAGGGTTCGACCTCTTCATATCGTTTAATGTCTAATCTAAGGTTCAATCTTTTCGGATTGTTTAACATCAAATCTAGGGTTAAACCTCTCCAAATCCTTGTCAAACTCGATCCATTTTCTCTTCATTGAGGGCACTCAACATCCAAGCATGTCCATCCACTCACTCTCTGGTAAGGGGACCTACTTTCGTACAAGCCCAATCCACTTACTCTCTGGCAAGGGGACTTGTACCTTATGGTCATCGCCCAATCTCTTCAGATTGGACTATCTTGTTCAATTAGTATCTACCATCACATTCAAATTGTTTATAAAATCCTAACCAATTTCAGGAGGACACCGATCTCCATTAGTGTTTCCTAATCAGTGTCAGTCATCGCTCAGGAGGCCAAAGTCAAAGCATCTAGTAAACCTCAAAAAATCTAATCCTATCAAGGATCACCTGTAGACTTCCAACTCAAAGCGTGCCTAGGGAACGATCAAATCTCATAAACGTGTAAGCGGTCTGATAGCAATATTGCATCATTTATTTAAAACAAAAGGTAAGGGAATTGAACCTAACTCCAATCCATCCCGATTATGGGGCTATCATCCAATGAAGTCTCTGATCCATAATCTTGTTCTTCCCTTCGTTCCTATGATGAGCGTCTAGTTCTAGCTCCTATTGTTGTGCATTAACATTTCAATCTGCCTCTCTGGCTCTAGCATCGCCCATTCCAAGAATTAAAGCTCATCCAAGGTCAAATTGACCATTCCCTCGAGTAAATTTATATCGGTGCCGATCTGATTCATGTTGGTACCAACATGTTTTGGTGATTGGGGCTCAGTTGCAGCTTGCTTCGCTCTAACTCCAATTGCTCTCGTATTGGTTTCTGGCCTTGGGTTCTAAATTCCAACCGCTTCGACCGTTCTTTGTTGTTCCACCCTTTTGTAAAGTCCATCTATCATCTCATGCTATCGAGATATTATTCTGTCTTGCATCTCTTTCATCATCCTCTCCATCCCCTCCCTAGTTAGGTATACGGGTGGATGTGAACTTGAGACATCTCCTGACCACCCCTATGCTCTAGTTAGCTTGGTCATGTGACTACTCTAGTAGAAGGCCTCTTCACCTCTTCCAAATTTTCTGATCCAAGATTTAGGTTATCAAATCCAGCTCTTTCTTAGTGAAAGCACCAAAAATATTGCACCAAAAAGTGGCACAACACCCCAGAGTAGATACATCTAAATCAAACAAGAAAAAACAAGAACAAACAACACTATTTATAGTGGTTCAGCGAATACTTCAGCCTACTTCCACTTTTATCCTTGTTATTGATTGTATTCTCTTCGAATTACGATGAAATCAATTAGATCAAACCGTAATCTAGTGGATCTCGGATTTACAATAGAATTTCTGGAGTTAAAGAAGAAGGAGATAGCACTCAGATCTGAAAATGCCCCTCCAGAAGTCCAAAAAAGAAAATGTCATTTTCTAGTTGCAGTTAGGTTACTATTTATAGGCAATTCCCTTATTAGATCTCGCAATTAGGCTAGAATTTATCCAAGTCTTAAAGATTCGCAAATCCAAGCATGAAGTCTGAGTCATCTAGCACGATCTCTAAGTAGAAAAATCAACTCAGTCTCGATGGCTTCTTGTCAATATCGATCTGATTTTTCCATCATTCTTCAAGTTTTACTCCATGTCATAACTCACTTCATTGACCTCTTATCAAATCAAGTCTCCATTCCAGGTCAATGATCATCAGAAATGGTGGGTACCAACCTGAACCAGGTCCGCACTAACCCGATTTTTCTCTTAGAATTCGGTCAAATTTTCTGAGCTTCCTCATATCACCATTGTAGATAGTTATAATCAGGTTAGTGTGAATCATGTCAGTGAAAATCATGAGCTTCAAGTCAATATCGACCTAACTTTGTGTCCGACCTAATTGTTTTGAGTGTTTGCTTCGGGTCTTGTATGGAGTCATCCAAAGGGTGAAGTGCTTTGAGTCCTGTCTAGGAGTTCCGTCCCAAGAAAAATCACAACTTGATCTCAAGTTAACTCGCGTCTGACCCGAGTCTGACTAGGGTTTGACTCGGGTCTTACTCCAAATGATATTGTCTTGCCTTGTTTTTTCTTGGCTTAGGTATTTCTTCATTTTTCCCAGGTTCAGCTCAGGCACAACTTGGGTCTAACCCGAAGCACCGAGTTGAAAAACTCAAGTCAAATTTTTTCACTCATTTTTTATATCTCCTTTATCATGGTGTTTCCAAAGTCCTTGTGTCATTTCTTTATCATTTGTTTGTTTAATTTGCTCATTTAAGTCTGTTTGACGACTGTGGAAATTTTGGTTATAACAATATTTTAATTAACTATAATATTATTGGTTATAATATTTTATATCAAATATGTATACTATAACCTTTATAGTTACACACATATATCCGTATATATATACATATGATTTGTTAATCAATTTTTAATTAGTATATTTAATAAAAAATTAGTTAAATATTATTAATTTCGAAAAATGTTTATATACACATATATAGTTATATTATCTTAAACTATTCAAGACACATAACATATATAATTATATATTATACACGTGTATACATTTTAATTAGCTAGTTATGTAATTAGTTTATTTATATTATTAGTCTTATTAACTAATATAAAAAATTATAAAAAGAATTTGAAATCAATTTCATAATGTTTTAGTTTTGAAACTAAATTGTAACATTTTATAATACATTTATCATTTTAAATTTAAAACTTTTATTTTAATTTTCATAACAAATTTGAAAATTAGCCTAAGGCCCAATTCAAATTAGGCATTCTCTATTAGGGGCAACCTTTGGCCCACATAACTTTTTGTGGCCGACTAGTAGTCGGGTAGGGCATGGTACTCGATTTTCTAACCAGAGCGTAGACACTACTTTTTTAGACACTCTACTAACTAGGTTGTAAGCTTAACCATTTAACCCTAACATGACTTATTTAGACTGTATAGGTTATTGGTCTCCCATACCATTGTTGGATATGGGCCAGCACGTTGTAGGAGAAATGGGTTAACTTCAAAAAATATATTCCATTTGGATCTTCTTAGGCCTATAAAGTCTAAATTTGTTTTAAATAAAATCAATATTTTATTTAATTTATAAGTAGGTTTTATTTATTGTTAAGTTTATGTTATATAACATAATATGTGTATCATATAAACATAAGTGTGTACGTGCACATGCCACATAAAAGTATACACGTTTTGTCATGCACGTGTATTGATGTTAGGATTTACACCACAATGGACATAGTAGCCCCTCTAGATACATATGCGCTACCAATATATATATGTACATTATATATATATATATATATATATTATATTATATTATATGTTATAAAACATTACTTGAAAAGTGTAAAATTTTGGAAAATAATTTTAGCACAAATGATTTATAATTTTGAAATCAAACACAATGTGTAAATTTTATATTTTAGATTTGTATCTACATAATTCTAGATTTAATTCAATAATTAATTTTAAATATATGTATTTATTAATAAAATGAAAATAAATACATATATATATGATAAAATAATGTTTGAATATTATATATATGTGTGTGTGTGTGTATGTATGTATATATAGACACATAAATATATGTTAGTAAAATAATAATGATATATAGATAAATATGCTCTCGGTTATGGAAGGATTTATTTTTGTTTTAAATTATTTGAAAAACACTGCTTTTTTAAATTAATTTCCATACGGAAATTTGCTTTAAACATTTTTATATATTTTGAAAATAATTTAAATGTATAAATTGTATATCAAATATTTGCAAGCATATTTTATGATATTTATATGTATATTACATACATGCATATATATACATAATAATAAAGTTCAATTTTAAATTTAGTGATATATAGAGCTAGGATCCATAGCCCCCCTTATCTCGCTTCATCATGTAACCCTCAGATATTTATATTTAAATATTTAGCCACGTGAGAGGAGCGAAAATGGACCAATTATTTAAATATTAACATGTGGCTGATATCAGGGGGCTACGTGATGGAGCTAAATAAGAGGGGCTGGGGATCCTAGCTCATATATATTATATAACAATTTAAATACATACATACATATACATACATACATACATACATACATACATATATATATATATATATATATATAATTTCAATTTATGAAAACTTGGTATACATGCATTAATTTTAATAAAATAAAACATATACATTACGATATTATATATTGTATCGACTTAAACTACGCATTAAAATCAATTTAATGATAATATTAAATTAAAAATTAATTTTTTTTAAAATCTAGCCATAAGCGTAATATGCTATATATATATAATTTCTTAAACGTATCCACATATACATACATATATATATATATATACACGTATGTATGTATGTGTATGTAAATGTGTGTGAATGTATATGTGTGTATCACATCCGGTGGAGACAACATAGTATTATACAGATTCATGATATATTCAACTACTATCTATAACATATGTGATGTAATAAAAATTATATAGATTAATATACCATTGTAAATAGAGATTTTACCTTTTACCTAATGCCTAGATAGTACACCTTGAAACATAGAATCAAAACTCCTTAAAACGATTTCAAAATCCACAAGATGCTACCGTACTAAATGCAGCTGCTACTAATCCTTATATTGTATTTGTGTTTTGGAGCTTGCAAATTTGGAGGAAATGAGGTTATAGTGGCTGGCATTTGCTGGTTTGAGAGAACCAAAGAGGAGATCACAAATGTGAGGGTTGGAGGTGATTAAAGAGTAGAGAGTTTAAGGAGTAAAAGTATGATCTAGATCCTCCTTTCTCTCTTATCGATTCTCTCCTTTTGAGTTCCAAATTCCACCTCCATACGCCATCATATGGTAGGCCCCACTAATCCACATTTAACGGACTATGACATCCCCTTTTATAGGCCTCAAGGTCACTTCATGCTCGATCAATAATTAGCACATTTAAATCCAGTTAAAATGAGATCAATACTGTATATCAATAAGTGTATTTATAACTATTATAGACACACTATTTAATATTGATCAACAAATATAAAATAAAATTTTACAATTAATATTTCATAAATATTAATTAATTTATATAATTTATTTAAATCAGGTGGTAACAGGTGTATTCAACGTTTCAATTGTGTGACTCTTTGGTGTAATTTTGGTCAGCGATTAATATCGAACAATTCAAATATTAACTTTCACATGTGGTGTCATATTATGGCCAAATTTATCGCTTACTTAGCTTCGAAAAAATCCAATTTTACTTATTTAAGAATTACCCAATTGCGACAATAATTTACACCAATTCTCTTTATCACAACTGTATCACATTAGGATTTATGGAATTTGATAATAGTCAAAATTCCAACATCGTCCATATTCAACTTTGTAATCTAAACACAAAGTCTTCGGTTCAGTAATAACAATTACTATTAACCGAACTACTCTTGTAAGAGATTTTGACTTTGATTTGACCACGACACTAACCTCATACAACTGAGAAGATAAATCCTCTCTTGAATAGTGTCTCGCTACCAATACTTCCACTCGATCCAACTATAGTTGTTCGATGGATGGCATGCTATGATTTAATTATAATCAAAGTGGAGCTTTTATATTAAAGATCAACAATATTCTCATGTCAGGAGAACCGTGTAATATTGTCACATCAATATTTTTTGTTTTACCCTTTTTATATTGACCAATAGAAAACTATTGAGTGAGTTATTTTATAATTATCCAATAACTACCAGTAAGTAACCCCTTGGTGCCCCTAGTAGCCATGAGTAATACATTGCCCAGCATTAGGAAAGTTTTCTTACTCTAGTCTCAATGGATGCTCAATATATAGTCTCGATGCATTTTGACTAGGAATAATGAAAATAATATGTCTATGACATTGTGATAAAATACACTTGATTACAAACATTTGTAATTACTATCACAACACCATTTATGGATTTTCTGTTAAATATACTTCAATTAAATAATTAATTAATTATAACAAGCATAGAGCCGAAAGAAGAAAAAAATATCACGACTAAGAATTGATTACAGAGTTAATAATTTACAATAAATTACATAATTTCCCATATGACAATCCCTAACTCTATTAATCTCCTACTTACACTTGGGACCAATTATTGAATCTTATTCTCATCCCTTCGATTAGCTTCTCAATCGAGAGCCGACGGAGTCAGACCCGTAATGAATGGATCTGTTGTGTTATCCTTGGTATCCAACCTTTGTATCATGACCTCTTTCTTCTCAATTAATTCTCTGATGAGATGGAACTTTCAAAGAATATGTCATGACTTTCTTGTATGCTCTAGGTTCTTTTGCGATCCGCATCACCGTGTTGTCATAGAATAATGCATTAGATTCTCCGTATAGGGAATCACTCCAAACTCGCTTAAAACTTAAACATCCAGACTGCCTCCTTAGATGCTTTATTGAGGGTGATGTACACGGCCTTCATCGTGGAATCAGCTATCGTTTTCTATTTGGACCTTTCTAACTGATAGTCAACCGTTAAGTGTAAAAACATAACCTGATACTAACTTATTATCATTAATATCACTTTGAAAGCTAGAGTCAGTATACCCTCCTTTCTCATATATTAGGAATAAATGCCGAGTATTTCTTAAATGGTTGAATATACATTTACCAGTCGTCCAATGTTTTCTCAGGGATTAGGCTGGTATCGGCTTAAGCATCCTAATGCATATGCCACAACTAGCTTTGTGCATAGCATATCGTACAATATGGAACCGATCGTAGAAGCATACGATATTCTATTCATACCATCTTAGGATTTAACTATAATCAAAGTGGAGCTTTCATATTAAAGATCAACAATATTTTCAAGTAAAGCGAACATAGTTATCTTATAACTATTAGTACGTAACTTCTTATTCCCCTAAAAGTCATGAGTAATACACCGCCTAACATTTGGAGAGCATTACATACTCTAATCTCAATGGATGCACCAATATCCAGTTTTGATACATATTGACTAGGAATATTTAAATTGATGTGTTGATTACATTATGATAAAGTAATCATGATTACAACTATTTGTAATTACTATTTCAGACACTTAGGTTATGAATTTTCTATTAAATATACTTAAATTAAATATTAATTAATTAGAACATATTATAACAAGCATATAATAGAAGAAAACGCCTTTTATTATGAATGAGAATAGATTACAGAATTAATAATTTACAAAAAGTTACAAAATTTCCCCTAATGCACTATCCATGACTCTATTATAAAGTGCTCTAAAATCTGATTGGTAAGGTATACGAGCTCCTAGAATATTCTCCCCTTATTTTAGTGTACCCTAAGAATCTGACTTGTAAGGTGTACAAGCCCCTAGAAAATTCTCCACATATCCAAGTGAAACTGGGGGATTTTTATAAGTGTAAAATTTTACGTTGGACATACTAATTGTATTAGGCATATTTTGTTTGATCGAAATTATTTAACTAATTCTATCCAGATCTGAACAAATTCAGGCCTAGCGAACCATTTTCATTTATCGATATATTTTCACCATTTATTTCTGTTCGGCATAATTCAGCTCGGTACTGAATGGAACCATCACGGTTGAACCGATTATTTCTTGTGCAATAAATTCTCATTTAAGTAAGGATCGAGCGAAACTTGAATTGGTGGTTTCATATTATTAAGTAGAATGCTCTCACGCCTTTGGATGTTCCATTTGGATGATCTAGCTATTAGCTATCCAAGGTGGGTCTAAATCGATTGGGTGGATGACTAATTTTATGGCGGCCTTGTTTTTTAATCCATAGCTCGGATTGTGATGTGGTTTTGATCAAGGTGAATTTCCTAACATATTTTCCAGTTGGCTTGGATTTATTTTAAGACTGGTCCAAATTTATCCTAATAACAGCTCATCACATTTATGTAGATATTTCCAACACGAATTATAATTCATGCATACATTTGCGAAATGAATGCATGATTCTTTTTAATTTTCCAAACGAATGAATACAAAGATATTGTTAACCCAAAAAATGGATCAACACCAAAAATCATATGGAAGAAACAGTTCGGATTAAATAAACAGAAAAGCAGTAAAAGGTGACATAATTTTTATGTTGGTCTAGCGTAATCTCAAGCCTACGTCCACTTTAATCTTTTATTAGTATTTCTCTCTCTGGATTACAACTAGTTATACCAGATCTGACCATAATCTAGTGGATCTCAGATTTACAATGATATTTCTAGAGTGTGTGAGAGTCATTAGAACTAGGGATTGGCTGGTCTAAATCCTAGAAGAACAAATAGTAGCTTCCTAGGCGATGCTAATGGAGGAGAGGTTAGACATGTAGAAAAAGAATTCGCCAATAGTTAAGAGATCAGATCCTAGAGTTAGAAAGCTGGAAGAGAAGAGAAGAGAAGAAAAAGATCCTTCTTTGTTTGCGGGTAGGTTTGTACTTATAAAGAAAACAGTTATGTTGGACCAAAAACCCACCTGAAGCAGAGTCTAAACAATGATCCGAAGTTATGTGCCAAATTGCAAAATCTCCCTAATTAACCAAACATGTCAGTACCTAGTTAAACATATCGGTACCTACATGTTTCGTTACTTCGAATCACTTTAAATCTTCCTACGTCCTTCTTCTTACTTCATTTTAATGTGTCTTATGTTGTTTCATTGATTGTCAGTTGTCCAAAACAAGTTGGCACCTACTTGTTATCCAAAACAGCTTGGTACCAACCTATTTGCCTAAATAGCTCGGTACCAACCTATTTCCTTAGCTCAAAATAACTTGTACTCTTTTGCAACATTCTTCTAATTTCATGTCGAGGTGTCCCAAGAAGTTGCAACATCTATCGAGTTGTCAAAACAAGTCAGTACCTACTTGTTGTACAAAAACAAGTCGGCACCTACTTGTTGTCTATAAATAAGTCGGTGTCTACTTTTTGTCCAAAACAAGTCGGTACCTATTTGTTTCCTCAGTGTATTTTTGGTTGAAACTTTCTCGATCTATTTCCTTGTTTCTCTAAGAGTGTTTTCCAATTTTCAAGTCGTTTTGTCCTCCTTTGAATCTTCTAAGTCCAATTGAAATATGCTTTGGTTTGAAAGTAGGCTAACGGATATGTTTAAATAAAACTAGAAATATTTGCAAAATATACATATTCTTATAAAAATATTTGCCAAAATTTACATCCATGAGAAGAAAATGCAATTAGAAGAGCTAAAAAGTTAAAGTTTACAAATACAGTAATAAACGTTGGAAAAAATCGAAAGAGACTATAAATCCACCATCATGTTTGAGAAAAGGGGGTAAAACAAGAAATAAAATTTCGAAATTAGTTATAAAGACTAGATTATAAAGTTTTAATCCATGATTGCTTTATGTATGTTTGGATACCAAATTTTAAGAATTCAATTCTAAGTCAACAATAATATTCGATCCGAAAAATTAATATGGTAAATAATGAAAATCTGTTTAACCTTTAAATTACCGAGATCCCCTAATTTCCTCAAGGAATTTCTAAAGAGCCTACCATTGGATTCTTTCGTACCCTATTTTCTAATAAATTTTAGACCTTTCCCGATTTCTTTTACTAATTCTTGATCTACAAACTTGTGACGACTCGCAAATCCGTACCTTTGAATCGACAATAATCCACACATGCTCAACCCAAAACGCACAGACTAATGGAAAGTCGTGAGAAAGAAAAGAAGAGAGAAGAAGAGAAGAGAAGAAAGAGAGAAGAAGAACAAACGAAACAAAATAGAATCTCACATCACAGCGGAAAACATATAATATCACATCAATGATCTTTAGAAAACAGAAACTATATATACATACGTCAATCAGAGTCCAACAATCAATCACTACTTATCAACCTGGACAGTTATAATAACCTGTCCTCATAATTGCCGATAATATACAACAACTAAGCATAGAGGATAATCAAAACTGATATGTGTATACGAAAATGAAGATCTCCAGCTCTCCTGCCAAAACTCCAAAAGCACCAAATCTGAACCTATAAATATACTCGATCTGACCCGAGCATTGAAAGGGAAGAACATCCGGATCAGTCTGGTAAACCAGCGTGGGAAACACACTCAACTGAGTTTATTAAATTACCAAACTTCTATTTTTCAAAAAAAAAAAGTATCTCGTAAGCCACACATAACATGGACATGTTCTTACCATACAATAAATAAAAAAATTCATATCAAGTCATCTTATATATTATAATAGTGTCTATTGCACAAATAATATTAATCATAGCCGAAATTGTTACATTGATTAAATTCCAACATATAGCATAAAATGGGTAATACAATCAAAATAGCAAGCACGTAGTGGAGTTTGGATTTCCATACTAATGACCAGGTGAATGGACTATCTTTCGATGGGTACACCTCTAAATGGATGTCCCGAGAAACCATCACAAAGTTTCCCTACCAACACAAGACCGGCCTACCTTTATAAGTAGATAGTACTGAATATGTCATCCCCCGGTCACTACCGACCTTTTTCGAGGGCCCCCATAGCATACAAACCACAATAATTTACATCCCAAACATCAAAGCGGGAAGAAATATATCTAGAAGAGGATGATCATATCCTATTTGGAAGCGACCCACTTAGCCTTGCCGCATCTAACCTGTTTTGGTCATTTTCGGTTGATGAGGCCTGAGGTAATGATTACATTTCACATATCACATCACTTTGAATGCCACACAGCCATTTCCGTTGACTACTAATTGCCTTTCACAAAAATACAACACTTGAGCTCGTATGAATCAAGGAGGGTGTTAAGCTAAGAGAAGTTTCCTTCTCCGCCACCACTGATGTACGTTTGTAAAAACCAATGTATGTAATCTTAGAAATGCAATGTCAGACAAACATCCATACAAATTATCCAGGAACAGGGCAAACTGAAGGTACTTTCCTACCACATCCTGTCGAGAAATCCCTAGGATTAGTAGCGAATAGTCCTTGCATTGGATATTTCACAATGAAGAGACCACTGCTATTATATGTATATTGGGATTTTAACCCCAAACGATCAACAAGCATTCCTCCACTATGAAAATTCTGAATATGAATGTCATCACAACCAACATGCACAATCATCGCATAAATGTTGGTCCGAAGTGGTTTTTGGATAAACCGATCCCCGTCTCTTCGCACCAACAACGAAAAGCATTTCTCAACCTCACATAGAAACTAAGTCTCATAGACTTATCACGTCTCCAACTTTCAACTTGCTATCCTTCGGCCAAGGAGGAAGTTTGATAGATTGGAGTAATACTCCTTACTACACGAATCAACATCCTCAACACAAACAATAATCAAGCCTACAAAGAAGGCTACCTACTAAGTGTATGACTAAATAGTTCCCACATCTAGTCGAGGAACTAAAATGGTCAAATTTGATAGTCGATTATTTAACTATTAAACCAAACAACAAATATCTAGCACCATACGCAATCATTAGGCCCTTTTAATTAATCCTTTATTAATTAAATCACTTGCCAAATATTCACTTCAAATTATCTTTTAAAAGATGTATTCTCAAAACATTTCAACATTTCAATATTTTTCTATTTACTTATTTAATAATAAGTAATTCACAAATCAATTTATTTTCAACACTTAGAAAATATCACATACACTTAAATCACGATTAAGTACATATTTCATTCTTTAAGGAAAACATTTTCTTAAACATATATATTTGGGTCAAAACAATGTTGCGTAAAACATCCTTACGACAACCCAAAATTACTAGTATAGGTATTCGAAAATTAGATAAATATATAAATCCCATATACTACACAAAACATTTCCTTTCGAAAATCATTTACTATAACATCTGTGTTATAGTCCATCATTTCCTTACTTCTCGAAATCGTCTATTACAACAATGAATGTTGAAATCTATGTATTCGATACTTAACGCATTTCAAAACATCTTTAAACCAATTAACTTCATTTAAAAATCACTTTCGAAAACATTTATTTTTATTTAAAGATTATTCACTGTCCAAAATCGTGAATATAATTCTCTTATCCAAATTCAATGTTTCTACACATTTAATTAAAGGATTATCCACTGTCCAAAGTCGTGGGTATAATTTTCTAACCAAATTCTTTACTATTGCACATTAAAATTAAAAGAATAATTCACTGTCCAAAATCGTGAATATAATCCCTTTAATAAACTTTCATAATTACTTATCAAATTCAATCGATTTCGGATTTATAAAACAATGTTTATAAATTCTATTTCTATTTTATATAAACTTCAATTTATAAATTCCCTTTATTGACCAATTCCATTTATCTCTCGTTTACATGCCAAAATCCAATTCTAAGTCAATTTACTTATAAATCTCTTTATTTCCGAAATAACTTTTTTATAACTTCATCGGTTATAAATCTTATTGACTTATAAAATCCATTTATAACTCCATTTTAACATTTTCAAAACTCCTTTATAATTCCATTATTTTTATTTATAAATTATCAATTTTATAAATCTTATATACATATAAACCATTTATAATAATTCAAAAATCTCAATTTAAACTATTTTACAAAATAGTTAACTCCATTTTTCAAAAACCACACTTTGACTATATTTCACAAAAATCATAACTTCTATAACATAAAAATTAGAACTATTTATTTATTTAAAATAAATTCATTTCCTTAATCATACAAAATTCAATAAAACCTCTATTTTCAAAATCACTTAAAAATCCTTTTTAATTCGAAATCGTCACTTTAACATTTTTAAATTACCAAAAATAGGCCCATACTGCAAGCACTAAATACATCAATCACAGCATCCAAATCATCATATATCACATGATAACAGCATATATCACAATATCTGTAAATAAAACCAATACTGGTGAGGAATCCAGTTGGATCCCTCCACCTATCACTTGCAACAAATATACATATTAAATTACTGTACAATGTCCGCTTCGAGGCAGACGCGCGTACAAAAGGTTATCCGCTCATACAAGGTAACGTATAGGGTCTCATCTGTTCCAATAGGCAGGAATATATCCAAATATCAATCAATATAGATAATATATCATATATCATCCAAACAATCATCAAACTGTATAAAATAAATTTATTCTCACTAATATAAAAATATCAGTGAGACATGAAGAGTGAGTTGTACTCACTTTAGTTCCAATAGCAGTTGCAGCGTTTTGTTCCGAATAAAATTAAATAGGCGTTTAATTTTACTTAAAATTTACACTATCTTCAATCAACTCCAAACCAACTCTATAATATAGTGCTCATCAATACGGACCCAGCGCAACTTGTTCATCAAAAACGGACCTCGTATGTTATGATGTTTTTAAAGTTTATACAAATTAAATATATAATTAATTTCAATTTCCTTTTTTATTTAAACCTTTTGATCACGATCGTTCATCTTTGCATCATCAGATCTAGGCGAATGCATTTATTTTCTTCTTCCTTGCATGAAAACTTCCCAGGCCGAAACAACCCATAGCACGCACAATATTTTGAACGACGCGACCACCTACGATCGTCGAGACGACGATCAAGGACCGTGGAACGACGCGCCTATGTGAGCTCTACTACCACCGACGATCTCCTGCAACTCGATCGCTCATGGTTCTCGAAAAACGCACATGAACGTCGGCCGTTCAAAGCCATTTGGTCGACGATCCACCACCTCAAAATCGATCACAACCGTTTATTTAGAAGAACTCAATTCGCTCTACGTTTAGTTGAAGATTTTTAGTATAGATTGATGGATTGGAAGATAATAGAGGAGAAAGAAGATGCATTTCTGGCCATTAAAGCGAAAACGGTGGCTAGCCCTAACTTGGCTAGGACTTGGGAAAATAAGAAATTATAACGTCCCTTTATAGAAAATTTTGCGACATTATTAACCCGAAATTTTTTCGAACTCCAAACGTAGCGTGTCGCCTGACGTTTATAAAGTTTTAACCCTATTCCGAACATAACAGAATATATATCGGAAGCTAATTCGATCGTATTAGGAAGATAGGTTTTCAAATCGACTTATTTAAAATTTACTTAAACAAATTTCTACGCTTTTAGCTTCCCATGACTAAACCGTAAGTCCAATTAACACACAATTTGAAATCCTATAATAATATAATATAGGGATCCAATGAAACTGGTTTTTTCGAAATCCGAGACTGTTTCAGAAAATGACTATTTTTACACGTTAATTAAATATTAAAATATTCAATTTCTATAAATTAACTTTTAATTGAGTTTTAAAAGTTCTCCAACATCATTTAATTCAAATAGAATTTAATTCAGTTTTATAAATCATTTTCATTCACATTAAATTCAAATTTAATCATTTCAGCAATTTCAAATATTAAATCAAAAATTTAATTATCCAATTAAATCATTATATTCGAAATAAAAGTTACTCAGCCTATAAAATTAACTTGTGAATATTTAAATGAATTAAATATACGAATTTCAAATGACTAAGATTCTGGGTCGTTACATTCTCCCCCACTTAAAAGAATTTCGTCCTCGAAATTACTGAGTAAGAAAAAGCTACAAAATCCATTAATTTTCAAAAACAATTCATTCAAACTAGATATCAAATTCATTTAAACTTCTTATAAAAACTTTTCTAAGTTTCAATCATACTTAGTTATCTCTTCAAAATCAACAAATATAATTTCGAATTGTAACTTAAAAATCAAAATTTTGGTTATCAAAAATTTTCCAAAATTCCCAAAAAAATTCGCCATAGCCCCATTTGCGCGGTTCGATCATAGTAGGATCACAACATATATAACTCACGAATATACATCTCATCTTCCAGGATGAGGCGTCTCGGAGGGAAAAAATATAAAAGTACGATATGTAATCCGAGATATATACCTTATATAATATTTGCAAGCATATACGGCTAATATAGCACGAAAGCGAGCTTCAAATGCAAAGCATACGCCATCCGAAACTACTAAACACTCGACAAAAAAATGAGAAACATGTATATACGAAAACTAATATCAATATACAACATATAACAGTACAACAACTATATATGCCAATATAGCAAATGCAACCAAAAGCAACAAATCCAACTATTAAACAATATCATCCAACTAACATCCAACAATTATCCAGTCAATCCATAACCAAATCAATATTCATTCATTTCTTATTAATATTCATTGAATTGGTTTTCAATTTAATCACATTCGATTCATTAACATTAGATTTTGCTAATATTCATTTATTCATTTTCCATTAGTTTACATTCACTAATTTATATTCAAGTTGGTTCTCTTCCAAATTAAATCAAATTCTATTTAGATTAACTTACTATTAATTTGAATTTAATTATTTAGATTTCAATTTCATTAACACTTAATGAATTTTTATACAATCAACTAACATCCATCTAACAACCAATGCATAACCAACATTACCGAATTAATTTACTTTACTTTACTTTACATTCAAACATTCATCAATTCAATTGCTAATTCATTTTATCACTAAAGTTGAATTTCATTATATAACTCAAATTCATATTCATTTAATTACTTCATTTTCCGATTTTATAAATTACATAATTTATTTTTTATTTAAACTTCCAAATTCATATTATATAATCACTTTACTATCTTAAGTTTAATTTCCATTTCAATAACATATCTAATCTGGTTCAAACTCAATTCACTTTATTTAACTTTCCTTTAGTTAAATTTCAAATCATATATTTTATTATGCTAACTCAAATTTATTTCAACTTTACTAAAGTTAAATTTATTATTTCATATTGTAAGTCGAGAACTCATTATACTTATATTCATCAATTTCAACTTGGATTTTAAATTCAAATTTGTCTATCACAACAACACTTCAATTTTCCATTTACTATTGGTAGCAAATCCATCACACAAAAACTCGAAAATGATACTGATGATGCTGCAATCATCACCCTTATTATTTCCCAGCAATAATAGTGAATTCATTGCTTCGTATTCTTTTTAAAAATCCTTTTTATTATTTATAAATCGCATTTATAAATTTCTTACTTACATAATTTCACTATTTCACTTTACTTATATAAGATCCATTCCAAATTTATTTATCTTATTTGGATTTAAAACAATATAATCTCTTTAAACTTTGAAAACTTACTTTCAAAATAAACGGATTCATATTTTCAAATCTTATTTCAAATCCATTTTTATTTATAATTCATATTTATAAATATACTTATGTAGTTTTATTTCTTATATATAAGATTATTTCACAATTGTAAATCATATTAATAATAATTCCATACTTTATAATTCATTTGCTTATACAATTTATTGTTTTACAATTATTGTTCCATTTAGATTATTCAAATAGCTTTTAATAACTTATATATTTTTATATTTTCAAACAACCAAAAATAAATTTATATACACTTTAATAATTCCTAAAAAATTATTCCTTTATATATAAAATATAATCAAGGTAAAATTATTTCATTAATCCAATTTACAAATAATACTATGTCGACTTGCCTCGTTTAAATGTTTAGAAATCCATATAGATAATATGGCGTCCCACATACCGACTAGAATTCACAAACAACTCAACAGATAAGTAAACGCAATATAAAACATTTTTATATCACTAAATAATACACGCTCATATATATAATACACTCAAACTCAATCTAGGGTGCTACTGTCTCTATCTATACTGAGTACACATCAAAGCTTAGGAATATACAAAATCTAAGCTCTGATACCACGTGTGACAATCCGCAAATTCATACCCTTTGAATCGATAATAATCCACACATGTCCGACCCAAAAAGCACAGACTGACAGAAAGTCATGAGAAAGAAAAGAAGAGAGAAGAAGAGAAGATAAGAAAGAGGGAAGATAGAATAAAACAGAACAATACAAAATCTCACATCGCGGTGAAAAACATATAATATCATATCAATGATCTTTACAAAAAATAAACTGTACATACATACATCAATTAGAGTCCAACAATCAATCACTAGTTATCAGCCTAGACAGTTATAATAACCTGTCCTCACAATTGCCGATAATATACAACAACTAAGTAAAGCGGATAATCAAAACTGATACATGTATATGAAAATGAAGATCTTCAGCTCTCCTGTTGAAGCTCCAAAAGCACCAAATCTGAACCTGTAAATATAATAGATCTGACCCGAGCATTGGAAGGGAAGAACGTCCGGATCAGTCTGGTGAACCATCATGAGAAACACACTCAACTGAATTTATTAAATTACCAAACTTCTTTTTTTGAAAAAAATATATCTCGTAAGACACGCCCACACATAAACACAGACATGTTTTTACGTTACAATAACTAAAACATTTCATATAAAATCATCGTATATTATAATAGTGTTTATTGCACAAATAATATTAATCATAGCCGAAATTATTACTTTGATTAAATTCTAGCATATAGCCCAAAATGTGTAATACAATCAAAATAGCAAGCATGTAGTGAAGTCTGGATTTCCATACAAATGATCAGGTGAAGGGACTATCTTCCGATGCGTACACCTCTAGATGGATGTCCCGTGAAACTATCACAAGGCTTCTCTACCAACACAAGACCGACCTACCTATATAACTAAATAGTACTGAATATGTCATCCCTCGGTCGTTACCGACCTTTTTCGAGGGCCCTCATAGCATATCTACATTCCGAATGTCATAGCGGGAAGAAATATATCTAGAAGAGGATGATCATATCCTACTTGGGAGCGACCCACTTAGTCTTGTCGCATCTAACCGTTTTGGTCATTTCCAGCTGATGAGGCTTGAGGTAACGATTACCTTTCACATATCACATCACTTTGAATGTCACACAGCCATTTCCGTTGACTACTAATTGCCTTTCACAAAAATATAACCCTTAAGCTCGTATGTATCAATGAGGGTGTTAAGCTAGGAGAAGTTGCCTTCTCCGCCACCACTGATGTACGTTTGTAAAAACCAATGCATGTAATCTTAGAAATGCAATGTCAGACAAACATCCATACAAGTTGTTCAGGAACAGGAAAAATCAAAGGTACTTTCCAGCCACATCCTATCGAGAAATCCCTAGGATTAGTAGCGAATAGTCCTTGTATTGGATATTTCATAATGAAGAGACCACTGCTATTATATGTATATTGGGATTTTAACCCCAAACGATTAACAAACAGTCCTCCACTATGAAAATCCTGAATATGAATATCACCACAACCAACCTGCACAATCGTCGCATAAGTGTTGGTCCGAAGTGGTTTTCGGATAAACCAATCCCGATCTCTTCACACCAACAACACAAAAGCGTACTCAACCTCACACAGAAACTAAGTCTCATAGACTTATCACGTCTCCAACTTTTAATTTGCTATCCTTCGACCAAGAGGAAGCTGATAGATTGGAGTAATACTCCGTACTACACAAATCAACATCCTCAATACAAACGATAATCAAGCCTACACAGAAGGCTACGTACTAAGCGTACGACGAAATAGTTCCAACATCAAGTCGAGGAACTAAAATGACCAAATTTGGTAATCGATTATTTAGCAATCACAACAAATATCAGAACGATATGCAATCACTAGGCCCTTTTAATTAATCCTTTATTAATTAAATCACTTGCCAAATATTCAATTCAAATTATATTTTAAAAAGATATATTCTCAAAACATTTCAACATTTTGATATTGGAAAACATTTCCATATGCTTATTTAATAATAAGTAATTCACAAATCAATTTATTTTCAACACGTAGTAAATATCACACACTTAAATCACGATTAAGTATATATTTCATTCTTTAAGGAAAACATTCTCTTAACATATTTATTTGGGTCAAAACAAATGTTGCGTAAAACATCGTTATGACAACTCAAAATCACTAGTATAGGAATTCGAAAATTAGATAGATATATAAATCCCATATACTATACAAACTATAACATCAATGTTATAGTCCATCATTTTTTTACTTCTCGAAATGTCTATTTCAACAATGAATGTTGAAATCTATGCATTTGATACTTAACACATTTTAAAACATCTTTAAACCAATTAACTTCAGTTAAAAATCACTTTTCAAAACATTCATTTTTATTTAAAGATTATTCACTATCCAAAATCATGAGTATAATTCTCTTGTCTGAATTGAATATTTCTACACATTTAACTAAAGGATATCCACTGTCCAAAGTCGTGGTTATAATTCTCTAACCAAATTCATTACTATTGCACATTAAATTTAAAAGGATAATTCACTGTCCGAAATCGTGAATATAGTCCCTTTAATATACTTTCATAATTACTTATCAAATTCAATCGATTTTGGATTTATAAAACATTGTTTATAAATTCCATTTCAATTTTATAAAAACTTCAATTTATAAATTCCCTTTATTAACCAATTCCATTTATCTCTCGTTCACATGCCAAAATCCAATTATAAGTTAATTTACTTATAAATCTCTTTATTTCCAAAATTCGTTCTTTTTTATAACTTCATTAGTTATAAATCTTATTGACTTATAAAATCCATTTATAACTCCATTTTAACATTTTCAAAACTCCTTTATAATTCCATTATTTTTATTTATAAAATATCAATTTTATAATCTTATATACATAGAAACCATTTATAATAATTCAAAAATCTCAATTAAAACTATTTTACAAAATAATTAACTCCATATTTTAAAACCACATTTTGATTATATTTCACAAAAATCATAATTTTTATAACATAAAAATTATAACTATTTATTTATTTAAAATAAATTTATTTCCTTAACCATTCAAAATTCAATGGAACCTATGTTTTCAAAATCACTCAAAAATCCTTTTTAATTCGAAATCGTCACTTTAACTTTTTTAAATTACCAAAAATAGGCCCAATGCTGCAACAGCACTAAATACATCAATCACATCATCCAAATCATCATATATCACATGGTAACAGCATATATCATAATATCTGTAAGTAAAACCAATACTGGTGAGAAATCCAGTTGGATCCCTCCAACCTGTCGCCTGCAAAATATACATATTAGAATATATGTACAATGTCGGCTTCGAGGCAGACGCGCGTAAAAGGGTCATCCGTTCATACACGGGAACGTGTAGGGTCTCTTCTGCTCCAATAGGCAGGAATATATCCAAATACCAATCAATATAGATAATATATCATATATCATCCAAACAATCATCAAACAACATAAAATAAATTTATTCTCACTTATATAAAAATATTAGTGAGACAGAAAGAGTGAGTTGTACTCACTTTGGTTCCAATAGTAATTGCAGTATTTTGTTTCAAATAAAATTAAACAGGCATTTAATTTTACCCAAAATTTACACTAGCTCCAATCAACTCCAAACCAGCTCTAAAATGTAATGCTCGTCAATAAGGACACAGTGTAACTTGTTTCATCAAAAACGGACATCGTATTAAGAAGTTATGATGTTTTTAAAGGTTATACAAATTAAATATATAATTAATTTCATTTCCCTTTTTTTATTTTTAAACCTTTTGATCACGGCCGTTCATCTTTGCATCATCAGATCCGGACTGATGCGTTTATTTTCTTCTTCCTTGCATGAGAACTTCCTAGGCCGAAACAACCCATAGCACGTATAATATTTTGAACGACGCAACCACCTAATCATCGAGACGACGATCAATGACCACCGAACGACGCGCCTACGATAGCTCTACCACCATTGATGATCTCGTGCAACTCGGTCGCTCATGATTCTTGAAAAACACACATGAACGTCGGCCGTTCAAAGCCATTTCGCCGATGATCCACCACCCCAAAATTGATCACAACCGTTGATCTAGAAGATCTCGATGCCCTCTACGTTTTTGTAGTTGACGATTTTTCGTGTAGATTGATAGATTGGAAGATAATAGAGGAGAAAGAAGATGCATTTATGGCCATTAAAGTGAAAACGGTGGCTAGCCCTAACTTGGCTAGGGTTTGGGAAAATAAGAAATTATAACGTCCTTTTATAGAAAATTTGGCGACACTATACACCCGAAAAAATTTCGAACTCCAAACGAAGCATGCTGCCTAGCGTTTATAATGTTTTACCCCTATTTCAAATATAATGGAATATATATCAAGAGCCAATAGGATCATATTTGAAAGATAGGTTTTCAAATCAACTTATTTAAATTTAAAATTTACTTAAAAAAATTTCTACACGTTTTAGCTTCCCACGACTAAACCGTAAGTCCAATTGACACAAAATTTAAAATCCGAAAATAATATAATACTATGGATACAATGAAACTAGTTTCGTCAAAATCCGATACTATTTCGAAAATGACTATTTTTACCCGTTAATTAAACATTAGAATATTCAATTTCTACAAATTAACTTTTAGTTGAATTTTAAAAGTTCTCCAACATCATTCTAATTCAAATAGAATTTAATTCAACTTTATAAATCATTTTCATTCACATTAAATTCAAATTTCAATTATTTCAGCAATTTCAAATATTAAATAAACAATTTAATTATCCAATTAAATCACTATATTCGAAATAAAAGTTATTCAGCTTATAAAATTAACTTGTGAATATTTAAAATAAATTAAATATACGAATTTCAAATGTCTAAAATTCTGGATCGTTAAAAGATTTCTGCAGCTTTTGGTGTCAATATGCGTAAACATTCTTGTGAAAATTTAATGTAGTGCTGTTGGAACCGGGCCTGCATGCAATGGGATAAATGGGTGAGTTTCAATATATTTTTTATTATTGGACCTTTAGTGGGCCTATGAAGTCTAAATTATTTAGATCTTACCTAAGTTTATTTTAATTAAAATCAGTATTTTATTTAATTTAAAGATAAAGTTTTATTTATTTTAAATTTATATTATATAATATAATACGTATATCATGTACACATTTGTGTGTACGTGTACGTGCAGTATAAAAGGTGTACATAGTTTGACATGCACGTATATATATTGAAATTTTCACCACAAAGTACATGTTAGCCTCTCTTTATATATGTGTTGTGTCAATATATATGTATGTATATGGTTTATAAAGAATTTATAAATTTCAAATTTTATTATTAGATTAAAAATTTAAAATATAGATCTATATCTAAATCGACAAGATGAAATATCTAGCATTTTCAAATTCAATTTAATATACTAATTTTGCATAAATACATACGTATATATAATTTGAATTTGAACTATATATATATGTATTATATATATATATATATATTAAATAAAATATAGAAATACTATATACGTTTAATGTACACTTATAAATATAATTTTGTGTAAATTAATAATACATAGATACACACACACACACATATATATGTATATGTATATGTATATATATGTGTGTGTGTGTGTGTGTGTATACACGTATGTATATGTATGTGCATATTTTTCAACGATACAAAAATCCTTTTTTCTTTACCTTTTTTACGAAAAATGATTGTTTATTTGATTTCTGTACATAAATGGATGAAATAAATTAAGTTTTTTGTTTCAAAATCATTATATGTATGTATTATGTTAAGTATTTATATAAATATATTTTGTATAATTTATAAGGTGTGTATATATAGATATAACATTTAATTTAAATAAAATACGGTATTGTATTCAAATATAAAATTATCTGTATGGTAAAAAATTCAAAATTATAAATGTATATACATTAATATGAAACATATTTTAGTTAACAGTGTTTATTTTAAATCATTTTACTTTCAGTCATTTAATATTATTATTTTTGAGAAACAATTTTTTTAATGGTCATAAGCAATATGTAAGATTATACATATGTAAAATAATGTTTTTGTTATGTACACATATATACAACACATCTAATGAAGACAACACATGATTATGCATATTCGTGATATATTCAACTGCTATCTGAACACATATATCATATAACGAACATTATATACATTAATATATCACTGCAAAAAGATAATTCAACCTTTAACCTAATGCCTAGATAGTAACCCTGAAATGTAGAATCAAAACTCCTTAAAACAATTTCAAAATCAAGAAAATGCTACTAGATTGAATTTAGCTACTACCAGTGTTTGAATTTTATTTGATTTAATGTTTTAAGATTGAATTTTATAGCAAATGGAGCGGTCACCATGGCTATAGCAAATGGAGCAAAAGAGTAAAAAATAAAATGAAGGGTTAGAGATGAATATATAGATCTAGGGAGAAAACGGAGGACCTAGATCCACCTTTCTGTCTTAACAATTCATCTCTTTAAATTTAAAATTCAAGCCCTCCTTATCCGTCATATGGCCGACCTTTATTTTTCATAATAGCTGCACTCAATAGGTCCCATCATGGATATTGAAATCACTTCAATCCCGATCAATAAATAACACATTTAAATCCATTTAAACACATATCCATATTGCATGTCGATTAGTGTATTTATAGCTATTACAATACACTTTTAATATTGATCAACAAATATCAGACACAATTTTGCAATTAATATTTCATAAATATTAATTAATCTATAACAATTATAATTTGATTAGAGTGGATGGTAATAGGAGTATTCAATGTTTAGGTTGTGTGACTCCGACCAAAGATTAATATCAAATAATTCGAATATTAGTGTTTACATATCTCTTAGCATGTGGTGTGTAACGACCTAGAATTTGACCACTCTTAAAAATGACATTTAAGATGATTTTAAATATAAAATATATAAGATTATATAATTAAATAATATTAGATAGGATTTGGAAAGAGAAGTATACACAAAAATAGTAACATTTGCCTATATCGACAAAAGTGACTAAATGTTGAATTCATAAAAGTAAGTTTCAATAGTTAAATAAATTATTTTAATTAATTTATGAATGTTTATACTTTTACATAGCAATATACAAATTTATTTTCATATTTGGTTTACATAAATAAATAGTTTAACTAAAACATCAAAATACGACTGTAAACATTTTGTCAAAAATCAACGTTTTGTCGATTACAGGTTGTCACAACGTTGTTGCACCTTCATTAGCGTATTTTTAATTAATATATATATATATTACACATTTTAAATAATAAAACAAAATTACTTTTACCAAACATGATAAAAAAATTCTAGAATATAATTAAGAAAAGTAAGTAAGTAACAAAAGTAAAAAGTAAACATCACATCAAAATCAAACCAAATCTTCTCTTTAGCTACTTTTCCATCCAAATACATTTGCTTAGCCGTGAAGTGACTATGAAATAAAGTAAGAAGTGATAAGTATGGTAAGTGTTTAAAAAGTAAGTTTACTTTAAGTTTAAGTAAGGTTATTATGGTAATTTGGTAAAGGGATATTTTGGTAACTTGTCACTTTTTTCCTATAAATAGCCATGCATGCCTCGTCCATTCTTACACAAACCATTCTCTTCTTACTTAGAGCTTTAATGGCTTCTTCTCTTCCATTTCCTTCCTAACTTTTTCATAACCATATCAAACAAAGTCGAAACTCCACCAAACTTTTTCGAAGACCATAGAATATCGCCAAGACATGGTATATAATCTAAAATTTTGAAGAAAGATTGACGATGGTGGAAAACCTATTGTGGCCGAGCCTTATGGATGTTTGGAGGTGGTGGCCAAGCATTATGAAGCATGGTGGAAGAGTTTAGGTGATGGTTTGGTGAAATTAAAGAAGATTTAGTGTGGTGTTGTTGCATATGAATGTTGGTAGGAAGAATTGGTTAAGCTAAAGGCGAGTACTCAAAATCTTAGTTTGTTTAAATAAAATTTAAGTTGATAATATACATGTTAAACTAGAAATTAATATGTTGAATATTGGTTGATATTGGTTAATAATTTGGTTGCAAATTGGTTGATTATGTGATTGTTTATATGGTTGATAACTTAGTTTGATAATGATAAAAGAAATAATTAGTAATTAACCATAGATAATTAAATGAGAATTAAATCCATATAAATATGTGTATGGAAATTATTTAGCGTCTTAATGATTTTAAATAATCTAAAAAGGTTAAGAATGATATTATAATAATATAATGTTATCAAATGAAATGAAATGAAATGAAATATGAGTTTGAAATATAAAAATATTGTTTAAAATAAGTTCACAATGAATTATAAATGTTTTGTAAACATTTAAAAGTGTTTCCAAGAAGTTTGAAAAGAAATTGAAAAACAAGTCAAAACTAGTTCCATCGTGTAACGGTAGTGTTTGCGTCAAAATTGACCACAAACACCCAATATCGTGAAAGCACTCATTTATGAACACAAATCAGCAATAATCAATATAGAACTCAGATGTAAACAACAACAACTACAATAATTCACGAAACAATCACAAACAAAGGATTTAAAGTGGTTCGGCGATCTTGCCTACGTCCACTCTGAAGCTTTATGTCTTTATTGATATTCTTTTGATGATTACAGTTGGTTACAGCAAGTTACAATGGATTATAGCTTTGAAACTTGAATGCAACAACGATGATAAGGTGTAGAATTGAATCCGGTAGAGTCTTGGCGCTTCAGAATTCAGCTCCCCCTTTCTAAATGACCTGGGGCTCTATTTATAGCTGTAGGAGGCTGATATTTCGTCTAAATTTAAGGAGACCACTTCTGGCACGTGAGGGGCCCATGAGCCCAACCTCAGGAAATTTGGGCCCACTCTGGGATCGATTCGAAGTACGTTCGAATCGATCAAGAATTCATCCAATCGAGGCGAAACTTGGCGTGGACATTCTTCAACATGCATGCAAGCTTCTGTGAAAATTTCATTGCATTTGGACTTATGAATCTCGAGATATCATCGATTCGAAGTGGGGTTCTTTTGGCAGGTTGTTTGCTTTGACTCGATCCTGTTCGAATCGATAGGGTCGACTCGATGGCTTTATGGTGCGCGTTCTACGTGTCGATCCGCCTATTACTCCGGTTTGACTGGGTCGACCCCATCATTTTCGCTACTTTGACTTGGTGGATTCGAGGGAAATTCGAGGTAAGGTGCATTTGTATCGATCATGGCCTATAACAGTTGATCGATACGAAGCCGTCTCAACCGCATGGATCCAAGGCCAGGCACAGGATGGGTTCGAAGTATAGTTGCTTCACGGACTCGAGGTACTTTGCCCTGATGGATTCGAAGGAAGGCCATGGGATGGGTACGAAGCTTGGCCACCTGATGGATTTGAAGGTAGGCCATTGGGATGGATACGAAGGTGTCGATGCGAAGTCCATGGATTCGAAGTAGGAGGAACTCGATGGATTCGAAGGACTTCCAAGCTTGATGGATTCGAAGTAGATGGAGTCGAACCGATGGATGCGAACATGACTTCTAGCCATCGATTCGAACTATGGGGTATCCTATGGATTCGAACCGAACAAGGGCTATCTTTCTCAAACTGAATTCATCATATCTTGAGCATACGAACTCGGATTGACTTGAAACTTGAAACGTTGGCTCTCATGGATTTGCTAGCCATGTCCTATCAATTGTAGCCTGATCCGGGCTCGGACAAAATTCATCGATATCCATAGCGAAGTGAAGTACAACCAATCTCTGAGACGAACTGTCTTTTGTTCTTGACCGATCTTTTGGTATCACGGCTTTGCCAAAAAGCGGGATAACATTTGCCCCCCAAAATATGCCTTGCGGTAGGAAGGCGTGTTTTGTAATGCCACGAGCTGGACGTTTATATCCTGTTGATGTCCTGCAAAGGAATTTATAGTTTTATGCGACCTCTAATAACGACCATTCCGGATCGATATACTTGAGATGAAGTGCGACCGTTCATGGTCATGCGCCTAACTTCAAATGATGATCGTTCGGGATCAAGCCATTTGAGGTGAAGTGCGACCGTGCGCGGTCAAGTGGCGGACCTCAAACGACGACCGTTCGCGATCGAGCCATTTGAGGTGAGGTGGGTTGTGCCGTTCGGGGCGAGTTGTGACCGTTCACGGTCCGGTGTCGTTCGAGGCAAGTTGTGATCGTTCGCGATCGTGTGTCGTTCGAGGCGATTTTGTGACCGTTCGAGGTCGGGTGCCGTTCGTGGCGAATTGTGACTGTTCGAGGTCGGGTGCCGTTCGTGGCGAATTGTGACCGTTCGTGGTCGAGTGCCGTTCGAGGCGAGAAAGTGTGCCCGAGAGGGCTTGGTATTGTTGATACCAGGTTCACGTTCGAGTGGATCCCTGGATCATTTGTCAGGGCAGTTTATCGCTATCTCAGAGCATGCCTAAGGACCGTTCGCGACCCCGTACATGTGTAAGTAGCTTAGCCATTTCTGAATTATCAGAATCAAATATCTATTCAACAGATGAGTTTTAAAATAGAAATGTCTCCAAATGTCCAAATCAAAACGAAACAAAAGCAAAGCAAGGATGTCAAAGTGTAAGTTCCCACTACTAAACGGTCAATGATCATTCAGAGCATGCCTGGAGAACGTTCACGATCTCGTACATGTGTAAATGATTTAATTGTGTTAGTGGAAGATTACGACTTGTTCATCGTTATTTTAATTAATTGATAACCAAACGATGTCCTGGTTCAGAGTCGCCCCTAGCTGATGTAGACGGTGGCCGCTCTGGCTCTACCACTGGGGCTCGTCTCCTCACATACTGAAGTTGCATACCGTTCTTGATGTGTCCTTCTACCTCATCATTTAGATGTCTACAGTCGTTAGTGTTATGACCGTTCAGCTCGTGGAATAAGCAATATCTGTCTGATTTTCTCTCGTCAGCAGTGGGGTCCCTTCGTATTGGCCTACGGTATGGAACTTGCCCTTGCGTATCTCTGTATATTCGCTCCAAACTCTCATTCAGCTCTGAATAGGTGGTGAATCGTGGCTCCCTCCATTGCCGCTTTGACCTGTCCCCGTCATTCTCAGTATTTATTTTACCTTTATCCTTGTCTGAGTCCTTTTCAAGAGGCTTTCTGTCTTTAAGCGCATAAACTTCTATCTCCTCTCCTTCTTCTCTTTCTATACTCGCATCCTCTAATCGCAAAAACTTTTCTGCCTCATGATAGAATTCTCCTAGATCCACGGGTGGATCCTTAGTTAATGAATTTTTGAACTCTGTTCCGTCAGCTATCCCGGACACAGCCGCCATCATAACCATGGATGGATCTGGTCGATCCACCGAAGCTGCTGCCGCATTGAATCGCGTTAGGTAACTCCTCAAAGTCTCTCTGGCTTTCTGCTTTAAAGTTGCCAAAGTCATTATATTCTTGGGTCTTGTAATGTGAACCCTGGATTGCCTCATAAATCTCTCAATTAAATCATTCCATGTTCCGATGGATCCACTCTCTAATTGTCTAAACCATAATGCTGCAATATCCCCCAAGTACAATGGAAAGCACCGGGCCATAACCTCCTCTGATGCCCCCAGCACTTCCATATGCCTCATATACTTCGTTAGATGAACCGTGGGGTCCGTTTTCCCGCCATACATGTCCAACGATGGTAACTTGAAATCCGGTGGGTTCCTAGCTTGTCTGATTGCTGGAGTAAAAGGACTCCTATTAACATCCTTCAAATCTTTGTTTACCAAACCGCCTCTCATAGCTCTTCTAACCATCTCCGCCAACCTGTCATTGTCTCCGAGATGCAATCTTCGTTCATTACTTTCGACCTGCCCCCCGAGTCCACGAGGGAATTCTCGAATCTGCCCCCTTGACTGAGCGTTCACTCCTCTGCTACTCCCGGGCTGTGCAGATGCTCCTCTCTCTCTCCGAAATCGGATCAACGTTCTCCATAGGTGTGCCCCCTAGTTCAGGTGCCACGCTGGATGGTCCTGCTCCGTTCTGGACTCCATCCGCTACTCTATTTTATGCCCCAAGCTGTCCTAAACTCTGGATTAACTCCTCTTGTTTCTTCATCATTGTCTCCATCTCGTCCCTAGTGATGGAGATCGACGGTTGATTCGCTCCTGAAGAAGCCTCTTGACTTCCTTGGTGTTCACTTCTCTCTGGCCTTTGTTTCTTACTTGTTTGTCTCATCATGGTTCTTAGATCTAAATTCTTAAGTCTTCAAATTCAAATTATCCTGAATCGGCTCTTCTCAGTGAAAGCACCAAAATGTTTGCGTCAAAATTGACCACAAACACCCAATATCGTGAAAGCACCCGTTTATGAACACAAATCTGCAACAATCAATATAGAACTCAGATCTAAACAACAACAACTACAATAATTCACGAAACAATCACAAACAAAGGATTTATAGTGGTTCGGCGATCTTGCCTACATCCACTCTGAAGCTTTATGTCTTTATTGATATTCTTTTGTTGATTACAGTTGGTTACAGCAAGTTACAATGGATTATAGCTCTGAAACTTGAATGCAACAAAGATGATAAGGTGTAGAATTGAATCCGGTAGAGTCTTGGCGCTTCAGCTCCCCCTTTCTGAATGACCTGGGGCTCTATTTATAGCTGTAGGAGGCTGATATTTCGCCTAAATTTAGGAGACCACTTCTGGCACGTGAGGGGGCCCACGAGCCCAACCTCAGGAAATTTGGGCCCACTCTGGGATCGATTCGAAGTACGTTCGAATCGATCAAGAATTCATCCAATTGAGGCAAAACTTGGCATGGACATTCTTCAACATGCATGCAAGCTTCTGTGAAAATTTCATTGCATTTGGACTTATGAATCTCGAGATATCATCGATTCGAAGTGGGGTTCTTCGGCAGGTTGTTTGCTTCGACTCGATCCTGTTCGACATGGTGCGCGTTCTTCGTGTCGATCCGCCTATTACTCCGGTTTGACTGGGTCGACCCCATCATTTTCGCTACTTTGAATTGGTGGATTCGAGGGAAATTCGAGGCAAGGTGCATTCGTATCGATCGTGGCTCATAACAGTTGACCGATACGAAGCCGTCTCAACCCCATGGATCCGAGGCCAGGCACAGGATGGGTTCGAAGTATAGTTGCTTCACGGACTCGAGGTACTTTGCCCTGATGGATTCGAAGGAAGGCCATGGGATGGGTACGAAGCTTGGCCACCTGATGGATTCGAAGGTAGGCCATTGGGATGGATACGAAGGTGTCGATGCGAAGTCCATGGATTCGAAGTAGGAGGAACTCGATGGATTCGAAGGACTTCCAAGCTTGATGGATTCGAAGTAGATGGAGTCGAACCGATGGATGCGAACATGACTTCTGGCCATCGATTCGAACTACGGGGTATCCTATGGATTCGAACCGAACAAGGGCTATCTTTCTCAAACTGAATTCATCATATCTTGAGCATACGAACTCGGATTGACTTGAAACTTGAAACATTGGCTCTCATGGATTTGCTAGCCATGTCCTATCAATTGTAGCCTGATCCGGACTCGGAAAAAATTCATCGATATCCATAGCGAAGTGAAGTACAACCAATCTCTAAGATGAACTGTCTTTTGTTTTTGACCGATCTTTTGGTATCACGGCATTGCCAAAAAGCGGGATAACAGGTAGTTCATGATTTCACGCCATAAAAGTTAGATAAGTAAACAAAATGGCATATAGCTCGGAATCCTTTGAGATAAGATTTTTTCGGACTATTATATCCATAGTTTTCCAACAAAGAAAGAAAATCAAGATTTCATGCAGTAGATTTCTAAATATGTCCAAAACAATTTTCTAAAAACATCGCGGTTTTGCAGTTCGTAGTCCCAAAAAAAGGATTTCTTTATAAATGATATTTTTAAATGTTTTAAAAATAGGAAATAAATTCTAAAAATCTTTTAAAATGTTTTGAAAGATATTTTAGTCGAAAACATGGATTTCTAAATGATATAAAAGTCGTTTTGAAGAATATAACTTTTAAAACACTATTTGCAACAATTTTCGCAACGCTTTTCACAGCAGTTTTAAATAACTTTTGAAATGTAGTTTTAAACTTAACAATTCATCCCTAAATCTTTTGTAAATGATTTTAAAAGAATAATAAAGTAATTTAAAGATGATTTGGAAGTTTTAATAAGAGTTGAACAAATGGTTAAAAGGAATTGTTTATACCACTTAAATAAAAAGTGAAGAATATTGAATGTAATAACAAACTGAGTATGAAGAAACACTAGTATATTTGTCCCGCCTGTGAGATGTGGGAAGATAAAATAAGGTATTTAAATAAGGTTAGAAATGAAGCAACCAGCGCCCTGAATTTACCTGGCTTATATTTTCTCTTCTTGCAAGTGTGGAATAGATCGAAAGGAAAGCCCGGATGCTCTAAAATATCGTATTTAAGTTTTTTTAAGATAAAAAGAAACAAATTTTAGAATACTAATTAACTAATTAACATCCTTTTATCGATGATTAGTATGAAGAAACCCGGATCAGATTAGGTGATTCCTATCCGAAAACCCCTTCAAACTAATTTTCAAAATAAAACATATTGAAGACAAAGATCTTCATGATGTATGACTGTTTGCCACTAGTCCCTGGAGATGAAATTTACCATATCTAAGGTGGCAGTAGTGCTTTGTTATAAAAATCTTCGATTCGCAAGAGTATGATTTGAAGTTAAGAAAGAAGTCTTTGATTAAGATTTAATGAATGATTTGGAAATATTTCGCTAAGCTAAAAATTATAACTTGAATATAAGAAATCTTTGATTAAGATTTAATGAATGATTTGGGAATATTTTCCATAAGTTAAAATTTATAACTTGAATATAAGAAATCTTTGATTAAGATTTAATGAATGATTTGGAAAGGTTTTCCTAAGTAAAAAAGAAAATGATTGGAATTATCTCAAGATCTAAAGAGGTTTAATAAATCAAGTAAATTTAATAAATGAGGCTTAATGATTCGATATACTCTTGAAAAAAGGAATAAATTGAAAAGAATATATCTAAGTAAGATATTTGATTTTAATAAAAGATGAAGTAATTGATTGATGATTGATAACATATATGAACTAACATCTTTTAAAGCGATGATTGGTTTCGAAGGAAACAGGGTCGGATTTGGGTGATTCCTATCTGAAAACCACTTCGAACCAATCTACGTTCGACGTAAAACATGTTTGAAGACAAATGATTTTGATGATGGAGATCTTCATGATGTTGGGATGTTTGCCACTAGTCCCTCGAGGTGAAAATTACCATATCATATGGTGGCAACAGTGTTTTGTTGTGAAAATCTCTAATGCAAGGACTTCTCGCTATTAATAGAGTAGGAGAGTACCTTTGGTTTGTCCTATTCCTAGACAACTTGTATGGAAGAATGTTTGACATTGCATTCTAAATTGCATTGAGTGATCTCTATAAAACGTATATTTGCAAGGTGGCAGAGAAGGCAACTTCTCTTAGCTTAATACCTTCCTCTGACACATACGAGCTCAGAGGTTATATGCTTGTAGAAATTAGTCATGTGATTATGGAATGGTAATGTGGCATTCAAAGAAGAAGGAAGATGTGATATGCGAAAGGCAATCGTTTGCTTCAGGCCTCGTCACTCGGAAATGACAGACACAGGGTAGAAGCAGCATGGCTAAGTGGGTCGCTCCCATTAGAAGATGTCATCATCCTTTCGGATTACTCGACACATGTCTAAGTATATGGTGAATGTATAACTCGGGATCCCATTAAAGGTCGGTAACGTCCGGGGTGGTGACATATTCGGTACTATCCAATGAAGGGGTAGGCTGGTTTTGTGTTGGTTTAGGTGTTCGGTATATGGACCCTAGGTGCATCCCTCTAGAGTTATACTGTCGGAAGGTAGTCCCTTACCTTGTCATTTGTATGGAATCCATTCTCCGATAAGTGCCTTCGGACTTGATTGTAAGAATTTAATAATGTAACAATTTTGGCTAAGATTAATAAGTTTATTTGCAAATGTTTTCAAAGAATATCATTAGAAATAATATCAAATGTTTTAATATAAAAATGTTTTAGTTATCACAAGAGAAAACCCGTCCGTGTTTATATATGGACGTGGTCTTATGAGATACTCTTTGTTTTGAAAATGATTTTATTTCCAAGGCTAATATATGACACTGTCATTTATTATTTGAGTTTTTCTCATGCTGGTTTATCAAGCCTGATCCGGGTATTTTTAATACTCAGGGCAGAGCCGAGTAGTTTTAGGATTAGTTGAAGGCGTTGGAGGGGAGAGCTAGAGATGTTCATCTATGTATGGACATATTCTATTATATGCCGCTGTTGTTTGATGTTTGTTAGCATTTGTAAGGACAGATGTTTATAACTGTCCAGGATAAATTTAGATTAGACTATGATATATTGTATTTTAAAATTTTCTGTTGTAAAGATTATTTACTGAAATAATATATGTTATTCCATTCGTGTGAGATTCTGTTCTGTCTTTATTTTCTTTTTCACCCTTTAAAGTTCTATCTTTTCATTCAATTTTGGTTAGACATGTTTGGTTTATTGTCATCTCAAAGGGTAAAGAAATTCAAGCCTTTACATGTTATGACATTATGATCAAATTTATTGCTTATTTGGTTTCGGTAAAATCCAATCTTACTTTATTTAAGCATTACCCAGTGGTGATAATTATTTACACTAATTCTCTTTGTCAAAACTATACCACTTTAGACTTTGGTAATGTTCCAATATCATCCATATTTAACTCTATTGTCCAAACATAAAGTTCTTGGTTCAATAATAACAATTATTATTAGCTGTACTACTCTGGCTAACATTGACTTTAGTTGACGGTGATGCAAATCTCATTTGATCTAGGGGAGGAATCGTCTCTTGAATGGTGTTTTATTTTCAATGCTTCCACGCGACCCAGCTATAGTCATTCGTTGGACTATTTTGTGCCACGATTTAACTATAATCAAAGCGGGCTTCAACATTGAAGATCGATGGTATTCTCTAGTCAAGTAAACTACGTAATTTTGTCACATTGATATTTTCTATTTGATCTTAGTTATATTAACCAACAGAAAACTATAGAGTAAGTCATTCCATGGTTATTCAATAACTATCAGTACGTAACCCATTGGTGCCCTCAACAACCATGAGTAATAAACTACCCAACATTTGAATAGTAGTTTAGACCCATCTTTCTAATTCATGTGCTTTATTTTTTTTTATTGAATTATCTATTCCATAGCCTATTTCGAACACCTATTCTTTAACTATTTGAGTAATAAAGTGGACGACACACTTTAAATGTCGGCTAGCCTTGCTAAAAAAATGAATATACCTTTTATTTCAAACAAGATTGGTTATCGATTGTCCTAGGCATACTTCCAACTCTATCAGTCTCCCACTTGCACTAAAGGCCAAGTATGGAATCTATATTCCATCATTTCGATCAGTTTGGTTAGTACCCATCAAGTTAGACCTTCGTAATTGGATCTGCTATAATTATCTACTCTGTCAATCAACTCTCTCCGTTGTTAATAGACTACCTTTATCATGTGGAACTAGTCAGAGTATGCTTCTTGACTTCTAGTGAGCTGTTATCATTACATTGTTATCATATAGCCGTCATTCAGTATTCTTAATGCTTTGGAATCACCTCTAGCTTAGTTATAAATTTGTGCATTTATTTTTTTACACTGCTTTTATCATGGCATTATTTGAGGTGATGTACTTAATCTTTTCATTGAATCAGCCACAATGTTACATTTGGAAATTTCTACCTTAAAGTTTCTTAATTATGATCTAAACATGAATTTAATATTGACATATTACACTCAATATCACTCATGAAGTTTGAGTCTGTACACTTATTCATAAGAAGTTCGTTGTTTCTACAAATAATTCTATAATATTTCAAAATACTCGAGAATTCTTTAAATTACCATTTAGTGATCTTAATGGATTTGATATTTGCTTCATGTATCAAATACATAGACAAATTACGATGTTATAGGCAATACAACATATATGGTAATTCCTATTACCAAAGCATAACGAATCCACCTTACATGTTAATTTTTAAGCACTTTAATAAGGTGTCATTGCATATCATTTTGGGACATTCCTAACATACATTATAATAATATAAAAGATATAATTTACAAATCAAATACTAAGTATTAAATAACCAATCTGTTACTCATTTTGACATTACTACATTGCTAACAATTAGTAGTATGTTGTTTACTTATAGTCTAGAAATATCTTGTACATTTTGGTTTTTTTTATGGGCACCTGCTTCCTCTGTATTTTGACTGAAAATCGAACAGTTAAATATTTATATTGAAATACTTATTCAATTCTGATGCTTTTAGAATGATACTTTCATATCATTTCTTGGATCATATTTAAAACCCAAACTCAATATCATTCTCGCTGACTTCGAGATACTTTCGTTCTTATATGCAAACAGTCTGTTCTACATCATTATTTAGAATTTTCCGGTTCAACACATATGTACCAAAACACAAAGTCATACCAATCAATAATTTTGTGAGTAAATCTGAATTAACTTGAGCAAGTTAAATGATGAATATATTATGTAGATTACAACAATTAAAACATACGATGTTATTTTTATTAACGTTTCTCATTAAATTCCAACTGCACTGGTATTGGCCTTAAAGACACAATCATGGTTGATGGATCACATCCCTTCGGGTACAACTACCAAAATAATACTTTGATAATGCACTTGGAATCCTTTCGGATTTGGTGCATCATACTACATGGAAGAGTCAATACTCGCAATGGTTTATATGACACTGAGGATTATCTATCTGACATTGATAAAAAAAACTCATAGTTTCTCTTTAACGTGCAAGAATGCTTATTAGATATTTTAATGCATAGCATTTGTTAGACCAAAAATGGATATAGCATCCATGATGCCAATTGTAATGAATTAATCCTTGATTTGAACATTTATCATTACATGATTAAGCATGACCTAATCGATTTGAACATAATAATGTTATCGAAAACCAATTCATCACTTGAGACTTAGTGCACAATGGAATCATTAAAGAACGAATTTATGACATTAATAGACCTTGGGGTAAAATATGTGAAAGTCTATATGTTTTCTTGGATTATCGTACTCGAGATCTTTTGAGGTCACGCGGAGCTAACATTTCCAAGTGTTCATATGATATTTGAAGAAAGATGTTCCAAGAAGGGCCCATGTCATGTCATATGTTCATAGGAGGTATAGAAGACAGGTAACAAATTTGTGCAATAATCCATTAAGCTCATTAGTGGGCTATGTAATCCATTCTTATATTCATAGTCCAATATCCATATAATTATGCATATATACGTTTGTCATAATCCAAGGCTCCTTTTAAATAATCATGTCAAGCTTTAAACTTGAAGAGTTCGAGTATATGCATGTCCATGTCAATAACATTTAAAAACGCATAGTCCAAAAACCATAGGTATGTCCAAGTCCTTGCTTATATAGATTGTGCATGATTATAGTCATATAGATTTTGTCCCCTATTCGATTCATGGTTTACAAGCGTTTGATTTTATGGGTGGAGAAAAGGAAAATGACTGTCCTCATTTGCGCACCCCTAGGTCCATATTTATAGGAGTAGTGTGGCTCTATCCCGCCTCTCATGTCTTTGGCGGACTTGGCTTTGGCAGCGTTAACAACATCATCTAGGACTTCAGCCTTAATAAATCTTGTGAATGTTGATGGCCTTTGGCGTCGACCATCTTATGTATTGAGATGCTTTTGATTGTTTGTTGGCAGCACTAAACATTGATAGGGAGCGACATCGATATGGGGTTGTATTATGCAAGAGTGACTCCATTAGTTTAGTGTTGGTTAATGACTCTCGGCATTGATGGTTGGTGCTTTTCACTAATTGATGGCACTGTTGAATGAAGTAGCTTCGACTATCATCCCACCATCGTGGACGTCAACGATATTCATCATCAAATTCGCGAGGATAAATGATGATGTTACTCCCAAAGCAGAGTGTTGATAACAACCTATTTTAATGAGATTCAGCATTGAAGAGGCGGTATCGTAAGAAGTGGATTTGATGAATTGCGGTGTGGTCTATCAACAATGCTGATTGATTGGTGATATTGTCATAAGTAGTACCTCCCAATGGATGATGAAGTGCGACATCGCTTGGAAGCGACACCAAAGAGACGCAGCATCCATAAACTATTCGACTTTGATGATGGTCGGCATGTATTTCATGTGGCATCAATTAAGCACAGTATCCTCATGTTCCTTATTGACGAAATGCGGCACTGCTGAATCACAATGTAATGAAACGCGACATGCATAAGAGTCAACATTGTTGACACACGACACTGGTTATTTAAAACGTGATGAAGTGCGATGTGGATGAGAAGCAGCACCAAATAGATACGACGTCGACTTTATACATTATTGATCTCATGTGGCACTATTGATCTTTAACGTAAGACCTAGCAACACCGTTTTCTTTGCGACGCTATCACTTACAACATTAGTTTTGATATTGAAATATAGTGATAACATTTTCCTTCTCTTAGTATAAGTGGTATTTTCTTAATCTTTACAGTAAAACCATGAATTTCTTTGCTTTGCCCAGTCTTTAGCGAGATCTCCTTTCTAATGTTATTTTCTTGAAAAATAAGCCATGATTTTTATTGTTAACCTTTTGATTTGATTTCTAGCAAACTTTTCAAGAGAGTATAAAGGATCTTTTCTTCATAACCTAACGTTACTTTTGGAGTTTAGAAAATTATCTAACAAATATTTTCATGAATTGAAAACTAAATAATTATTTATGAATTATAACTTCCTAAGTGAGAATATCATGGAAGAGAAGTCCAGAAATCCTTCTAGAAATGATAATAGAAGATTAGCACGTTCGTTCAACTATTATAATAGAAAGCCAGAAAATAAGTTTGATAATAATAAAAGACACGAATCCATATTTGGCAATAATAGAAGAAGAACAGAAATCTATATCTGGTAATAATAGAAGAAGACCAGAAATCCATATTTGACAATAATATAGGAAGACTAGGAATCCACATCTGGCAATAATAATAGAAGTCCAAAAATTCCTACATAGAAATAAAAGAAGAAAACCATAAATACATATCTGGTAATAGTAAAAGAAGACCAAAATTTCATTTCTGTCAATAATAGCAGAAGACCAAAAATCCATATCTGCCAAAAATAGAGGAAGACCCAAAATCTACATCTGGCAATAACAATAGAAATCCATAAATCCCTATCTGGCAATAAAAGAAGAAGACCAGAAATCCTTATCTAGTAATAATAGAAGAAGATCAGAAATACATATCTGATAATAATAGAGGAAGACTATAAATCCATATCTGGTAATAATAAAAGAAGACTAGAAATCCAAATCTGGCAATAATAGTGGAAGACCAGAAATCTACATCTGGCAATAATAATAGAAGTCCAGAAATCACTATCTGTTAATTAAAGAAGAAGACCAGAATCCTTATCTGGTAATAATATAAGAGGACCATAAATCCTTATATAGTAATTGAAGGTTGTGTTTATTGAGGAGCACAAATGGTCATATTCGTTGAATCTTCCTCTAGAAGACTGTTTGAATTGAAGTGCTAACCGGCTCTGATTTTGAATAGAGCTTCCTTCAAAAGATTGATTGATTTAGAGCACTACTTGGCTCTGATTTTGGTTAGATCTTCCTTTAGAAGATTCATTGATTTGGATCACTACTTTGCTCTGATTTTGATTGACTTGTCTAACACCATCTTAGGTTATTATCTCTATTTGTATCAGATCTCATCTTCACGTAGGTGATGATTTAGGTCTATTGTCTGGTGTGCTTGGTTAGCTACCTTGAGCAGAACCAAAGATTTACCCGACCTCCATATAGCATGCGCTTTAGTGAGGCCTTTGATGACGGCACTAAAGGCTGGTTCGATGCTTTGGATGGGCCAAAGGCTTACCTATCCTTCCTCTAGGAGGATCTTTAGTGAGGCCTTTGATGACGACACTAAATGCTGGTTCAACGCTTTAGGGAGCCTTTTGATGACGATACTAAAGGCTTACTCTGTCCTCCTTTAGGAGGCTCTTTAGTGAAGCCTTTGATGAAGGCACTGAAGGCTTGTTCAACTCTTTGAACATTCCAAATACTTACCCATCCTCCCTCTAAAAGGCATTTTAGCTAGGCCTTTGATGATGACACTAAAGGCTTTTCTATTACAAGGCCTTTGATGGCCAGGTCTTTTGTCTTAGAAAAGTCTCACTCCTTCTCATGGGTGAGCTAGCAAATTATTCTTCTTAAACTACTTTACTCATCCATTATTGGAAAATACAGTCCCAAATGTTCAACATTCCATGTTCTTACTATTACGTTGCCATCAGGTCGGCATATTTTGTAGGTCGCGGGTGGGATTACCTTATGTATGATTAGGGGTCCTTCCCAATTTGGCCCAAATGGTCCATCTGCTGGATTCTTACTGCTTGCCATTACTTTTCAGAGTACCAAATCTCATTTTTGAAATGATCTTCCCATCACCGTAGAGTTATAATACTTGGATATCCTTCGTTAATGCTCAACCGTTCGTGTGGCTGCTTCATCCCTTAACCCATTGATTAAGTCCAAGGATACTCTTTTTAATTCTTAATTTGAATTAAGCATATGTAATATTATATTAGAAGGTACTTCAGACTCAGTTGGGAGCATGGCTTCGTAACCATATGTCAGGGAATATAGAGTACGACCTATTACAGTTTTAGTAGAGGTTCTATATTCCCATAGAATGAGAGGTGGTTCCTCTACCCATAATCCTTTACATTTGTCCTTTAGGATGGTATTTATGGTTTTATTAGTTGCTTTAACAGCTCCATTTGCTTTGGGATGAGCTACAAATGAAAAGCTCTTAATGATTCCATCCTTATTATAGAATCAAGTGAATTCCTTGCTTTCAAATTGAGTTCCATTATTGGATATTATCTTGTATGAAATTCTGAATCTCATAACGATGTTCTTGATTATGAACTTGAAGACTTTTCCCGATGCGATATTCGAAAGCGGCTCAGCTTCTACCCACTTTGTGAAGTAATTAATGGCTACTACTGCATATTTAGCTCCTCCTATGGATATAGGTAGTGGCCCGATTAGGTCGATTCTCCATACATCGAAAGGCCATAGGCTTGAGGTAGAAGTCAATTTGCTTGATGGTAGGCGTGGGATCTTGAAAAACTTTAGACGCATATCTTTTTACATAATCAATGGCTTGACTAGTCATCTGAAGCCAATAGAAGCCTTGTCTCATACCTTTCTTGGCCAACTTTATGCCATTGGAATAGTCTCCAAGAATGCTTCATGGGCTTTCCTTAATAATTTTTCTCTTGCTTCTGGATTAATGCATCATAAGTAAAGGAGAGAATATCCTTTTTTATAAAGTATCATGTTTGTCATGATAAAAGTTAGGGCTTGGCGTTTTATTCCACTTGGCTCCTTTTTTAAATTGGCAGCCTTTCTTCTGTTATTGATAATAGTCATCATCTAACTTATCTTTATATTGATTGTGAGCTTTCATATAAGGAGGGTTTTCTTGAAGATTCTTAGTTTTGTCTTCTTTTTATTTATGTGTTAAGCCTTGAGACTTGGTCAGCACCAAGGTCTCATTTTTTGGATTGGGGATTTTCTCCACTATACTAGGATTCTCTTGGTAGCCACTGGCTTAATTTGGGCTTTTGGTACCCCCAGTGAGCTGGCCAACTTTGCCAAAGAATTAGCTTAGTAGTTCTTGCCTCTTGGCACTTGGTGTATTGATAAATCTTCAAGTTTGGTCTTCAATATCCTTTTGACATATAGGATCATTTTGGTGTCCTTCACCTGATATCTTTGGTTTAGCCGATTTACCATTAATTATGAATTATTGACAATTTCGAATCTAGGGATTTTCAGTTGGAGGGCTAGGGTAAGTTCCGCTATCATAGATTCATATTCTACCACGTTGTTAGTGATTGGAAACCTTAAATTCCTTAACATAGTGCAAATGTTGTCCATCGGGAGTTATAACCACATATCTGACCCTACCACCTTATTCATTCGAAGCACCATCTACGAATAGTTGCCACTTAGGTTTTAGATGTTTTTCTTTTTCTGATTGCTCTTTAATTAATCTTGCACACTCATTGACAAAATCGACTAGTGCTTGTTCTTTAATTGACACCTGGGGTAGGAGTTTGACATCATATTGGTTATGCTATATTCCCCATTTAACCAATCTTTATTAAGATTTTGGTTTACTAACAACCTGCTTGAGTGGAAAATTAGTTAAGCCTTTGATTGGATGTGCTTGAAAATAAGCCCTTAATTTTCCATGATGACCATTAAACAATACGTCGGTATCTCTAAAACTGTAAATCTAGTTTCTACATCTTTAAGTCTTTTGCTGGTATAATATACTGGAAGTTGAATTACCTTTTCTTCTCTTATCAGTACCGAGCTAACTGCGTGTTCAAAAACTGCTATATAGAGATAAAGATTTTCCTTATCCACAGGGCTAGAAAGAATTGATGGTTTCTCCAAATGGAATTTTAGCTCTGTAAAGGCCTTTTGACAATCCTCACTCCATTAGAAGTTTTTCTTCTTCCTGATCACATCAAAGAATGGAATGCATTTTTCTTTGGCCTTGGAAATGAATCTGTTCAATGCTACCATTTTCCCATTTAAGCTCATTATATCTTTGCTTGTCTTAATTCTGTCATATCTCTAATAGCTTGAATTTGATCAGATTAACTTTGATTTCTCTTGCACTAATGATGTGTCCTAAAAATTTGCCACACTAAATTCCAAAAGAACATTTTTGTGGGTTAAATTTCATCTAATATCTTCATAACACATCAAATAGTTCTTTTAGGTCCTTTAGATGAGCCTCTTTCTTGAGACCTGACCAACATATCATCCACATATACTTCTATGTTCTGGTCAATTTGTTCTTCGAACATTCTATTAACTAGTCTCTGGTATGTTGCTCAAACATTTTTCAATCCAATGGGCATTATTTTGTAGCAATATGTTCCCTAATCTATTATAAAACTAGCGTTTTCTCATCTGGTTTGAACATTGGAATTTGATTGTATCCAGACCACGCGTCCATGAAAGGTAAATGTTGGTGTCCGCTTGTTGCATCGACTAACTGATCCATCATCGGAAGCGGATATCAATCTTTTGGGCAAGCTTTATTCAAATCAATTTAATCAACACACGGTTTCCACTTCTTATTGGATTTCTTGACTAGCACCGGACCAACTAACCATTTTGAATAAAGTACCTCTCTAATAAATCCATTCTCGAGCAATCTTTTGACTTCTTCTTTCATAGCACTAGACCGGACTGGTATGACATTTAGTTCTATATCCAAAGTATGGCACATGAAAGTTGGAACTATTCCAACCATATTTGAGTGGGTCAATACATCTTTGCTAGACTGAAGGAATTAAATTAGCTCTCCCTTGAGTTTGCTATCTAACTCCTTTCCAATTTTGAATTTCTTTGTTGTATCGGCTGAATCTAAGCATATTTCGTCAAGATCTTCTACTGCTTCATCTCTCTTATTTATTTCTATAGTCTACTTCAGTGAAAATTTCCTCATCTTCTATTTCGTCTTCCACCAAATTTGCTTCCTTCCGTTTTCTTTTCTTTTTGGAGAATTCAAATTTCCTTAGCACATGTTTAACGTTTTTAATGGGCTTTATTTTCGTTTTGGGTGATTGGTTTGAAGAATCACTATCCAAAGGCTTAGTATCATTTTGAATTGAATCATTTTTCTCCAAGTCATGGAAAGAGAGGTAGTCTCGTTCATATTGCTCAATAGTTGCAAAGTACATCTCATAAGCACTAAATTGTTCTCCTCTAATGGTTCCCCGCCCACTTTTGGTCAGGAACTTCACCATTGAATACTTTGGCGAAACAAAGCATCAACTTCATCCAAAGCTACTCTTCCGAAAAAGGGGGTTTAATATGAAGGTTGATCCATGATGACAAAGAGAGTCTCAAAAATCCATGAGAGCAGTGGGACTTCCATTTGCACGAGAAGTCTTATCTGCCCAACAGGAGTTGACCCTTTATTACCGAACCTGAAAATAGGTTCAAAACTCAGTTCAAGCTTATCTTCCGGAATTCCCATTTGGTCAAAAGCATGCTTGAAAGTTACGTTGATAGAATTTTCGGTATCCACCAAAATTTTGTTAATCACAGGAAGTCCAATTTGCACAGTAATCATAACTGGGTCAATATGCGAGTAGTGATCCCCTCTTAGCTCTTGTGGATTGATAGGTAAATTATGCATTTGGATTGGTAATCTTGGATTCTTGAGCAGCGGCTCCTCTTAGATAGAGAAAATCCCTTCTCTTGCTTCCTTAACATAGCGACTTCTAGCTCCTTTACTATTTCCAGCCAAGTATGGGCCTCCATGGATAACGTCGATTCTGTTGAGAGGTGGAATGAAAACTGGCTGAATATCACCATCCACCAAATTTGCAATGTTTTTTTAGCAGTCTTTGATTGCCATTTTCAGCTTTTTAATTATCCTTAACAAATTCATTCAGGTGTCCGAAATGGATCATATGTTGAATTATTTCTGCCAGTATTCGACACTCATCAATTTTATGCTCGTTCAATTTCTGATAAGTGCGGTAATCTTCCCATTTCCTTGGTTTAGGATTAGTTTGGCTTTGTATGAAATTAGGAAGACACCACTTTCCTTCATTGTAGCATATATGTAGGATATTGGCTTGTTAAAAGCAACATGGTTAGTATCCAAAGCTTCTTCCCATCTTAGCTTCTTATGGTTGTTGTTGTGACTAATTTTCCCCGTTTCCTTTTTGACCTGGGATTTCTTACTGCCATGATACATTTCATCCATGCGAATGAATTTATTAGCTCGAAAATGAAATCCTAAAAGTCCTTACATCCATGTATATAGAGTCTTTGCTAAAATGGGGCTTGATCAATCAGTCTTGAATGTACCGCCACCAGCTTATCCCTGTCAGTCATATGTTTTTCCTTCAGGGCCTCCTTGTTAAATTTTTTAAGATAATGACCCAACTATTCCCCTGGTCTCTGTTTGATATTAGCTAGCACGATGTAGTCGACTGTAGGATCTTTGCAAATAAAGAATTGTGCCGAGAATTCATAACAAAATTGCTTCTAGGAATATATAGTTTTCTCCCGCTACTACCAGTACCATTTAGTTTTTTCTACTTGAAAAGTAGTTGGAAAAATCCTACAATGCACAGTTCTAGATGCGTTGTATAAGTCCATCTGACTTTCAAAAGCCAATAAGTGATCATCTAGATCAGTTGTTCCATTGTATCCGATGGATGAGATCTTGATATGAGAAGGAATTTTCATGGACATGATTTCATCTGTGAAGGGAGCTTCAAGATGATTTTTGTTGACCCCATCGTCAAGAGTTCTTTTTCCCTTGAAATTCAATGTATCATTTGCTATATTTTCTGCCATGTCTTTTAAGTAGGCCTCATCACTATGGTAGTTGTTCCTTTCAGGTTTGTACCTTTGGAGGCCGAGCTTTCAGATTGATCCTTAGACCTTTTTTTTAACCTTCTGATAGTTTGCTTTAGCCTGCAAATCACTTTTTCTATTTTGTGGAGTTAGGATAGGTTTTCCTTTGTTTTTTTTTAAGAAAAGAGGTATTCAAATCCCTTCTCGGAGACTCTTCCTCATCTCCTTGTGTGATTCTGGTGGTTTATGAGTATTTGAACAAGTGTTCCTTCCAAAAGTTCTTTCATCTCAACACTTGTTGTTTTAAGCTTTCAATCTTGGCTTCGCTATTGGTAGGTTGTGTCAATACTAATGGTTGCATGAGCTCTGTATTTCCCAAGTTAAAGTTGAGAACTACATTTACTTCTAAAGTTGATGTTTGTATGACCTCTTCATTTAGAGCGTTAAGTCATCTTGATCTCATTTTTTTGAAATAAAACTAACTCAATTAGTTTAGAGAGAAAGTGAAACAAGTTAGAGGTTCAGTGTAACACCCCACTCTGGTAGCTTACCCAGAGGAAAAGATGTTACATAGAAACTAAGGTGCTTAATAGAATAGTATCACAACTTAAACAAAATATACCGGAACATAAAATCATTCAGATTACATGATTTCAAGCGGAAGAGTTATTATACAATCACATCATCATAATTACACAGTTACATAGGATCATGAGATTCAACATAATTATACATATGAAAGTTGATAAACTCACATAAAAGTCTTCACTTCATAGTCATGGTATTCATCAGTCATCTTGAGTTGAACAACTAACCATCTAAACCTAAAATGTTTATGTGTAGCATCATGAGCAACACTGACCCACTGAGATAGCTATTTAATCTATAGTTTTCAAGTCATGTCATGAAGGGTTATAAAAAAAACCATAATTTTTATATCATCATTTCATTCCAAATCACTACTTCTTAAGTTTTAATAATCCAGATCAAAAACACTATTCGAGGTAAACTTCAAATATATAAACTTCATCTGAGCAAAGTCAAGATTTTTCATAAATTTAAACCACTCCCTCAATTTGGTTTATATTTTAGGATATTTTATCCTATTGCGGTCGGCATCCCCTCACTAAGTAGGGATGTACTCTACTGGCTCGTTACCACGTAGAGTAATAGTGCACTACCCAAGATTTATTGTCTTATACCGCATCCTCGAAGAAATCTTCTGTGCGAAAATGCTTCGTTAAAGTAATTTAAATTACTTTTTTTTTAGCAAAATGTTCGATTATTTTTCTCTATGATAAAATAGTTTTTAACACCAAATTTTCTATAATAAGTAACTTACTTAGTATACTCAACTACCATGAAAAGAAACCCATCAAATTATTTATCAAATCGATCATAAAAAATCTAACAAGCAAGGCATTTTCTTAGAAATAAACATGTTCATTTCGGGCAGATATTTAATCCGAGCTTGCACCTCAAATTAATATATATAGATTGCCGAATTTTAATAACTGATACAAATGAAAGTTATAGGCCTTTCCGTTAGATTTCCAGAACATCCAATAAATCGAAATTTCATTAAGAACTGAGAAAGTTATGGTCAAATTACTATGCTGCGTTTTTGATAGAACCGATCCACTTTTACTTACAACTATCATCTCTTCAAGAATAACATGAATACTAGAAATTTAAATAGTTTTTCTCACCTTAAACTTGTGTATTTGACTTGAATCTTTTTCCTTAGCTTTCTCCAAGCTTTTTCACTTTATCTTACTTTTGTTTTTGCTTTGTGAAAGTATGAAAAATAAGTGAACATTTCCACCCTTTATATAGTAATTTTCAAGGCTAGTTTGGTAATTTTAGTTTTGGACACCTGTCTACTTCTCTTTGCACAAGCTTTAGAATGTTGACACAGGTCTACTTAGGTGTCTTAAGATGTTCTACACATGGACACCTAATGGGGTTATGTGTCACTATTTTATTTAATCTTGTGACATGGATAGATTTTTCAAGGCTATTTTGGTCTCTTTTTTTTGGACACATGTCCTTCATTTTTTTTATGCAAGCTTTATTTCATGACACATACCTAATTTAGTAATCATTTAAGGTGTTCTAGAAGTGTACACCTAAGTGATATATGTGTCATAATTCTATTTCATCTTAAGATAGGTGTATGGTCCATATTATGCCACTTGTCTTCACCATGTCATGCCACTTGTCCTATACTTATAAATGTATACATACTTATACCTTTTGTATTATTTAAAAACATACATAAATATAAATAAAATAGAGATGGTGTAGATAGTATATTTTAAACTTCTAAAATTTTACATACCCGATATTTTTAGTTAGGCCGTTACATTCTACCACCCTTACAGAAAGATTTCATCCTCGAAATCTAGGCTTCAAACAATTCTGGATAATCTTTACGAATTTCTGACTCCACCTCCCATGATGCTTCGTCTTTGTTATGATGGTTCCATTGAACTTTCACCAAGGAAATTTCTTTTGTTCTTAATTTCTTAACTTTTCTGTCAAGAATTCAAACAGGTCTTTCAATGTACTTAGTCCCCTTTTTAACTTCAATGCCGCTTAAATCTATCACATGAGATGGATCAGAAATATACTTTCGTAGCATTGATGCATGAAATACATTATGAATATCTGATAATTTCTCGGGTAAATCAAGTTGATATGCAACTTTTCCAATTCTTTTGGAAATACGAAATGGTCCAATAAATCTTGGTGATAACTTTGCCCTCTTCTTCCCAAATTGCATTACCCCTCATATTGGAGAAACCTTAAGGAGAACTTGATCCCCTACTTCGAATTCCAAATATTTTCTTCTGTGATCAGCATAACTCTTTTGCCTACATTGCGCTGCTTGCAATCTTCCCTTTATGATAGAAATTTTCTCTGTCGTTTCTTTTACTAGATCTGGACCAAGAAGCTCACGATCTCCAACTTCCGCCCAACATACTGCAGAACGACAAGTTCTTCCGTACAAAACTTCATATGGGGCCATACCAATACTTGCATGATAACTATTGTTATATGAAAATTCTATTAATGGTATATGAGTCTTCCGTGTTATTTCAAATTCCATTATACAAGATCTTAGCATATCTTCTATTATTCGGTTTACTCTTTCAGTTTGTCCATCTGTTTGTGGATGAAAGGCTGTACTTAGGTTTAATGATGTTCCTAATGCATTTTGAAGACTTCTCCAAAATTTTGAAGTGAATCGAGAGTCTCTATCTGAAACAATGGTAACTGGTATGCCATGTAGTCGAACAATTTCTTTCAAATAAAGTCTACTCAATTCTCCATTGAGTAGGTCATATTGTAAGGTATAAAATGGGCTGATTTTGTTAGGCGATCCACTACTACCCATATGGCGTCATGACCTTGTCTTTTCATTGGTAATCCCATAATAAAATCCATAGTTATATGCTCCCATTTCCATTCAGCAATAGAAAGCGGTTGTAGGAGTCCCGCCGGTCGTTGCTGCTCGGTTTTAATTTGTTGGCATGTAAAACATTTTGCCACAAATTCAGCGACATCTTTCTTCATTCCATGCCACCAAAACTAATGCTCAAGATCCTTATACATTTTTGTGCTTCCTGGATGCACTGTAAACCTTGAGCAATGTGCTTCACTTAGAATTTCATTTTTCAATTGAGGTTGACTTGGAACACAAAGTCGATTTCTGAATCTGTAACCTCCATCATTACCAATGTTCCAATATGTAGGTTCCTTGTCCTACATTTTTATGAATAATTCCTTCAATTCCTCGTCTTTTCCTTGAGCTTGCAATATTTTACATTGCATTATCATCCAGGAAAAGCAAATGTAGTTGCAGATGCGTTAAGCCGAAAACCCTATGGCATAGTAGCCAATCTGATGATAAGAGAATGGAAAGCTCAAGAGACCCTAGTAGAAATGAACATCTGCACAAGGAGGATTAGTGGAGAAATGAATGATAAGGTAGCACTTTCATGTAATGTTATTATTCAGCCAACCACTAAATGTAACACCCCACTCTAGTAGCTTACCCAGAGGCAAAGATGTTACATAGAAACTAAGGTGCTTAATAGAATAGTATCTTAAATAAATATACCGGAACTTAAAATCATTCAGATTACATGATTTCAAGCGGAAGAGTTATTATACAATCACATCATCATAATTACACGGTTACATAGGATCATGAGATTCAATATAATTATACATATGAAAGTTGATAAACTTAAATAAAAGTCTTCACTTCATAGTCATGGTATTCATCAGTCATCTTGCGTTGAACAACTAACCATCTAAACCTGAAATATTTATGTGTAGCATCATGAGCAACACTGACCCAGTGAGATAGCTATTTAATCTATAGTTTTCAAGTCATATCATGAAGGGTTATAAAAAAAACCATAATTTTTATATCATCATTTCATTCCAAATCACTACTTCTTAAGTTTTAATAATCCAGATCAAAAACACTATTCGAGGTAAACTTCAAATATATAAACTTCATCTGACTAAAGTCAAGATTTTTCATAAATTTAAACCACTCCCTCAATTTGGTTTATATTCTAGGATATTTTATCCTATTGCGGTCGGCATCCCCTCACTAAGTAGGGATGTACTCTACTGGCTCGTTACCACATAGATTAATAGTGCACTACCCAAGATCTATTGTCTTATACCGCATCCTCGAAGAAATCTTCTGTGCGAAAATGCTTCGTTAAAGTAATTTAAATTACTTTTTTTTAGCAAAATGTTCGATTATTTTTCTCTATGATAAAATATTTTTTAACACCAAATTTTATATAATAACTAACTTACTTAGTATACTCAACTACTATGAAAAGAAACCCATCAAATTATTTATCAAATCGATGATAAAAAATCTAACAAGTAAGGCATTTTCTTAGAAATAAACATGTTCATTTCGGGCAGAAATTTAATCCGAGCTTGGACCTCAAATTAATATATATAGATGGCCGAATTTTAAAAAGTGATACAAATGAAAGTTATAGGCCTTTCCGTTAGCTTTCCAGAACATCCAAGAAATCTAAATTTCATTAAGAACTGAGAAAGTTATGGTCAAATTACTATGCTGCATTTTTGATAGAACTGAGCCAATTTTACTTACAACTATCATCTCTTCAAGAATAACATGAATACTAGAAATTTAAATAGTTTTTCTCACCCTTAACTTGTGTATTTGACTTGAATCTTTTTCCTTAGCTTTCTCCAAGCTTTTTCACTTTATCTTACTTTTGCTTTTGCTTTGTGAAAGTATGAAAAATAAGTGAACATTTCCACCCTTTATATAGTAATTTTCAAGGCTAGTTTGGTAATTTTAGTTTTGGACACTTGTCTACTTCTCTTTACACAAGCTTTAGAATGTTGACACATGTCTACTTAGGTGTTTAAGATGTTTCTACACATGGACACCTAATGGGGTTATGTGTCACTATTTATTTAATCATGTGACATGGATAGATTTTTCAAGGCTATTTTGGTCTCTTTTTTTTGGACACATGTCCTTCATTTTTTTTATGCAAGCTTTATTTCATGACACATACCTAATTTAGTAATCATTTAAGGTGTTCTAGAAGTGTACACCTAAGTGATATATGTGTCATAATTCTATTTCATCTTAAGATAGGTGTATGGTCCATATTATGCCACTTGTCTTCACCATGTCATGCCACTTATCCTATACTTATAAATGTATACATACTTATACCTTTTGTATTATTTAAAAGCATACATAAATATAAATAAAATAGAGATGGTGTAGATAGTATATTTTAAACTTCTAAAATTTTACATACCCGATATTTTTAGTTAGGCCGTTACATTCTACCACCCTTACAGAAAGATTTCGTCCTCGAAAACTAGGCTTCAAACAATTCTGGATAATCTTTACGAATTTCTGACTCCACCTCCCATGATGCTTCGTCTTTGTTATGATGGTTCCATTGAACTTTCACCAAGGAAATTTCTTTTGTTCTTAATTTCTTAACTTTTCTGTCAAGAATCCGAACAGGTCTTTCAATGTACTTAGTCCCCTTTTTAACTTCAATGCCGCTTAAATCTATCACATGAGATGGATCAGAAATATACTTTCGTAGCATTGATGCATGAAATACATTATGAATATCTGATAATTTCTCAGGTAAATCAAGTTGATATGCAACTTTGCCAATTCTTTTGGAAATACGAAATGGTCCAATAAATCTTGGTGATAACTTTGCCTTCTTCTTCCCAAATCGCATTACCCCTCGTATTGGAGAAACCTTAAGGAGAACTTGATCCCCTACTTCGAATTCCAAATCTTTTCTTCTGTGATCTGCATAACTCTTTTGCCTACATTGCGCTGCTTGCAATCTTTCCTTTGTGATAGAAATTTTCTCTGTCGTTTCTTTTACTAGATCTGGACCAAGAAGCTCACGATCTCCAACTTCCGCCCAACATACTGCAGAACGACAAGGTCTTCCGTACAAAACTTCATATGGGGCCATACCAATACTTGCATGATAACTATTGTTATATGCAAATTCTATTAATGGTGTATGAGTCTCCCGTGTTATTTCAAATTCCATTATACAAGATCTTAGCATATCTTCTATTATTCGGTTTACTCTTTCAGTTTGTCCATCTGTTTGTGGATGAAAGGCTGTATTAGGTTTAATGATGTTCATAATGCATTTTGAAGACTTCTCCAAAATTTTGAAGTGAATCGAGAGTCTCTATCTGAAACAATGGTAACCGGTATGCCATGTAGTCGAAAAATTTCTTTCAAATAAAGTCTACTCAATTTCTCCATTGAGTAGGTCATATTGTAAGGTATAAAATGGGCTGATTTTGTTAGGCGATCCACTACTACCCATATGGCGTCATGACCTTGTCTTGTCATTGGTAATCCCATAATAAAATCCATAGTTATATGCTCCCATTTCCATTCAGCAATAGAAAGCGGTTGTAGGAGTCCCGCCGGTCATTGCTGCTCGGTTTTAATTTGTTGGCATGTAAAACATTTTGCCACAAATTCAGCGACATCTTTCTTCATTCCATGCCACCAAAACTGGCGCTTAAGATCCTTATACATTTTTGTGCTTCTTGGATGCACTGTAAACCTTGAGCAATGTGCTTCACCTAGAATTTCATTTTTCAATTGAGGTTGACTTGGAACACAAAGTCGATTTCTGAATCTGTAACCTCCATCATTACCAATGTTCCAATATGTAGGTTCCTTGTCCTTCGTTTTTATGAATAATTCCTTCAACTCCTCGTCTTTTCCTTGAGCTTGCAATATTTTACATTGCATTATCATCCAGGAAAAGAAATGTAGTTGCAGATGTGTTAAGCCGAAAACCCTATGGCATAGTAGCCAATCTGATGATAAGAGAATGGAAAGCTCAAGAGACCCTAGTAGAAATGAACATCTGCACAAGGAGGATTAGTGGAGAAATGAATGATAAGGTAGCACTTTCATGTAATGTTATTATTCAGCCAACCACTAAATGTAACACCCCACTGTGGTAGCTTACCCAGAGGCAAAGATGTTACATAGAAACTAAGGTGCTTAATAGAATAGTATCTTAAATAAAATATACCGGAACATAAAATCATTCAGATTACATGATTTCAAGCGGCAGTGTTATTATACAATCACATCATCATAATTACACGGTTACATAGAATCATGAGATTCAATATAATTATACATATGAAAGTTGATAAACTTAAATAAAAGTCTTCACTTCATAGTCATGGTATTCATCAGTCATCTTGCGTTGAACAACTACCCATCTAAACCTGAAATGCTTATGTGTAGCATCATGAGCAACACTGACCCAGTGAGATAGCTATTTAATCTATAGTTTTCAAGTCATGTCATGAAGGGTTATAAAAAAACCTTATTTTTTATATCATCATTTCATTCCAAATCACCACTTCTTAAGTTTTAATAATCCAGATCAAAAACACTATTCGAGGTAAACTTCAAATATATAAACTTCATCTGACTAAAGTCAAGATTTTTCATAAATTTAAACCACTCCCTCAATTTGGTTTATATTCTAGGATATTTTATCCTATCGCGGTCGGCATCCCCTCACTAAGTAGGGATGTACTCTACTGGCTCGTTACCACATAGATTAATAGTGCACTACCCAAGATCTATTGTCTTATACCGCATCCTCGAAGAAATCTTCTGTGCGAAAATGCTTCGTTAAAGTAATTTAAATTACTTTTTTTAGCAAAATGTTTGATTATTTTTCTCTATGATAAAATAGTTTTTAACACCAAATTTTATATAATAAGTAACTTACTTAGTATACTCAACTACCATGAAAAGAAACCCATCAAATTATTTATCAAATCGATGATAAAAAATCTAACAAGCAAGGCATTTTCTTAGAAATAAACATGTTTATTTCGGGCAGAAATTTAATCCGAGCTTGCACCTCAAATTAATATATATAGATGGCCGAATTTTAAAAAGTGATACAAATGAAAGTTATAGGCCTTTCCGTTAGCTTTCCAGAACATCCAAGAAATCGAAATTTAATTTAGAACTGAGAAAGTTATGGTCAAATTACTATGCTGCGTTTTTGATAGAACCGAGCCACTTTTACTTACAACTATCATCTCTTCAAGAATAACATGAATACTAGAAATTTAAATAGTTTTTCTCACCTTAAACTTATGTATTTGACTTGAATCTTTTTCCTTAGATTTCTCCAAGATTTTTCACTTTATCTTACTTTTTTTTTTGCTTTGTGAAAGTATGAAAAATAAGTGAACATTTCCACCCTTTATATAGTAATTTTCGAGGCTAGTTTGGTAATTTTAGTTTTGGACACTTGTCTACTTCTCTTTGCACAAGCTTTAGAATGTTGACACATGTCTACTTAGGTGTCTTAAAATGTTTCTACACATGGACACCTAATGGGGTTATGTGTCACTATTTTATTTAATCTTGTGACATGGATAGATTTTTCAAGGCTATTTTGGTCTTTTTTTTTGTTTGGACACATGTCCTTCATTTTTTTTATGCAAGCTTTATTTCATGACACATACCTTATTTAGTAATCTTTAAGGTGTTCTAGAAGTGTACACCTAAATGATATATGTGTCATAATTCTATTTCATCTTGAGATAGGTGTATTTTCCATATTATGCCACTTGTCTTCACCATGTCATGCCACTTATCCTATACTTATAAATGTATACATACTTATACTTTTTGTATTATTTAAAAGCATGCATAAATATAAATAAAATAGAGATGGTGTAGATAGTATATTTTAAACTTCTAAAATTTTACATACCCGATATTTTTAGTTAGGCTGTTACATTCAGGCCCTCCTAGTATCAAAAATATCAGACAAAAAATTGGTATAGCATCCATGATGCCAATTGTGATGAATTAATCCTTGATTTGAACATTTACGATGGCACGATTAAGCATGACCCAATCAATGTCCACTTAATAATGTCATCGAGGACCAATTCAACACTAGGGACTTAGCGCATGGTGAAATCATTAAAGAATGGATATATGATGTTAATAGGAATTTAGGGTGAAATATGTGAGAGTCCATATGTTTTCATGGATCATTATGATCGAGATCTTTTGAGGTCACTTAGAGCTAACATGTGCAAGAGTTCATATGATCTTTGAAGAAAGATGTTCTAAGAAGGGCCCGTGTCTTGTCATATGTTCATAGGAGGTATAGAAGACAAGTAACAAATCTGTGCAATAATCCATTAAGCTCGTCAATGGGCTATGTAATCCGTTCTTATATTCAAAGTCCAATGTCCATATAATTGTGCATATATATGTTTTTCATAGTCCGAGACTCCTTTTAACTAAGCATGTCAAGCTTTATACTTAAATGGTTTGAGTATATGCATGTCCATGTCAATAACATTCAAAAAGGCATAGTCCAAAAAACAAAAGGTATGTCCAAGTTCTTGTTCTTATAGATTATGCATGATTACAGTCAAATAGATTTTTTCCCCAATTCAATTTAGGGTATATAAGAGTTTGATTTTAAAAGTGGAGAAAAGAAAAATGATTGTACCCATATGCACACCTCTAGGTCCATATTTATGAGGGTATTACGGTTCCATCCCGCCTCTCATGTCTTCGGCAGATTTGGCTTCAGCAACATCAACAACGTTACCTAGGACTTCGTCCTTAATAAATCTTATGAATGTCGATGGCCTTTGGCATCGACCACCTTATGTATTGAGATGCTTTTGATTGATTATTGGTGACACTTTGCATGGGGACGACATCGATATAGGGTAGTATTATGAAGGAGTGACTCCATCAGTTTAGCGTCGACATTGATGACTCTCGGTGTTGATCCGTGGCGCTTTTCAATAATTGATGGCAGTGTTGAATTGAAGTGGTTTCGATTATCATCCCACCTTAGTGGACATCAACGATATTTATCATCAACGTTGCAAGGATAGATGGTGATGGTGCTCCTGAAGCGAGTGTTGATAACAACTTATTTTAATGGGATTCGACATCATTGAAGAGGCAACACCAATAAGAAGTGGATATGATGTCTTGCGGCATGGTCTTTCAACGATGCTAATTGATAGGCAACATTGTCATAAGTTGTACCTTTCAATGGATGATGAAGTGCAATGTTGCTAGGAAGCGACACCAAAGAGATGCGGCATCCATAAACTATTTGACTTTGATGATGTATGCCTTGTATTTCATGTGGCACCAATTAAGTGTAGTGTCCTCATGTTCTTTATTGATGGAATGCGGCACTGCTGAACCGCGACATATAATGAAACTTGGCATGAATGAGAGTCGGCATTGTTGACACGCAAAACCTGTTATTTATGACGTGATGAAGTATGATATGGGTAAGAGGCGGCACCAAAGAGATATGACATCGATGTTATACATTATTGATCCCATGCGACACTATCGATCTTCGACATAGGATCCAGTGGTACCAGTTCCTTTACGGTGTTATTACTTACGGCATTACTTTTGATATTGAAATTATATGAATTACCGTGTTCATTTATGTTTGATGCATTTCATCCCTCATAATCAGTTTTATCCCTAGATCGTAATCAGTTAATGGAATGAATATTCATAAACATTTTTTGACTTGCCTTATATAAAACTAATTTGGCTATTAGTTTACTCTACTTATATTCAAAACATAAATTGGTCATCTAATGACTATCATTTTCAAAATTCTTTTGCGACAATTCATACAATAAGTACGAATTATTATTTTACAATTCTCGTTTTAATATTTCTTTATGAATTATAAGTGACAATCACTCTCTTCGTCCCAACTATGCCTTAGGTTACATCCACTTTTATACATTCGATTTTCTTTCTAAACGGTCGAATCATTCAATGGAAATCCTTACCACGGTGTCATAATGAACTCTTAACAAAAGTGCATTTGGTCATCATTAACTTTTAAGGACGTCAAATAAATTGCACTTCACGTAAACTGATCAAATTGACATTTTAGTGATCGAATTCTTAGATCTATCATGTAGCCTTTGGTCTAATGTTACATTTTACAAAACAAGATCATTATTGTAATCAAACATATTGGATACACGATCTCACACTATAGTTTACTTACTTATTTCAATGTACTAATTTCATTAAGGTTTCATACATTACGAATTGTGACTGTTCAACGTATAACATTTATATATGATCATATATGGATTGAAAAATGCATATTCTTATATCGCTTTCAGAGTTCAAAAAGGATAATACACAGTATTGGGTAAGTAAACTCGCAAGTTACCAAGTTACGAATGTATTTAATGGTTGTATAATTAGGCACTTGCATGAGTCAACATGCAAAAGTTTATTAGTAAACATATTTTATATTTCTTTTTGTCAATGTTAGTTCGGCTCGTTTACATCTTATTTGATAAACATTTTATCAATTATACTTAATGCACAAATTTATCGATGTAGATTATTATAACTTTATATAGTAGACGTTCTTATAATATTTGAAATGTTAAATGTTACCATTTCATTTTTCTAATAATTCCCCCACTAGTCTTTTATATTTCTTCAAACCCTAAGATAAAACATAAAAGTCTTTCAACTTCACTGGAGGGTGTTAGGGCTCGTCTGTCTCAGGATTCTGACATTGAATTTGCTCAACAAGTCATAGCCCCACAAATGATGGATAACTTCTTATCAGTTGTATCTTATACAACTCAAAACTCATGGTTACTTGTCCTAATCTCATATTGACCTTGAGTTTGCTCAACAAATTGGAAGAAATTATTTGCTCCTGCTTGCCATTTTGCGACGGCCTAGAATAATATATGTACCTTGAGTTTGCTCAAAAAATATATATATAGTTATCTTACCTAGTCTATTCAGTATATTAATAATACTACACATAACATCTCCATGTCGAGTTTGCTCAACAACCAGAGAGTATGCAAGTAATTTATTAATGTATAAATGGTAGAGGACAACACTTATAATAAAGATCTATAATCTTCGTGTATTTAATTGTGTAATATCGACTTTTGGTATAATATATTTCTTATGATACACCTTGTGATTCAAGTGCCAGACAATCACGATATACGTACTTTTATGTATGTATTTATTCCTTAAGTTTATTTAGAGTTTTTTTAATGTTCCACGCTTAATTTATACATATTATATAAATTTTATTATTATAAAACTTTTATCCTTTATTTAAATTATATAATATTTTATGTATAACATTATATAACTAATTTATGTAATTAACACTTTAATTAATTATTATATTATTTAATTATAGCATACTACATTGAATACACACACATGTATTTATGCACACACACGTGTACATACTATAACCTTTATAGCAACACATACATATCTTGTATATATGTATTTTAATTCATTGATTAACTTTTAATTAATTAATTTAATTAAAAACTTTTAATTAATATTGAAAATTCTTTTATACAGTCATGTATACTCATATATGGCTGTTAATTTTATACGAGTGTCTGATGTCCGTTCGTGTCTGTGGCCGAAATACGTCCATCCGAGTTCGTTCGATTTTCAATTAGGACACGAGCTAGGACAACAAAATTTATACGAGCAGAAATCTTGTCAGATCCATGTTTGTTCGAATTCACTCGAATTTCTTGTAATTTTGTTATCCTCTATGTTTCTCAGAACATATATGACAACCATTTGGTCGATTAATTGAGTAAGGATCTATAAAATACTTATACTTCAATATACATTGATAAAAATAATATAGCTGATGGAAATTCTATTAAAAAACATAAAATTTGATGCAAATAGCAATGTCCGTCCGAGTCCGTGTCCGAAAAACGTTTGTCCATGTCCGTCCGATTTCATTTAGGACACGAGCTAGGACAATAAAATTTGTACGAATATAAATCTCGTCCTGTTCGTGTCCGGTCCAATTTTATTTAGGACAGAAACTGAACACACATCTGTCCGGTCCGACCGATTTACACCCTTATACTCATATCATCTTAAACAATTCAAGACAACATAACATATATCATTATATATTATGCATGTATATATAATTAATTAATTAACTTTTTTAATTAATCCATTTATTTTATTTATCATATTAATAAATTATATTTTCAAAATTAATTTTATAACATTTTGAAAAATTATATTATGACCTTTATAATATGTGTTTTTTTAATTTAAAACTTTTATTTTAATTTTTAAAACAATTTGAAAATCTACATAATAACATTTCTCTTATTTCAAATATAACTATTAAATTTAAAGATTTTATTATAATTTCAAAACAACTCTGAAATTAGCCCAAGGCCCAATTCAAATTGGGTCTTTTCTATCAGGGACAACCTTTGAACTCACATAGCTATTCCGCCCAGGCCGGTAGCCATGTAGAATAGGGTACTTGATTATCCAATTATCCATCCTAGACACTATATTTCTTAGATACCCTACTAACTGGGTTGCAAGCTTAATTAGTTAGTGATAATATGATTAATTTAGACTGCATAGGCTATTGGGCTTTGATACCATTGTTGGAATTGGACCAGCAAGCAACAGTGTAAATGGACGAATTTCAATTTTTTTCCATCATTAGATCTTTAATGGGCCTATGAAGTCCAAATTAATTTACGTCTTATCTAAATTTGATTTAATTAAAATAATAATTTTATTTAATTTATAAATAAAGTTTTATTTATTTTAAGTTTGTATTAAATAATATATAACACATGTATCATATACACATAGATGTGTACGTGCATATGCAATATAAAAGGTGTACATGGTTTGACATGCCCGTACATAGAAGTTGAGATTTACACCGCAATTGACATGTTAGCATCTTTGTATACATGTGCGATGTCAATGTATATGCATATATATATAGTATATAAAGTAATTATAAAGAATTTATAAATTTCAAATTCATACAAAATTTAAAGTTTAGATCTAGATGAAGATCTACAAAATGAAATATCTAATATTTACAAATTCAAACTAATATACTATTGAATAGATACATACACATATATATATATAATTTGAATTTGATTTTTCTAATATCTGTGTGTGTACTATATATATTAAATACTATATAGAAATATATATGTATAATGTACACTTATAAATATATTTTGTGTATATTAATAATATGTGTGTGTGTGTTTCCGTATGTATGTATAAATATACGTACTGTTTGGCCATTAAAAAAAAATATTTTTGCTTTGCTTGGTTTTTGTCAAAAATGAATTTTTATTTATTTATGTGATTCCATTCAAAAATCTATGAAAAAACAAATTAATTTTTTATTTCGAAATCAATATATGCATGTATTGTGTTAAATATCTATATAAACATATTTTATATAATTCATAATGTGTGTGTATTTAGATGTAACATTTAATTTAAATAAAATACTATATTGCATTTAAATATAAAATTATATATATGTAAAAAAAATCTAACTGTAAATGTGTATATGTATATACATTAATGTGAAACATATTTTTTAGTTAACAGTTTTATTTTAAATATTGCATTTAATATTATTATTTTGAAAAAAAAAGTTCTATTAATGGCCATCATCAATATGTATGATTATACATATGTAAAATAATTTTTTTTGTTATATGCACATATGTACAATCCATCTAATGAAGATAACACAATGTTATACAGACTCGTGTTATATTAAACTGCTATCTAAACACATATATCATATAAAAAACATTATATATACTAATATATCACTGGAAAAAGAGAATTTACCTTCACCCAATGCCTAGATAGTGCACCTTGAAACGTAGAATCAGAATTCCTTAAAACGGTTTCAGAATCCAGAAAACGCTACTGGACTGAATGTAGTACCATGGGTTTTTGAATTTTATTTGAGTTAATGTTTTGAGCTTGAAAAATGTGAGGAGAAGAGAGGGGGCCATAGAAAATGGAGTAAGAGAGTAAAAAATAAAATGAGGGGTTAGAGATGAATATATACTATGGAACTAAGGAGAAAAAGGAGGATCTTGTCACGGCCATGCATGGCAGGCTAAGAAGAACCATCATCATCCCAGCTAAATTCAGAGAGTAAATAATGCATGGAATCAGTTAAAACGTACACATGATCAAAAGCAGATAATATGACATAGATAACGGTTTCTAGAAATTTCTTTTATTTCTTTTAAATTATCTATAATTAGAATTATGTTACAACTTTTATAGCTAGCCTGCAAAATGAAGCCACTTGGCAAAATAGTATCCAATGACTGTAATTGCCTTCTTACAAAAAGGCCTGACATGATTGGTAAATGTAAGAAAGAATCTTTCCAATTTCTTCTCTGCCTCCTTCTTTTTCTCTAAATTTCTTCTGCTTGTGTCTGGTGCTCTTTGCTTGCTTAACATTTGGTGTTTTCACCTCACTCTTACCTCCCTGACCTCACATCCCCTACAACAATGACACACCTTAATGATGCTTGCCAACAAATCGACCTCCAACAACAAACCATTAACACCATCCAAGCAACACAAACCACTCAACAAACCTAAATCACCAACATCGAATCAACCCTCCAAAAACACAGTGAATCTCTACAACAAATCTCCAAAAGCCTCACCGACCTTCACCTTAAATTATCCACCACACCCGCTACATCACCTTCTTCCATAACCATCACCAATGCATTCAACCCAAACCAGTGTATACCCATACACACTAACCTACACTCCCCATCACCACGAGCACCCAAATGTGAACCAACCGATTTTGATGGTTCTAATCCATTCGATTGGATTTTTTAAGCCGAACAATTTTTCACCTTCCATGCCACGTCGAAAGACCAACATATCGACCTTGCTACCTTTGCCATGACCGGCCAAGCATAACATGGTTCCAATGGATGCATCGTAACCAATAACTATCCTCTTGGCACACTCTCGCAAAAGCCATAGAACAACGTTTTGGCCCATCGTCACTCACTAACCCATAAACAACTTTATTCAAACTACGCTAAATCACCATAATCAAAGACTACCTATCCAGTAACTGCATTACCAACCTACTACATGAAGCCCTTCCTAAACTGTTTTATCTCCGGCCTCAAAACCCACATAAAAATGAACTCATTCTCCTCCGACCAACCACCATATCTGATGCAATCGACCTAGCAAAACAAATAGAAACAATACTCTAATACAATTAACCATTCCTATCCTAAAATACCACTACTCGTACCTATAATTCACCACTTCCAACCATCGCACCAATTCCATCTTCAACCCAACCATCAAACCTATCTTATCCGATTAAACGCTTAACGGCGGCAGAGATGCAGCAACCATAAGCACAAGGTTTATGTTATATCTACGACGAAAAATATCAACGAGGTCACCCTTGTAAGAATCGACAACTCTTTCTCCAAATTCCAGATGAAGACGATGAAAAACTTACCTAAATCAAACAATCGAAAGCAGATCCACTAGTCAGTAGTTCACTAGAAATTTCCTTCCATGCTCTACCCGACTCTGACAACACTTTCTCCATCAGACTGCGAGCCACCATCAACAGCACCCAAATTACCATCCTCGTCGACTCTGAAAGCTTCCATGATTTTCTACATCCACGTGTCGCCAAATATCTCAGCCTTCAACAGAATCGCTAGCGAGCCTTCTCTATTACAGTTGGCAATGGGGAACGTCTTCACTGCGATAGAGTCCATAAGTCATTCTTTCTGTTAATTGGGGACCATGAATTTTGCTTATTAGAAGTAATGGGTTCAGATGCGGTATTGGGCATTGAAAAATTAAGTAAATTAGGTGTTCGTCGATGGAATTTCTATCGGATTAGAAAACCATCGAATGAATTTAGAAATAAAAATAATCGCAAGCGCACGGTGTACGAATGTAGCACGTGGCGAATACGGGTCGATCCGTAGGGAATTGATGATTTTAAAATTCTATTCAATCAAATTACACCAAAGTCGAGGAGAATGTTAAGCTAGAAAATTAGAAAATTAGCTAACTAAAAGAAAAGAAACGCAAATATAAGAGTTAAATGACAATTTAGAGAATAAATCCACTCTCTAGATCATGTAGTTCAACACATATGAAATCATGATCTCTCTTTTATGTTCATTAGTGTTTTAATTGATGTGTTTATCATAAGTATGGCATATTTGTGTTATTGATTAGCCAACATAAGCCATCAAACTATAACACACCCCTTAAAGCACTTATTAACTTTGATGACAATGACATGAAAATGAAATCTATTATAAGTATGGCCTATTAACTATTGATTATAAATATAGACCATCAAATTTTAATTTCAAACCACTTTCTTTTGCCATAATCATATTTTGATGAAGAGGCAATTAGTGTTAGTGATTGTTTAAGCATAGCCTATTTGGTGTCAACAATATAAGCTATCAAAATTCAAAGAAAAAACAACTAGTAAACCATTTCCATCATCATCATTAAGCATAAAAAGAGAGCATGCATTGATAAATAGTTGAAGCTACATAATTAGAGAGCTTCATTACCCCTAAATTGAAGGGGATTAGCCTCTCATATCTGTCATTTGATTAACAAATGTAGCTAGCAACATGAAAACAAAAAGAAAAAAATGAAAGCAAATGAAAAGAAAACTATTCTACTTGCATAAAAGTAAATCTACACTACTAGCATGAAAGGAAATGAACATGTAAGTAAAAAGAAACACTAATTAACATTGCATAAAAAGAAAAGAAAATTACATAAAATAAAAATGGCTAAGTAGCCATGAAAAGAGAAAGAGAGCTTTCTTTTATTTGATCTAAACTAAACTAAATAAGAAGGCCTAAGAGAGACTAAGTAAGAGGTGAGAGATTACATGAAACATAAGGGGTATATATACAAGTTTTAAAACCCTAATTCACTTTTTGGGTAATGCCCAAAATGCCCCCTTAGGAAGCGTGGAGGCCAAGTAATCATTAACATGTCTTAATCCCCCATTAAGTGTACATGAAACCATTAATGTGCATTAGCCTTTAATTTGTACATTAAGCTAGGTGGGTAGGTGGGGTCCTCCATGATCTTCACTTTGAATTATTTCCATCTTCATTCCTTTATATCCATTTTGTGCATGCATGTTTATTCATGAACCCACTAATATGAGAAGCTAAATTCCTACAAAATATTATAGAAATTCCAATTAAATTCTCTCAAATTAATATACGCGCACAAATGGCCATTTTGCCCTTATATGAAGATGAATGTGTGAAAATTTGGAATTAATGTGAATTTTGGTTAAAACAAGTTAAAATACCCAATATGATCATTTATTTAATTTAAATAGAATAAATATGGTGGTAAAGATATGCATATTTACGTGCACATCAAATATCCCCACACTTATCTTTTTATTCGTCCTCGAATAAACTAAAACTAAGATAAATCCGTTTTCGTAGGAAGCACGATTGCATTGAGCGTATGCAACAAGCCGTTGAACCTCTGGATGTCCCAATAGGATGAGTGTAGTCTCGTGAGGGTTTTTAGCTAATACTACCCACAAAATCCAAATGCAAGATAAAAAATGTAAAGTGAAAATATTTACAAAAATGCAAGATTTATTTAAAAAGAGATGAATGCGAGTTTTTAAAAATATTTACAAATAAAGGATTTACTTTTAAATCAACACTTATAAGTTAAATATAGGTTTTGGTTATTATCTTGAAAATTTATGTCATTTACTCGTCAAAATTTCCAACAAAAATCAAGTTACCATAACAAATAGACAATAGTTTAACTCGTTGTTTCAGTTGATAAAAAAGTTATATATGAAATGGATCCGTAGTTGACTATCAAAGTTTATCAAAGTGGTATTTTCATTTCTTTTCAATAACAATTCAAATCAAATAAGTAAAAATAGTGCTAGAATTTCAATTGCTTGCTCTCTCATTATTTGTAAGAAAAATTACACACCTAGTTCAGGTAAACTGAGGCCAGATATACTACCCATGCACTGCCTTTCGGGATTATGTGAGGGGAGTACAGAGCATGGCAAGTGCACACACTTTCGTGCATACACTATCGACCGTAGGTGGTTTTATTAAGTCTGTTCTTTTTTTTCTCTTTTTTTTACACGTATTCCATACATGCATAACCGTTAGGACTTTTAAATGAGTATGAAAGCACATAATCAAATATTCCAAGTAATTCACCCTTACATAACCGTGAGGACTTTTAAATGAGAGTGAATACTTTGGATGTTATTAATTTATATTTTTAATATTTTTTAAGAGAGAGAGTGTTTTGCAAAATCATCTTAGCACCATTTAACTTAGAAGACAAAAAAAAGTTATATCTTTACTTTAAATCAACCACTTTTTAAAACAAATATTTTTATTTAGGATGTATTTCATAATTAACACGTATGAATCTTCCTACATACTAGTTAAACCATTGTTATTTGTAATCAAACTTCATTTTTATTTTTGTTAAGATAGATAAACTTTCAAAATTTTCAATTTAATAAGCCAAAACCATATATTTATCCTATAGTGTTTCTTTAAAAATAAATCAAAATGCTTAACAAAAAATTCTTCTTCTGTTTTTTTTTTGTTTTTTTTTTTTTGAGTTTTTGGAAGAAAAATGAAAATTAATCCTTAAAAATTGAAAAGAAGACGAGTCTCCCCCACACTTGATTTTGACTGTGTCCCCACAGTTAACCCAAGTGGAAGAAAAACATAACCTTTATTTAAATGAAAATGAAAAGATGATTATATACATGACATCAGAAAGTATGCGGTTAAAAAGTAAATGAAACAGTCTTCCAAAGACCGATTCATTTGTCTCAACAAGTATGCGAGACATAGCTTAAGCTCGAAAAACCAAACCGTAAAAGATTTCGAAATTGAATGTTGATTTAGGAAAACGAATGTCATTTTATTGAAAATTGAATGGGTTGTTTTGTTTTCGATGATTTTTGGGGCTGATAAAACAATTGATTGGTTGAAATTCAAGTTTATTTTCACCAAGTTGAAGTTCAAACTTATCATTGAAAACTTCTTCAAAATTATCAATTTCAAAATCAAAATGGTGATGTAAATCTTCCCTTTCAGAATTCAACAACTCATTTTCGAAAATTCTAAAGAAATCGTGTTCATTGAATTCGACTTCCTTTATTGAATTATTAACAACTTTATTACATGTGTCAAGTTCAAAATCCAAAGTTGTTGTATTTAAAATTTTGAAATCGAGAAAAGGAAATTCGAATTTTAAATGTGGTTCCACACTCTCAAAAGAATTGAAATCCAACATAATTACCATGTTTTCAACAACTTCGTTAAGATCTTTTTTTTCAATTTCAAAAGTTGTTATTTGAAAATCATCGATTTGGATAAAAGATAGACTATCGTTTGACTCGTCACACATTGAAATTTGATTTTGTTTCTCACAAAAAATTTCCAATATTTTAATCAACAAATTCGTGTGATCATCGTAAATTTCATTCATTTGCTCAACAAAGTCAAATTTGTAATTATTAACTTGAAAATTTTCGATTTGGAATTGTTGAGAACAAGAATTGTCAATTTCAATAAACGGTAGATTATTATTTGATTCTTCGCAAGTTGAGATTGGATTATGATTTTCACGAAAAGTTTTGTATTTTTCAAGTAATAAATCCCCGTTATCTTTTTCCATTTGGTCAACAAAATCAAATTCATGATTATTAATTTGAAAATTTTCATTTTGAATTTGTTGATAACCTAAGTTTTCAATCATATTGTTATTGAAACTATTCCCATTGCCAAAATTATTTGAAAATTGGTTCATATTTTCGCCTTGATTTTGAAATTCATTTTGAAGCTCGAAGTTGAATTGGCATGGGTTACACTCGAAACCATTTGAATTTTGAAGTGAAATCAAATTTTGATTATTTTGAAAATTTTGACTTGAGTTATCACACAAATAAGAATTACACAAATCATTTATCTCTTGATTTTGTTGTGTAGAGAGTTCGAGTAAAGATGAAATCATTTCAATGCTATTTTCGAGAGTTGAAGGTTGCTCACTATTTTGAAAATTTTGTTGTTCGAAATTTGAATCGTTTAAACAATAGTTGGTGTTAAAATATCCATACGAATTTGGAGTGAAATCGTATGGACTATATTGATTTTCACAACTATTGTAAAATTCACGTAAGTGGGGAAACTCAGATATTTTCAAGAATTTTTTTTGGATTTTTTATAAAGGAAAAATATTTGCAAATAAAATTCATTTTCACATGGAAATTGATTTTTGTTTTTTTTTTGGTTTTTCAAAATTTTTCTTTGTTTTTTGAAAAGCTTTTATAATTTTTTGTTTTGGATTTTGGTTTTTCTATTTTTATTTCATTTTTTTAGTTTCAAAGAAAAAGGATTTAAAAATTTCAAAGGAAAAGGAAAAAACTAAGTTAAGAAATATTTACAATTTTTTTAGTTTTGGATTTTGAATTTTTTTTTAAATATGCATGAACTAATGCAATTAAATGAATGCAAGGGTTAATTACAAATGATTTATCCTAAGTTAAACCAAAATTGTATAATCACAAATTGTCTTAAATCAACAAGATAGTTCTCAGTCAAGTAACGGACAGGATTTATCAGTGCACCACGAATCACCGTAGCAATGCAGCCGAAGGTTTAAGAACCTTCAGAGGAACAACCACTATAATATTTACGAATCACCGTAATATTTATAAATGGTTATTACTCTGCCGTAGCCTAGACACCAAGAAATTAAATTATTCAAAGAAGACAATTTGCCAATATACAATTAAGTGTTATCGATGTCTAACCGTTATTACTGAACAAAATTCTAGAATGAAATGCAAAGCAGATAGTAAACGTGTATTAACAATGCAACTACAAATGGATTTTTGTTTTTGAATTTTTGACTTTTTTTTAATATGCAAGCAAACAACAATGCAATTCAAATAAGAATAGAGATGAAAGCAGCAATTTTTTTTATAAGCAAGTCAGCAATTTATTTTTGGCAGTAGAGCGAAGCAAACAAATCTTTCAATCTGCTTTGGCAACGTGAAAATAGAAACAAGATATATACAAAAACAAAAGAAAAAAAAATATATGTATATCAAAGAAAAACTAAAACAAATGAAAACTAGAACAAATTAAAACAAAACAAATTCAACCCTTCCCCTTTTTATTAATGAAAGCACGAATTTTTTTTGTTAAAGTTAAAACAAAGGTTTGGTTTAAAAGAAACTTGACAAATAAAAATATACATTTACCGGACCAAATATGATCAAGCCCGCATACATTATTTTGTTCTCTCCCTTTCTTTTTTTCTTTTTTGTTTTTTTTTGACACACAGATAACCCCAAACCGATTGAATAAATGAAATCAAATTCACACTTTCTCAAAGAAATCAAATTCTCGTGCGAAATCAAATTCAAATCACACAAGCTTCGGTTCGAGGTTACTCAGTGTTGATGGGGTGCTATTCGAGGTTGGGTTGGCAAAATGATTGAGTTGATGGCAGTTAGAGATGGTCGCAATATAGAGTGATGGGACGGTGGTTTCGGCAATGAGTTGAGAAAGTTATTAAAAGGTCAGGGGAGGTTTGCAGAGGCACAATGTTGATGGATGGTCGAATTGGATTTGGGGCGATTGCTTGCAGGCGGTTGATGGTTTGGGGAATTGGGATGGTGATGTTTGAAGTGGGAAGGCTGTGTCGCTGTGTGAGGTAATTAACAAAGAAGTGGTTAAAACGGTGATGCACGGTAGAGTTGTTTTGTTGTAGTGCGGCAGTAAGCAAATGGTTGTAGTGGTGACCGAAACTTGATGAGCGGTGAGTGGTTTTGCGTTGGTCAGCAATTGTAGTGGAGGTTCAGGAGGAGGTGGGAGAGGTAAGTGTGGTAGTTGAAGTTGTCGACTTGAGGGGAGTTAAGGGAGGTGCCTGCAGTTTGTGGCTGTTAGTTAGGTTGAAGTGAGGAAGATGAGAGATGGAAGCTGGGTGGTGGTCTGGTGGCTATAGCTATGGATGTTGGTGGCACTGTGAAGTGCGGCAGAGTCAGGCGATTGTGTGCATATAGTTGAATGAGCAAGAAGTGGTGGCCAGTCAGCAGAGGAGTGGAAATGGAACAGAGGTGGATGGCTAGGGAGATTGATGAACTGTGTATTGGTGATTCTCACGGGTTTGTGGAAATGACTGGTTGAACTGCTATAGTGGAGATGTAGTATCTATAGACAATGTTTGTCGATGAATGGTGGTTCAGGCTGGCCAATGGACAGTGCACAGTACAGTTGATGTTTATGTATGATGGGTGACGAATGGTTTAGGAAGGTACTGTTGCAGGGAGCAGCGGAGATTGTAGAGTAGGAATATGGTATGTTGTTGTAAATGGTGTTGTTGTGGATATAGGCACTGTTGCACAGAGAAGTGGAGGATGATGGTTAGTTGTGAAGAGGTTTTGATGTTGAACTCTGGTTGCAGGTCAGCGGGTAAATGAGGTAGTGTTTGGTAAGAGGATGGTTTAGAAGTATATGAAGTATAAAGTGTGTGAATCGGCTATGTGGTGAAGGTTTGTGACAGTATGTTTTAGGATGACAGTGTTTGTGGAGAGTTGAATGATGAGATAGAACTGGATGAAGTTTGGGTTAAGGGGCAGTGGTCACAGCAGTTAAAAGTGAACGTGGAGGTGAATTTGGGTATATGACAGAGGAAGTGAATGTTGGGGTGGAAGTATGAAGGCTGATGGGTATGTACAGGGTTGTGTACAGAGAAGAGAGAAAGTGTTGAAGGCAGAGAAGCAACAACAATAAAACAAAACAGTGTTTTTTTTTGTAAATTGTAAATGGAAAATGTAATTGAAAAGGAAATGGAATATTTTTTTTTAAAATATATACAAATGCAAATGCAAATTGAAATGGCAAGAAACAAGCACACAAAATCAAATCACATAACAAACATACACACAATATTTTTTTTAAATGCAAACACATACAAAATAAACACACAAAAATCAAATAACAACTAATTCGAAGAATAGAAAATTGAAATCAAAACAATTCCCCGGCAACGGCGCCAAAAACTTGTTCGTCGACGGAATTTCTATCGGATTAGAAAACCGTCGAACGAATTTAGAAATAAAAATAACCGCAAGCGCATGGTGTACGAATGTAGCACGTGGCGAATACGGGTCGATCCGTAGGGAATTGATGATTTTAAAATTCTATTCAATCAAATTATACCAAAGTCGAGGAGAATGTTAAACTAGAAAATTAGAAAATTAGCTAACTAAAAGAAAAGAAACGCAAATATAAGAGTTAAATGACAATTTAGAGAATAAATCCACTCTCTAGATCATGTAGTTCAACTCATATGAAATCATGATCTCTCTTTTATGTTCATTAGTGTTTTAATTGATGTGTTTATCATAAGTATGACATATTTGTGCTATTGATTAGCCAACATAAGCCATCAAACTATAACACACCCCTTAAAGCACTTACTAACTTTGATGACAATGACATGAAAATGAAAATGAAATCTATTTTAAGTATGGCCTATTAACTATTGATTAGAAATATAGACCATCAAATTTTAATTTCAAACCACTTTCTTTTGCCATAATCATATTTTGATGAAGAGGCAATTAGTGTTAGTGATTGTTTAAGCATACCTATTTGGTGTCAACAATATAGGCTATCAAAATTCAAAGCAAAAACAACTAGTAAACCATTTCCATACTCATCACTAAGAACAAAAAGAGAGCATGCATTAATAAATAGTTGAAGCTACATAGTTAGAGAGCTTCATTACCCCTAAATTGAAAGGGATTAGCCTCTCATATTTGTCATTTGATTAACAAATGAAGCTAGCAACATGAAAACAAAAAGAAAGAAAAAATGAAAGCAAATGAAAAGAAAACTATTCTACTTGCATAAAAGTAAATCTACACTACTAGAATGAAAGGAAACGAACATGTAAGTAAAAAGAAACACTAATTAACATTGCATAAAAAGAAAAGAAAATTACATAAAATAAAAATGGCTAAGTAGCCATGAAAAGAGAAAGAGAGCTTTCTTTTATTTGATCTAAACTAAAGAAGGAGGCCTAAGAGAGACTAAGTAAGAGGTGAGAGATTACATGAAACATAAGGGGTATAGATACAAGTTTTAAAACCCTAATTCACTTTTTGAGGAATGCCCAAAATGCCCCCTTAGGAAGTGTGGAGGCCAAGTAATCATTAACATGTCTTAGTCCCCTATTAAGTGTACATGAAACCATTAACTCCATAAGCATGTGCATTAGCCTTTAATTTGTACATTAAGGTAGGTGGGTAGGTGGGGTCCTCCATGATCTTCACTTTGAATTATTTCCATCTTCATTCCTTTATATCCATTTTGTGCATGCATGTTTCTTCATGAACCCACTAATATGAAAAACAAAATTCCTACAAAATATTATAGAAATTTCCAATTAAATTCTCTCAAATTAATATACACGCACAAATGACCATTTTGCCCTTATATGAAGATGAATGTGTGAAAATTTGGAATTAACGTGAATTTTGGTTAAAACAAGTTAAAATACCCAATATGATCATTTATTTAATTTAAATAGAATAAATATGGTGGTAAAAATATGCACATTTACTTGCACATCATTAGGCCCAACTATAACCGATTGCTCCGTTCACATAATTTCCTTTTTCCACAAAATAAACCAATCACTATGCACAGCCTTACCCCCTCACAAAGCCCAGCCCAAATTTCACTATACCAACTTAAAAGACTACAATCCACTTCCTTTATTAACTACCACCTTCACCTACAGTTGGACTAACTACTTCCTAATTAACCTGACCCGCTACAAAATGCCCATCCCTAAATCAAATCTATTTTATCCAATTTTTCTCGCCTATTTAATAAGCCCACACACCTACCTTCCCACCACCCACTCGATCACCACATCAACCTCCAAAACAATGCCTAACCTATCAACGTTAAACCCTACCGTTATCATTTTTCCAAAAAAAATGAAATCGAAAATCAAGTACATGAAATGATTCAATCCAAAATCATACAACCATCTACTAGTCCATTTCCTCACCCATACTACTTGTAAAAAAAGATGGCTCATGGTGGTTTTGAGTTAACTATACGGCACTAAATGTCATCACCATTAAAATGGATTTCCTATTCCAAAGGTCGATGAGCTCTTAGATGAACTATATGGATCTCTCTACTTTACTGAACTCGATCTTCGTAGTGGATATTTTCAAATCGGGGTCCACCCACCTAATATACATAAAATCGCCTTTCGCACACACGAAGGCCACTATGAGTTCTTGTCATATCATTTGGTCTCTCTAATGCACCATCTACTTTTCAAGCTACAATGAACCAAATATCCCGACCTATCTTCGAAAATTTATTTTGGTATTCTTTGATGACGTATTAACCTATAGCACTTCATTGTCCATACGCCTTGCACATCTTCAAACCACTTGGATATTTTAGACAACCACAAATTTTATGCTAATCTCTCCAAGTATGATTTTGGGCTCACATAAATTATACATTTGGATCATGTTATTTCATCCAAAGGAGTCTGCGCAGATCCTAGCAAAATTGAAGCAATCCTAAAATGGCCCACTCCAACCGCTACTACAGTAGTTCGTGGATTTTTGGGCCTCACTAGTTTCTACCACCGCTTTATTAAGAACAATGCTCAACTTGCAACCCCACTTTCTGGCATGCTAAAAACAATGAAACTCTTCCTTTCAAATGGACACCAACAGCCCAAAACGCTTTCACGTCTCTGCAAACAGCGCTCACAACTGCCCCAATTCTTCATCTACCAGACTTCACCAAACAATTCAAAGTTTTTACAGATGCCTCAAGCACGGCAATAGGAGTAGTCCTCGCCCAATCATGACACCCCCTAGCCTTCCACAACAATCGCCTTCCCTTCTCCTTATGCAACGCCTCCACTTACGTTCGAGAACTCTATGTTGTCACAGTAGCAGTACAAAAGTGGCACCATTATCCTCAGTCGGAAATTCACCATTGTCACTGATTACCGACAACTCCTAACCCAAACCATTTCCACACCAGAGAAGCAGTGTTGGCTCAGGAAGCTCCTTAGATTTGATTTCGAAATAATTTACAAACCAGGATCCGAAAATAAAGTAGCTGATGGTTTATCTCGATGGACATCTGACGCTTACTATATGCTTTCTCCGTGTCGAATTTCCAGATCGTCGACGAAGTGAAACAAGGAACTCAATTGGACAAACAAGCCCAAAAACTGATTCAAGCCATTACATATGACCAAGCAGTAGCTTCCCCATTCACTTATTGAAATGTTTTGTCATTTCATGGCAACAAATTCTTTATACCCAACAACCTGGAACTCCAGCAGAAACTTATCAAAGCTTATTACTGTTCGAACACTAGGGAACATTCCAAAATCAAAGCAACTGTCGCACGTCTCTATAGCATTTTTTTCTGGTATAATTTACTTTCCACTGTTCAAAATTTTATTTCTCAATGCAATGTTTGTTTACAAATAAAACTCGAAAATACCTCTCTAAAAGATCTCCTTCAACCACTGCCCATTCATCTCGGTTATGGGAAGATATATCTATGGATTTTATTACCCATCTCCACTATCATTCGATAAAACTTACATTTGGGTAATTATAGAACGCCTCTCCAAATATGCGCACTTTTGCACGCTAGTCACCTCCACTTCCGCAATCCAACTTGCGAACCATTTTATCTAAGAATACATCCAATTACATGGTTTTCCTTGCTCCATCGTTTCGGATCGTGACTGCTTGTTTATAAACCAATTTTGGCATAAACTTTTCCGTTTACATGGCACCGACCTCCGATTGAGTAGTGCCTATCACCCCCAAACGGATGGCCAAACGGAAGTAGTCAACCGTTGCCTCGAAACTTATCTCAGCGCAGTGGTGGGCGAATTTCCCAAATAAACGACAAAATATGTAACATCCCTAATTTTAAATAACATTATTTAGGATATTTAATTATATAAATTACATAGAATAATGTAAATGTTAGGTGATAAGGGTACTGAGATTAGAATAAATTTAAGTGGCTATGCTTATTAATAAAAATGGGCTTTTTATAGATGAAATAAATTATATAAGGGCATAAGAGATATTGGCTTCCCATGATTCTCACCCTTATATATATGTGTGTCCCTAATCCATTCACGTTCATTATCATTTTTTTCATAAATAATAAACGTAAGCAAAAAAAGAAGGCCAACCATTAATTGCAAGAAAAGAAGAAGATATTCAAGAAAAAGTCAAAGAATTAAAGAGGGGAATCAAACACATCTCAATCCACTTTCCTTATCAAAGGTTAAGGTGAATAATAGTTTCCTTCTCTATTTGTTGAATATATGATGTCTGATGATGATATGCTTGAATTATGGTCTGTTTAAAATTAAACAAGATTGCTTAAATGATGGTTCATACGGCTTTAGGTCAAAATCATGTGATATTAATTTTTAAACGCCATGGAAAAATTATATGTCATACAAAACATAATTTTAGAGTTGGGTTATAAGTTTGATAATTTTCCAAGCTTTGGAAAGATTATTATGAATTTTTGAATGAAAATATATCGCGTTGGGTTTATAAATTTATTTCAGAAAATATATTGAGAATTTGGGTTTGAAATTTTGATATGTTATATAAAAATGTCAAAGTAAATTTCTATGATTTTTGAGGATTTTTCTTAAGTGATTTGATATACAAATTAAATTATTTTGAGAAGAGGGTCTAAATGATTTAATTGTATTTGCAATGGAAGGTTTAATCTGCAAAATTCTAAGCTTGATACTTATCCAAATTAATAAGGTGGTTAGTTTTGAAAAGAAAGGAAAAAGTTAAGGTAACCAATAGGAAGTTTACATGTAGGTATGTTAGTTGATATAAGTTGCTTAATTTTGACATTTAACCTGGAAAAACAAGTTCCGCCTCTATTAAGGGTACCTTTAGCCCCCTACCTTTTGCTTTCGACAAATTGAAACACCATTAAGCCATAATCAATACACATGGTATCATCTAGGTGGTACATAGTGGATTGGAGAAAGGCGAAGGTAGGGTGTCGAAAGCATGCTTCTGATGGAGACGAATACCTTATTTTGTTTTAAAAAGTTAAGTGCCTGCCTTTTTTTACTAAACTTTCGACTTAGTTGATACATATGTTTCGGAAGGAGTTTTATGATGGCTTTCGAAGGGGTTGCCATATTGTTTTAAAAGAAAAAGGGTTTTCAAAGGAGATCCTTTTAATAATAAATCAGTGCTTTCGAAAGAGGGGGTTCCGACACAGTCGAAGCCCTATCGTCGATTCCTTTTCCTTTTGAGTGTAATGAAGTCATCAATGCTATCGAAAGGTAGTGTTGTTTTAAATATGTATTAAGCCGCTTCCTAAACGCTTTAGAAAGGTTATAGGTTTCGAAGGCAATGGCTTCGAAAGGGGTTTCGAAGTTATCCTTCAGTATTTTTAATATATGGTTTTGACTATGTCGAAAGGGATGGCTCCGACACTATCATAACTTCAACAACATTTTTATATGGTAAAGAATGGTTTCGAAAGAGATACTTTCATTTATATTTACTTTGACCCAAATCATATTTTAAAAGGTAAACCCAATAATGTCGAAATGGGGACTATCAATACTTTAGGAAGAGAACTTCCAATGGTTTCGAAGCTATGATTCTAATAATTAATAAGTAACGCTTTATTATATTCAAAAGGTTTCGAAAGAAGGAGTTTAAAGTGTTTTAAAAGGCAGGATTCTAACGTTTTGAAAAGAGATATATGTATAGAATACAATATCCTATGATTTTTATTTGATGATAGTAAACATGTATATATATATATATTCATTTAAATGTATATGTTGTACTATTTTATTTTTCTACATAATTAAATAAATATTGTTGAATAAAATAGATAACTCAGAATTCATATTTAAACAAATATTTTATTCGAACAAATAGTTTATTACAAATTCAAATAGTACAAGTTTGAGCTCTCACTACATTTATACATTTTTAGTTACAACACAACTTCCATTACAACACATTTTCACTTTACAGTTTTTCATACATAATTCATCTCACTACATATTCACTCTCACTCGTATTTGATCTTCAACTCTATTCCAGCCTGTATTCCGCATGAGAATATCTACAAAATAAATACTGATGCGGTAAAATTGAAAAGGAAATATTTTTGTAGTGCATAATGAAGTATGTGTTTGTAGTGCACACCGATATATACTTGCTTGTTAAAACTGCAGGGACAGGTGAGCACAATGTCAAACCCAATCCTAGGCAGGATTCAACTCAAGTACAATAAATACAAACACGCATGCAAAGCTTCAATGGGTGAACATGAATAGAAAGCAACAAAGTTTTAGGCATGTTCAGGTGCAAGGCATAGTCAGGTGTAAGGCGGGGTCAGGTGCAAAGAAACAAACGAAAACAATATGACAAAGTGGTGAACAGACCAGACCAGAACAGAGCAGATCATCAATGAACCTAGACCACAAGGATAAAGCAAGTTTGACTTGAGCAAAAAAACAGCAACAACAGTTTAGAATACAAGTGAGCATATGAAAACATCAATTATATAAAATGTTCAAATTGCCTCAACCAAACCATATCATCACACCAAGGCAACAAGACAGAATCGACATAAAATAAGACTTCAATTTCAACAGGTACAATGATCAAAAGTTCATTTGAACCCAGACTACAGCAACAAGTGCACAAGAACAGGTGAGCAAATGAAAACTTGAATAACAAGTCGTCATGCAACCAGGTTCATATTGAACCAAACATCAAACTGCACAAAGGAAAAAGGAAAACAACAAGACAGCAACTCAGAGGGAAACAACGTACATATATACATGAATGCACACGTGAATACATATATGCACTAACAAACCAGAATTCAATGAGACCAAAAGGAAACTAGTACAAGGCAAATGCAAGACTACACAAAGACATGAAACCAAACTACAATAACCAGGGCAGTACACATGCATACGAGAATACATAACAAAGTGCAAGGGTATTAAGAAAATCAACATGACAAGTTTATCCCGAAGCAAATAACAAGACCAGAGCAATGCATCGAGGTAGTAGTTCAAAATGCTCACATATACAAAGGATAAAACAAATGCATACTTCAATGAGACCACACTCCGATTACAACATGTATGAAGGCCAACACAATGCAACCAGTTAACATACAACCAGTACATTAAAATGCAAACCAAAATTGACTCGAGTGAACCAGAGGTAATACAAAAAAATAACAGTAGGTCTAAACGATCAAATTACACACCAAAGGCATCACAACACATATATGCGTACATACATATGTATGTATATACATGGTGACACACATACAAGTGAACATGACATGGTCAAAGAAACTATCAGTAACAGTTTAACACAAGCAGTTTACATGTATATAAGCATAGAAATGGAGAAAATCAAGTCGTGATAATTATCAGTAGCCGTGGGTAATCCAAGTAAAGGAGCATTCAAAAAGAAATGATCAAATGCCTTTATTTTCAAAAATCCGAGAATTGAATGCCAGCAAAGAATTGAATAAGTGAACAAGTCAAGATTATCTCAAAAATTCAAATGCCGAAGTTATAGGAGCACAGAACGGAACCAACCCAATGCAATTCAAATAAATATAACAATGAATAAGTCAAAATCATTGCAAACGTTCAAGCAAGAATCTAATGGCCAAGCGAAATAATTGAAGAAGTCAAAACAAAATATACGAACGTGATTATAGGGTTTTGTTCCCTATAAATTCCCAATTTCATCATCAGCAAAAGTAATGAGTTTGATTTCAAGAAATCAACAGAGAAATTAAAGTAAAAACCATATACCAATTTTTATACCACTCGAACTCAAAATTGAAGCGACCGAGAGCAAGTAAAGGCAGGAGTCGATTGACAAAGCCAATCAAAGCAATATAATCACTTCAATTGATCTATTATCAAGCGACGTCTTCAACTGGAATAAAGCCTTAATTTTAGATCATAAAAGGAAAAAGATGGCATGAGCAGGAAGCAGTGAAAAAGGAAATCTCATTTATATTTTATTTGGACTACACTATAAAAAGGAAATCACGTTTATATCTTATTTCGGTCGCATTATAAAAAGGGAACTCCTCTATTCGTTTTATTTGTTGGGTCGTATAGTTTTGTATTAAGGTTTTATTTTTTGTTTTTAAGTACTTTTTTTTTAATTTGATTCAAATTCTAATTTTAACTAGGTGACGAACTACGTGGTGTAGTTCGGGGAATTCCCAACTCAATGGCTGAGTCGTGGCAGGGTTTTGAGCTTGGAGTTAGGTTAATTGAGTTAGCACGTGTTGCGAGTTTACGTGTGTTTGTAAGCGTTTGATTATCTAATTTCTAGTAGAAACCTTGGGGGCAGCACATGGGCAGGTTATTGCCGAAGCTGGGTAAAACTGTGTATGATCTCTATTGCATTACTTTCTGTTATTTTTTTATTTTTGCATTAATTTTTATTATTATTAGTATACACTATTCACCCCCCCTTTAGGGTGAAAACAATCCTACAATATGCTTTCAAAGGAGGCTATCCAGTGAGGTCGAAAGGAAGGTTTCGAAGATTTCAAAAGTATAATTTTCAAAACAAATAACCCAATCTCATTTACAAGCAAAACCATGGCATATTATTGAACAAGGTATTTTGAAACGGAATTTTTGAAGAAGTCTTAATGGGTTAAAAGAAGTAACCCAAGTTATATTGTTTGCTTCTCCATATATGTATATATTCACTTCGTAATGAACCCCAAACAGTACTTTGGAAAAAGGCAGAATAACCAATTAGGTTGATCCAGTAGTGGATATAAATTAAATATATTAGCAGAGGCCAATAGGTTCATAGCAAGCCCATGAAAAATGTGTAAGGGAAATGATATTGGCAAGGGCCAATAGATTCATAGTTAGCCCATGTAAACCGTATATGATTGAAGACGTCAGTTAGACAGGTTTATAGTCGGCCCATGAAAACTATATCCAGATAAGAAAATGAAATATTGATAGATGGTCAATAGGTTCCTAGTTAGCCCATGAAAACTAGTTAAAAGAAAGATATTAACAGTTAGTCAATAGGTTCTTAGTCAGTCCATGAAAACTAGGATAAAAGAAATGATATTGGAGTTACCAATAGGTTCATAGTGATCCCATGAAAATTATATAAGTGGACAGGGAGTCCATAAATGTTTAACAGGCTATTAGTCAGCCCATGAAAATTATTAGGTTAATAGTAATCCTAGAAAGTATAACTATGACAGGTAGTCAAAATGAATGGGGATGGGTAATCCAGAATTGATTCAATTGATTTGCATATCATCACATAATAATGTTTTGAATTGATTTAACCATTGTGGATGCAAGAGCACAGAAAATGGTTTATAAAGGTTTTTAAGATACTAGTAAGGAGAAACTTGTTCCGCTAAGCGGCATGGCCTCACTAGATATCTAAATGATTTAAGATGGTAGATTATTATTCATATCAAGCTTTATGTCTGACTCAAAGTTCATGTTTTCTCCTTAAACTCTCGAGTACTCAATTGATTTTGAGTAGCTTGGGATTTGAGGTTTTCAGGTACCTCTTAAGATAAATAAGCTTCTGAAGTCGTGCATGAGGCATGTAGTTATTTGAGTCTTCTCTCATATAATTCCACTGTGCTGTTCTGCTAAGACAAAGTGTTTATTGCCTATTATATACTCTTACCGCCAATGTGGCATCTTCATATGTCGCTCTTGAACAATTATATTTTTTTGAATGTGGTTAACGTTGCGGGATTATGTAAAGAATGTTGAAATGAGTTTTTGGAATGGAATGTGAAATTTGTTTTCAAATTTTTTAACTTTTTCCATATCCATGTGTTTCTGGTATATCAATTTATCTAACATTACCATATTTGGTTGTCGGGGATTAATAACTATGGATGACTATAGCATTCGTAGCCGTTATTTTTGGGCCTTCAAGTGGGGATGTTACAAGTTGGTATTAGAGCATAGGCTTATGAAAATTTAAGCAATTTAAACCTAAAAAGATTCTCAAAACATAATCCAATGAATCAGAAATATGATCGGATTTTGGGTTAACACGATTGTAACGTATTTGTATTTGATATATATATAGGTGCATATATATAAGTATGTAATTCCCCTTTTCTCTTAGACCATTCTTCTATATCTTACTAAGGATCATATGCAGACGAACGACAAAGAAGATATGGAAGTAGGAAATAGAAGAGTAAATCTAGGTGGAGGAAGCACCAAAACTGATAAGAATGCTCGACCTAATACCCAGAGGAGCCAAGGCGACAAGCTAACGCTAGTCAAAATGCGAAAGCCAATATAGATGCTGAAAATTCACCAGTAGATGCACGGATGATGTATCAATTCCTTGCTAATTGATGTAAGTAGGAGTTGCTAGAGTGGCTGGGAATATTGGAGGAGCAAATCCTGTAGTTCCCGCTGGGAATAATTATGCCAAGTTGAATAAAGATTATACCAGTTTAGGTGGAAAGACGTTTATAGGAACGGAAGATGCTATAGAAGTGGAGAATTGGCTGTTACATTGTGACAAGATTTTCTTCAATTTGGGTTTAGAAGATGAGAAAAAGAGAAGGTTGGCCTCTAAGCAACTGCAAGGGTCAGCACTTCACTAGTGGAATGGTATGACTGCCAGAGTTTTGGAAGAAGAGTTAACTTTGGATGATTTTCGAAGGAGATTGGAAAAGAAGTTTATTTCTAAAGTTTCCAAGTCAACATTGATGAGAAGATTTATGGATTTAGTTCATGGAAATATGTCAGTTATCGAGTATGCAAATAGATTTAATGAACTATCTCGATATGGATACGCTACTATAAACACTGACATCACAAGGAATGAAAGGTTCATTTGGGGACTGAGGCTCGAGCTTGCTAGGGCGACGATGACTCATATCCATGATCCCCATAATGTGATGGTGGGCATGGCCATTCTCCATGAGGATATTCTTGCTATGTGTGCTATAGAAAAGCCATTTGAATCCCAGGGTCCTTAGGAAAAGAAGAGGAAGTTCTTCAAAAAGAAAGGTGCCCAGAAGGGAGATTCGACCAAAAAGTCAAAAGCTGATTTAGTCTGCTACAAATGTGACAAGAAGAGTCATTTCACAAATAAGTGTTGGTCAGGCAAGGGGCAGAAGAAGGTTGTGGATAAGAAGCATGTTAAGTGCTACAACTGCGATCAAGTTGAGCATTACAAGTCAGTTAGGGCAGAAAAAGGAAAGATTTTTGCTATTGAACCATCATCTTCTTCAAGATCAACCGCAAAAGATAAGGGAAAGACTGTGAGGAAGGTACATTTTTGATTCAAAGTATTCCAGTTAGGATACTATTTGATACCGGTGCATCACATTCATTTATATCCCAGAATTTGGTTAATAGGTTATGCTAAGAATTATCATGTTTCTTCCTTAAGGGTTGCGAATCCAATAAGAAGGTTTACAACTCTAGGGATGAGATGTGATAAGTTAGAACTTGATTTGTTAGGTCATATATTTGCATGCAGTCTGTATGTTTATGATTTCGAGATCGTTTTGGGTATAGATTGGTTGGGTAGATATGAGGCTAGGATATTTTTCCAGGATGGGAAAATATCATTAAGGCATCAAAATAGTCATAACCGAATCATCTTCTCAGTAGAGAATTCCGACCGAAGTGTTTGTGCTGTGTTAAGTGCCTTGGAAGCAGCGGAAGAGCTATGTCAGTTCGAGTTGCAAGAGAGTTTGTAGATATATTTGTGTCGGTTATAGAACTACTACCGAAATGAGTTATTCAATTTCAAATAGATCTTATGTCAGATGCTGAACCCGTCGGTGGACCATCTAGCAGGATGACATCGACTGATATGAAAGAATTGAATGTGCAACTAGTGGATTTAGAAGAAATGAATTTTATTAGACCAAGAAGTTCGCCTTAGGGAGCGGTCGTAGTTTTCACGAAAAAGCCAGATGGATCATTGAGGATGTGCATCAACTACCGTAAGCTGAATAAAAGGACAATCAAGAATAAGTATCCTCTGCCATGAATTGACAATCTGTTTGATTAGTTGAGTGGAGCTAGAGTGTTTTTCCAATTGGATTTGGCAATGGGGTTCCATCAGTTGGGAGTAGTAGAGAACAGTATTCCTTTGACAGCATTTCGAACTAGGTATGGTTCGTATGAATGGTAAGTGATGCCATTCGGGTTGACGAATGCACTTGCTTTCTTCGTGGACTAGATGAACTAGGTTTTCCGAGAGAACTTGAATAGGGTTGTGTTGGTATTCATAGACGACATTTTGGTGTACTCAAAAGATGAGAGAGAGCATGAGGATCATCTGAGAGTAGTGCTTGAGACGCTGAGGCAGCATCAGTTAAATGCAAAGTTTTCCAAATGTCATTTTTGGAAGAAAGATGTCAAGTTTCTTAGTCATGTAGTTTCGAAGGAGGGTGTGGCAGTAGATTCAGTTAAGATCAAAGCTGTCAATAATTGGAAGAGACCAGAGACAGTAACCGAGATCAAAAGTTTTCTTGGACTTGCTAGCCATTACCGGAGATTCATTAGAGATTTTTCGTGGATAGCGGCACCTTTAACTAAGTTGACCAGGAAGGATGTGAAGTTCATTTGGTCCGACAAATGCGAGGAAGGGTTCCTTAAGTGAAAGCATTTGTTGACCAATACACCAGTGTTAGTTGCTCCAGATGGACACTAAGGGTTGATGGTGTACACTGATGCACGTGGAACATGATTGGGAGCTGTGTTGATGCAAAATGTTAAATTCATTGCCTAGCTTCTCAACAGCTTAGACTGCACAAGGTGAGATATCCTACTCATGATTTGGAGTTGGATGCAGTGGTCTTTATGTTGAAGGTTTGGAGACATTATCTCTTAGGGGAGAGATTTGAGCTATACACTAATCATAAGTCCTTAAGATATTTATTCTCTCAGAAAGAGTTGAATATGCGACAGCAAAGGTGGCTAGAGTTTTTGGCTGCTTATGATTTGGTATAGAATATACTCCTGGGAAAGGAAATAAGGTAGCAGATGCCCTTAGTAGGAAACATCAGAATGTGGTGCTAGCTATGTTGGCAGAATGGAAGGATTTAGAAGCTTTGGCTACGTGTAGTATAAAATCGAGATCGACTGCTGATTCTAGTCAGACTACTGATATATTAGCCTGTTTAGAGGTTTGACCAATGTTGATTGAGATGATAGCTTCTAAACAGAATGAGGATCCAAAATTAGTCAAGAATATTAGAAGACTAGAGGTGGAATCCGAGATCGATGATTTTAAAGATTTTGGCACCGACGAAAGATGATGGTTGAGGAAGAAGGGACGCTTATGTGTTCCGAATGTAGAGAACTTAAGAAGAGAATTTCTAGGAGAATGTCTTCGATCCAAGTTTACGATTCATCCTGAAGGAACCAAGATGTATCAAGATATTAAGAGGAGCTTCTATAAGGAAGGCATGAAGAGGGATGTTGGCTTGTAGGTTAGGCAGTGTTCCAACTGTCAACAAGTAAAAGCCGAACACCACAAGCCAAGCGGGTTGCTTCAGCCTTTAGAGATTCCAGTTTGGAAGTAGGATTCTATATCCTTTGATTTTATAGATGGGTTACCAAGGCCAAACAAGGAAATGAAAGCATATGGATCATAGTGGACAGATTGACCAAGAGCACCCATTTCGTTCCAGTCAAGTCAACTAGGACGGCACTTGTTTTTGCGAAATTTTTTGTAAAGAGCATAGTTAGACTTCATGGAATTTCTAGTGTCATAGTCAGTGACAGAGATGCATTATTCACTAGCGGATTTTGGACAAGCCTAGAGAGGGTATTAGGTACCAAGCTCAAGATGAGTACAACATATCACCCACAGACGGATAGGAAAGCTGGTAGAGTCAATAAAGTACTCGAAGTTTTGTTAAGAGCTTGCGTATTAGACTTTGGTGGATCTTGGGAAGATCTCCTGCATTTGATTGAATTTTCATATAATAATAGTTATCAGACTAGTATAGGAATGATGCCTTTTAAATCTTTATATAGAAGACCATGCAAATCGCCAGCATGTTGGTTAGAGACTGGAGACGGATTAGTCTTAGGTCCAGATTTAGTTAGAGAGGCTTTGGAGAAGATTGAGTTGATCCAAGAACGAAGGAAGGAAAATCAATCCGGACAAAAGAGTTACGTAGATAAAAGGCGTAAAGACCTAGAATTCTCAGTTGGAGACATGGTTTTTATTAAGATGTCACCAATGAAGGGTGTGATATGATTTGGAAGATCGGGGAAGCTGGCACCGAGATATGTTATTCATTCCAGACTATAGAGAGGATTGGAAAACTCACGTACAAAGTAGAGTTGCCGAGCAATATGGAAGGTGTCCATAATGTATTTCATGTGTCTCGTCTTCTCAAGTATGTGCATGATCCAGAGTCTACCATTCCTTTAACTGAATTGGAAGACTTGGTAGTAGATCCTAAAATGACAGTTGTTAGACAACCAGTTCGGATTGTGGCGAGCGATGAGAAAAGATTGAGATCCAAGACAGTCAAGTTGTGAAAGTTTAGTGAAGCAACAATGAAAAGGACTGTACTTGGGAGACAGAGGACAGGATTCAAGGTACTTATACTAATATGTTGTAAGAGTATGTCAATATTAGATTTATATAGATGATCACTAGCCAGATAGACTAGTATGGTTGGTAGGAGTTGTTACAGATGATTGATATGATTAGTATTTAGTCCTTATTGAATTTCGAGGACAAAATTCGTTAAGGAGGGGAGCCTGTAACATCCCTTTTTTAAATAACATTATTCATGATATTTAATTAGATTAATTAAATATAATAATGCAAATGTTAAGTGATAAGTGGATTGAGATATGAATAAATTTTAGTGGCCGTGCTTATTAATAAAAATGGGCTTAAAGAATGGTTTATAGACTAAATAAATTATATAAGGGCATAATAGATATTGGCCTCCCATGACTCTCACCCTTATATATATGTGTGTGTGTGTGTGCGCGCGCGTGTCCCCTAAACCATTCACATTCATTTTCATTTTTTCACAAATAATAAACGTAAGCAAAAAAAGAAGGTTGACCATTAATTGGAAGAAAAGAAGAAGATATTCAAAGAAAAAGTTAAAGAATTAAATAAGGGAATCAAACTATCTCAATCCACTTTCCTTATCAAAAATTACGGTGTATAATAATTTCCATCTGTATTTGCAAAAGATATGATGTTTGATGATGATATGCTTGAATTATGGTTTGTTTAAATTTAAATAGGATTGTTTAAATGATGGTTCATACGGTTTTAGACCAAAACCGTGTCATATTAACGATTCAATGCCATGGAAAAATTATATGTCATACAAAACATAATTTTAGAGTCGGGTTTTAAGTTTGATAATTTTCCAATCTTTAGAAAGTTTATTATGAATTTTTAAATGAAAATATAACACGTAGGGTTTATAAATTTATTTCGAAAAATATATTGATAATTTGGGTTTGAAATTTTGATATGTTATATAATATGATCAAAGTAAATTTCTGTGATTTTTTGGGACTTTTCCTTAGGGATTTCATATACAAATTAAATTATTTTAAGAAGAGGATCTAAACGATTTAATTGTATTTGCAATGGAAGGTTTTATCTATAAAATTCTAAGCTTGATACTTATTAAAAATAATAAGGCGGTTAGTTTTGAAAAGCATGGGAAAAGTTAAGACAACCAATAAGAAGTTTACTCGTAGGCCGGTTGGTTGATATAAGTTGCTTAATTTGATATTTAACCCAGAAAAACAGGTTCCGCCTCTATTAAGGGTACCTTACGCCCCTTACCTTTCGCCTTAGACAAAGTCCAAACCCCACTAAGCCCTAACCAATACACAGGGTATCATCTATGTGGTGCGTAGTGGATTGAAGAAAGGCGGAAGGTAAGGTGTCGAAAGCATGATTTTGATGGAGTCGAATACCTTGGTTTGTTTTAAAAAGTTAAGCGCCTGCCTTTTTTTTACTAGGCTTTCGACTTTGTCGATACATATGTTTTGGTAAGGAGTTTTATAATGGCTTTCGAAGGGGTTTCCATTTCATTTTAAAATTAAAAAGGCTTTTGATGGAGTTCCTTTGATTATAAATCAATGCTTTCGAAAGAGGGGATTCCGACACAGTCGAATCCCTACCGCTGATTCTTTTGCCTTTCGAGTGTATTGAAGTCATCAATATTGTCGAAAGGTAGTGTTGTTTTAAAGATGTATTAAGTCGCTTCCTAAATGCTTTCGAAAGGGTTATAGATTTCGAAGGCAATGGCTTCAGAAGGGGTTCCGAAGTTATCCTTCAATATTTTTAATATATGCATTTGACTATGTCAAAAGGGATGGTTCCGACACCATCATAAATTCCCCAACATTTTATATGGTAAAGAATAGTTTCGAAAGTGATACTTTCGTTTATATTTACTTTGATCCAAATGATATTTTAAAAGATATACCCAATGATGTTGAAAGAGGGACTTTCAATACTTTAGGAATAGATACTTCCAATAGTTTCGAAGCTATGATTCTAGTAATTAATAAGTAACACTTTATTATATTCAAAAGGTTTCAAACGAAGGATTTTAAAGTGTTTCAAAGGCAGGAGCCTAATGTTTTGAAAAGAGATATATGCTTTCGAAGGAGGCTATCTAGTGAGGTCGAAAGCAAGGTTTCGAAGATTTTGAAAGTATAGTTCTCAAAACAAATAACCCAATCTCATTTAAAAGCAAAACCATAGCATATTATTGAACAAAGTATTTTGGAACAGAATTTTTGAAGAAGTCTTAATGGGTTACAAGAGTTAACCATGTTATATTGTTTGCTTCTCCATATATGTATATATTCACTTTGTAATGAACCCAAAACGGTACTTTGGGAAAATGCAGAATGGCCAGTTAGGTTGACCTAGCAGTGACTATAAATTAAAGTATTGGCAGGGGCTACTAGGTTTCCAGTAAGTCCATAAAAAATGTGCAAGGGAAATGATATTGGCAAGGGCCAATAGGTTAATGGTTAGCCCATGAAAACTATGTATAATTGAAGACGTCAGTTAGACAGATTTATAGTTAGCCTATTAAAACTATATCCAGATAAGAAAATGAAATATTGATAGATAGTTAATAGGTTCCTAATTAGCCTATGAAAACTAGGTTAAAAGAAAGATGTTGATAGTTAGTCAATAGGTTCATAGTCAGCCCATGAAAACTAGGATAAACGATATGATATTGGAGTTACCAATAGATTCATAGTGATCCCATGAAAACTTTATAAGTGATAGGGAGTCCAAAAATGTTTAACCGGTTATTAGTCATCCCATGAAAATTATTAGGTTAATAGTAATCCTAGAAATTATTACTATGACAGATAGCCAAAATGAATGGGGATGGGTAATCTAGAATTGATTCAATTGTTTTGCATATCATCACATAATAATGTTTGGAATTAATTTAACTATTGTGGATGCAAGAGCACAGAAAAAGGGTTATAAGGGTTTTTAAGATACTAGAAAGGGAAACCCGTTCCACTAAGCAGCGTGGTCTCACTAGATATCTAAATGATTTGAGATGGTAGATTATTATTCATACCAGGCTTTATGTTTGACTCGAAGTTCATGTTTTCCCCTTAAACTCTCAGGTACTCAATTGATTTTAAGTAGTTTGAGATTTGAGGTTTTCAGGTACCTCTTAAGACAAATAAGCTTTCGAAGTCGTGCATGAGACACGTAGTTATTTGAGTTTGCTCTCATATGATTTTGCTATGTTGTTTTATTAGGGAAAATATTTGCCTATTATATACTATGATCGCCAAAGGGGCATCTTCATATGTCGCTTTTGAAGTATATTGTAATAATTATATTTTTCTGAATGTGGTTAACGTTGTAGGATTATGTAAAGAATGTTGAAATGGATTTTTGGAATGGAATGTGAAAGTTGTTTTGAAAATTTTAAACTTTTTCCATATCTATGTGTTTCTGGTATATCAATTTATCTAACATTACCGCATTTTGGGCCTCCAAGTGGAGGATGTTACAAAATACATACCTTGGGGGAAATGGTGGTATAATATGTGCAAGCACACTTCCATTGGCATGTCATCTTTCCAAGCATTTTATGGTCTAGCCTCACCAATCACATTCAATTACATCATTAGGTCTACACAAATCCAAGATATTAAAGAGTGGGCTAGGATACGGGATCAAATCTTACATTTCATCAAAATGAACTTACAACGAGCCCTAGTTCGTATGAAAAAACAAGCGGACAAGCATCGTCAAGACAAACAATTTCCCACCGGCTCATTGATATTCATAAAGCTTCAGCCTTGTCGACAAATTACAATCCGCACTCCATAAAACAAATTATCTAAACTCAATTTTGGTTCATTCCAAATAGTCGAAAAAATTGGAACCATAGCCTACAGTCTGCTCCTCCCACAAGAAGCTCGCATTCGTCTCATCTTCCACATATCTGTCCTCAAACTCTGCCCTAACCCCCATGTAACAACTACCACACCCCTTACACCCGAGTTCACCACTTCACACAACCTTGAGGACAAGGTCGATTCTCATGAAAGGAAAAATGTCATGGCCATGCACAGCAGGCCTAGAAGAACCATCATCATCCCAGCTAAATTCAAAGGGTAAATAATGCATGGAATGTGATGACTCAAATTTTCGCGTTCGAAAATCAACATTCATACTTCACTCGTATTCGAATGCAGCAGATTCAAACGTTCGAATTCGATTTGTCGGATCTTATAACACATTAAGTATAACAACACAGTGGAAGAAATGAATAATATCATTGATATACAACAGTGAATTACAACAATGATACAATAAGAATTAATCAATATTATTAGAGATACAAGGTACATCGGAAAGAATAGCACAACTGGATGGTCAAGACTTTGCAACCATCGACAGCGGAAAGATAACTCCAATAGAATCTCCAAAAGAATCCAACACCATCCTACAACTCCATCTCCATAAACTCCAAACCAAAGATAGCTTGAACCAAAAGCTCGGACCACCATCGTCGATGCATTAAGCAAGGTCAGTCCAAGTGAACCAAATACTATCGCCAAATCCAAAGGCTCCAAAGATATTGACTCTACATCTATTATCTGACTATCTGAAGTCTAACTCTAGACTGCCCGTGTGGAAAATTATGGGCACCCAGAGTTTAGAAAGGGAACAATAAACTCCAAGTCAGTCATGAGACTGGTGTGAGCAAACAAAAACAATTTATCTTTAACAAAAGAAAAACAAAAGAAATTTAAAAGAAATCTACAGTGCTTTTTAGAACATGAAACTACCATAAGGCCTCCCGCCGCACACACAATGCAAACACAGAATTGGAGAAGATTTCTCCTTATGATAGTCAAACATGCTTGATACGCAAAATTCTTTTGATATTATTATTAGTGCATAGTGTAGAAAACCTTTCGAAAGTATAATATTAATCTTAGCCAATATAGACATTTCGAAGTATGCCTACTATAGCTACCATCTAAACAGTGGTGACCACCATAAGTAAATGGCAGGTTATACAACTAAAACCATACAAGGCGCATATTGGATGATTGGATTTCCAACAATGGTCAGGCTAAGGAACTTCCTCATCAAATGGAACGCCTATGGAGGGACGCCCCCAAGAACTAAATCGAATCTCTGCTAACACAAGGCCGGGTTACCTCTGTAACTAGGTAGCACCTATAAGTAAGCCATCCCCAGTCGTTACCGACCTTTATCCCTGGATTAACCAACAAATAGCAACAACCACACAGTTAAATATCTGGGCTCCATACCATGATACCACTTTTTATCCAGAAGGAAATGGACATACCCTAGGGGCGCGACCCCTAAAAACCTTGCCGCAACATTCCTGTTTCGACCATTTCTGGGTTGTGAGGCTCGACGAAGTCTCGTCCACAAAGCTACGCCTTTCACAAAAGCCATGCTTCGATCAACAAATGATCAGCAGCACTTCGTATGCCACATTACCAAATTGGGAATGTATCACTAATAACCATCAACTACATAACCTTTGAGCTCGCACGTCTCAGAGAAGGGTGTTAAGCTAAGAGAATAAATTCTCTGCCACCAAACAGAAATGTATTTGATAGAAACCAGCTTTACATCTCAAAGTGTAATGTCAGAAACACATCCATACAAGTCTATTTCGGGTTCGAATAGAACCAAAGACACTTCATAAAGAAGCCCTTGCAAATCCGGATAATCCCTAATCACGTCCGGACTCCCCATTACAAAGGATGATATAAATCTCTATACCGGGGCCATTCGGTGCAGAGACGTTCGACGGGTCATCCTTTCGCTTTCGAAAATATCCGGTCTTCACCACCTGTCTTCAATTGCTATCCATTTCGTCGTATCATTATTCGAAATGGGTTATATGACACAAAGTCCTCTCCCGGCTTAACCGAATAATGAGCGCAATATTTAAAAACATATGGATATTGGGATCTTAGTTCAGTCGCAACTTAAAGCCCAAAACCTTTCTTTAAATGGTTTAATCAAATTACCATTTTCAAATCTTTAAAAAGATTCACTTCACAAAGTTCACTAATCTTTCACAAAGATTAACTCATAGTTTTTAAAACTATTTCAATTCCAAATCTTTTATACAAAAGATACACCTTTAAGATCCTCTTCAATTTCAAAACAAAGTTCACCAATCTTTAACAAAGATTCATTCCTAGCCTTTCACAACAATTTTCATTTCAAACTTGAAATCCTTCCAACAAAAACTGGAAATCCTTTCTTTATATGAAACCTATTATTATTTGAAAACAAATAGTTTTCGTTTAGGAAAAATTCAGTCAAATTTGCACAAGTTATATCCTTTAAAGTATACAACTTGGATTAAATTCAAATTCCCAAAACAATACTTTTAAAATGGTTTAAAACCCATATAAACACATTTATAACTTGTATAACCTTTTTAAACCATAATTTCCAGACATGGTATTTAATTTCAAATCTTGAATTCAAATTCAAATCAAATTATTTAAATTTCAAAACTTTATCAAGTTATTCAAAACAACTTTTATCTTCAAAATTTCTTTTCAAAAGCTTTTCATATTTACCCCAATTCCATTTCCAAAACTATTTTGGATTCAAAATTCAACTTTAAAACCATTTCAAAAATCTGTGACTTAACCAATTTCCTCATGCAATCCATATTTGTGTGTGTATAGTGTAGTCCAGGGGTTTTACACAATAGTGCAACATCATCAATCATCACAGATTCAAGCATATTAATATCGATAAGCGGTATAATCCTATAACGCTTATCTTCATTCATAAATTCACAGATAAATAATATAAATTTATCACAGATAAATAAATAGCATTCATCACGGATCAAATCAAAACAGAGCATCACACATCAGGGATAACAAACAATTCAACATTCAATAGAATCCAAACATCCATAACCAATCCAAGCATTCAATAACCATTCATAGGCAGGATTAATTAATTGTTTAATCCTTAATTAATTTAATTAAATTTTCAATTAAATTAATTACTTATGAATTTATTTAATCAATCCTGATCATAACTTAACTTAAACCGGATTAATAAATTACTAATTCTGGTTATTTAACATTAATTATTTACAAACTAGAATCATTAATTAACCTTTAATCATTTATTAATTAACCCTTAATGATAAATTAATTATCCTTAAATATAAATCAATCCACCTTTAATCATTAAATAATTAACCTTTCATTATTTACTTATTCTTTAATTAATTATCCTCAATTAATTAATTAACCCTTAATTAATTACCATTTAATTAATTATCCTTAATTAATAAGTGATTATCCTTAATCACTTATATATTTATAATTACTAATTAATTACGGTGAGTAATTATTACTTGATTAATCAATCATTAATCATCAATTTATTATCCTCAATTACTTTTGTTAAGTAATTAATTTTAAGTAATTAATTTTAAGTAATCAATTACCCTTAATTACTTTCCATTTATTAATTACTTTAATTAATTAACCTTTAATTATTAAGTAACTAACCTTTAACCATTTAAATTAATAATTAATTATTCTTTGACTAGCAATTAATTAACCTTTAATTACTTATATCATAAATTACTTATTTAATTAAAAGATAAACAATTTTATCTTTATTTTTATTTTAATTATATCACTTAATTAAATTAAATTCAATGCTTAACAATTTATTTGAGAAATCCTAGGTAAATCACTTCTTGACTTCACCAGTAAATTACACTTTGGAAACACTTGGGATTTATTTAATCATCCTGATAAAGTTATTACAAAACCATATTAATAAGTTTTGAAAACACTTAATTTTATGGAATAAATCTCGAAAATTTATTTAAAATCTTGTAAATAAATTTACTTTGAAAACTTGATCTATCTTCCCTTTAAAACTTATTTACTTAATAAACTTTAAAATTTAACTAACATTTATTCAAAACCTTATTGAATCTTCAAGTTTGAATAAAACCCAAGCCATACTATTGAAATCCCGAGCCAACACGACATTTTCCCGAGCAACCCTATTTTTCAAACCTGCTTCGAGTCAAACACCCAGATGCACATACACAAACACGAGAATATCTTCATCTTCCTCAAGCACACGAACAACATACATGCAAATGATGCGCATGCACATGTACGATCGTTCCGATCGCCTTCGATCACTGCCCCTGCGTTCGACAAGTCTGCGATCCTCTAGAGCCTTCGAATTCGCCGTAGATCGTAATCGAGCTACCCATCACCCAACTGAAACTAACCCAGTCACCAAAGTTTTCCTCATCGCGACAACTCCGACAATCTGAGCTCGTGCCACCCCGATCATAGCTTTGCCACGTGATGATGCACTAATCCCCTTGGGTCCGATCGCCGGATGTTCACCCACGACAACGAATTATCCTCCCAAACCTCGACAAACAAAACCCTTCCCTAAACCCTATTTCGTCGATCCCAAACCTATCTGATCATCTGGAAAATTTCGTACTATTTTTCCATTGATCTGCGATGCATCATCTTCCTCTGACATCAAGCTCGAGGCTCGATTGTTCTTTGATCGACGGAGATTGACTTTTTTGTCAATTATGTTCATCTTGCAAATTCGCAACAAATAATGAACTAAAAATCTTGAAATTATTATCTAAATTCACCATTTTACAATACGTTTCAGTTTATGAAATCCGAATTCAAAATAAAAATGATTAATTTTTATCATTTCTAAAAGTTCACTGTATATTTCAAGTTTCAAGTTAATTACTTAATAAAATTTCTTGAAAACTATTTTTAAAAATTAAATCAGGTAAATATAAATATATTTTTCTTTTAAAAATCACTACCTAAATCCTTTTTGATTTTTTTCTCTTGAATATGGTTAACCTGTGACTAAAGAGAGAAACATCTATATACATATACAAGCATACACACTCATTCACAGATACATATACATTAACATAGACATATTTCATATCCACACTTTTAAGATTATCACATGCAGATCAAAATGTGAAACAGATTTAAAGTTTTGGGACGTAGTTCTCTCACCTGAGAAATGAAGAACAGAGAGGAACAGAGAACAAGAATTATTGCTTTTGAGTTTGAAAAACTGGAACTTGAATCTGATTGATGTCAGGTTGCAAATTTGGATCTGCATGCTTGTTGTTTTGAATTTAAACTGAAGCTTTGTTCTTGTTCTGATCCTCACTGGTTTTGAATTAGCTTGCTCTTTAAAAACTGAAGTTGTTTTGAACCTTGAAATCTGTTTTGCTCCAGGATTTTATCTGAAACATTTTTTTAGTTGATCTTTGAATTGCGTGAAACTTAAATCCTTGCATTTGGAGTTGAACCTGAAGTCTGATTGCTCTCAGATTTGAGATTATTTGATCTGAAACTTGATATTAGATGAAGTGCTTTTGAGTTTTGTTTTGAATTTAATTTCTGGTTTTAGTTTTTGATTCTGATTTCCTTTATCTCACGTTTCTTGGTTTACAGGTTTTGAAATGAGAAGATAAAGAAATTTGAGAAGTGAGGCCTGATTTTCTTTCTCTATACCTATTTTCTATAATTTTAAAATAAAAGAAAAGTTTATTTTTGCCACTTGTTAAAATAAACCTACACTTGTTAATGGCTTGCATTAATGTTTTACAAATGTCCAAATGTGTATTTTTTATGTTGAAACCCTTGTTTCATTTAATTTACAATGTTTTAAACCCCTGTGTTATTATAATTTATAAATCATGTTTTTATGTTTTCTTATTTATACCTTTATATGTTTACAAACTATATATTTCTATACACTTTAAATCTTCATGTTAGTAATATTTAAATATAACTTTACATTATATTTCCTATTTAAATAAATACATTTTTTTCTTTATTACCATTTATATAACCTTAAAAATGATTTTTAAAACTAATTACTCATAATGATTAAACATACATATTATATGTAAGTTTCTTTTAAAATATAGATGCTTAACTTTGAACAACTTTTGAAAATTCATATATTAAATTCAAAACACAATTTTCAAACTACATATATATATATATATATATATATTAAAATCAGAAAACAAATTCTTATTAATTTTAAAATATAGTTTTAAATATATTCCAATACATCTATATTTGAATTTCAAAATTCAAATTTCAATTTATAATCAATGTGATATATAAATAAATAGGTACCTATATTATTTAATTTGGAAAATTAAAATTATTTCACAATTAAATTTAAAATTAATATATTATTCAAAATGTTTATTTCTGAATTTTCAATTAGAAATTCTATTTTAAAATCATATTTATATATATTTGTGTTAATAAACAAACGAATATCTTTATAAAATTTGGAAGAATTCAAATTTATCCACAATTTAATTCCAAAATAAATTTAATTACCAAATTAAATTTGATTCAAAACTGGGATCGTTACATGGAATCAGTTAAAACGTGCGCATGATCAAAAGCAGAATGTGATAGCGATAACGTTTTCTAGAAATATCTTTTATTTCTTTTGAATTATCTATAATTATAATTCTGTTACAACTTTTATAGCTAGCCTGCAAAACGAAGCCACTTGGAAAAATAGTATCCAATGATCATAATTGCCTCCTTATAAAAAGGCATGTCATAATTGGTAAATGTAAGAAAGAATCATTCCAATTTTTTCTCTGCCTCCTTCTTCTTCTCTAAATTTCTTCTGCTTATGTTTGATGCTCTCTGCTTGCTCAATAGATCTATATCCACCTTTCTCTCTAAACTATTCGTCTCTTTGAATTCAAAATTCAAGCCCTCCTTAGCAATCATAGAGCCAGCCTCCCTATGCCATCGTAGCCGCACTCAATAGGTCCCATCATGGGTCTTGAAATCACTTCGAACTCGATCAGTAAATGACATGTTTAAATCCAATTTAAATGCGTATCGATATCGTATATCGATTAGTGTATTTATAGCTATTGCATACACACTTTTAATATTGATCAAAAAATATCAATTAATATTTATAATTAATATTTCATAAATATTAATTAATATAATTAATTTATAACAATTATAATTTAATTAAAAGGGTGGTAACAGGAGTATTCAATATGACTCTTAGATGTAAATTCGGCCAGCGATTAATATCGAACAATTTGAATATTAACGTTCACACATCACTGAGCATTGGAGTGATATTATGACCAAATTTACCGGTTATCATTTATTTTGCTTTAATAAAATCCAATTTTACTTTATTTAAGCGTTACCTAGTAGTGACAATAATTTACATCAATTCTCTCCGTCCACTACTATGAATCTGTGGTTTTTTGTTGCGCATTTGATGTCTCTATGGCGTCATTATATTTTTTTTAACGACGCCATAGCAACTCAAATGCGCAACGGGAAAAAGAGCGTCACTACAGTTTGGCGTCACTAAGGTATCATAAAATTAACATTACTATGATGTCGTTAAATTTTAATAACGCCTTAGCACTACTGATTGTTAGAAATAAGACGTCGCTAAAATTTAACGACACCATCGCAACGCCCTACCTTTACGTGAAAATTGTTATCGCCACGACGTCGCTAAAAAATTAGCAACGCCATGATGATGACCCCAATTTTTATTCATGTATGTCATTGTTATGACGTCAGTGAACTTTTAGCGTCGTCTTTGCATCACCTGACTGTTCTAATATTTAATAGCAATTTGTTATATTCGGTCCCTTCAACCGCAGATCGAACAAAATAATTATGAATGCACGGTTAATTAATGTATACCATTACAAACAATCAAATATGCATAGCTAATTAATATATATAACCAATAAACTATGAGAAACAGATATAAATTATGTCTAAACACACGCAGCATCATAATTAGTAAAACAAGATTACAAAGTCACATGACAACTATCATCCCAGCCCAATATGTCTGAGTAACACTTAATGACATAATACATATATGATGCATAAATCTATCACTACATGTTCAAATAAAGCATCTTATATATCGTGCAATGTCCCACCATCATCCTCACTTCTTCGATGTCTATACTTCTGCATAATCTACATCACATCCGCCATACTCGTGTCTAACCCACTCACTTTGATCTTGAATGTAGATATATCTTCATCCTTCGCTTTCAACTCCTCATAGAGCTTCTGTCTCTCATTCGATTCAATACTTCTTATGTTGACTGTATTATTGATACGGCTCGGTTTCTGATTTTGGCACGAGGGAAGGAAAACGAAGAAGAAGGAGGCAAAAGGAGAAAACAAAACGAGAGAGAGAAAGTTCAGCTATTAATTCTTTCTTTCTTACTACCATCATTACAACTATATAGCGTTTCCTCATAACAACTTTTGAGGACGTGGCATATTTTAGGCGCCAATTACATAACAAAAGACAGAAAGTAGCGCCAAAGGAAAAAAAAGAGAACAACAAAGCATATGACAAATAACCGAAAATGCATGGTACTGTAGCTTTTTTGATACCCATTTAATACACCTAATCCATCAGTCTTTTAGGTGTCTTTACACCCTTTTTGGACGTGTAGACTCGCTCTGTATATTGTCAGCAGGTGCATCTTCATGTACATGGCTACTGTGCGTATCATTGCCCATCCCATCAAGAATGACCTTGTCCTCAAGGTTAGTGTAGGCTTTAGTAATGCTCTCTGGCAACGGGGCAGCTTCAGTTGTAGTTGGATTTGGGCATGATTTAAGCAATGAAACGTGAAAGACTGGGTGTATGCGTGCTGTTGGTGGTAACAGCAATTTATAAGCGACTGGGCCAATTTTGTCAATGATCTGAAAAGGTCCATAATACTTTTTGACTAACTTGTGGTGATTATTGCGTATGGTTTGTTGCCTGTAGGGCTGTAATTTCAGGAAGACCCAAGAACCTACTTCATATTGCTTATCACTCCTATGCTGATCAGCGTGTGCTTTCATGCGCTGCTGTGCACATTGAAGATTTGTTTTGATGATTTTATGGAGATCGTCTCTTGTAGAAACCCATTCGTGTAGTGCAGGGGTGGTGGAAGAGTCGTTGATGTAGTCAACCAGAACTGGTGGTGGTCGACCATAGACTATTTGGAATGGGAACATACCAAGTGAAGTATGCTTAGTGGTATTATACCACCATTCAGCCCATGGCAAGTATTTTACCCACTCAGTTGGTGTATCTCCGACCATAGCACGCAAATACATTTGCAGGCAGCGGTTCAACACTTCGGATTGTCCATCTGTCTGTGGATGGTAGGCGCTGCTCATGTGTAGTTTTGTGCCGTGAAGTCGGAATAATTCTTTCAAGAATTGGCTGGAAAACAATCTATCGCGATCTGAAATTATTGATCATGGAAAGCCGTGAAGTCGGACATATTCTTGCAGGAAGTAATTGGCAAGCTGAGGAGCAGTCACAGATGTTGGCAGTGCACAGAAATGCGCGTACTTTGAGAGCCGATCAACTAGAACCCAAATCACTGTTCGACCAAAGGACATGGGTAAATGTGTAACAAAATCCATTGCTATGTCCTCCCAGATTTACGATGGAATCGGTAAGGGTTGAAGTAGTCCTTTGTATGGGGTATTGTCAGGTTTCGTTTGGAGGCAAATTTGGCATTGGCGAACAAAGTCGTGTACTGATGCAGGTAGCTTCGGCCAATAAAAGTTGCTGGACACTCTTGCAATTGTGGCCTTAATGCCGGAATGACCACCAATTTTTGAGGCATGCAATTCACTCATAATTTATTTTTTTAGCTCATCATTATTAGGGACATAAACACGATTTTTCCAAAATAATAAATTGTTGCGAAATTGAAACTCTGTGTTAGTGCAAGTACCTGCTGCTATTTGCTGAATGATGGACTGAGCTACTGCGTCCGTGGCCAAAGAGGACTGAATTGCTTGGAGGAGTGGAAAAACTGGGCCTGAAATTGAGTACATGGTTGCGGCGGCGGAAAAACGAGACAACCCATCTGCAACTTGATTTTCTTTGCCGGGTCTGTAGTGAATTGTAAAATCAAATCCCAATAACTTGGTAAGCCACTTCTGTTGCTCCGGAGTTTGGATTGTCTGCGTTGTGAGCTCGCGGAGGCTTTGTTGGTCGGTGACTATCTGAAAGGGGCGACCAAGTAAATAGTGTCGCCATTTTTTTTATGGAAGAAGTAATTGCGAACATTTCTCTCGAATAGGTGGAAGATTTTTGAAGGGAGCGAGGCAATTTAAGGCTGAAAAAGGCAATTGGGTGGTCGGCTTGGGAAAGAACTGCGCAAACGGCAGTAGAAGAGGCATTAGTGGTGATGGTAAAAGGTTGAGTGAAATTTGGAAGTGAAAGGATTGGGGTGTTTGTGACCGCCGTTTTCATTTTTTCAAAGGCTGCTTGGGCTTCGGTGGTCCATGAAAATTTGCTTTGCTTCAATAAGTCTGTTATTGGGCTGGTTAATGCTGCATAATTTTTAATAAATCGGCGATAATAGCCTGTGAGACCCAAAAATCCGCGAACTGCTGTTAGTGAATTTGGTGTAGGCCAAGTTACCATAGCTGAAATTTTTGTAGGGTCAACACGGACACCACGGCCCGAAATTATGTGGCCCAAGTACTCAAGTTCGGTGAGCCCAAAGGTGCATTTGGCTTCATTGGCGTAAAATTTGTGTTGGTCTAAAATTGTGAAGGTTTTGTGGAGGTGGTCTAAGTGGTCGGGCCAAGTGGGGCTATATATGAGGATATCATCGAAGAAAACGAGTATGAATTTCCGCAAGTGTGGTTTAAAGATATGATTCATTGTTGCTTGGAAAGTGGATGGTGCATTAGTTAAGCCAAATGGCATGACAAGAAACTCATAATGGCCTTCATGTGTGCGAAATGCGGTTTTTGGAATGTCGGGTGGGTGGACACGAATTTGAAAATAGCCACTTCGTAGGTCTAGTTTGGAAAAAAATAGAGATCCATATAGTTCATCTAATAACTCGTCCACCGTTGGTATTGGAAATCTATCTTTGATAGTAATAGCGTTTAATGCGCGATGGTCAATGCAAAATCGCCATGATCCGTCCTTCTTTTTGACCAAAAGAACTGGGGAAGAGAATGGGCTTGTTGATGGTTGGATAATATTGGTGTTGAGCATTTCATGGACTTGTTTTTCAATTTCGTTTTTTTGAAAATATGGGTATCGGTATGGTTTTATATTGATTGGTTTCGTGTTGGGGTTGAGGTTAATGTGATGATTTAAGTTTCGGTGAGGTGGAAGTTGTGTTGGGTGAGAGAAAACATGCTGGAACGCATGTAAAATTGTATGCAGGTCGGGTTTATCAGATGTTATTTGGTTATGGGCTTTTGGGCTTGTGGTGGGCTGTGGTTGCAAATAGAGGTAGCTGGAAATGGTCGATGTGGCTTCAAAGCGTTTGAGTTGGTGTAAGGATATAGGGGTTGGGTTGGTTAATGGGTCGAGCCCAGTTAAACAGACGACCTTATCATTCACTTTAAACAGCATAGTTAATTTGCGATGGTCCATGGTAATAGGTCCCAACTCTTCCAGCCATTGAATACCACAAACGGCATCAGAACCCACAATTTCAAGCAAATGAAAATCGATTAAAAAATTATACCCTTGGATATCCACCGAAACTTGCTTGCAGCATCCTGAACTTCGCAATTTCTCGCCATTACCGACAGTGACTACAAAGGAGCTTTCGCTGTTGATGTCGAGGCCCAAAAACTTCGTGGTTTTAGGATGTAAATAATTATGCGTGGATCCCGAGTCGACTAATATTGAAATTGGGTCGCCGTTGATGAGAGCTGGAAGCCGTATTGCTCTGGGATGTGTAGATCCGGTTAATGCATGAAAGGAAATTTCCTGTGGTGGGTCGTCGATGTTGTGAACGGTGTTTGTTTGGTCGGTTGTGTGGGCTGTTTCGATGATGGGGTCGTCTGGGGGTATGGTTTCATCGGGGTTAATGTTGGGAAGTATCATTAGTATGTGAGTTGGTTTACAGCGGTGACCGATTTGATACTTTTCATCGCAATTAAAACATAGACCTTGTTGTTTGCGAGTGTTCATTTCTGCCTGGGTAAGTTGTTTGATGGGTATGGCTGGTTTGGGTGATTGAGCATGAGGTGTTTGTTGAAATGTTTGGGTTGGTGTTAGGGTGTTTGCAGGTTTTTGGTACTGGTAGTTGCTATTTTTTGAGAATGAAAGCTTGAGTTGATCGTTGCATTTCTTTTCAATCAGTTTGGCGCCTTCGATTGCGTCAATAATGGTGGTGGGTTTCAGGATATGTAGCTCGTTTTGGATGTGGGTTTTGAGGCCAGAAATAAAGCAATGGAGTATGGAGTCGGGTGATAGAGTGGTTATACGGTTGCAAAGTGATTCGAAGGTGGCTTGGTAGTTGTCGACGGTGGTGATTTGTTTGAGTTTGAAAAGGGTAGCTTGTGGATTTAAAAAAATTGGTGGACCGAAGCGTTGCTCAATCGCTTTTGCCAAAGTCGGCCATGAAGAAAGTTGTTTATTCCGGTGCATCCATTGGAACCAAATGAGGGCTTGGCCGTCGATGTAAAAACTTGCAAGCTCCACCCGTTGGTCTTCCGGTGTGGCATAGTATGCAAAGAAACGTTCCGCTTGGAATAACCAATCATGTGGATTAGCTCTGGTGAATGTATTTAATGTTACTTTAGGATTGCGGCCTTGGTTTGGTGTTGACAGGAGTGGGGGTTGTCTTTGGTTATGGGGTGGGTTGTAAGTTGTTGATGATTGGTTGTTTGTAGAGGGGGGTGGTTGGTTGTCAAATTTGTGGGTAAGGTCGGCCATGGATTTGGTTAGATCGGTTACGGATTTGGTAAGAGTGAGGAGAGTTGCTTTAATATCAATGATATCGACGTGTTGAGTCTCGAGCAAGGAGCTATGGGCTGTTTGGTTTTCTTTCATGGTGTTAATGGATTCTTGATGGGAATGGAGTTGTTGCATAACTTCTTCCATGTGGGTCATGGTCGTATGGGTAGTTTGGATGTGACGGGAGAGTAAGGGTCGAGTTAGATTGGGAAGAGGGAGGAGAGAGTGTCAGTGGAAGCACCAAAATGATATGGCTCAGTTTCTGATTTTGGCACGAGGGAAGGAAAACGAAGAAGAAGGAGGCAAAAGGAGAAAACAAAATGAGAGAGAGAAAGTTCAGCAAATAATTTTTTCTTTCTTACTACCATCATTACAACTATATAGTGTTTCCTCATAACAACTTTTGAGGACGTGGCATATTTTAGGCGCCAATTACATAACAAAAGACAGAAAATAGCGCCAAAGGAAAAAAAAGAGAACAACAAAGCATATGACAAATAACCGAAAATGCATGGTACTATAGCTTTTTTGATACCCATTTAATACACCTAATCCATCAGTCTTTTAGGTGTCTTTATCACCCTTTTTGGACGTGTAGACTCGCTCTGTGTATTGTCAGCAGGTGCATCTTCGTGTACATGGCTACTGTGCGTATCAATTATCTCTATAAGGCTACATGAAAATGATTACATGAATACATATACTTTTCTTACTAATAATTAATAAACATGGTATTATTGCTGGTCTAACAGAAGTTCAAAATAAAAGGTATCCCAAGGTAATGTTATCACATAACACGGTTAAGGTATGTGTAAGCCTACAAAGCATTAGAACATTATAAGTAGTACTATTATTTTGCTTGATACATGATGTGGACTAGGCAACAATAGAATGCGAGAATTAGAACACTAAAATAGTGCTATCATAGTGAGCTTAAACAAACTGTTTCACCATGTGTAATTTATACATACATACCAGTGACATGCAAGATAGAAAAACAATAATTTTAAAAACCAATGAAAATGCATTTTTTTACTTTGGAGTTTTTTCCTCGAAGAGTTCCAATGATAATATATTTTTTATTAACCATCATGGCAGCTGAGAAGAAGAGTTTGCTATATAGAATTATTGATACCTCCATGCATTTTGTGACCAAGCATGGCTGTTAATTTTACAAAAAATAAACATATAATGGTGAGCGAAAAGTTATCAAGTGTGAAGTTCATTGCTAATAAATCTGGTCTTGAGAAGTCATTGATGCATGTTTGATATTCATCAATATATTCTTATAATTGAGATCTAGATTACTTTATTTATCATTCAGTTTTGCTAACACGTTTATTTTAGTCTAGATTGATCCATTTATTATTTTTATAATACTCGAGTCAGACCGAGATGTTTCAAGTCCTTCAACTTGAGGCTTTAGAGTGGATCTTACCCGATAGCTAGTAATTCTCTTTTGTCATCCTATGTATACATTGAAGTTTGTGTGTGTACACATTTTGAGATGTAGCACTTTGTACATGTATAGTCTATATCATGTATCTATTACGTGTCGGTTCAGACTTGTATCTATTATATTCCACTGTGACTGATCTCATATTCTGTGATCTGTATATTATAATATGTTGTTTTGAATTTGTATTATAGTCATCGTAGTTTTATTTCAACTCTGAATTGTATACGTCGATTCTACCTAAAAAGGAAATGTATAACATATTAATCGACGTATCAATGCTCGTTTAAAGTAAATTTACGGATAGTCTCCTAACCAGTCATATTCTCTGCATCGGCTAATAATATTGCTTTATAATATTCTTTTTTAATATGAGTTTTGGAGTGGGACACTGCACAATCCACAAATTATGCATCAATGGAACAAATTTTCCGTGAGCATAAATATTTACTAACACATGATATATTCTAGAAGCCACTCATAAATTTTATATCTCCAACAAACGGAAGGAAGGAGAAAACAATTATATTGTTGCTATTAAAGATGTCATTGTTGTCACTATAGGTGCTCCAAAACGCTGCAAAAGGTATCAAATTTTCACCTAGGTGTATGTATAATATTTATGAAAATATTATCTTAATTTTTGATCTTATATCGTCGGCCTTTGATGAAAAATTAACACGGTGCATATTTATGTACATATATTTTGAAAGACTTACACATAATTGTCTATTTTCTCCAACATTCAGAATAACAAAAACATACAACCTTCTGAATTCTATGAAATGTTTTTATTGGTAACAAAATTTCCCTACTAACTGGGATGAGAAAAAACATTACTAGAAGTATTTAATAGAGACACAATGCAATATTATTGCAACCAGTTAACGTGTACATACAATAGATGTCTTATTTAACCATCGGGCTTACAAATGAACATACAGATGTGTTTGAGAAAGAATACACATCTCATTGAACGTATGCACATTTTTGAATATCATATTCACAAGGCTAATAAGCCAAGAGGAAACAATTTCAACGTACCATAGATACATCAATACAATTAGTTAATTCCAATCTCCTTTAACTTCTACTTATTTGCTTTATATGTATGTATGTATATGAGAAAGTCAATTTGAACACAGTTTGTTGACACAATTAGTGACATAATGGATCTCTTCCATTAGATTGCTCATTGAATTCTACCTTTTTTGTAAAGACAAAAAAATCCGATAGTCTAGAATTTGTGTGTCATCGAATTGTATTTAAATAGTCAGCATACACACATATATATATACACACACTTACAAACCATTGTGCAATATACTCAAAGTTCATAGATATTCAACTTCTGGTGCAATGGAGAAAAACTACAAATTCACTTCAAAATCCATAATCGCAAAAACCAAGCACGATTTTCTACGTTTACACACTCCAAAATACAGCCTCAAAATGATCAACGAAGGCACATACGATGCTAAACTTTCTTCATCCTTGAATTCTTGAACATAACGACCTACCGTTAGGAATAGACAACATTTTCATTCATGAACTGTTCAAAAAAGAAATAACACGAAGCGATGTAGAGCAACATAAAGGACCGGTCATACCCCAAAAGGGATGCCAAAAAGTTTTTCCCAAAATTAGTTTAAAAGCATGAAAAGGGTATTTTTGCTTAGGTTTCTTTGCAGAAAGAATTTGCAGGGGTTTAATTTCAGGTATAGTTTTTACAGAAAGGATCATGTATGTTTAGGATGGACGCACATGTAGCATTTGCATCAAATAAAATGCAATATGGATATTTGTTGCATTTGTAGCTGATGCATGAGTAAAGTTGTAAAGCAGTAGAAGTTTGAATAATCACATGAGGGCGCATTCTGCAACTTGCTGAAGCATGCACGCACTGGACATTTTGCAACTTTCTCGAACATTTTGGTCATCAGCAGGCTGCTAAATGGTGCAGTAAGCATGTTGCAGTGGAGACTTATGAAGGTGCACACAGTTGGCAGCAACGGGTACGACAAAGCAGGAGGAATCATGCTGAACCTAGAAAGTGTGCCTAAAATTTCTGGGTTGGGCTGAACTATATTGCCGAAGAAGATGTTGTGCAGATAAGTGGGTCGAACAACAGCATGCGGCAGGGATTGACTGACAATTGGATGATGCTTAGAGCAGAGTAATCTATTAAATAATAGTAAAGCAGAAGATTTTCTGGCTCCCTCCTTGATTCGAGGAATTTTCTTTTTCTCCTTAATTCTCTCTTTAGATATTTTATTTTCAAATTCTTTAATTTATTATTTTACACTTATTTTACTAATTCTCTTATATTATTTTACATTTTGGTACATGTATTCTAAAGTCTATATAATTATTTACATATAATTTATCAGCTACCTTCTCATATTTTATACTTAAGTTTGCACATTTAGGTTGATTAAATAATCCAAAATTTAAGCTATTTAAATAAATTCATTTAATATTTCTTATAAATACCAAAGAACGACAATTTAAATATGTATAACACTTAAAAAAATAAACCATAATATTAATCTTTCATTCAACTATAAAGATATGTAAATCACATAAATCAATAATAAAAAATTGTAGTTAATTTATTTCAATAAATTTATCGTACATTTCATTGTAAATTCTACTTTAATTTCAAATACCTACGTTTAAAATTACCATAATTATTCACAAAATTTACCTCACTTTTCTTCTTATATTTTACTTTTCACCCTATATATATCAATTAATTATGTGATCTAAATTTAAACTAATTAGATAAATCCAACTAACTAATATTTGTTAATTCATTTACTAATTTATAAAAATATCAATATGTACACCATATTCATATTAACAAAATTTAAAAAAATGATTAATGTAAAGATACCTAAGTTATATAACATAAAGAACTTAAAGTGAATACATAAATAATAATAATAATAATAATAATAATAATAATAATAATAATAATAATAAATCCTTTTTTCACATTTCTCTCAATAAATTTATCATGAAATGAATTACAAAATTATATTTTTTGTACTCTGGATGCCTATATTATAAATTTTCTATAATCATTTCAAGCCTCCCCTCAATTCCTTTACAGCATTTTACGTTTAAGGTCATATATTCTAATCAATTACATAACTTGAAAACTATTTAAATAATTTGACTATGCAATTTTTCACCAATTTGTCAAATAAGTTGATCAATATGAACCGTATTCATATTAACAAAAATGATGAAAAAAATCATTCAAATATATAAATACGTCAATCACATAACATAAAATATATTCATAAATAATAATTACAAGTTTAGAGTTTTATTTATTTATGTCAATATGTGTATCATGCATTACATTGTAAAATCCTTTTAACGTCAAAAACCTACATTTTGAATTTATCCAATTAGTTACAAAACACTTCACAATATCACCTACCATTGTATAATAAAGTCGATATTTTCAAATTAATTATGTGATCTTGAATTTAAATTATTTAAATAAATTCAATTAATAATTTTTTGTTAATTCAACTAATAAATGCTACAATATAACAGTTTGAATATGTATACCATATTCATATCAGCCGCAATGGTGATAAAATTAGTATTTCATTTAAATATAAAGATATATAAGTCACCTAACACAAATAATATGCACAAGCAATATTTCCATATTTAATATATTATTCATATATCTAAATTTTTTATATTGTATTACATTGAAAAATTCTGTTTTTAGCTTCAAATACGTATATTTTAACATTTTTACAATTATTTCCTAAACCGCCCTTAATTATTTTCTATTATTTTATATTTAAATCCACATATTCAAACTACTTACGAAATCTCAAATTTAAATAATTTAAATAATTTCAATGAATAGTTAATCTATTGTTTTAACGAATCATAAAAATATATGTCAATTTTAACACATATACGCTCACGTTATGGAAAATTGTATGACTATTTTTTTATTCAACTATAAAGATATATAAATCACATAACATAAATTATGTACATAAACATCGTAACAAATTAATTTGTAAATAAGTTATAATTTCTTTATATTAAGAATTACCATACATTATATTACAAAGTTATGTTTTAGCTTCAATATATCCACATCGAAATTATACAATTTTTTACAAAATTCCTCTCGATTCTTCCTATCGTTTATTTTCAAATCCATGTATGTAAACTAATTACATATTTTATATTTGATTTATTTAAACAAATTTCATTAAATAACATTTTTCATTTCATCTAAAAAATTACTAATATACGTCAGTTTCAACATGTATGTCATATCCATATTAACAAAACTGAATAAATTAATTACTTTATTATTATATATATGTGTGCACATGCGCACTATACAACATAAATTATGCACAAACATAATACCAGTTCTAATTTATAGTTCATTTATTTCACTAAATTTATCACATTATATAACAAAGTTCTCATTTTAACATTAAAGATATAATATTATATTTTACAATATTACCGTGTGCAACGCACGGGTTACACACTAGTGAATTAAATGAGTGTGCCAAGAGGTGGAGGCTGAAGCTTGGCACATTGTATTTTTATGATGAATTTGAGGACTATGGTTTTTAAATCCTGTATTACATTTCTTTGATGTAAATGCTACAAGTGAACATATCTTATATGTACTCCAGTTGTTTAAATCCCATAGACACACATGATCCTTCAAATCGCACATTTTCTTCCTTCTTTTAACGAAGTGAATAAATACAGCTTTGTTTGCATTGGCGGATTGTTAATAGATAAAATTGTTTTTCACATTACTCCAAAATTTGAAAGTTTACAACGTCGGCTTTTTTTTTCTTTTCCTTTTCTTTTATTTTCCTTTTTTTATAATTTATATTTTTCTTTTCTTTTTGTGAGAAAAATAAAAAAATGACAACCTGATTTACAACTGGTCGTGAAGAAGAAAAGGTGTGTATTAAGTGTGCCTTTATAATAGTAAGAATGAACGAAAGAAGGTGTGTTTTCTCTGTTGTATAACCTAGTGATCCGCTCACCATATATTCCATCATCACAGCCGTCCGTTCAATCCAAAGGCAGATATTTATCTGCAACTTTATTTCAGATCCTGGGCTTAAAGCCCAATACATTTATTTGTACCATATATATCCTGATGTACAAAAGCCTTGTAAATATTATCATTTGTAGCAATAAAACATTCATTTGTTCAAATATCATTCAAATCAAGATATCTGTTCTAGACTGTATTTCTATCTTGGTATCAGAGCAAGGTATGTACAAACTGCACTAATCATAGTTGTAAGTCCATCGGAAAAGTCTCATCACGTGGACTCCTCTCATCAAAGATCCGGGATCTCTTCACTTGAGAGTTGTGGCTGTTCATTGATAATCAGTACCTCGCCAAAAACTCAGTCTGGCTACATCAGACTACCAGGAAAAGCGTAAAATTCTAAACCGAAGGAGCAAACTGATCAAGAACATCAAGAAAATTTGCAGTTGAATCAAGAGCATCAAGAAAACTCATCAGAAAGCAACTTGTTCACAAACAATTTTTTTTTAAAAAAAATTGTCATCTAAGTTCACAAGATACCATCAAGATTCAACCACAAAATTTTTCTTAAGATTCCCAATTCAAAGAAGCCTCGGGTTCAAAATTTACATACCAACTTCTTGTTGCTCAGGATCGTATCAATCATCATGTCCAATCTGGATGATGTAACAAGCCCAAGGATATCACAAAACCAACCACAATCAGATCCGGTGAATGATCTGATGAAGGCAATAATCAAGCTTCGGAGTCAGATGATATCCATTCAGCTTGATGAATCGAATTTTTTGCTCTGGAAATTACAAGTGGAAACATCCATCAGAGGTTATGGATTAGAGGACTATATTCTTGGCACAAGAATTACTCCACCAAAGTTTGTTAGAGATAGTGAGGACAAACTGGTACCAAATCAAGAATACACAGCACACTAGAGGCAAGACAGTCTGGTATGTGCATGGATGATGTCATCCATAAGTGCATCAATCTTGCCACATCTTATAGGCTGCAAAACTGCTCAAGAAGTATGGACAACAATTGAAAGAAACTTCACATCTCAGTCATATGTAAGAATCATGCACCACGGAAGACAACTACAAAGTATTAGAAAGAATGACATGACAATGAATGAGTATCTACTCAAAATCAAAAACCTATGTGATCAACTAGCTTCAGCAGGTCACAAAGTATCAGAATCAGAACATGTTCTGCACATAATCAGTGGGTTAGACAGTGATTATGAAGCTGTTGTGGCCATCATCTCCACTATGGAGCCTACACCATCCTTATAATTTGTGTATTCTACCCTTCTTTCACATGAAGGAAGGATAGAGCGTAACAAAACAGTTAGTTCAGATATTTCTGTCAATTACACATTCAACAAAAGCAAACAAAATTCAAATACCAGAGGACAGTTCAATAATTTTCAAAGAGGTGGAACATCCAACAGAGGAAGAAGAGGAGGTAGAAGCAACACTAACAATAAAATAAGATGTCAAATATGTGAAAAACATGGTCATGGAGCAAATAAACGTTACTTTAGATTCAACAAGAACTATACTCCATCACAATAAGGCAGCACTGCAAATATAAATCTAGTCACTGTACCAAAAGACAACAATTCAACTCAAGCAGATGCTCCAAACACTGAATCAGCAACAAATGATGATACTGGAGGTGACTGTTAACGACCCAGAATTTTTGTCAATTAAAATTTGTATATTTAATTGATTTTAAATATTAATAAATGAAATTTTAAGTCGAATAATTTATTTTTCGAATAATTGGATTTAATTGGATAATTAAATCGATAATTTAATAGTTGAAATTACAGAGATAATTGAAACTTGGGTTTAATATGATTAAAATTGATTTGTAAAATTTTATTTAACCATGTTGGAGTTAGAATGATGTTATAGAACTTTTAAAATTGAATTTAAAGTTAATTTGTGAAAATTGAATATTTTTATATTTAATCGACGAGTTAAAATAGCCATTTTTCAAACAGTCTCAGATTTCGACGAAACTAGTTTCATCGGATTCATAATGTGATATTATTGTATGGTTTCAAATTTCGTGTCAATCGGATTTACGGTTGTTCGGGGCAAGCCAAAACGCGTAGAAATTAGTTTAAATCGATTTAATTTAAAATCGATCGTTTATTGCCGTAACTCGCACAGATGATCGAATTAGCCTTCGAAACACGTTCCATTGTGTTCGGAACGCGGGATAAACCTTAGAAACGCCAACCGGCACGCTTCGTTTGGAGTTCGGAAAATCCGGGATGAATAGTGTTTTGTAATATTTTCTATAAAAGTCCCTTTACTCTTCACATTTGCATTCAGAAACCCTAGAGTTAGCAGCCGCCTCCATATAAAACAATGGCCGAAAATTTCCCATTTTCTTCTCTCAATCTCTTCCAATCCGTGAAGAATTAGCTAAAACTTTCAACTACAAACTTGAAGAGCATCTCGAGAGCTTCAAATCCATACGGTGATGATGGGGTTTCACGCGACGGATCAACGACGATCCTCACTTGAATGGCCGGCAGTTGCACGCGTGTCCCGAGGCTAGGTGATGGCCGAGCTTCTTGATATGGGGGCCGAAGGTAGCTCTTGTCACGAGTTTTCGAATGGTGAAGGTTGATCATCTTCAAACGTTTGGAGTTGGTCACGAAAATTGATGATGTAGTGGCGGCTATGGGTATGTCGTGCGCGTGGGTTACTGGTTGGGGAAGAACATGAAGTGCGGCCCAGATTTCCTGAAGCAAAGACGACGGTGGGGATGCAATCTAGGTTTAAATATAAAAAAAGATTGTTGAAAATTTATTGTATATAAATTCGTATAACTTTAAAAATACGTATCTTTGTCATACGAGGTCGGAATTTAACGAAACGACTTGCGTCGGGTGCGTTTCGTCGAGCACTACGCTATGAAACTAGATTGGAGTCGTTTGGAGCTAGTGAAAATTTCGGGTAAAATTAAACGCACGTTTAATTTTATTCGAAATAAAACGCGAAAACTGAATTGAAACCAAGGTGAGAACTTCTCACTCAATCGAATTGTTTCGATTTAAAATTTAAATAGTTAGATTTAAAATTTGCTTGAAAGTATGTTTGAATGATGATTATTATCTATTGATTGTTAAAATAGACATTATACGTCGTTAGTAAGCGGAGATTATTTATTAAAAACATATACCGCGAATATTTCACAGTACAGTGAAATTGGTATTATTTATGTACTTGGGGTTGATTTCCTGCATTATATAGCGGATGAGACCTTGTTGCGCCGCGTAATAGCGGAAGTATTTTATAAATCCCATATACTGCGATATTCCGTCTTGAAGCGGAATTGGTATTGTGCTAACATTTGTGGATGCAGGGAAACAGGTTGGAGGGATCCAACTGGATTCCTCAAATGATTGAATTGGTTTCAATGTTGTGTGTTGATCTATTTATAATCTTTGTGGTTATCTTTGTGATTGAGATCGTTAAAGGCTAAAATTTAGCCGAATATATTTTTGGTATCATTAGATGCTGAAAATAAATAAAATTGGATTTTTGAAAATTTAAGTTGAGATTTCATAATAAAATTTAATTTTAGAATTGATTCATTTTAAATAAATAAACGTTATAATTTTAATGTTATAAAGATTATGATTTTTGTGAAATATAACCGAAATGTGATTTTTGAAATAAATAGTTGATAAATTTGTAAAATGGTTTAAATTGGGGTTTTTAAATTATTATAAACGGTTTATATAAAAGGTTTATGAAATTGATATTTATAAATTAAAAATATTGGAATTATAAAACGAGTTTTTATAAGTGTTAATATGAAGTATAAACGGATTTCATAAGTGAATGAAATTTATAGATTTATAAATTGTGAACTTATAAAATGAATAGATTTTGTAAAATAAAGGATTTATAAGTAATTCGCTTATTAATTGGATTTTGGCATTTAAATGAGATATAAATAGAATTTGTCCATTAGGGGTTTATAAGTGGAAGTTTTTATAAAATAAATATAAGTGGAATATATAAACGTTGTTTTATAAATCCGAAATCAACTTATTTTGATAAGTTAATTATTATAGCTTATTAAAGGAAGTATATCCACGATTTTGGATAGTGGAAAATCCTTTAGATAAAATGTGTAGGAAATGTTGAATTTGGTTAATGAAGTATATTCACGATTTTGGACAGTGAATATATATTAAAGAAATGTTTTGGGGAAGCGACGTTTTAAATAGAATTTAAAACGATTTAAAGATGTTTTAAAATGCATTAAATATCGAACACATAGATTTCAACATTCATTGTTGAAATAGACGTTTTCGAGAAATAAGGAAATGGTGGACTATAACACTGCTGTTATAGTAAATGATTTCCGAAAGGAAATATTTTATATAATATTGGGATTTATATATCTATCTTAATTTTGAATCCCTATACTAGTGATTTTGGGTTGTCGTAACGATGTTTTACGCAACATTCGTTTTGACCCAAATAAAAGTGCTTAAGGGAAGTTTTCCTTAAAGAATAAAATATATACTTAATTTGAATTTAAGTATATTGAATATTTTCAAAATGTTGAAAATAAAAAGTTTTGTGGATTACTTATTATTTAATAAGTATGGAAATGTATTTCCAATATGAAGTGAATGTTTTGAGATTTTATTTTTTTAAAGATAAATTGAAAATGAATATTAGAAATCGATTTGGAAATCGTATATTCATAGATATTTTGGAAAGGTAAATTCACTATGGAATTTATAAAAGAAAGAGAAATTTGTTTAAAAATAAACATTGATTTATTTTTAAAGTGTGGAAATGAATTTACGAATTTGGGACGTAAATTTAATAAATCGGTAAGGATTTATTAAATTTAATAAAAGCAGATATTTATCTGCAGCTTTATTTCAGATCCTGGGCTTAAAGCCCAGTACATTTATTTGTATCATATATATACACTGATGTACAAAAGCCTTGTAAATATTATCATTTGTAGCAATAAAACATTCATTTGTTCAGATATCATTCAAATCAATATATCTGTTGTAGACTGTATTTCTATCTTGCTATCAGAGCAAGGTTTGTGCAAACTGCACTAATCATAGTTGTAAGTCCATCAGAAAAGTCTCATCACATGGACTCTTCTCATCAAAGATCTGGGATCTCTTCACTTGAGAGTTGTGGTTGTTTACTGATAATCAGTGCCTCGCCAAAAACTCAGTCTGGCTGCATCAGACTACAAGGAAAAGCGTAAAATTCTAAATCGAAGGAGCAAACTGATCAAGATCATCAAGAAAATTCGCAGTTGAATCAAGAGCATCAAGAAAACTCATCAGAAAGCAACTTGTTCACAAACAATTTTAAAAAAAAAATCATGATCTAAGTTCACAAGATACCATCAAGATTCAACCACAAAAATTTTCTTAAGATTCCCAATTCAAAGAAGGCTCAGGTTCAGAATTTACATACCAATTTCTTGTTGCTTAGGATCGTAGCAATCATCATGTCCAATCTGGATGATGTAACAAGCCCAAGGATATCACAAAACCAACCACGATTAGATCCGGTGAATGATCTGATGAAGGCAATAATCAAGCCTCAGATTCAGATGATATCCATTCAGCTTGATGAATCAAATTTTTTGCTCTGGAAATTACAAGTGGAAACATCCATCAGAGGTTATGGATTAGAGGACTATATTCTTGGCACAAGAATTACTCCACCAAAGTTTGTTAGAGATAGTGAGGACAAACTGGTACCAAATCAAGAATACACAGCACATCAGAGGCAAGACAGTCTGGTATGTGCATGGATGATGTCATCCATAAGTGCATCAATCTTGCCACAACTTATGGGCTGCAAAACTGCTCAAGAAGTATGGACAACAATTGAAAGAAACTTCACATCTCAGTCATCTGCAAGAATCATGCACCACAGAAGACAACTACAAAGTATTAGAAAGAATGACATGACAATGAACGGGTATCTACTCAAAATCAAAAACCTATGTGATCAACTAGCTTCAGCAGGTCACAAAGTATCAGAATCAGAACATGTTTTACACATAATCAGTGGGTTAGACAGTGATTATCAAGCTGTTGTGGCCATCATCTCCACTATGGAGCCTACACCATCCTTACAATTTGTGTATTCTACCCTTCTTTCACATGAAGGAAAGATAGAGCACAACAAAACAGTTAGTTCAGATATTTCTGTCAATTACACATTCAACAAAAGCAAACAAAATTCAAATACCAGAGGACAGTTCAATAATTTTCAAAGAGGTGGAACATCCAACAGAGGAAGAAGAGGAGGCAGAAGCAACACTAGCAATAAAATAAGATGTCAAATATGTGAAAAACATGGCCATGGAGCAAATAAATGTTACTTTAGATTCAACAAGAACTATACTCCATCACAACAAGGCAGCAGTGCAAATATAAATCTAGTCACTGTACCAAAAGACAACAATTCAACTCAAGCAGATGCTCTAAACACTGAATCAGCAACAAATGATGATACTGGAGATGACTGTTGGTACCCAGATTCAGGGGATACCAATCATATAACCAACAATCTCAACAATTTAAACTTAGGGAACGAAGAGTATAAAGGTACGCAAAGTCTTTTTGTTGGTAATGGTAAAACTGTGCACATTACACACACTGGAAATGCAAGAATACTAGGACCCAAACAACTTATTCTAAGAAACTTGTTAAGGGTTCCTTCAATTAAAAAGAATTTAATGAGTGTTTCCCAATTTGCAAAAGACAATAAAGTCTATTTTGAATTTTATCCTGAAACATGCATAGTTAAAGATATACTAACTCAAGAAATTATCTTGCAGGGTAAAGAAAACAATGGCTTGTACAGATTTGATTTTTCAAATTCAAAAACCTCTGAGAATGAGGAAAATACCCTTGCAATGAATGTTACTAGTGATTCTAAAAACGGTAATAAATTTGATTTGTGGCACCGCAAACTGGGACATCCGAGTATGAAAATTGTAAAACATGTCATGAATAGTAATAACATTTCATCTAGTAACATCTTTGATTCTTATTTTTGTACTTCTTGCCAATTGGGAAAAAGTCATAAACTTGCATTTCTAGATTCTCATACAAATTATACAAGGCCACTTGAGTTAATTGCTAGTGATTTATGGGGGGCAACACCTATTAGCTCAGATTACGGTTACAAATACTACATATCATTTATATATATGCTTATTCAAGATTTGTATGGATATACATGTTAAAATCTAAGTCAGAAACCAGTAATATTGTAATGCAGTTCATCACCAAGGTTGAAAACATGGCTGGAAACAATGTATGTACATTTCAGTCAGATGGTGGAAAAGAATTTCTTCCTTTAAAAAGTTTTTTTAAAAGGAAAGGTATTAACCATCGGACTACATGTCCATACATATCTGAACAAAATGGAATTATTGAAAGAAAACATAGGCATATTGTAGAAACTGGATTAACTTTACTAGCACAAGCCTCAATGCCCCTAAAATTTGGTCAGAGGCATTTAACACTGCTGTACACTTGATAAATATACTACCAACAAAGATTCTTAAGTTCAAGTGTCCACAAGAAGTATTAAACTAGAATAAAACCAGATTATGAGCATCTAAAAATATTTGGGTGCCAATGTTTTCCTTTCTTAAGATCTTATAACAAACACAAATTAGAATTTAGATCTACCCCTTGCACCTTCTTAGGATATTGTAATAAACAAAAGGGGTATAGGTTCTTAGACAACAAAGGAAATATATATATATATATATATATATATATATATATATATATATATAGACATGTAAAATTCAATGAGCAGGTGTTTCCTTTTAGCAATGTTGAAGTCAAGACCACTAGAAAAGTGAGAAATACAAAGTTCATAATTCCTGATCTACCTGATGAGATTGAAGCTCTGCCCTCAACATAGCCTATAAGAAATGTCATCGGTACAAGCTCTCAACACACCATGACTGCTAGAGAGTCAGGTCAATAGCAAGCTGCACATGAAGATGATAACAACAATCAGAATCTTCAAAGCCAAGAAACAAGCAGTTCAAGTCATGATCATTCTGTGTGAATAAAGTTAGCCGGTACATGCAAAATCCTTCAGACATTCATTGGAAAGCAGTAAAAAGAATACTCAGATATCTGAGAGGAACAATAGATCATGGTCTTATTTTGAAAGCTAGTCACACACTTAACATAAATGCATATGCTGATGTTGACTGGGGAACAGATATAGATGATCGAAAGTCAACATCAGGCTATTGTATTTACTTATGTAAAAACCCTATATCATGGAGTGCTAAGAAACAGAACACCGTGTCAAGATCCAGCACTGAGGCTGAATTTAGATGTGTGGCAAGTGCAACAGCAGAAGTTATGTGGTTAGAGTCTCTTTTAAATGAACTCAACATCAAACCCGACAAAGCAACAATCTGGTGTGATAATATTAGTGCAATCTCTTTAACATCTAATCCAGTACTTCATTCGAAAACCAAACATATTGAACTAGACCTCTCCTTTATCAAAGAACAAGTAATTAAAGGAAAATTAAGAGTAGGATACACACCATCGCCGCATCAAAAAGTGGACATACTTACTAAACCATTATCGAGGTCAAGTTTCACAAGACTAAGAGAAGAGCTCAATATTGATGCCGCTAAACCTAGCAGAAGATCTCAGAGAATAATCTTCATACCAGATGATGGACTTCTTCTACAAAATCTTCTCGTTCGTTGTATCTCCTCTTGAAAATAGAGTCGCCGCCATATTTCTTTTTTCTCGTGCAAACCATAGATCATTTAGGTTTGAGGGGGAGTAAGAATAAACGAATGAATGTGTGTTTTCTCTGGTGTATAACCTAGTGATCCGCTCACCATATATTCCATCATCACAGCCGTCCGTTCAATCCAAAGGCAGATATTTATCTGCAACTTTATTTCAGATCCTGGGCTTAAAGCCCAATACATTTATTTGTATCATATATATACTGATGTACAAAAGCCTTGTAAATATTAACATTTGTAGCAATAAAACATTCATTTGTTCAAATATCATTCAAATCAAGATATCTGTTCTAGACTGTATTTCTATCTATAATCCTTTTTATAATAAACCGCAACCTAAAAGTAGTATTCCAATGTTAAAGTTTATGGATGACTATACTACAATAATGATCTTTCATAGTCCAGTTTGAAATATTGCAAAGAAGTTATCATTCTAAAAGAAAAAAAGAGAGTACAGAATGGATCCGTTGGAGTTGGCCAGGATACCATATACCATACCAAACCACGGAGAGATTCTTTAACTTATTACTACTCTACTTTAAAATTCAAAAAAGCAGTGAAGTTGATGTCTAAAAAGCAGTTGATTTAAGGAGCATTACTGTGATGCCCTACCTCTACACTCACACTAATCAAGGACACTACTGGGTAATGTCGTCGACTAGCACGAAGAATAAGACTGTTGAGGAGCGACCATCTATGTAATTGATTTGTGTGAGTACCGATATGGCAGATGGAAGGTCGTGCATTTAATTTCAAGAGGAAATCCAACATATCAAATACAAACTCAAAGCTACTACACAATGGCTAAGTGACCTTTGAACACGAATATACAATAAGCATAACACTAAATCAGTCATAGATATTCATATCACTAAGACGGAAATAGATACGAGATATAACACATAAAAGTGAACATCAAAGTAGTTGTCATACAAGATCCACTACATCACAGAAGAATAGATAAAGGTGCTAGACAAAAGAAAATGTATACATCAAGGAGTCTCTATCTCAAATGTATAAAAACAAAAACTACGAAGTTAAAGTAGTTAATCAAAAGTCAGAAGCTAGTCCACTCGAAAATTGTCACAAGATTTTAATCGAACAAGTCTAAGAATTAACCGACAAAGTAAATGCAAGCTTTTCATACCACTTGTTTTACTAAGTCGTTTAATTGGATTTATCATACGAATGAGGTAAATGTTTGCATATACTAATAGATTAGAAAACATTTTTAAAAACGAGCTTTGTATTAAGAGTAATGTTGAAATCGTTTTTGTGGAAGAGTTTGAGCATATACTGTTAGTATAGAAACCTTTATATTTTAAAGTGACAAATAACAGAAACGATTGTAAAAACAATCTATCACCAAATTCCACATTCGACGACGTGAATTAAAACGATAAAAATCAATATCATATTCATCAAATGGATATTCCTAAAAATCCAAAAAAAGAAGTCATCAAAGTCGACATAAGTGATAACAACTAATTGAATCAACCGAAAATCGATATAAATGGAAAGCCACATAAAAATAGGCAATTTCTCTGAATTTAACAGTACTAAACGTCTGGTGGTTTTCCCAGACGTCTGAGCTGAAAGTCTGGAAATTTTCTTCCAGATCGCCCAGACGTTTGGGAACAACCTCAGACACCTGAGCTGAAAGTCTGGAATTTTTATAGCGACTACCTAGACGTCTGAGCGTTTTACCAAACGTCTGAGATGAAGCTTACGGTAAAAATTAACCTAGGCCAATGATGGCCAAATCATCCGGTATGCAATTTAATGAGCGACGAAGGCTAGAGATTTATGCCAAGCGACAATCCAGCCCTATAGACTCATCAATACACTCCAAACAACATGTCCAAATATCCATAGTAGGATCTTCATAGATTTTGACTTCAAAATACCAAAAATTGAAAAATTCACAAAACCAATTCAATTCAAAAGCATTTGGACATGAAATAAATGTTATGAATTCATACCTAACAATAATGAGAGTTATAGACATAGATGTGAGTTCAAGAACTCACCTTTAAGTTCAGAAACAACAATTGAGGAGTTCAAAAAAAACAAGGAAAGGTCAACCTCTCTTCAACTTCAACTCTAGAAGCTACAATCTATGATCATATGCAAATATTTCCCAAGTTAGGTTATATGATATTTTGAAAATTGGAGAGGGGTTGAGATGGAGAAGATGAAGATGATGCTTATTTAATCTTCTCCTTAACTTTGGAACTTGAATTTAAATTTCCTAAGATTCTAGGGCTTAGGAATTTTGATTTTCCCTCTTTTCCCCCATTTTTCCTTTTGCTTAAGTGTTAGGAAATTTGTGAGTGGAATGAATGAAGAGGAGACGTGTTAGCGGGTATTTGATAGGAGGTTTGGGTTATCTTGTCGGGTCGGTGAGCTAGAACGAAACCCAAAGCCCAAATGAAAATACCAAAATCCTAATCAACTCCAATCATATAGATGTTTATACTTAAACAAGTTGTTAATGTCGTTTTGAACTCAATGAAAGTGGTCTCGAGTCCGGATTCAACTGTTTATAAAAAGTCACATTTCGGACTTTAATCCAACTAACGATGCTATATTTAAATATATAATCGTAAAATATGCGGGTTGTTACATACTCCCCTACTTAAATAAATTGTGTCTCATAAAACTTAAGAAGAAAATAAAGAGTAACAACCGCACTAAGGCATAAAAATAAAAATAAAGAATTTGAAGTGAAAAGTTCACCTTAATAAGCACAAGAGAGTAAGTCTGGATGTGTTCGCTCGATGAATTCTCTAGATTCCCAAGAAAAATCCTTAGGATTTGAGGTCCATTGAACTTTCACAAGCAGAACATTTTTATTTCGAAGGCGTTTAACCTCCATAGTAATGATAGGAGTAGGATGTTTCTCATAAGTCAAATTAGGTGAAACTTTAATTTCTTCAACAACACCATGCTCAAGAATAGTATCAGAATCTATAAGGCATTTTTGTAGTTGAGAAACGTGAATACGTCATGAATAGCAGAAAATTGAGCCTGTAATAAAAGGCGATAAGCCACTGGACCAATGCGTTCGGTGATGGAAATGGGCCAATATATCGAGGTTCTAATTTTCTAGATCGACTAAAACACACAACACTCTTCATATGTAAACACGAATGAACACCAAATCTCCCACAAAAATTCTAATTTCCTTCTTTGCATATTGGCATAGGCTTTTTTGTCTACTTTGAGCTTATTTCATCCTATGACGAATAAGGTCAATCTTTTCTGTGAAATCACGAATAAAATTTGGACCTAAAACCAGCTTCTCACCGGCTTCAAGCCAACATGAAGGAGATCGGGATGGCCTTCCATGAAGTGCCTCGAACGGTGCCATACCAATACTAGATTTGAATCTATTATTATAGGAAAACTCAACAAGAGAAATATGATTTTCCCAACTTCAAACAAAATCAAGAACAGATGCATGAAGAAGATATTCAAGAGTTTGATTCAAATGCTCTATTTGTCCATCGGACTGAGGATGATAAGCGGTGCTAAAATTAAGCTTCGTTCATAAATCTTTTTGAAGACCTTTCCGAAATTCACTAGTAAATAATGGATCACGATCGCTAACAATAGAAGTAGGAACTCCATGCAATTTAATAATTTCTTTAACATAGAGTTTGATGAAAAGAGGTACGGTCCGATTGGAACGAACGGGAATAAAATGGATGGATTTTGTAAGTCTATCTACTATCACCCATAGACTGTCATGACCCAAACGAGAACGGGGTAGATCGCCAATGAAGTCCACGAAAGCTTGATCCCACTTTCAGATTGGAATGTTCAAAGGTTGCAATAACCCACCGGGCCTTTGATGTTCGGCCTTTATGAGTTGGCAAGTCATGCAATGCTTAATAAAGTTAGCAACATCAGATTTCATTCCATCCCAATAATAAAGTCATTTCATGTCCGCATACATTTTGTTACTATCGGGATGAATAGTAAATTTAGATTGATGAGAATCTTCTAAAATGTTCTTACGGAGATCACTAATATTTGGCATAATAAGTCTATCAAATTTTCTAATATCTCTACGGACATCGATTTCAATGTCTTTCAAACCATCAATATTATTTTATCCCTACAAGTTTGGCTAAGAAGAGCCAATTCGGGATCATGCTTTTGAGTTTCAAGAATGCGGTCTAAAAGAGATGGGTGGGCCTCAAGGCTACATAAAATAAGAGATGAACATAATCGGATTCACGATCTCGAATCTCACAAGTGGATAAAGTCTCGAGATTATTCCATTCGGATATCATTATAGAAACAACCGTTTGTTGCTTACGACTAAGGACATCGGCAACACGATTTCCCTTTTCGGGAGTATAAAGAATATCAAGATCATAGATGCAAGAAATTCGAGCCAACGTTGTTGACACGAATTAAGTTACTTTTGAGAAAACAAATACTTCGAAGATTTATGATTGGTATATAGAACAAATTTGTCTCCCAAAAGATAACGACGCCAAATTCTAAGGGCGAGAACAATGGCTGCGAGCTCTAAATCATGAGTGGCATGTCTAATCTCCGCAAGCTTTAATTGCCAAGAAGCATAAGCGATAACACGTTCCATTTGCATGAGAACGGCTCCCAAACCAATACGAATAGCATCAGTATAAACAATCAAGTCTTGATTCCCTTCGGGAATCATAAGAATAGGAGCATCGGAAAGGAGTTCTTTTAATTTTTGAAAGGCAGTTTCACATCTATCTGTCCAAATGTACTTAACTCCCTTCTTTGTCAAACTAGTAAGAGGTACGGAAATTTTAGAAAAGTCTTTTGTGAACCGACAGTAATAGCCCGCCAATCCAAGAAAGCTATGAATTTCCGTCACACTCTTCGGTCTCTTCCAATTTTGAATCGCTTCAATCTTTGAAGGATCCACGGAAATTCTAGATTCAGAAATAATATGTCCTAAAAATTTCACACGGGATTGCTAAAAGTAGCACTTAGAAAATTTTGCTTTCAATTGATTGCTCCTAAGAGTTTCCAATACAATCTGAAGATGTTTTTCATGCTCCTCCTCGATTTTAGAATAAACAAGAATATAATCGATAAAGATGAGGATAAATCGATCGAGGAAGTCTTTGAAAACTCGATTCATAAGGTCAATGAAATAAGCTGGAGCATTCGCTAAACCAAATGGAATACCAAGCCATTCATAAGATTCGTAACGAGTACGGAATGATGTCAAAGGAATGCTATCCTTTGCAATTCGAAGCTGATGAAAACCGGTTGCTAAGTCAAACTGTAAAAAGATTCTAGCTCCGCTAATGTAACGACCCGAAATTTTCGAAGCCGAAAATTCCAAATAGTTATGAAAAAGAAGAAAGAGATAGAAGAAGAAGAAGAAGATCAGAAACATCAACACCCCACATTCGCAGCGGATACAATATAAAAATAAATAATAACATTCTACAAAAGAATATTATATCTGTCGATTACATTTTTAATACATCAGAGTTTCACATATATACATTCACTGAATATATACAATTATCATATCACAGATTTATAATAATATAACACAGCGGAAATACTCTATACGTTCCTGCCATCCGGCTCGCCTCCTGAGCTCCAGAACGTCCTTACCTGAAAATCTGTAATACTCGCTCTGACCCGAGCATTACATCAAAGTAATACCCGGGTCAGGTTGGAAACCAGCGTGAGTAAACCCAATTAACATGGAATATCCAAGCAAACAACTTATATAAAACCTGGGGTAACTCGATTCAATTCACAAAGCCACAATTACTTATAGACATCTTTTATTCCATACATTCATTTTGTAAGTACCAAGGCTTAGATTTAAATAGTTCAATTTCCTTTAATCACTTCATTCCAGTATATAGATTTCACATACCAATCCATATTCGAAGTGGTTTAAGGTATTGCCTAATATTCGACCCCAGCCTCTTCGAGACTCGTGTCATCCAAACCCAAATTATCAAAATGAAATACTCAACATTTCATATCAGGAATATCATCTCATTCAAGCATCCAATACCATTCAAGCATTCATATCACATTTGATCACTTCCAAATTAACTCAATTGATTCTAATGGAATTTCTAACCTCAACCATTTAGATTCCTTCATTTAACATTAATTAATTCCAAATCAATTAATTACACAACCTTCAATTTTCATCTTGATTAATCACCATGGATTAATTCATTTTTTCAATTTCATTCATGTAATTATCTTTAATTAATTTCTCGATATTGATTATTCTTAACCAAAAATCAATAAGTAATCTTAATTACTTTATAAATTAATCAATTACTTCATAAATTAATTGTCTATATTAATTACATTAATTCTTAATTACTTATAGTAATTAATTTCTCATAAGTCATTGTTTATTGAATTGATTTAATGTTAATTAAATCAATTTTTAATTACATCAATTATTATATAAATGAATGATTTCCAATTATATTTAATTTGTTCTAATCTAAATCAATTACTTTAATTCAACCACAATATCAATCATTCTCGATCAATCTCAACCTATAATTATCTACTTTTTTTATTTACTTCATTAAATAAATAAATTATTCCTCAATTAACTATTTTAATTAATCTCTTGCTTAATTACACAAAGAAATTTTATTTTATTATATACATTAAGAAATTACCTACCAACCATTAATTTATTATTCTAAACTAATTTAACTTAATCCTTAATTAATTAATTCAAACTCTTAATTACTAAATTAATTAGTACAATCATTAATTAATTGAATTAATTCATTATCCATTCAAATTATTCTATCCATGTAATGAATCACCAATCATTAAGCCCTCATTAACTTTAAAATGAACCATTCTCTCATTTATGATTTAAATTTAACCCATTTAAAACTCAAATGATTCAAGTCAAACAACAATTAACTTGAGAGTCAAACAAAACCAAAGTCACAGATCATCAACACACATTCAATCAACTCAATCAATCAACCAATTATTTAAATTTAACCATTTAAATCTAAATAAAATCAATCAGAGTGAGATTTACTCACCTTTGATCCCTGTTTTGCAACCCACTTCCAAACCAGCTCGCTTCTTTTCAGTTTATGACCTTGTATAAATATTTATACAATTCTATTAATACCTGAATAAATTGAACAATTAATTCCCATAAATTTAATTAATTACTTAATTATTTTGGATTTAAATTCCTTTAAATAAATTTATTAGTTAACCATTCCATTTTAACTAATAAATGTTTCATTATTATTATTTCATATTAACAATAAACTAAAAATGTTTGTATAAGTATTTAAATTAATTCAGTAAGTTAAGGTCTTATATCTTATACCAGATTAAGTTTAAAAACACAACTGTTTACATATACTGTAATATATAATTTAATTGAAGAAAAACATATACCTTATTGCCTTATCGGAAAGAAAACCAAGCTGCAACTTGAAATCACAGAACAAAACCCTAGCTTGCCGAATTCATCACGCAAAACCCAAGACAGAAATCGCAACATTCCAAATCACCAAACCCCATCAGGAAATCCTCCTCACGCGCAACCTGCCACCACCGCGAATCAACCCAGACACGACGTCGACCCCTATGCAGTCGAGCGCGATGCCACCCCCTTCTCCTCGAGTTCGATCGTGACCAAGCTCGCGAGCTCGAGCTTGCTCGGCTCCTCAATTCGATTTTATTTTCTTCTTTTTTTAAAAAAAAACTGGGTTTCGATTTGAAATTGAAGGAAGGGGGACTCGTTTCGAACAGAAGGTTGAATTAGAGAGGGGAGAAGGAGAAACGAAGGCTCGACTTCAATTTGAAGATGAAATGAGCGGCCATATTTTTTTCTTTTGTGGATTTATGTTTGAAAATTAGAGAGGACGGAGATAAATATCAATTTACGGAAGCTTCTCGGGTACGCGTGAATTAAATAATGAAAATACCTCGTGTTGCAAAACGCGAAATCCCGAACCCCGAATCAGACATACCGACATACGTTTATAAGGTTTTACCCGCGTTCCGAACACAATGGAACGTATTTCGAGAGTTGATTTGATCGTATGTGCGAGTTACAAAAGAAAACGATCGAATTTCAATTAAATCGATTAAAATAAATCTAAGCGTTTTGAGCTGCCATGGTCAAACGACAACTCCGATTGCTACGAAAATCGAAATCCGATAATAACTAACTATTATGGATCCAATGGAATTGGTTTCGTCAAATTCCGAGACTGTGCCTTGGAAGGCTATTTTTAAATTTAATTTAAACGATGTATTTTCAAAACTGAACAAATCACCTTTAAATTAAATTTCAACCATTCTATTTTCTTCAGTATCAACGTTATAAATTTTATAAGCCTTCAAATTATTTTAAACAGCGTTAGAAATTTCAGATTCAACAATTTACTCAATTTCAACTATCAAATTCAATATCTAAATTATCAAGTAAATATTAATATTTAGAATTCAAGTTTAAAATTAACTTTTAAATATTTAAAATCAATTAATAATTCCAATTTAAATTGTTCAAAATTCTGGGTCGTCACAGCTAAGTTAATCAAATTGATCATCAATCATAGATAAGGGATATTTATTCTTAATTGTCAGATCATTAAGCTTGCGGTAGTCAACGCAAAGCCTAAGTGTACCGTCGGATTTCTTCACAAAGATAGCTGAAGCTCCCCATGGAGAGGAACTAGAACGAATAAACTGTTTTGTTTTCAATTCGGATAATTGTTTATGCATCCCCTCATTTTCCTTATTGGACATACAATAAGGAGGACAAGTAATAGGTAGAGTTCTAAGGATTAGATTAATCCTGAACTCAATTGCTCGCTTAGGTGGTAGTCCTAAAACGAGCTTAAATATATCAGGAAATTCACGAACAACGTGAATGAGGGAAATGACATCTTCCTCGTCATCATGAGGATTTAGAGAATACAAGGATGCCACCGAATTAGAATCTGAATCTTTAAAAATAATAGAAATCTGCTTAGCAGATTGGGGACGTCGAAGATGTATAATCCTCTCGGAACATAGGATGTGGCTTCATAACGATTAAGCCAATCCATTCCCAAAATCATTCCGAAACCAAGATAACACATAACATGCAAATTTGCTTGGAAATAATAATCACATAGAATAATCTCGACATCTTTACAAAATAAACCGAGTGTTGTGGATCCATCGACCGGATTCGCAATTCTCAGTGAAGTAATCAAGCTCATAATATTTAAAGACAACGTATAACAAGTTTCTTTGATATAAAAGAGTGAGATGCACTCGTATCAAAAAGAACTCAAATATGATGATCACGAAACATAATAATGCTATTAAGGACAAAATGAGAAATGCCTTGACCAAGAGAAGTGTTACGAGTGGCTCGCACAACATTTAGCCTTCCCTCTTTCTTGCTTTGAAGTTTGGGACATGAAGATATATGATGATCCGAAGTTTTGCAATAGCAGCAATAAAGGGGTTTCGGACACCTATTTGCATAGTGGTCCTAAAAAACACAATTGTAGCATTTTCCACGATTAGGGGTAGGAGTCTTTGCTACTGAAGTTGTTTGCTTCCCTTTCTTGTTGGGATTAGGATTGAACTTAATATGCCTCTTCTTGTCAATGCTGAAGTTTGGTTTGGCACTCACAACTTCAGCATCACTTTCTTTATCGGCCTCTTCAAGTCGAAGAGCGATATCAATAAGCTGGTCGAAAGGAACTTCTAGTTTCAGAAATAAAGCCATTTTGAGATTCTTATTCAACCCATAGATGAACCTATGATTTTTCTTCAATGTGGGTATTAATATACTCGATCCCATATTTAGAGAGGGATTCAAAAGATGTGACATAATTTGCCATAGAAGATTCACCTTGAACGAGGTTAATAAAGAGTCGGGCTAAAGTTACTTTTTCAGCTTCCAGCACAAACTTTAACTCGAACCTTTCCCGGAATTGCTCCCAAGTAAGATCCTCTTTAACAATTTTCGAAATCAACAACTCATACCAATCTAATGCTCTCTCCTGGAGGATGCTAGAAGCCACCTGGACTTGATGTAGATCAACAAGATTAATGCGAGAAAAGATGTGGTCGCATGTTCTAAGCCAAGCTTGGACTTCTATAACGCTTTCGAAACCCTTGAATGACCTTCCACCCAAATTGGTATAATCACTACACAATTGCAAACCCAGATTTAGGATGAGTAGGCTCAGGAATGAGTCTGGCAGCTTGAGCATTCTTTACAAGATCCAAAAGTTGTTGGGCAGACATGAATACACCATCTTGAGGAGTAGCACTAGATTGACCGGTGCTGGGATGGCCAGGTCTAACCATTTCTCTTCATTAAGAAAGAAAGAAAAAAAGAAGAGGGAAAATGTTATTCTCAGAATGAATATCAAACAAACTCGACTGATAAAACAAGGCATCATAAAAGAAAATAGGATAGAACGGGTCCTAAAACTCGAATTAAATCCTAAGGCACGATTCCTAAGAGAGACTTAGGGCAATGATCCTTGCTAGACTATTCTACGTTATTCCGAAGTTTGACTCTGATACTAAGATGTGACGCCCCACCTCTATACTCACACTAGCCAAGGACACTACAGGGTAATGCCGTCAACTAGCACGAAGAATAAGGCCGTTGAGAAGCGACCATATGTGTAATTGATTTATGCGAGTACTGATATGTTAGATGGAAGGTCATGCATTTCATTTCACAGGGAAATCTGACATATCAAATACAAACTCAAAGCTACTACACAATGGCTAAGTGACCTTCAGAAACGAATATGAAATAAGTATAACACAAAATCAGTCACAGATATTCATATCACCAAGGCAGAAACATATATGAATATAACATATAGAAGTGATCATCAAAGTAGTGGTCATACAAGATCCACTACATCACAAAAGAATAGGTACATATGCTAGACAAAAGAATATGTATACATCAAGGAGTCTCTATCTCAAATGTATAAGAACAAAAACTAATGAGCTAAAGTAGTTAGTCAAAAGTCAAAAGCTAGTCCCTGCTAAAAAATCAAGTGGAAGCACCTGAAACACCTCGATCTGACCCGAGTATTATTTAAGAAGAAAAATAATAAACAGATCAGTCTATCTATAAATATCATACAAGATGAGATAGGATAAGAGATATAACAAAAATATGATAACAATAATGTCATGCTCTGACAAGTATCTATTTGATAATAATGAAAATCATATAATATCTCAAATCTTCTCAAATATCCAAAAAGAATATCATATTCTTTAGCTTATTCACCAAACTCCAAACATTGACAATATATATCAATGTCAAATAGCAAAAATTGGTGAAGCACATATTCTAGAAATCAATAATTAGAAATGCAGAAAACACAAAAAGGGAGGCCTATCACAAATAAGAGCATGAAAACTCACTAACATGTGTATCACAAATGGGACGCTATCTCATAAAAATACGGGGTACAGTGCCCCCTTGGGGACTTATAAGCTGAACACCGACGCACTTAAAAAATACGTCTCATGCACAGCCGAGCATCGATACACCTAAAAAGATACGCCCCATGAGCCGAACATGACGCACTTAAAAAGATACGTCCCATGCATCGAAATCGTTGAGCTGATTGCTCCACGAACGATCAAAAGACCAAGGGTCGCTAGCCCTTAAAAATGAGACGAAACTCCATAAAACGGGGTATACTCCTCCACATGGATAAACAGACATTGCATATCGCTAGTCTAAACCATAAAATGCTCATCATTGATCAATAAGAAGTGTAAATTACATCAAGCTAGTAAATAAATGAGTTTAGCTTCATGTCCCATAACCACTGGCTTAACTTAAATATTTATGAACAAATTGTAGATTTCTACTCAAAAATTGTCACAAGATTTCAATCAAACATGTCTAAGAATTAACCGACGAAGTAAAAGCAAGTGTTTCATACCACTTGTTTTGCTAAGTCGTTTAATTGGTTTTCTCATACGAATGAAGTAAAGGTTTGTATATACTAATAGATTAGAAAACAGTTTTAAAACGAGCTTTGTATTAAAAGTAACGTCGAAATCGTTTTTGTGGAAGAGTTTGAATATATACTACTAGTATAGACACCTTTGTATTTTAAAGTGACAAATCAAAGAAACGATTGTAAAAGCAATCTATCACCAAAAATCCACATTCGACGACGTGAATTAAAAACATAAAAATCGATATCAAATCCATCAAATGGATATTCCCAAAAATCTAAAAAAAGAAGTCATAAAAGTCGATATAAGTGATAACAACTGATCGTATCAACCAAAAATCGATATAAATAGAAAGCCACATAAAAATAGGCAATTTTTTTTTAATTTAATAGCACCAGACGTCTGGTGGTTTTTCCAGACGTCTGAGCTGAAGGTTTGGAAATTTTCTTTCAGATCGCCTAGACGTCTGGGAACAACCTCAAACGTCTGAGTTGTAAGTCTGAATTTTTATTCCGACTACCCAGACGTCTGAGCGTTTTACCAGACGTATGAGCTGAAACTCAAGGCAAAAATTAGCCTAGGTCAATGATGGCTAAATCATCTTGGAAGTCGGAAGCCGTCGAAAATTCACGAATGTTGTTTCAGGTCAAACCCTTTTTTCTTCATTTCTTGCTTGATTTTCTTCCTCCATTAATCTCCAAATCTCCCCTCCAAGCTTCCAATCAGCAACTTCGAGCTTTTGGATCCTTCTCGGCTGCGTAGTCAACGTCTATTGCTCTCTAAATCAGATATAATCTCTTATTTTCGTCGAAAATCTAATTTATATCCTAAATCTAGATTTGCATAAGTTGATAAATTATGACTAATTAGCGATTGCAATTGTTTCCACTAGCGTAATAATGGTTTATAGTATTTCATGATATACATATTTCATAAGTTATCTTGAAATTGTAAACAGTATGTATAATTTGTGATTGTGTGTGTATATGTAAACCATTGTATATGTGTTGTTTCTACCATTGTATTGTGTTAATTGAAATAAGACATGAGTCGCATAATATCTTGACTTGTGCAACAGTAATGAATGCACCAGTCTAAAAGAATTTGACTGTATTGGAAAATGACAACAATGCGAAAGCAGCTTTATTCGATGAAATACGCGGAACAAATGTGGTAAATTAATTTTTTTTGAAATGTATATTATTTATATTTTTTTATAGAATACTTTTTAAGCCCCTTAGAGAGTTTTTGATCCCGTCCGACAGGTGTTGTACATGATCGTTATATAAATAGTCGTTTTGTCACAAAACGACCATTTATATTTATCTGATACAATACTTATTGGATTTGCACCTATATTGAACAAGTTATAAGCACAGTAAACAATTATATTTCGCATATTATTTCATTTCAAATGATTCACAAAATTTCATGGTCACTTTTCTTTTTTGTTTTCTGCGTACATGCATTTGTGTACAATGCAGGAAACAAAAAGGAAGTGTTGTCGAAATTTTGTTGAATCGTTTAAAACAAAATGATGTCCGAAATACAAATGTTTGCTGTATTTTTAATGGAAAGTGTAGGATGACTGACCAGGAAAAAAAGATAATCATAAATCAACATTTCTTTATTATATTCTTAAGTGGGGTAAAATTGATGCGTATAAGTTTTTGTATCGGTACGTTCAAAAATAAAATGTGAATTCATAATATGGCCAATATTTATTTTTTAATTTGTGATATATTTTTTCAAATAGGAAAAATGATAGATTATTTTGTTCATCGAAAGAGATGGATGTATCAAAAAAGAGGGTTGAGAGACTCGATAAAAGAAGATTTTTAAACGTATTTGTTGAATTTGCTTTAAATAATAACGAAAACGATGTAGAAATTCGTTGTCCGTGTAGTAGGCGTAAACATTTGAAGTATTTGTTATCCGATATTGTGAAAGTCCATTTGTGTAAAAACGGTTTCGTGTTGGAGTATTATGTTTGGGATCGTCATGGAGAAATTACAGCAAATACTTCTACAGAGTCTGTATTAGACATTGCTGGTAGTGAAATTGTTACGATGAACTGTATAGGAAAAATGGTCGAATATGCATCACGATCAATATTCCATACGGTTGAAGTTGACGACTATGATGTAATTGTTGAAAAATCAAATATTGAAGCAAAAAAATTATGATTTATTGGATGCTGCTAAGAAACCTCTTTGGGATGGTTGTAAAAGCGGCACCCAGCTGTCGGTAACTACAGAATACACTACGATGAAATCAAAATACAACATCACCAAAGTCGGATTTACAGTCGTTGTACAATACAAAAGGACATACGACGTCCGATAATTTAGTGTGTGAAAATCACTATGAAGTTAAAAAACTTATGTCGGCTTTTGGTTTACCTTATCAAAAAATAGATACATGTTTAAATGGCTGCATGTTGTTTTGGAAAGAAGAAATAAATATTAGAAATTGTAAAATATGTAATAAGGAAAGATACAAACCAAAAATAAAGAAGGTAAAGGAAGTTCCGTACAAGCGTATGCATTACTTACCAATCACCCCTAGGCTTCAAATATTATACGCATCTTCTTTAACTGTATCTCATATGAGATGACGTAGTGTGAGAACGAAGAAACATGGTACCTTGACACATCCAGCTGATGGAGAAGCATGAAAGCATTTCGACAAAACTTATCTCAATTTTGCAGTGGAGAGTCGTAATGTTAGACTTGAATTATATACGAATGATTTTTCACCATTTTCTCAAATTGGTGCTAAATATTCATGTTGGCACATTATCATCACACCTTATAATTTACCTCCGTGGATGGGTATGATAACGCAATATATGTTTCTTACTGTTGTCGTTCCTAACCCCGACGATCCAACACAAGGAATCGATGTTTATTTACAACCGTTGATCGAGGAGTTAAAAATGTTAATCCTTAAGATGATGGTTTTGATGACAATGACCTTAGAATAGATTATAAAATATAAATACTAACAGTATAAGTTTAGATATATATGTATATGCAGGATTTAACCATGTAGCTACTAAGAATGAAGACTGTACAGTATAGAGGTTCAAGATAATAAGATTGAAGACTCATGAGTATGAAGATTATCAAGAGTTCAAGTAATTTATCTTTTAATTAGAAATTTTGTTAAAAATCCTAGAAAAGCATTGGCATCTTAAAATCCAATTTATTCGTGGAATGAAACTCACTTCAAGCCTGTTAAAGGGACGGAACCCTAGGTAGGATGGAACTTACGAAAAGTCTAGTGGAAAATTGTTTTGTATCCGCTAACTTTTTTTAAAATAATTTTCACAAAATTAAATCTTGTTTTCAAAATATTTTCAAAACCTTCCTTTTAAAAGCGTCAAAAACATCTATCCCGATTTCAATTACTTTTAGCCTAAAAATAATCTTTAATTTCAAAATCAAATTATCCGTAGTTTTAACTATCTTTAAATCATAATATATTTAATTTTTAAATATTTATATTTGGATTTAAACATAAAATTATAGTAAAATTTTGTATATATTATTCTGTATATTTACTTATGTATTTTAACTATAGACAAGTATATTTATAAAGTTTAAAATAGTTTTAACATAAAATAGAAGTTGTTTCCAAAGAAAAACAAATCACCAAAAACTCCTTTGGGATGTTGACATGCTCAACTTACCCATGTCGACATAGTGTCAGTTGGTTTCAAAATTTAAATTTCAAAAGAAGTGTGTATTCGTCATATCTCTTCACGAATGGACATGGCTGTTGTTCTTCTATAAATATGGGATGTTTTCAACGAATTTTTAATACAGATTTTCTGGTTTTCCACTCCTCCTCTTCTTCTTCTTCTTCTACATTTCTTATACATATTCCTACCATTACTCTGCCGAAATCAACATTGAATATAAGTAGATTATCTCTGGTTTGATTCTCTATCACTATCTCAACAAGATTCTCAGTGCTATTCAGAGTTATAGGCTTCTCTGTAATCAATAAAACAAGAAAATGTGTGACTGTGACCTTGGAAATCAATCAAACGAGACAATGTGTGATTGTAGCCTTGAAAATCAATTGGGTGAACTTATTGCCCGGGAAATCAAGTATCTCTATCCAGAGGATTGTGAATCTGGAGGGTGTACCTCGTTGCCTTGAAATCGAGGGTGTAATTGTAAAGATTGTTTTTGAAAGGAAATCTGTACTTGTGTGCGGGACTGGATGTAGGGTAACTCCGAACCAGTATAAAATCTGGTGTGTTCTTTCCTTTACTGATTTTACTTTATATTTGCATCTATGTTTGATTATATGATCATATATGTGTCTGAATATTCATACATTTGTGTTCAAATTAACAAAAACTCAAAAATATTTAATAATTCTCTAAAACACTATTCACCCCTCTAGTGTTTATCCTAGCCTTAAGATCCTTAATCCACATTTCTCACTAAAAACATCGTGGAATGAAGGAGTAGAAACATACGAATTTTCAAAGAGAAAACATTTCGTATGTTCGTTTCTTTGTTGTGGACTATAAGTGATTTTCCTGCCTATGCAATCCTTTCATGATGGAGTACATCCGGTCGTCTAGCATTTTCATATTGCATGGAAAAAACATGGGCGTTTTCTTTACCGAATGGCAAAAAAACTTTATGGTTGACTACCATCGATGTTTTTTTCTTGTCAATAGTTCCTTCGGAGGAGACAAGAAAAACTTTTTAGCTAATAGAGTAGAAAACAGACAACCACCAACGATATGGTCAAGCGAAGATATAAACGAACTTATAAGGGACTATCCAAAGATATGAAACTGGAGTGAAAACGTAAATTGAAGGCAAATCGACTATTCATAATTGATGCAAACAGAGTATATTTTGGGAGTTACCGTATTGAAAACATCTTATGCTTTGTCATAATATTGATGTGATGCACAACAAGAAAAATGTCTTTGATTATGTTTTTAACACAATTTTGAATTTCAAGGGGAAGACTAAGGATGGTTTTACCGACACGTTCCGACTAAATTTCGATGGCTTCCGACGGCTTTCAATAACAAGCATAACCGGCCACGTGCCTTCCGACGGCCGTCGTATAGCCGTCGAAAGCCGTCGGAAATACAGTTGATGGCCGCTGTCGGGAGCCGTAAGAAAATCTATTCATCGACGACTTAATTTTCTGAATCTTTTAGCCTTCCAACACTTTTCTAAATTTTCTGAAGGTTCAAGCATTTCTAAAATATATTTTCTCTAAATGTTTTTTGATGAAAGAAAAATCAAATGTTGATCTTAATTGGTATATTTCAATATGAAATCTATTCAACCTCCACATAATTGCTTCCCGCAATAAACCAAACACTGATGAGATTTTAATCGCAGAATGCCCAAGTCAACAACCATGTAATTTCGAACGGTACCTATCATTTTATTTAAAGAAAAGTGTTGATGGATAGTCTATATATTAATTTTTATTTACTTTTCATTTAGCCCTCTTTCCAGCCGTATATGTTTCCTAAGCAAATAATCAAATTCATAACGTAGGCGGTAAATGCATTGCTATTCTTTTTGGTAATTGGAACGTTAACATCAGCAACATAGCATGTGGCCTTGATGATGGCATTAGATAATATATTTTTCATTTTAATGTATTTTTCTACGTACATCAAGAGGTATTAGAAAAACGTCAAAAATATTATTTCTTTTTTTATTGATCAGCATAGGAAGCTTGGGAAAAGATGGAACCGCACGTGAAAGAAAGTTGATTAAACGAAGTGAAAACTGGAATCATATTGGAAATTTATTAAGTATACGGAAATTCAAGGCATGAGGATTCCGACTTCAGAAAATTGATTTGAGAAACTCAAAAATGAATATATAATCAATACCAGATCGATGCTTGAAATTTGGAGTTGATAATCATTGCTTGTTCCAGTCAAAACAATTCGTTTTGATTGGTTTGGTTTGATTTTGAAACAATATTGGTTTATAATTCTTTAAAAAGTTTAATTTGATTATCGGTTTAACCAAACTAACCAAACATTTATTATATTTTCAAAATTAGTAGTGTTATGACAATTTTTTTAGATTAATGTAGCGATCTAAATAAGTTTTATTTATCATATATATGTGTTAAAATTAATATTAAAAAGCATAAGAATGCTAAATAAGATTTTTTAATCATAAATTTTGGTTTTATTTCATATTATAATTAATATTCCAAACATAAAATATTAATCATTTTTAATTTGGTTAAATCGAATAAATAACCATTCCAACCAAAATTAATTGGTTGGTTTGGTTTACTTTTCACCTTTGTTGATTGTAGTTTGGTTTAACATTTTTCCATCGAATAGACCAAACCAACCAAACACTCAGCCATAACAACTCCTCTACGGTGTCGCAAATATTTAGCTAATTGCCTACGCCATTGTGACGTCACAAAAAAATCAAATATAAAAATAGTTATGCGTCGTTATGGCGTCGCTAATTTTAATGGTATCATTAAATTGTTGCTAATTTTCAGCACATTTGGAACATCGTCCTTAAAATGCTGAAGAAATAACGGCGACACTAAGGCATAGCCGATTAATGATGTTTTTATGATGACCTTGTGACGTCTTTGTGATGGATGTAAATTTAACGATGTCTCACCATTATCAAGTTTCACTATAGCATCATTAATTGACGTCAGAAATCAACCCCTTCTCTTGTAATGGTCAAAACTATATCACTTTAGACTTATGAAATTTTGTAATGGTCAAATTCCAATGCTGTCCGTATTCAACTTTATAATCCAAACATAAAGTCCTTGGTTTAATAATAACGATTATTATTAATCGTACTGCTCTGGCTATAGACTGTGAGTTGACTTTAGTTGACCGTGATACTAATCTCATATAACCGAGAAAACAAATTCTTTTTTGAATAGCGTTTCACTTCCAATGTTTCCACTGGTCCAATTATAGTCATTCGATGAACGTCGTGCCACGATTTAACTATAATCATGGCAGAGCTTCCGCATCGAAGATCAACAATATTCTCAAGTCAAGAGAATTATACAATTTTATCACATTGTTATTTTTTCTTTGACCTTAGTTATATCAACCAACAAAAAACCATCGAGTGAGTCATTCCGTGTTTATCCAATAACTATCAATATGTAGCTCTTTGGCGCCTCAACAGCCACGAGTAATACACTGTCCAATATCAGCAAAGCGTTACATACTCTATTCTCGATGGACGTATCGATATTCAGTCTTGATATATCTTGACTGATAATACGTAAAACAATATGTTTATTTTATTGTGATAAATCACTCATAGTTGCAAAGCATTGTAACTACTATTACAAAACATATAATTTATGGATTCTCAATTAAATATATTTTAATTAAATTAATTAATTGCATATTATATCAAGTATACAATAGAAAGAAAACATCTTTTATTTCAAATAAGATTGGATATCGAATCTGATATATGTAATAAATTACATAATTGCTCATATGACATACTTTTAACTCTATCAAGTACTTATCGGTAGCCACTATTTTAACAAGGGTTTAACCCCATCCTTCTTCAAATTCCAACCCGCTTAACCTCTTTCTTGATCAACGAACGTTGATTGGAGTTAATGCGATAGGGGGTTCCCTTCCTCCAATTTGTTGTACGTCACCTCCATCACCTACCTCCTCCACTGTGTCCTCGCTTAATGTTGTTTAACCGACGTCCAAATTCTAAGGCATTCTATCTTTTAAACACTGCACTTAAATTCTGGATTGCATTCTAACGGTTTCTAAATGGCACCATCCAATTTCGTTTATCCAATATCATTTTCGACGTATATAAAAATATTTGCATTAGTTGATGCTAAATGTCCACCTGCCATTGCTATTGATGAGATAGAAGTTTGTTTATTTTACTCGTTGCACCACTGAAGTCCGTGTACCAAGTCCAGCACCATTGTACTACTAGTTAAACGTTTCAAGTTTGGTCCACGAGATCACATGTTCAAATCTTGTGTAACGCGTGATTCGAATGATTGTACATCTGTTGACTTGTAGTATGTTATATACCACCTCAGACTTGTAGTGCAATTTGTACAACCATCTAAGTATCCAATCTCAAAAAAATCCGTATACCAACCTCTTCACCGCAGAAGAATACGATCTCTAACTTTTTATCCGAACCAAGTACCTCAAATGAGTTTCTCCAATAGGTTGAAAATACAACGGTTTTTATTTGAAACCTCAAATGAGCACATTTTGGATTGGAATCATGATTGTGAGTTTATTCTAGAACACCTTAAAGCGTTTGGACACTTGAAGAACAATGACGACTAATTGATATTTTTAATGAATTCTTTATGATATACTATCACCATGTGATGAAAAACTAATTGTTAATCTCCCTTAATGCGAATCTTAAACTTTGTTTCTCCTAACAATAATCAAACTTTCTTTTTTGTAAATTAAACATGCATAATCTTAAAAAACACCGACATGGATGGATGTTTATAAAAAGCAAAAAGTATAGTTTAGATGCTCAATTTACGAGAAATTTTAAAGCTCTGGTATTAAGGCCCTAACTAGGCGTTCCAAAGAGCCACAAAAAAGTGCGCTTAATAAGATTGTTTTCTGAAAGAAAATGCAGGGCTTCAGCCCAAAATGAAGCCCAATTTGGCCTTTTTTGGCAAATATCGATTAGGGCTTCAAATTAATACCTCAATTGATATCGAACTCAGAGCAAAATAAAAGAGGTCTCGACCTTTTATCCGCCACCGTCGAACTCGACTTACCGCCGCCGCCGAACTCCAGCTACTGCCTGTCGCTTGCTGCCTTCAGCTTCTTGCATCGACTCATTCATCTCTTCAGCTCCTCCACCTTACCGACCTCCAACTGAGTGCTAGGTGATTTTTTTGAGCTCTGAAATTATTATTATGTATGTATAAATAGCATTTAAAACCTATTTGAATTAGTTTTGATTTAGTTTAGTTTAAAATTAAACTGTATAGAATATAAATTGATTTGAAAATTTAATTTTCCTTGATTGTTTGATCAAAAAATTAAAACCTATATAGTTTTTAATATTTAAACCTTAAACTATAGAAATTATGTTTAAAATGATTTTTTAAACCGTTTTAATATAAATTGTAAACTTGAGCAGTTTATTTTGTCATTTGATCAAAGGAAATTGAGATTTGAAACTATTTTAAATTTTAATCGAGTTTTAAGTTTAAAGTTTTAAAAAATAATAATCAAAGTGAAATGAATTTTTTTCAAAGTTTTTAAAATTTAAAATAAAGAATTAAAGACTAATTTTTAAATAATTTTTTTATTAATTTTTTTTAAAACTGATTTGAAGTATAAGTGTAATTCAGGGCCGGCCCAGGGGCAAGCCCACCAAGCCCCAGGGATGGGGCAGCCCACTGAGCCGAGCAACAGGTACTTCAAAGTTACAGCTCAATAGCAATCTCCATGTTGGCGATGCTTGAGCCCAAAATAAACTAGGGTTTCAAAAACCAACGCCTTCTAAATAATCATCGCTGCATACTCGGCTATTCCATCAGCCATCGTCGGCTCATCCTTGCCTCCTACGCGATATTTTCTACTGCTGATTTGAAGTCCTGCTACAGTCTCTTTATACTGCCACTGCTAATTAAGTATGCGAATTTTTTGTTTTGAGTCGTTTAATTTTCTAAAATTGAGTCGCCCTTTTACTGCTTTAGATTTCATTAACCTTGAAAACGCCTGAAGCTAATAACTTATTAGTATTTAGTTATAAACAACTAGATTTCTGTAAATAATCGTTTAGGAATTGAAATTTGAAAGCCGAAGCTAAAAAACTAATTATTATTTAGGAACTGATACTTACATTGATGTACTATTTTTCCTGCAGTGTGTGTATGCCTACCCGCAAACATTTAGGCAGAACCCAATATGATTTGCCTGTACACTTAACTAGATACACTAGTTTGTAAACTTGATACATTTCATTAAAAATTAAATACACTATTTTGTAAACTATATGAGACTATAAGTATTGCAGCCCACTTAATGTGGCAACTTTTGTATAAAAAGTTGGTACTTTGTTATTTTATAGTTTTATATGTGATTTTATGCTTATATATAAAAAAGAAAATTTAAAAAAATTGACATGTTATATAGTAAGGGGCAAAAAAATTCACATTGGGATTGGGCAACCGATTCTTTGGGCCGCCCTTGTGTGTAAAGCTTATTAATGGAAATAATTATACAAAATTACAAATACATTTTTAGAAGAAAGAAAATAGATACTTACTGTCTTAATAAAAGAATCAAACTTAAAGATAAAATAATTATAGTTTGCATGTTTGAAAGTTTAAAAACTCTATTTAAGACCAAGTATTATGTCGTAATCACTATTTATTTTGTTGTTGTAAATTTAAGTTGCGACTTCTTGATTTGATTTGAGGTGAATCCATGATGTTTTTTAATTAATATTGCTTGTATATGCAGTTTTTTGAAATCCAAAATTGAATTTTAGTAGCACTTTTTGAGTGCAGTTTTTTTTATGCTGGAAACAGAAAAAAACAATGCTCAAGGCGTCCAAAAAATCCTTAGGTGCAGCGCCAACCTGGGGCGTTTCGGGGCTCATAGTTATGGAAAGCGCACTAAGGCGCGCACCATGGCGCAATGCACACTGCAGCGTCTGCGCCTTTCTTACCCGTGGCACGGCGTAGATGGAAATGCGTAGCGAACAATGCAAATAGCGCTTAAGGCGCAAATGGCATGCGGTAAAAATTGCCGCGCCTTTTCGTTATTTTGTTGTTTTTTACCTTTCTTTTTTCATTTTTTTACAATCCAAACTGCATAAAAATCAATATTTGTCAAATTATCATGTTTACTAATTTCTGTATTTGTTTTTGGTGTTTATCATAAAATTTAGCGTTTGTGATATTAAATGAATTAACAGAAACTCATAGAGACAAGGATACAAATTTAACAGTATAATACAAGCAAGAACACTTGTAAATTTATTAGCAGCCAGGTAATACATATACTTATGATATTGACTTTCGAAGACTATTGTGCTTGAAATCCTATGCTTATGATATTATATTTGATACTATTTTTTACGAAATGTCTAAAAACTCTTTGTTACATATGTTTTATAGTTAAAAAATATATATTATACTGAACCTTTATATTACTTGTTATATATATTTATTTAAAAAGAAATTCTAATTATGTGCATTAAATTTAAAAAGCGTACGCCATTTGCCATGCCGTGCACCAAGGCTTTAGGGAGCCTTTGTGTCTTTTTACGCCGTGTGTCATTAATAACTACCGAGGCTTTTTCGTCTTGACAACTTTGTTGAAAATAATATAAATCTGAATTCATATATATATATATATATATATGTTGATAATAATAATAATTGGACAACATGAAAATAACATAATATTTACTAGCTTAATAGTGATTGATTTATATCATGTTTTCTTTAGTGTTTTTATCGTTTAGCTCATTATTTATGTCTGCAAAGTTGTTTGACAATTACTATATTGACTTGGTTTTGAAATATACTATATATTTTCAAATGGAAAAAGGTGCAACTATTTTTGTATCTATTTTCATGTAAATGACACGATCTTCTTTGAGCATACCGAAAAGAGGATTTTTCCTTGTACAATTTTTTTGGAACTATAATCTGTTTTGTTCAAGAAGTTTTTTGATAAATAACTTGTTTAGTTGTAAACAGGTGGCTATTCACAATACCGTTGTGCCTATGAGTAGCTACAATTGCGCAAAATTTTACTCAAGTTAGTTTTTTCATTGTTAATATTCGATCATAACATAGCTCATTTTTTTTAAACATACTGCCCTCGTTTATTCTCATTATCTTCTTTCTTTTACATTTTAAAACCTAATATTTGTTCAATGCACCAATCTATTAAATGGTATTAGGTTAAAACATTGTCTTTTCCAACTTTAATTCTTTTCAGTTATTTCACGATAAAATCCATAACAAATTAAATATTCGAGTTATTTTTCCTACATTAGTATGTGCATTTGTTAATTTCTTTCCATGCCAGAATATTTATCTTTATGTTGGATAATATACTGATATAAATAAGCTTCTGAACTTATATTTCACTCCTTTTCATTTTAGAATATAAATTTTTCTATAAACCAAATATATTAACAAAACCAATAAACCTAGGCATGATATTTTCTATTTTGAGATAAGTGTTTGATTACTTTTTTGTAAATGTCATCGCAAAGGAAGTTTAAGCGTGAATTAATGGATTGAAAATTAAAGCACTTTTTTTATCAAAATTCAAAAAGCAATATGATTTTTCACAGTTCAAGTTTTGTCAGAAAGGAAATATTATATATTGTAATGCATAAAAATATATTGATCACGATCATTGTACTTAGTTTTCGGTATGTTCACCATTCTCCCAATTAATATATATATGTGTGTGTGTGTGTGTGTGTGTGTGTAATTCAACCTGTACATCATTTATCTAATTAAATGTATTAAACATCAAATACAAAATTTATGTAGATAACTATTTATCTACACAAAAATTAGTAAACCTCAGATTTTGTACTAATTGAAATAATGTAATGATCTAGGATCCATTCATTTATATAAGATATATTGAATCATAAAAAATAATAAGTTCAATATATATTTCACTTATACTAGTGAAAACATGAAATTTAATTTTTTATTCAAGCACACATGCATATAAATGTATTACAAAATTCATATACCAATTTATAACTCATTAACAAATTCATCATATATTGCATAACAAAATACTTTGTTTGTAATATATCCAAGTAAATGTATTGTGTTTTACAACATTACGTATCAAGGCACACGTTACACATTCTCTTCCTCTCCAATATCTCGTGGCTCTCCTGTATGCCTTTTTCTATTGTGTTCTGTTATCTATTCCTCTTCTTGTAAACCCCATCGATATATCATCATCACTTTAGCAAACCCTTTGATGAATTCTATCTGCAGCTTTTCATCTGCTTCAGTTTGACTTTACCACTGTTTTCTTCTGTGTACGTGTGTTAGAAAAACAGTGGATAATCAGCTGTTTCTTTTTGCAATTTTGGTGGATTTTGATTACTTATGTATACAATCTTTTTTATTATATGAATTCATAATAGAAAAGTTTATGTGAGGTAATGTTTTGAAGTATCATAATTATCTGTTGTCAATGGAACAGTTACTATTAAAAGATGATCGCTGCTATGTGTTGGGTACCAAAAGGGGTGGCAAAAGTTGTGCCCGAGGAGGCCACCGAACCAATTTCTAGTGAAGAACAAATTGATGAAATCAAGTAAGCTCTTCTTTTTATTTTAATTTTTTAAATTATGTGTCTGCGTTTTATTGTGATTTATGTAAAAAGATACATATAATTCATATAGTGAATTCAGCGAAGAAGAAAACGATGATGAGGAAATGGATGTTGACGATTCGGATAAAGTTGATGAGGTGGCACAAGCGTTGGCTGCAGCCAATGCTCTTAACCAAACAAATAAAAGTTCTAATAATGTAAATGACATTGCCAGTCGCCTGAACAAGCTCATGAGTGGCTATGAGAATGAGGATGACAGTAATATTCAAATTGGCTATTTGAATTTTGTATTATTGTAATATATTTTATGTATTTGATTTGCATATTTAATCATTCCTTTAATTGTTCGTCTTCTAGCGCCTGATTGCATTGGTTCAGGATTGGGGAATCTTTATTATCCAAGCAATGACATGGATCCTTATTTACAGGACAATGATGTATGTTGTTTTATTTGGTGTGATGATTATTATTCGCTGTAGTGATTATGCAAGAATTTTGTTGTACCGTATTGAGAAACTTACGCATAAACAGGATGAAGATGAAGAAGAACTTGATGACATTATAATTAAACCTACAGATGCTGTCATAGTTTGTGCATGCACCGAAGTCGAGGATGAATATAGTTATCTCCAGGCATGTAATTGTTTATCATACTTGTTTTTTATACTTGTTGCATATTCCATCATTATGTGTTGATTTCTAATTGACATGCTGATTCAGTTTACTTAATTTAGCTATGCTTGTCATTTCAAATGTTATTCCATATTATTATATTATTATATTTCATATTATTATACTGTATTATACATATCCATATATAAGTATGTATGTGCAGCCATATGTGTGCGTGCGCTTGCGTGCATGCACTTGTTCACGCTTGTGTTTTGCTGATTATATTGACTATGTAGCTACTTTAAATACTGATCCTATATGACATATGGGGGGTTTGGTTGGTTGGGGGTAGTTAAAGCATGTGTAATTCCAACTACATAGAGCTGCAAAGGTTGGTATTCTAGTTGCATGTTTATGCAAGTGTAGTTGCATATGCCAAAACGTCTTGTATTTTGTGACTAAAAAACTAAGTAGGTGCATCAACCTTTATTTCTGTATTCTCACAGTTACTACTAGAAGGTCGTGGTATGAATATAACATATCATTCTAAAACACAACTTTCTACTTGCAGAGAATTTCAGTAGTGTAAGAAGAGAGTTATCAGCATTTTAATTAACTATTAAGTGATGTTGTTGGAGAATCAATAGTTTCAAACTGTTACCATGGCAAAGGGAGTGAGTTTTTGCAACTATATTGGTTATTTTTTACGATGATACATGTAATCAAGCACACCCTAAGTTGACTTCGCTTTATGTTTGGCGCAACTTATTTTTGTTAAAGTGACAAAAATAAAACACGCACCATTATGCTCAGGCTCTTATTTTTCTGTAATTTCCTCAGACGACTTGAATCCCGTGTCAAAGATACTAGAGTTTCAAATCTAAATATATTGGCATCCTATGATAACAAAGTTTAGCCGACTATTCTTATGATAGTAAATTTACCTTGTATTGTTTTCCTCTTTTCAAGTTACTCCAAATCAACAAGCTAGGGAACATTGTTGACTACTCCAACTTTTATAAATATATATTTACCAGTTACGCTCAACAAAAGATCGCGCAATGCCTTCAGATTGCTTACGTATTATATTTTTTTGTTAATTGGAGATATACAGGTCTCAATTTATGAAGAAACAGAAGATGGGGTACCAAATATATTTGCTCACCAGGAGAAAATTTTATCCGCCTTTCCACTTTGCACTGCTTGGCTTGATTTTAGACCGAATGGTGGTGATAAAGGTATATTACGAAACATTCACTGGACAACTATATGTGCAGTGGCACAATATTTATACTTACTAATACTGCATATAATGGTTATAATAATATTTGAATGCTTGTCGGTTATATATGCTAGCTTTATGCATGTCTATCTAGACATATATGTATTGGTATCTGCTTCTATGAGTGCACCAGCACATGCCCTCTGCATCTAATAGCTAAAAAAACTGGTTAAAGATGTACATGATGAAAACAGAGCAGGTACACCTGGATAAATAAACTGAAATTGACTTCTAAACAATGTGAAATAGTGTGCCAATTGCTCATGCCAAATAATAACCATGCCATCTCTTCAAGTCTTTTTGTTACCTATGTCATGTTTTATCATTTCTGTTTTGGTTTCAAACAAAAACTAAATTATATTGTGGAATACACTCAATTCAGTACAAAATCCATAATCAAGCAACTGGTGTGCAACCAATTCAGTGTCATTTTCCTGCAGCAAATGCTGCACGAACTAAACAATTTGATGTTGCATTTATATGTATAAGAGATAAAAATCCTTTGCTTTTTCTTAAAGAAGCTGTGCTTCACGGTGAGATAGATGTTTCTGAGATGGGAACGGTCGTGCAGCTGGCTTCGTTATAAACAAGCATTATTTTGGTAGTTACCTGTACATTATTATTTTTAAAATATTTTACATACATGTAACTTGGATGGAGTAAGCTCTTAATTTTATAGATTTTGGATTGATGATATTTTGATATGTCATGCTATCCAAATCTACTTTGATTCTGTTGAGGATATCAAAGTATGTCAATATTCGTATTTGTTTTTTTCTATGCAACAAGAATTATCGTAGTTTTGATGGTGTGTTTTAAAATTTTTGATAAGTTATTTCGGTAGATTCATTTAGACATCACTGGCAAACAATGGTTTTCGTCTACCTAGACATAGTTAATATCGCCATTTGCATCATGTTTTTCCCCACAGTTACTTTCAATCAAGAAAACAAATTCACCTTACTTAGTATGGTTTTCTGATACGTTTGTAATTTCGATATTCTTGCCATTGCAGGGAATTTTGTAGCAGTTGGCACAATGGAGCCAGTTATTGAAATATGGGACCTTGACAAGGTATGCATTTGTGAGACTGGGCATGTTAAAAGATGATTGGATCTGGTGTTTATTGATTCTTGGATGTGTGCTCACATTTTATTACTGTTTATCGGTGTAGATCAAAGAAGAGAATCCATCTATGACTTTGGGAGGAAGATCAGAGGTGATCTTTTAAGCAACTCACACTTTAAGTGAATTGAATGTGTTCAATTATGTTTTGTTTTTATAGCGCGTATTCTTCTTCTATCAACAATTTATATTACTTATGGCTGTATGCTGCTATGTTTTATAGTTCCATACCGGATAAATATACGTTTTCAGAAGTTTTTACGGTTTTCCTATTATATTAGCACTCTTTTATTTTTCTTGGTAATTTAGCCTTGCTCTCCAATATTCCTAAAAGCATGTTAAAAGTTGCTTGTGTACATGCAGAAATCAGGGAAGTACAAATCAGGAAGTCACAAGAAATCCGTTCTTGGCCTTGCATGGAATAAAGAATTTAGGTAAGCACATAGTGAAATATGAAACGACATTATTAGACTGCTATAAATGTAATCCAACTTACTTAATATCAACTTCAGGAATGTACTTGCTAGTGCAAGTGCTGACAAATCCGTAAAAGTTTGGGACATGGAGACAAGTAAATGTGTTGCCACTGCAAAGCACCATTCTGATAAGGTTGATTCTTTGTTTTTATTTTTTATACGTCAAATGGGTGTGGATTTACCCCCTCTTGGTCGATGATTAAGTTTTCATCTGTACTAATTCTTAATAACAAATAGATCCAGCTCTTTGTTATTTATTTTCTATTTCTTGTTTTTGTTTATATTTTTAACACCCATCTGTTTCTACTAAGCACCAATTTAAATATTAGCGACCGTACTATGTTTAAACACAACTTATTAATACCTGGCAATATTACGGAGACTGTTTGTTGAAAAACAGATGGATGTTTTTTAGTTACAGTTGGATCCTCTTCAATTTGATTGGGCACAGTGCATTGAGTAATCTCAGCAATTTTTTTTTGCACTTATATACAACGCAACAACAATTTTGGATTGAAATTGAATATAACGAAGCAAGTTTTCGTTCTCTTCAATGAACAGGTTCAGGCTGTTGCATGGAATCGGCACAAACCAGAGTCACTTCTCAGTGGATCGTTTGATCGAACAATAGTGACAGTAAGAAACCTGAAATATTTTCACAAGTATTTATTGTCTGCTATACATTTATATTCTCAATAATACTTTTGGCTTGGGAAAATATTCTCAACAATATTATGAATCAAAAGCGTGAGGAAAACAGTTATCAGAACGTGCTTGGAAAAAAAAAAGGCATAATTTACAGGCTTATAAATTTTCAACCAAAGCAATTACACTTATTTATATAGCTGGCGTTTCGAATTATGTTTACCGTTCCATTTATCTAATATTCGTCTTCATATGTACATACCTATTTGCATGATAATCATACTGAAACCTTTTAACATCGTGCTTACATTTGAAAATGTCAAAGTAAATACATATCCTCCCTTACTTTTAGGGGCAAGCCAGTTGCAAAATTTTCTATAGTTGCTGCACAAATGACTTTTTTTCCTTTTCTTTTCAACACCGCACTACATGGTTAAATATTTCATGCAGATGGATTGCAGAAACATTGAAAAGCCTAGTTATATTTGGTCTATATCTGCTGATGTTGAGAGCTTGGCATGGGATCCACAGAATGAACATAATTTTGTGGTAAACTTTCAGCTATTATATTGGAATTTGATTTAACCCTTTGTGGTAGGAGTATTCAACCATATGCACATTGACCTACTTCAAAGTATTATCATTTATGCCATCGGACAAATCACGTATATCCGGTCATCCTAAAAGTGTTAAATACCTTGCAGCTTCAATTCTCTTTTAACAGGAGATGCATGGCCTTTTTTACCTGCCGAAAAATTGCTATGGAAATTTTGATCATAATATAATACCAGGCTGCTTGACATATGATAGGTTTATTCATATTTGTTGTCGTAATCCTTAAAATAAACCGTTCTTATCGCTTGTGTTTCTGAAGTCTAAAAATATTTCATATTGAAGTACTAGAATTACAGTCGTTCATTATCTCAAGATTCATAACATCTATTTCCTCAGTAAATGCACGATTGCTCATTATTTTCAAGCAACAAAATGAATTTACGTGAAGAATGATGATGTGCAGTTGTTGCACTGGAGAAATGATATCTAATTTGTTATAAGGGACTCTGGTATATCATTTTTTGTTATACGTCGTATTCACTGTTCTTTTCCAATTGAAATATTCTATGGTTAACATGGTTCAGGTCAGTCTTGAGGATGGCACAGTTCAAGGTTTTGACGTGAGAACAGCTTCCTCTAACTCAAGTTCTGATTCAAAGCCAACTTTCACACTTCATGCACACGATAAGTCTGTTTCTTCTGTTTCTTACAATGCAGTTGTACCAAATGTACGCATATTCATTACCTTATCAGAATTATTGGCTAAATTACAGTAAAACGTTGTAAATTTATTAAATAAAATTGTTTACTAACTACCTTTTTGAAATGTTATTGGTTACCATCTTTGTGTTTTGTGCAGCTTCTTGCAACGGGTTCAACTGATAAAACGGTGAATATCTTTTTTATTGAAGTTTCTATATCATGCTTTTGTATTGACATGTCAAAGCAACAATGCGAATCTTTCTTGTGTTTCAGGTGAAACTCTGGGATATAACGAATAACCAACCTTCTTGTCTTGCTTCCACTGATCCAAAATCGGTACACCTCCTTTTATCTTCTTGGAAATGAGTAGACTTTACTGCTAACTGAAAAAAAAAACAACAATTAGTTGTTATTTATCTATAAATATTACAATAAGCAAATGCCAAAACTGAGTAATTAAGCATAAAAGCTTGTGCATCACAACAAAATGCTAAAATGCAATAAAAGCTCATGAAAGCCATCTAACCAATTCTTTCCCTTAAATCAAGGTCTCATAACTCTAAAACTCTGATATTTTCATCAGATCTTACTGTCTTATTCGATTTAGACAAGAATTTCACATCTTTAACGAGCTTACTCATGTCAAATCTAGTTTTGTTTTTTAGTTTCTTGAAAATCCCATTTGTTCATCTCTTTTTAAATGTGGACAACAGTTGTAACAAAACCTACCCTTGCGATGATTCTAATTTTGATTATTTTTCTCAAAGGAATAACATAAATTTTTTGGCCTCATCTTCCATATTACATCATATTATTTAGTGTCTTACCCGATTTAGTGCTGATAGGGCACCAAATATATTTTAGAGAAGAGCAATTAAATGATAAATGCTCAGAATTCTCATTCGCTTCTTCACATAACACACAACGCATCTCCACATGAAATTCGTAACCAATTAATCTGTATTTTGTTTGTTAACGTCTTTAATAGTTTTGTAGGCTGTAATTAGGCCTGCCAATGAATTTGGTCCAGGTAGCTTAAAACCTATACCCGAGCCTGAGCCTAGTTACTATAATTGTATTCTGAGCTCAGCACGGTCCGTTGGGTATTTCAAAGCCATTACCCATGCCCAACCCATCTGGCTTTTCAAGTCTGCTATGTAGAATCATATACTCAACCCAAATTGTTTGATGCTATAACCATCCTTTTAACTCGTAAGTTTGTAAATAAATCGGATAGTGATGAAATCGAGAGGAAAAAAAACAATTGTATCAATAAATTCTACATGTAAACAAATAAAACGGCACACGAACAATATGTACATTCGTATTTTTGGTACAATTGACAAATAATAATTTTGGATCGAGCCCAAACTGGGTTGGATGGTAACCAAATCCAGTCCCAATATGTTGGATCGGATTCGGGCTTAGATAGTCAATACTAAACTCGTACTATACTAACATGGTGGGTTCGATTGGGTTTGGATTAGAACTTGTACCATCGACGAATCTAGCTATACTGGACATCTTATGGTTAATGTGATCCCAACCCATTGACGTTGGAAGAACGAGACTTTACCATCTCCCATGCAGATTTTAGAGAAAAATCATCATTTTAAACTGCCCATACCCAATTATTAAATTCCTTTATTATTGTGTATGTTCTCTAAATGCGAATAACTCTAGTTTGAGGCAATAAGTTACATTTTTATTCTTTATAATGAAATTAGCCATTGATTCCTTGCCTTCACATTACTGCATAAACCTATCCCAAAATATCTTATACGTATTTATTGGTAATTCAAGGGTCAAACCATGAAGAAATGTTATCTCCGTTTACAATCTCTTTCCTCGTCATTTTTAGACACATCTCCCTATTTTTTGAAATATTCTTCCCAACAATATTTATAAAATTACCCTTTTCATATCTAGTACGTATCCGTCGTAGCTCAAATACTGCCACCTTTTAGATAGTTCCAAAGACAATAACAACGGTTTATTTAATGTCCTAATTTTCTCAAATCAACTCCTCCATCTTTATGAGAACAAAAAGGTTTCCAAGAGATTTTGTGATGTTTCATTCCATAAAAAATTAGCACTAGGAATCAATTTGTGTCAATAGTGACTGGCAACATGAATGTTAAAGGCCTGAATCCGATAAAGAGAACCGTATACAAAATAATAGAATGTATAAGTTTAGCCCGAGCTGGCATACTAAGGAGGACAAAATGTCAACCATTTAATTTTTATTTAATTCTTCTAATAAAAAAAACAATTTGAATATGTAAGGGAGCACGTAGATAAATGAACTCTGCCTTAACTAGTGGTAAGGCCACCTTCTAAACACAACGCCCTTTTGGTGTTCGCCATCAATTTGCATCCCTTATCAAAGAATATATTAGATTTCACCTGATTTGTATTTAATCCTGCAAGTTTATTGAGGTCTTTAAAAATTTCCTTGATGAATTTAACAGCTTTACTGTTGGTCTTTGGGAAAATCATTGAATCCTCAACATATAATAACTGTGTAACACTGGGATCAATTTTGTAAAGGAAATTCTTGTTAAAAAATCACCCTCGAGTTTCAAAATACACAGTCGTCCCTTCTTAAAAACTGGTTTTAAAAAAAATCCATATTTTAAAGTTTTAGGCTATTTGCGGAAAACACAGCAAATATTCATAGAGTAATCTACAAATATTTGATGTTTTTGAATTGCAAATATTTACAGAGAACTCTGCATATGTAAAATGTTCGTAGGGTTATCTACAAATATTTGCAATTTTTCGAAAAGAAAAAATTTGTTTTCGATCATAGAAACATGCGATTAATGTCAGATTTATTTTCGAGAAAAATGAATTTTTATTTTACCGAAATTAAAAAATAGGGGTATAGTTTAAAACATGTTTTTGGTAAGAGGTTTTCACATACCAAATCTGAAAATGGGAAGAGGAACCAAATTTCTACCTTTTTGAATCCTCCCATAACTCTGTTGACTATATATAGAAATTGATAGAAACTCCATGGCAGTGCAAAAGGTACAAGGAGAAAGGGGATCTCCTTGTTTAATACCTATGTTGCTGAATAGGAATTTTCTTGTAATACCCTAATAAGAACTGAGAAGGTTGGAGTGCTGATCTATTCATATATCAGTTCAATCAACCTGTCAGGGAAAAACCCTTTTTCCATTTGCTTCAGTTTCCATTTTCTTCAATATGAAGCATTTATTTTTGTTGTTGATTTTATACTAAGCTTTTTGTAAATCAACTTTAAACAAATCTTACAATCACCATTTTTTGAAGTCTATGATCATTTCACGTTGGTACACCTCTTTCATGCATGAATCTTTTTCTTTCTGAAAATATATTGTTCTATCATTAATAAGTCGACATATTAATACGAGCCTTTTTGTATGTGCGCATGCGTATAAAATATCTTCGGAAAATAAATACAATATGATGTTAAATTGGTAAATTCTAATTTTTTATGTAGTTTAATACAAGGTTTGAGGTTTCGATCGAGACACTGAGATTTCGATTGTTCCGTTTATGTTTCGGTAGAGACCGAAACGAAACCAAGTCGATATTCCGGTTCAATAAAAACTATTGAACTTCAAATTTTACCAAAAAAAAAAAAAAATCTTAAAAAAGAATTAATTTGAGTTTCAAATACATGAATATTCAAATTTAAAAGTGTAATTTTGGAAAGAGGGAAATAGGGAAAAAGACAAATTTGAAAAAAATAATTAGGCCGAAGGACAGCAAGTTTCATTGTTAGACCGAAGGACAAATGCTACTTATAATTAGCATTATATTCAACTTTTATACTATACAAAATGCTAGTTCTATCTAACATTCAGGTTTACACTCTTTGGCCTAAAAAAACAAACTTCTTGTTCTTCAGTCTAATTTATTTTCTATGTTTGTCCTTGTGCCTATTTTGCTGTTTTGGAAACATATAAATTCAAAAAATATGAAAATGGTGTAACTAAAAAAGTTGAAAACGAAATAATGAATAAACATTTTTTTAGTGTTATAATATTTATAACTAATCAGTATTGTTTTTTTAAATCTTATTTTTCCATTAAATATAAATTATATGTTTTGTTTTAATAAATTAAACTAATATATGTTTTATTATATGAAAAATAAATAACAGACCGAAATTGAGATCAAAACCGAGATCTCGAACTTGGTTTAATATATATTAACTTCCAGCTGAAAATAATGTAAACTTACAGCCTTTTTTGAATTTAAATTCAAATGCATGACCTCACTTACATACAAGTACATTTTGGGTAGTGTGTTGTAGGATCAAAATAGTGCAACTTTATTAGAACTATTAGTAAGGGAACATTCGAAGAAGTAACTCAATCCTGGTTTACTTACCAGAGAAGTATCCATGTACACTCATTGAGGAAGGTCCTAAATTATTTATGCTACGCTGCTGTGTGCATACTGCATGAACTCTTGGGTAAACAGACCATTAAAAGTTACATAGTGTATGGTTTGTTGTTTTTAGTTTTGGATTTTCGTCCATGCAAAAATACCCACGACGCGTGTATATTGTTGAAAACGACCGATTTAAAAAACGAAGTTAACATACAAAATAGAAAAAAAGCTTTTTTTTTTCGTGTTTTGGAAAATGACACAAGCACGTGAAACAACCAATTCTTCCGTCATCCCTTTATTCATTTCGTCCTCCCATTCGTCTTTCTTTCGTCCACTCCGTCGTCCCTCCATTTTTCATATATTTTTGACATACATATTGAAAACCGAAAACGCAAAATTCGTTTTTAAACCAAACACTACCTTATTTTTTTTTTGAATATTATCTTTGTAATTAGTTTTAATCAAGGATGTGCATTTTTTGCTCTTGATTATATTTAGACATCGTGGCATGTTTTTATTTGTATTTTTTAGGGTCGTGTGTACTCAATAGCCTTTTCAGAGGACAGTCCTTTCCTGTTAGCAATTGGTGGGAAGAAGGGAGGAGCAATGGTGACCAACTTTTAACTCTCTTCCAAAATTATTAAAGTCAGTAAACCATAAACAAAGCCGATCTTTATATTGAACTTTTTTTCTTCTTCTTCAGGTATGGGATTTACTAACTGAGCCGGTAATCGTGCGAAAATATGGAAAGTATAATAATCTAAATAGAAAAATTCCGAAGCAGGCTGAAATTACACCAGACCTGAAGCAGGCTGAAAGTACACCAGATCCAGAGGAAAGCCCATAACCTTATGATATTTCCTATTATTTTATAGAAATAGTTTTGTAATTTTGAGGTCGCCGTGCTGAACTGATTTATTTTCAGTTTATTAAGTTTTTTGTTTACTTGTACTGCTGCTTGGTCTACTTTTTCTGCTTATTGATTTATTAAATAGTGGGTAATACTGCATGGTGTATTTTTTTTCTTTTCCTTTAAAGGTTGAGGTGGATATGACATTTAAGTTGTACTCATTTCTCCTTTGTATTTCTATGATTTTCTATACAAATTTTGTTTGTTACACAGGCATCATTTGCCTTGTGTAAATCTTATGTTATTCTTGAATTAATTTTTTATGAAATTGTGATTTCTCTTACTATATATATTGTAACAATTGCTTTCATGTGCTTAATGGACATGTTCAGTGTAAACTTAAATTTGATGCCTATGTTTATTCGATTAGATATAACCATGGTTTTCTATGTCTCAACTACTGATAAAAGGAATTCAATGAGCGTTTTTTTTTTTTTTGAAATTCTAGAAATGCCTTAGCATCCATCAATGGAATTTCATCAATGGTCATCTCCATCAAAAGCATGTTGTTATGTTTGGCACATGTTCATCAACAAAAAGTAAAATTTTTGTGCATGTACGCACGATTTACACTAGTTAAATATATACTATAAATTTAGATATGTTTTTTTTTTTTTTTTAAGTTCGATACAAGAAAAACCAATCATCAAAAACATGATGATTGGTTATTTTTTTGGGAAAATTAAATTAATAGTTATCATTGGTTTCTTTGAATTAAAAAAAAAAGGTAAAAGAAAAGAAAATTGTTTAGCAAAAGTGCTTGTTAGAACAAGTTTTAGAGACATGATGATTGTGTTTTTGAAACTTTAGAAGGGAGTTTTACAAAATTTCATATAAATATAATAATTAGAAAAATAGACACAAGGACAAACTTAGAAAAAATTTAGGCTGAAGGACAACAACTTTGTTTTTAGGCTGAAGTACGATGCTTTATATAGTGTGAAACCGAATATAATGTTACATATAACTAGCATTTTGTATAGTGTAAAAGTTGAATATAATGACAATTATAACTAGCATTTACCTTTCAGCCTACAAATAAAACTTCATGTCCTTTAACCTAATTTTTTTCTTCAAAGTTTGTCATTTTTGCTAGTTCCCTCTATAATAATTGGGTCCACGTCATTTGTAACTGTTTCTAGAGTTGATGGATATTTTTGTAAAAGTATGTACGTAGACTATTGAAAATAAACAAAGGTACTTATAATATAACAATCCAGCATAATGGATAAAAATTATGAAGTATTTTACACCTTGTTTCGATGAAGTACCAAAATAACGTGGGTAAGTCATTAAGTTTTTCTGCCATCACCTTCCTTGAAGGTATAAAATTTGCACAATTACTATAACTTTTTTGTGCTAGCGAAAATTTGTATGTTTATATAGAATTGTTTTTTAGATTCATTTTTGTAAATCTTAAATCAGAATATCATAATCGACAAGACTAATCTTGCTAAAAAATTGACTCAATAAGGAGGAGGATATTTTTATAGCCATTTACAAATGAAGATGACTAACGTTATACAAGCGGGATGCAATTTCTTTTGTTAGTAGTTTATATAAGGGTTTCGCGAATCGTCAAATTCATTTGCAAAATCTTCACAAATTCATTGAGAAAGCCTAATGATCGAGACATGATTTTTTTATTTAAATTATTAAATTTACATTAAGCATTATAGTTCAATTTGCGATTTCTTTGAGCCTTTTAATTCAATTATTTTTTACTTGAACCAATGTTGAACAATTTCTTCATTTATATAAAAATGATTTAACAAATAAGAGATTGCAAATAGTTTTTCCATCGGATAAATTTTAGCATTTGGTTTTAGAAAAGAACATGTTCCAAATCTAGGGCTTGTTCAACACTTATTACAAAAATAGGTTGAGCAAGCACCATGTCTTTTTTTTTGGGAATATACTTAGGAGAACCCGACGGATTGGCAAACTCTTGAGGGGAAGTAAGTTGTGCCTACCCGTTTTAAAGTTCGCAGTACAGATCTAACTTTTTAAAAATTGTGCTTGCGCATTTACAAATTGTGTAAGCACAAAATTCAGTTTTAGTGAAAATCAAGTCGACTTTTGAAGCAAGTTTTTATCCGAAGTCTAATAGTAAAATTTGTCATTTTCGATAGAAACGCACATGTTTTATCTAGAAAAGTTCTCTAAAGTCTAATAGGTGACTTCCATTTGATTTTAGGGTGTGTGTTTTGTCCTAGAGCACTAAATTTTTGGTTAAGTAAATGAAGAAGAAGCTGTATGTCTAGAAAAATGAGGAGACTAAAATACATACATGGTATATGGGGTACGGGTTGTTGGTCTTTGGGACGAAACAGTACTCAAAATCTATCCAATTACATGTAAAACTTATTTTCCTTATATCTCTCCAAACGTTTCTCCAAACGTACTAAGTTTATATTCCATTTTCACTTAAAAAAATATACTCTATGCATCGGTATAACTTTCATGACCTAACTGCTTTATTTGTAAAAATTACCTTTTACCCTTTGCTTTAATTAACGTATTAATTAACCCATTAAGTAACTAGATTACTAGGAATAACATGTTGCAGGTCATTTAAATTCTTACTCCTTAAAAGAATTTCATCCCCGAATTCCACACAGGAACAATGTAACTAAGTAGCATAACAATCATAACAATCGAGTAAATGTACACCATGCACGCTAGATAAACATACAAAATACCCTATCATATGAATAAGCACGCAACGAGTCAAATACTAAATATACCGGTGAAACGTTTAGGGTAGGAAACTCTCATGTTGTCTTCCTTTTCGTAGGCTCTCACTCCACTAAACTCGGACTACCTTGATATTTCTTCCTCTAAGACCCTTCAAGTTATACTCGATTAGACAGATAGACCTACCTGATCGAGCTACCTCTGGTTCAACATCCACATCCTGTAGCTGACTCGGTTCAGTGATAACACTAAAATCATGCATTCATTTTCTCAAGTGGGATAATGTGAAACATGCTATGCAACCCAACCATCTCTTAGGTAGGTTGATTCTATAAGAGAGCTTTTCAATCCTTCTGATTACTGGAAAGGGTGCTTACTTCCCCAACTTACCGAACCTAAGCACATTCTTAAGTATAGAGACTTCAACAAATACCATATCTCCGAATGAAAACTCCAAATCCATGCGTCACTTGTCAGCATAACTCTTCCAACAATCTTGAGCCTATTTCATCCTCTTTCGGATTAGGTTAATGTTTTTTATAGCCTCTCTATCTCATGTTAGGTCCTACAATCAAATAGTTGATTGATCCCCACCACCAAGATGATTACCGTCATGGTCATCCATACAAAGCTTCAAAAGTTGCTATGCCTGCACTTGCTTGACATGTGTCGTTGTATGTGAATTCTACTAAGTGTAGATGATCCTTCTACGAGCTAGCAAAATTGAGTATTCATGCTCTTAGTGGATCCTTGAGTATGCGATTCACCCTCTTCGTCAAACATTATTCTGCCAATGGTATGCAACACTTAAGATCAATTATGCACCTAATAGCCTCTGCAAACTTTGCCAAAATTCAATCATGAGTAGTAAATCCCTATCACTCACGATATTCTTGGGAATACCATGAGCCATTATGTGACGCCCCACCTCTATACCCACGCTAGCCAAGAACACTACGATGTAGTGCTGTCAACTAGCACGGAGAATAAGGCTGTTGAGGAGCGACCATCCATGTAACTTCTTTGTGCGAGCACCGATATGTCAGATAGTATAGCATGCATTTCATTTAAGGAGGAAGTCCGACATTACGATACAAACTCAAAGCTATCACACGGTGGCTATAAATAATCTTCGGAAACAAACATAGAAATAAGCATAACGCCAATCAGCCATAGACATCCATATCACAAAGGCGGAAGAAGATATGAATATATAACTAACACATGAAAGTGTACATCAGGGTAGTGGTCAAAAAGATCCACAATAATACAAAAGAATAGCAACACGTGCTATACAAAAGAATACAACTATGAGTCTATATCTCAAGTGTATACAACAAAAACTGCTAATCTAAATAGTTAGCCAAAAGTCGGAGTAGCAAACCCCGGGGGAGAAGTCAAGCAGAAGCACCTGTAACATCTCGGTCTGACCCGAGTATTATTTAAGAAAATAATAAACGGATCAGTCTAGCTATAAATATCAGATGACATGGTATAAAATAAAAGATACGGCATAACATAAAATATCCATACTGACATACTACTATAAGTATGAAAATGATGATCAACAGAAGATCAATCAATAAGAGATAAATCAATATCACGAGAATCTTCTCAAAGATCCAAAGGGGGCATCATACCCTAAACTTGTACTCATAACAAGTCAATGACATAAATTCCAGAAATCAACACATGAAATCCAGAAATCATAGAAAAAGGGAAAGAGGCCTATCACATGACGGTCCGAAGACCATGGGGAGCTACCCCACATGTGTGAATGGAATCACACAGATTAAGGTCCAGACTAACCAAAAAGCAAAAAGGTATGTGTGAGTGGAATCACACAAGTGGTGTTTAGTCTAACCTCGCAACAAGAGACATCGCACAGTTGCTAGTCTAAATCATCAGAATGATCGTCATGATCAACGAGAAGTGTCAATTACACTAAGCTAGTAAATATAGAAGTTTAGCTTCATGTCCCATAACCACTTGCTTAACTTAAATATTTACGAACAAACTGTAAATCTTCACTAATAAAATTGTCACAAGAGGTTCAAACGAACAAGTCCAAGAATTAACCAACGAAGTGAACGCAAGCGTTTCATACCACTTGTTTTACTAAGTCGTTTAATTAGATTTCTCATCCGAGTGAGGTAAAGGTTTGTATATACTAATAGATTGAAAAACGGTTTAAAAAAAGAGCTTTGTTATTAAAAATAGAGTTGAAATTGTTAGTTAAAAGAGTTTTGATATTTATTACTAGTATTGAAACCTTTATATTATAAAGTGACAAAACACAGAAGCAATTGTAGAAACAATCAGTCACAAAAATCGCATACGGAGATGTGAATAAAATTCATGGAAATCAGCTCAATGTTTTTCAGATAAGATCCCCTACGGAGGGGGGGTCCGGGGACCCCCCAAGGTGGGGGTGCGGGGGCAACGACCTAAGGGGGATAGGGTCGAGCGACCTAATGGTTGCGACCTAGGGGTCTAAGGAGTCAAGCGACCTAGTGGTGTTCGCGACCTAACGATGACCCGCGACCCAGCATGGTCGACCTAACAGAGGTTGCGACCTAACAGAGCAACAGGGCGAGCGACTTAACAAAGTGGCCGAGCGACCTAACTGGAGCAAGCGACCTATAGGTCATGCGACCTAAAGTAGTAAAGAGCCGTACGTGTTAACGAGTTAACGACCTACGACCTAGGTCCATACGACCTACGACCTAAGACCCCTACGACCTACGACCTAAGGTCCATACAACCTACGACCTAAGGTCCATACGACCTACGACCTAAAACGTCGCGACCTAGCGACCTAAGGGCCGAGCGACCTAACATTTGAACGACCTACGACCTAAAACGTCGCGACCTAGCGACCTAAGGGGATAAGGGCCGAGCGACCTAACATTCGAACGACCTACGACCTAAAACGTCGCGACCTAGCGACCTAAGGGGATAGGGGCCGAGCGACCTAACATTCGAACGACCTACGACCTATGGAGCTTGCGACCCACGACCTAAAGCCCAACGACCCATGACCTAATTCCGAAGCGCCGAGCGACCTAACGTTATAGGCCATTTTAGGTCGGAAACGAGCTATTTGAAGGCCGAGACTTTTCCACTCGAACGACCTAACAAAGGCAGAGCGACCTAAGGGCAGATTTTCACCAAAAACACTTAAAGTTGGAATTTTTCGCCAATCCAATCCAAACCAAATGCAAATGTACATGCTAAAGAGATAGGGAATCATTCCCAACAGTCTAATATAGTTATAGGCTAGAACTGTGAGACAAAAATCTCACCTTTTCACTAAAATGGATGAAGATGAAGCTTGAAATGCTATGCAAGGATCAACCACTAGCTTGAATCAATGTCTTCACTTGAGTTTTGGAGTTGATGTTGGATTAGCAATGAAGACTTAGCTTTTGGAGTTTTAATTTCTCTTTCAACTCACCATTAATGCAAAAGCTTGAGTTGGTAGGAATTTATGAAGAATGAAGAGAAGGAGGGGGTTGGGCTTGAGTTATAATGGCTAAGCTAACCCAAAGTCCAAAGCAGGAAAAGTTAGTGAAATTCCACTAACTTCAAACCTATCAATGTTTATACTTAAAAAGTTGTAAACGATATTTCGAACTCAATAGAAGTGGTCTCGAGTCCTAATTTAACCGTTTGCAAAAAGTAGCTTTTCGGACCAAAATCCGATTAACGATAAAATATTTAAATATAAAATCGACAAATATGCGGGTTGTTACACATTACTAGCTCATTCACAAATAATTTTGCTAAGTATATTAGTATCCTAATCGATCTCAAGGGGATGAAGAAAACGATCAACTATGACCCCGATGCATTCATTTCCCTTTTGACTCATAGATAGTCCATCGTTGAAATCCATCGATATGTGCTCCCACTTATACTTGAGAATCTCGAAAGGAAGTGATAAATGTTGGATCAAGTGCATTGGCAGTGGGGTAAAAGAAGGAAATTTAAAAAAAAACAATCCTTTGTTAATTTTGCACTAGATCTTTATGTTGTGTATTCATGAATAATTCATTTATACTAAATCTTATTTAGTGTATTTGATAAAAGGAGAGTTAAATATTTGAAATTAATTTTGCTTTATTTTGTTTTTCATGTTTTGTTTATTAAAATATATTATAACTTAGTTTTAGTTTTAAATTTAATTTAAGGGTTAGTCGGTGTTATTTTATTTATTGAAAATTCATATTCATGATATGAACATCAACATATGATGTCAACAAATTAATCTAAGAGTTACATGACATTAATAATACATGGCATTTGTGATCATTAGGATTTATGATCACGTTATATAAAATGAGCATGGGTATGTATAAATAATATCTTGTTAATATGTGTGTATGTATATATGTGTATGTGTATGTATATGTATATATATGTGCTATAGATATATACTTATATATATCTGTGCGCGTATATATATTGTTTAAATTTGTACATATACACTCATTTTTGAGAGAAATGTGTGATCCTTTAAAGTAGAGGAGAGCACACATGTACACACACACACACACACACACACACATATATATATCACCGATAACAAAGGAGCTGTCAACATGCCTGGCAGGTGACAAATCATAATACAGAAAAATGTAAGAAAACAAACTCAGATAACTTCTTGAATGAGCTCCGGCAAGGCCACCGCCCATTACACCTCTATATCGAACTCCGGCAAGTCCACCGTCCGATAATGAAGTGTTAGAAGTACCCAAAATAATCCATGATGCAACCAAGAACACGAATGAGATCAATAAGCAGCTCCACCAGAGAATGAATGCCTCACTGTAGACGCAGATGAACTAGAATGAAGGCCTCGCTGCAAATGCAGATGATCCAGCATAAACACCTCACTGCAAACGCGAATGATCCATGATGCGACCAATTGCACAAATGAGATCAACAAGCAGCTCCACCAGAGAATGAACGCTTCACAGCAAACGCGAATGATCCAGAATGAACGCCTCACCGCAAACAGATGATCTAGAATGAACGTCTCGCTACAAACGCGGATGATCCAGATCTAAAATAAGAAATCTCTCCAAAAGCCGATCCTACGACCGGCAGTCCTACCGACAACAACTATGAATCCCTGCAAATAGCATTCTAGCACCATTTTTGGCCTAAACTTGTATATGCAGATGAAACTATACGAAAATATAAGAATAATACACATATATGTATATAAGTGAAATATATATATATATATATATATGTATGTATATGTATTAATGAAGTAAAAGTAATAAAACTAAAGCTAAAATTATAAGATAGTAAAGAAAAAAAAGTGATAAACTGATAAAAGGATCATAACTCATTACTCTAATGTTATGAGACAGTGATCACTAAATCAAGATGGCATAAAATTAACAAAATATGTAGTTAAAAACTTATAAAACATAATAATTATGCTCCTTTGATCGAAAGAACATTATGATAATCAGGAAAATCATCATTCAAATTCGAATAAATGCTAATGATGTAATTATTAATGTTAATTTTTTTTTGTTTAAATAATATAATGCTTTTTCTAACCTTATTAGCATATTCTTTAAAATGATTATTTTTAGCCAATCTATATTTTGGAATTGAGATCCAGTTGAAACAAAATGATGATATTGTAAATATCAGCCTATTAATAGACTATTATTATTATTATTATTATTAAATAGTCTCTGGTTTCTCTTAAACCAAATGTACCAACATATTATAATGAATAAAGTACCTAGTAAAAATCTATTTTCCCTTTTAAACTTAAATCTTAAGTTATTCCAGTAAAAATCGCAATCTGTAACTTTATTTGTAAGAATAAAGTTAAAGATGTTAGAGGTATTATTAAGAATGTCGCAAGTATCCATATAGTCGTAGTATATATGATTAAGATCTTCAAAATCCAATTTACAAAAAGTACATTTATTATCAATTTGCAAATTCTTTCTTTTTAAAAATTCAGTAGTATTTAGCTTCCTATGCATGATTAACCACATATGAATTTGGTGGTGCATTTGCTTTCCAAATTAGATTAAAAGTGTTATTAGTAACGCTCGAGAAATTAAGAAAATTATAAAAAGAATAAGAAGTGAATTTCTTACTTTATCCTATTCCCAGTTAATAATATCATTTTCGTTATCAGCATTATATAAATTCAATCTTGCACATAATAAAAAAATTGTCTAAGAGTTGTACCTTCTAAGATTCTATTAAAACTAAAGTTTCAAGGGAGATCATTATCCTAAGAAAAAAGTCTATAATTAAAGCATTTTTAAAGTTACAAATTTCAAAAAGTTCTTTAAATTCTATCCTAAGAGGAATAACAGATATCCAACGATCATGCCAAAAAGAAGTATTATTACCTGAATGAATAACCGTATTAGTACCAAGGTTATAAATCTCATGAAATTTTAAAATTGATTTCCAAAAATTAGATAGTTTATTATTAACAAAAGTGTAATTTGGTATAAATTGTTACTACCATTATAATAATGATTAGATATAATTTCTTTCCAAATAGAATTATCGCCGCTTTCGGTTGACTAAACATTTAAGACTACTGCTAGGATTATCGTCGCTCCATAAAAAACTCCTTCTTATTTTATCAATTTTGCTGATCATCGAATCAGGGAAAAGATGCATAGACATCCGATAAATCAGAAGAGTTGATAAAACAGAATTGATGACAACTAATCTACCCGCTTTCGGTAAAAACCTCACATTCCAATTAGAAATTCTATTTTTAATTTTATCTATTATAATTAGCCAGTCATCATGCTTAAGTTAGGGTCTAATCAAAAATCCAAGATAATCAAAAGGGAAATTCACGGTTTTACAATTGAGCGTATTAGTAACTAAACCTTCAACCTTATCAACACCATTTAATACTAAAACCAAACTTTTATCGAAATTAATTTTAGTCCTGAAAGAATTTCAAAGCAATATAGAATAAATTTAAGGGTAATGACGTGATTAGGCAAATGAGAAGTAAATAATAAGGTATCATCCACAAATTGAAGTACATAGAGAATATTACGCGAGATTTCACTACCAACGCATCCTAAAGAACCATTTCCAACTGCTTTTTTTAACAATCATAGCGAAAATATCAGCAGCTAAGTTAAACGAGAGAGGCGATAAAGGATCACCCTGTCTTAAGCCACGTTTAGATTGTATTTTATTTTCTAAAATTCCATTGACCATAATACTAGAATTTCCAATTTTAAGAAAAGTCATAATCCAACCAATCCATCTACGACTAAAACCTCTATTTAGAAACATATCAATTAGAAAGTCCTAATCTTACGAGTTGAAAGCATTCGCAAAGTCTAGTTTTAGAAGCTCATATGTAATGTTATTCTTACAACGGCGATTAATGTACTCTTGATCAACAACCACTCCATCTGTGATATTTCTACCCTTAATGAAAGCGGTTTGTAAACAATTAGTTAGATCATTCACTCTTGTGTTAAGTCTATTAGCTAAAACTTTTGAAATAATTTTAACAGAACAATTAATTAAAGAAATTGGTCTAAAATCTTTTAAAATATTAGCATCGATTTTTTTATGTAAAAGAACGACATTTGCAAAATTAAATCTTCCTAATTGTAGTTTTCTATTATAAAATTCATTAAACATGCTAATTAAATCAAATTTTAAAACATCCCAAAATAATTTTTAAAATAAAATAGGAAAACCATCTGGACCCGGTGCTTTATCACTAGACATGTCGTTAATAGCCTTCAAAATCTCCTCTTTAGAAAAAGGATTATCAAAGTCAGTAAGGCTAATTCTAGATTCTATAGGGTATAGTCACTCCATCTAACAATTGTTGTATGCTTATTCTTGAACCCAAAAATATCCCTATATGTAAGGACCTGATTCTTTGACTTCCGAAAACCGACATCAATACGTCCACTGTATCAACTGCCGAGAAATCGAATGCCGGAAAACCGAATTCTTAGGATTTTAGAAGAAGAAAGAAGTAGAAGAAGAAAGAAGAAAGAAAGAAGAAGCAACAGAACAATATCAGAATCTCACAATCGCAGCGGAACAACATATAATATATAAATGAGTAATCATTAAAACAAAAGAACTGTACATTTTATACATTACATTCATTATCAGAGTTTACAACAACAACAACGAAAAAAAAACTATATAATTAGTAATATGCTATGCCATCCAGCTCGCCTCCAGATTTCTGTAGCAACTCCTGAATTCCAGAATATCCTGATAACCTTAACTCTAGACTGCCCGTTTGGAAATTGGTGGGCACCCAGAGTTTAGGAAGGGAAACAATAAACTCCAGGTCAGTCATGTGACTGGTGTGAGAACTTAAAATAGTTATTTATCTTTAAAACAAAGAACATGATAATTTTAAAATAGATTAGCAATGCTTTTTAGAAAATGAGACTACCATAAGGCCTCCCGCACACACACACACAATGCAAACGCAGAATCGGAGGAGATTTCTCCTTATGATAGTCAAAGATGCTAAATACGCATTAAAAAGAAACATTTGATATTATTACTAGTTCATAGTGTAGAAAACATTTCGAAAGTAGAATATAAATCTTAGCCAACATACGACCATTATCGTATGCCTACTATAGCTACCATGTCCAATAGCAGGTTACCGCCACATTCCATGGCAGGTTATACAACTAAAACCGTACAAGGGTCGTATTGTTTTTTTGGATTTTTAACAAATGGTCGGGCCAAGGAACTTCCCATTGCCACATGGAAACGCCTCTGGAAAAATGCACCGAGAACCTAACCGGATCTCTGCCAACACAAGGCCGGGTTACCTCTGTAAAAGTAGGTAACTACTGACACGGTATGCCATTCCCCGGTTGTAACAACCTTTCATCTCGAGGATCCTCGATTCCAACAACCACAAAGAAATAAATTTGCAGCACAACATAGGTTAAATATCTGGGCTCCATACCATGATACCACCTCTATCCAGAAGGAAATGACATACACTAAGGGGCGCTACTCCCTAGAACCTTACTGCATCCTTCCTGTTTTGACCATTTCCGGGGTGTGAGGTCCGACGAAGTCTCGTCCACAAAGCCACACTTTATATAAAAGTCGCGCTTTGTTCAACAAATGCTCAACAGCACTTCGTATGGCACATTACCAAATTGGGAGCGTATCACTAGTAACCATCAACTATATAACCTCTAAGGGTGTTAAGCTAAGAGAATAAATTCTCCGCCACCAACGGAAATATATTTGGTAGAAATCAGCTTTACATCTCAAATTGTAACGTCAGAGACACATCCATACAAGTCCGTTCCGGGATCGAACGGAACCGAAGGCACTTCCAAAGAACCCTTGCAATCCGGATATTCATTAGTTACGATCGGACTTCCCATCACAAAGGATAATAAATTTCTATATCGGAGATCAGCCGATGCAGAAACATTTGACGGTAATCCTTCCGTTTTCATAAATATCCGATCTTCAACACCGGTCATCAAATGCAATCCATAACGACGTATCACTATTTGGAATGGGTTATACGATCCCAAGGTCCTTTCCCGGCTAACCCGAATAGTGAGCGCTTATTTTAAAAATGAGTGTAGCATTCAAATTCAAGCAAACCACAACAAATACCTATTTAAAGAAAAATATTGATAGTCGGTTATTTAACTATCAATAGGCATACACAACATTATCAGATTCCAATTTTTTTTCCAAATTATTTATTTTCAAAATATCTTTATAAGATATATTATTTCCACACTTCATAAATATACCAAAATTTATTTTTAAACAAATTTCCCCTTTTGTTTATAAATTCCATAGTGAAATTATATTTCAAAAATATCTATGAATATACGATTTTCAAATCGATTTCTAATATTCATTTTCAATTTATCTTTACAAAGATAAATTCTCAAAACCGTTTCATTTCATATTGGAAAAACATTTCCATACTTATTTAATAATAAGTAATTCACAAATCTATTTATTTTCAACATTTGAAAAATATTCGATACACTTAAATCACAATTAAGTAGATATTTCATTCTTAAGGAAAACATCCTTCTTAAACACATTTATTTGGGTCAAAACGAATGCTATGTAAAACATCGTTACGACAACCCAAATCATTAGTATAGGGATTCGAAATTAAAATAGATATATAAATCCCAATACTATGTAAAACATTTCCTTTCGGAAATCATTTACTATAACAACAGTGTTATAGTCTACCATTTCCTTCTATTCCTTGAAAACGCCTATTTCAACAATGAATGTCGAAATCTACGTTTTCAATACTTAATACATTTAAAACATCTCTAATCGTTTTAATTCTATTTAAAAATATCATTTTCTCAAAACATTTCTTTAATATATTATTCACTATCCAAAATCGTGAATATACTTCGTTAATCCAAATTCAACATTTTCTACACATTCTATTTAAAAGGTTATCCACTGTCCAAAATCGTGGATACATCTCCTTTAATAAACTTCTACGTTTAATCTATCGAATTCAATTGATTTCAGATTTATAAAATAACGTTTATAAATTCACATCTATAATTTTATAAAAACTTCAACCTATAAAATCCCTTACTTAACAAATTCTATTTATATTTCATTTAAATGCTAAAACCCAATTTATAAGTAAATTATTTATAATTCTCTTATTTTACAAAAATCATTTCCTTTTATAACTTCACAATTTATAAATTTCATTCACTTATGAATTCATTTATAATTCATTTTAACGCTTATAAAAACTTGTTTAAAATCCCAATATTTTAATTTATAAATATCAATTTTATAAATCTTTTATATAAATCGTTTATAATAATTCCAAAAATCCCAATTTAAACCATTCATTTTAATCTACTATTTATTTCCAAAAATCAATTTTTATTTATTTCCGGTATCTAACGATACCAGAATTTTATTCGGCTAAATTTTAGCCTTCAACAATTTCAATCATAAAGATAATCACACAGGGATTATAAACACACAACATCGAAAACAAATTCAATCTATTTGAGGAATCCAGTTGGATCCCTCCAACCTGTTTCCCTGCATCCACAGACATTAGCACAATGCCAATCCCGTTTCAAGACGGGGTGTCGTGGTATATGGGATTTATAAATTATTATCCGCTTAATAGGCGGCGCAATAGAGTCTCATCCGCTATATAATGCGGGAAATCAACTCCAAGTACATATATAATACCAATTCCACTTCAAGGTAGAATATCGCGGTATATGGGTTTAATAAATAACATCCGCTTAATAGGTGGCGCATAGGGTCTATTTCAATATAATAGATAGCAATCATCATTCAAGCATACAATCAACACAATTAACAATTTTAAATCTAACTATTTAAAATTTGAACAAAACCCTTTTGAGTTAGAAGATCTCACATTAGCTTTTATTTGCAACCCAATTCCATCTTGACTCGATTTCCTTATTTTATACCTATTTAATATTCAAATCAACTGAACAATTCGTTAATATTCAAATCAACTGAACAACTAATTTCCGTTTAATAGTTTTTTATTAGCTGATAATTCTTTTTAAACCAATTTTCTTCTTTAATAAATTTATCTAACTAATGATTAAATTTCTCCTTTTTTAATAAATTTAATTAACCAAAAATTATATTTTAAACTAATAATCTTGGTTTAAAATAATTTCTTTTCAAACTCCCAATTCTTTAAAGAATTACTTTACTTATAATTTTCCATTTCGATTTATTTTCTCCACAATATTGACCTTGTATAAGCATTGTAAGATTTATTAATATTTAAACTAAATTGAATAATTAATTACCATTGAATAGATTTAATTAATCAATAATTTAATTTAAACTATTCCCTTTTAAATAAAATTATTTTTAGCGACATAATTGAATAGGTTTATTAGACAAATTAATCACTATTTCATGGATTAAAATTTTAACTTATCATTTAAATCAATTTTTCCTTTGGAATCTTTAGTAACTAAAATATTTTAATACTTTATTAACTATAAAAATTACCCTAATAAATTATTTTTAATCTAAGCTAATAAATAAAAATGGGTATAGTATATATATATACTTTATATAATTTTTATATATATTTTTCTAAAAGAATTTATACTTCCTGTTTTACTATATAAATTCAAATATGCATTTTTTTTTGAAATCACAAAAATTGCCTTATTGTAATATTTTCTGTAATATACTCATTTAATATACCTAAAAAAAATGAACCAAGAATTACCTACTCGAGTTCGACCCCAGGCATCGGACATCACCGAGCTCGGCCACCACAGATCCCCAACGAGGCCGAACAACTTGGCATCGCACGCGAGTTCCAGAAGCACTTGCGAAAAGCTCGATTTCGAACCCTAACTGACGAACTCCACTGACTCCATCACGCGACCAATCTCGCTAGCACCTTCTCCCTACTCGGCCTCACCATCGCGGCCCCTCCTTACGCGAACACCGGCTAACCCCCAAAATTCCACCATGACGCCTTGAATCGCGTCACAGCCATCGATAATCGCCGACTAAACCATGCCTCGTCGCCGCTCTTCCATCTACCTCAGCCTACGCGTGCGCGCTCGCGCCATCGATTAGAATGATTTGCACGAAATCGAACCCTTGCCTCCCGATGCTCGCTTTCGCCATCGTGATTTTGAATTCGATCCCCCAAGCTTGAATTTGTCGCCATTTTTTTCTTTCGTTGATTCGAGTTGAACTGTTGGTTTAATTTGATTTGAATGGGAGGGCTCGGCCGATTTTATTTGTTTTCTCTGAATAAACTCTGAACGAGGGATTTTTGATTTGAAGTTTTAAAGACGAGCGGCCATGCTTTGCACGATTTTTTTTCCGTTATTTTAGGCGTAATTTAAGGAGGGTAGCGTGATCGAACAGATGCACAGCGACTTGGAAAGAAAATAAGCTGATGGTGATTATTATATTATTATTATTTATTTTATTTTATTTTATTTTTTTAATTTAAATTCAAATTGATTCGATATAAATTTTATTTGACACGTTTATATGTCGTACACTCACTCAACAACTCCAATCACTATGAAACTTGAAACCCGATAATAATACACTATTACGGATCCAATGAAACTGGTTTCGTCGAAATCCGAGACCGTGCCTCGGACGGCTATTTTTAAATTCAATTTAAACGGTATATTTTTAAAACTGAACAAAACACTATTAGATTCAATTTTTAAAGTTCTATTACCTTCAGTATTATAAATACGAATTTTACAAGCCTTTCAAATATTTTTAATCAGCTTAAAATTGAAGATTCAAATTTTTATTCAACTTTCAATAGATTAAATTTTATAATTTAATCGCCAAATTCATAGTTATATTGGGAATTCAAGTAAAACCATCATTCAAATATTTAAAGTTAATTAAATATTTTCAATTTAAATTATCCAAAATTTTTGGTCGTTACAATCTTCCCCCCTTAAAAGAATTTCGTCCCAAATTACGAGTTAGGAAAAAATGATTCTCACCCGTTCGCTATCTTTCCAAAACTAATCAGTTTTATCAATTTTCCAAAACAAATCTTTTTATTAAAGATCCATTATCATTTCAAATAGCTTTCCAACTTCAATTATAAGTTTCAAACAACATCGTATACTTCACAATTCGAATTTAGATTCAAATTCAAATTTCAAACTTTCAAAATTTTCTCAAAATTTTTCTAACACTCTAAATTTTCGAAAAATTTCGCCAGCGTCTCCTTTGCGCAGCTAGCTCGGTACGACTACAAAATGGCACCACGACCCCTCAGATTCAAAAAGAAAACGGAAAGCCAAGCGGCTGGACAAGAAAATCACCAAATTTCATACTGAAATTGAAATACGTACCTTTTTGTCGAGCAATTCAATTTTATCTTTGAAATCAAAATCCCAATTCCATTTCTTTTAATACACCTGTATATCCTGCTAGCAGTAGTATCCAGTTACAATATTCAAACCATTTTGCCAATTCCATTACAAAATCTCGATACTTACTTCTTATACATTTTTACTTCACTATTGAAGTTACATATCCATTTCATTCAATTTTGCATTTCAATTTCATTTGAATTCAATTCACAATTTCAATTCTATTTGAATTCAATTTATCTTCTATTCTGAATATTGAATTTTTATCTTTCAATTATAACTGATTCATATTACTATTTTAAATTAGTTTCATTCACTAATTTACTTCAATTTGCAATTTCGAAATCGTTTGTTGGTAACAAAAATCTTTCAACAATTTTCAAAAAATTTCTAGCTCCCAAAATTTTTGAAATTTTTTGGTAGAGTCTCCTTTGTACGGAGGAGCTTTTGCAGTTTGACAAAAGATATAAATATATATACATCGACCCACCCGGTCGGAAAAACAAAAACAATTCATATTTCCTATTTTTATTGCGTAGGCATACCTTATTTAGCATTTTTAAGCAAAGCGACTTATTATTAGCATTTTAGCGCGACCAAATCCAGCCAAACGGTCCTCATGTACCTATACTTACTTAATTTAAACAAATAAGTAACATATATAGGAAATTCATTTACATTTCACTCATTTCAATAAAAAGCAATGCATGTGATATACATTCATAAGCACATATTCAAGGTTTCAACACTAGTTTTAATTTGTTTGCAACCAACTTACATACCATTCCATTCAATTCAAGTGATTTACAATTCACTTCCTTCCATTCAATTTATTTTATTTTATTTTTATGAGAAGAACTCGTATTCATTTCAATTGATTCAAAAACCAATTTTATTGGCTTTTATTAACTCATAGAATTTTATCCAATCACTTTTGCGTCAAACGACAACCATTTCTATGCAAATTCGACGATATTCACTTAATAGATTATCCAATTTAGTTTATAACTAATTTAAATTGATATCAACTCAATTTACTCTTTATTCTATTTCATTTCCAATCGATTCCGTTCAATTCATATTAGTTCTCTTACAATTACAAATTGAATTTCTATTTATAACTCAAGCTTCATTTCCAAACTCTATTATTTATTCACAATTCAACTTTAAATTAACAATTTCGAGTTCCATAGTTCATTAACTAATTTATTCCAATTTTTAGTTTATTTCTCACTTTTGATTCAGTGTTTGATTTTTATTTTCAAAAATCACTTGAATTTAATTTTATTCAATATTCTCTATAACTCACTGAATTCTCAATCCAATTCATTATCATTAACTTTGCTTAAGTAAATTGATTTTATTTAATGTCTTCAAGTTATTTCAATTCAAAACTCAAATTTATTTTCCTTCTAACACTTCCAAATTTAAATTCCCGATTTGGTTTTTCATTTATCAAATCCATTTCATTAACTAATTTAATTCAATTAGTTTTATTCACTTATCCATTTTAATTTCATATTTCCATTCTCAATTTACCTTGAATTCATTTTATCAACAACAAGGAAGTTTTCCATTTATTTCCATTTGTTTCTACTTACTTGAATTTATCTGCAAATTTAACTAACAATTATAGTTTTAAATTAACTAATTCAACTTTCCTATTATGAATTAATGAATTATCATATTAATTTACTTGGATTCAATCCATTTTATTTATTTTTCTCAAGTTTGGAATTTTATTCAATTTGATCCAAATCAAATCTCATTGGTATATGAATTTTTTTATTTCTTAGTTTTTTTTGTTTTTGATTTCAATTTCTAATTCAACAACCAACGATACTTTTAATATTATCATCTCCTAGCAACTAAGCAACCATATACTGTAATAATTTACGGAAAATCATTTCTTTTATATACAAAAATAGTTTTGGGTAAAATTATTTCATTTACCTATTTTTAAAAACAATACTGTGTCAGTTTATCTTGTTTAAGAGTTTAGAAACTCCTATCAACACAGTTAGCAAGACTGCACCGACCAGAATCTATAAACAATCAACCGATAAGTCAACACAATACAAAACAATTTCATTTTCACTAACAAATACGCGCTCATATCTATTATTACACTCAAACTCATTCTAGAGTACTGCTAACTCTATCTCTAATGAGTAACACCCAACAGAGCCATGGTAGTTGCTTAACCATATGCTCTGATACCGCTTTGTAAGGACCCGATTCTTCGACTTCCGAATACCGACATCAATACGTCCATTGTATCAACTGCCGAGAAATCGAATGTCGGAAAACCGAATTCTTAGGGTGTAATAAGAAGAAAGAGTAGAAGAAGAAAGAAAGAAGAAGCAACAGAACAATATCAGAATCTCACAATCCCAGCGGAACAACATATAATATATAAATGAATAATCATTAAAACAAAAGAATTGTACATTTTATACATTACATCACATTACATTCATTATCAGAGTTTACAACAACAACAGCGGAAAAATAATAATACTATATACTTAGTAATATGTTACACCATCCAGCTCGCCTCCAGATCTCTGTAGCAACTCCTGAATTCCAGAATATCCCGATAACCTTAACTCTAGACTACCCGTGTGGAAATCGGTGGGCACCCAGAGTTTAGGAAGGGAAACAATAAACTCCAGATCAGTCATGTGACTGGTGTGAGAACTTAAAACAGTTATTTATCTTTAAAACAAAGAACATGATAATTTTAAAATAGATTCGCAATGCTTTTTAGAAAATGAGACTACCATAAGGCCTCCCGCACACACACACACACAATGCAAACGCAGAATCGGAGGAGATTTCTCCTTATTATAGTCAAAGATGCTTGATACGCATTAAAAAGAAACACTTGATACGCATTAAATATCCGGTCTTCAACACCGGTCATCAAATGCAATCTATAACGACGTATCACTATTCGGAATGGGTTATACGACCCCAAGGTCCTTTCCCGGCTAGCCCGAATAGTGAGCGCTTATTTTAAAAATGAGTGTAGCATTCAAATTCAAGCAAATCACAACAAATACCTATTTAAAGGTAAATATTGATAGTCGGTTATTTAACTATCAATAGGCATACACAACATCATCATATTCCAAATAATTTTCCAAATAATTTATTTTCAAAATATCTTTATAAGATATATTATTTCCACACTTCATAAATAAATCAACGTTTATTTTTAAACAAATTTCCCCTTTTGTTTATAAATTCCATAGTGAAATTATATTTCAAAAATATCTATGAATATACGATTTTCAAATCGATTTCTAATATTCATTTTCAATTTATCTTTACAAAGATAATTCTCAAAAACGTTTCATTTCATATTGGAAAAACATTTCCATACTTATTTAATATTAAGTAATTCACAAATCTATTTATTTTCAACATTTGAAAAATATTCGATATACTTAAATCACAATTAAGTAGATATTTCATTCTTAAGGAAAACATCCTTCTTAAACACATTTATTTGGGTCAAAACGAATGCTACGTAAAACATCGTTACGACAACCCAAATCACTAGTATAGGGATTCGAAATTAAAATAGATACATAAATCCCAATACTATATAAAACATTTCCTTTCAGAAATCATTTACTATAACAACAGTGTTATAGTCTACCATTTCCTTCTATTCCTTGAAAACGCCTATTTCAACAATGAATGTTGAAATCTACGTTTTCAATGCTTAATACATTTAAAACATCTCTAATCGTTTTAATTCTATTTAAAAATATCATTTTCCCAAAACATTTCTTTAATATATTATTCACTATCCAAAATCGTGAATATACTTCGTTAATCCAAATTCAACATTTTCTACTCATTCTATTTAAAAGGTTATCCACTGTCCAAAATCGTGGATACATCTCCTTTAATAAACTTCTATGTTTAATCTATCGAATTCAATTGATTTTGGATTTATAAAATAACGTTTATAAATTCACATCTATAATTTTATAAAAACTTCAACTTATAAAATCCCTTATTTAACAAATTCTATTTATATTTCATTTAAATTCTAAAACCCAATTTATAAGTAAATTATTTATAATTCTCTTATTTTACAAAAATCATTTCCTTTTATAACTTCACAATTTATAAATTTCATTCGCTTATGAATTCATTTATTATTCATTTTAACGCTTATAAAAACTTGTTTAAAATCCCAATATTTTAATTTATAAATATCAATTTTATAAATCTTTTATATAAATCGTTTATAATAATTCCAAAAATCCCAATTTAAACCATTCATTTTAATCTACTATTTATTTCCAAAAATCAATTTTTATTTATTTGTGGTATCTAACGATAGCAGAATTTTATTCGGCTAAATTTTAGCCTTTAACAATTTCAATCATAAAGATAATCACACAGGGATTATAAACACTTAACATCGAAAACAAATTCAATCTATTTGAGGAATCCAGTTGGACCCCTCCAATCTGTTTCCCTGCATCCACTTTAGCACAATACCAATCCCGTTTCAAGACGGGATATCGCGGTATATGGGATTTATAAATTATTATCCGCTTAATAGGCGGCGCAATAGGGTCTCATCCGCTATATAATGCGGGAAATCAACTCCAAGTACATATATAATACCAATTCCACTTCAAGGTGGAATATCGCGGTATATGAGTTTAATAAATAACATCCGCTTAATATACGGCTTATAGGATCTATTGCAATATAATAGATAACAATCGTCATTCAAGCATACAATCAACACAATCAACAATTTTAAATCTAACTATTTAAAATTTAATTAAGTGAGAAGATCTCACCTTAGCTTTTATTTTGCAATCCAATTCCATCTTGACTCGATTTCCTTGTTTTATACCTATTTAATTATTTACACAATTCATTAATATTCAAATCAACCGAACAATTAATTTCCGTTTAATAGTTTTTGATTAGCTGATAATTCTTTTTAAACCAAGTTTCTTCTTTAATAAATTCATCTAACTAAATTTCTCCTTTTTTTAATAAATTTAATTAACCAAAAATTATATTTTAAACTAATAATCTTGGTTTAAACTAATTTCTTTTCAAATTCCCAATTCTTTAAAGAATTACTTTACTTAAGATTTTCTATTTCGATTTATTTTCTCCAATATTGACCTTGTATAAGCATTGTGAGATTTATTAATATTTTAACTGAATTGAATAATTAATTACCATTAAATAGATTTAATTAATCAATAATTTAATTTAAACTATTCCCTTTAAATAAAATTATTTTTAGTGACATAATTGAATAGGTTTATTAGACAAATTAATTACTATTTCATGGATTAAAATTTTAACTTATCATTTAAATCAATTTTTCCTTTGGAATCTTTAGTAACTAAAATAATTTAATACTTTATTAACTATAAAAATTACCCTAATAAATTATTTTTAATCTAAGCTAATAAATAAAAATGGGTATAGTATATATATACTTTATATAATTTTTATATATATTTTTCTGAAAGAATTTATACTTCCTGTTTTACTGTATAAATTCAAATATGCATATTATTATTTTGAAATTACAAAAATTACCTTACTGTAATATTTTCTGTAATATACTCATTTAATCTACCTAAAAAAATGAACCAAGAATTACCTACTCGAGTTCGACCCCAGGCATCGGACATCACCGAGCTCGGCCACCACAGATCCCCAACGAGGCCGAACAACTTGGCAGCGCACGTGAGCTCTAGAAGCACTCGCGAAAAGCTCGACTTCGAACCCTAACTGACGAACCCCACTGACTCCATCACGCGACCAATCTCGCTAGCACCTTCGCCCTACTCGGCATCACCATCGCGGCCCCTCCTTACGCGAACACCGGCTAACCCCCCAAAACTCCACCATGACGCCTTGAATCGCGTCACAGCCGTCGATAATCGCCGACTAAACCATGCCTTATCGCCGCTCCTCCATCTACCTCGTCCTACGCGCGCGCGCTTACGCCATCGATCGAAACGATCTGCGCGAAATCGAACCCTTGCCGCCCGATGCTCGCTTTCGCCATCGTGATTTTGAATTCGATCCCCCCAAGCTTGAATTGGTCGCCATTTTTTTCGTTAATTTCGAATTGAACTGTTGGTGTAATTTGATTTGAATGGGAGGGCTCGGCCGATTTTATTTGTTTTCTCTGAATAAACTCTGAACGAGGGATTTTGATTTGAAGTTTTAAAGACGAGCGGCCATGCTTTGCATGATTTTTTTTCGTGATTTTAGACGTAATTTAAGGAGGGTAGCGTGATCGAACAGATGCACAGTGACTAGGAAAGAAAATAAGCCGATGGTGATTATTATATTATTATTATTTTATTTTATTTTATTTTTTTAATTTAAATTCAATTTGATTCGATATAAATTTTCTTTGACACGTTTATATGTCGTACACTCACTCAACAACTCCACTCACTATGAAACTTGAAATCCGATAATAATACACTATTACGGATCCAATGGAACTGGTTTCGTCGAAATCTGAGACTGTGCCTCGAACGGTTATTTTTAAATTCAATTTAAACGGTATATTTTTAAAACTGAACAAAACACTATTAAATTCAATTTTTAAAGTTCTATTACCTTCAGTATTATAAATACGAATTTTACAAGCCTTTGGAATATTTTTAATCGGCTTAAAATTGAAGATTCAAATTTTTATTCAACTTTCAGTAGATTAAATTTTATAATTTAATCGCCAAATTCATACTTATATTGGGAATTCAAGTCAAACCATCATTCAAATATTTAAAATTAATTAAATAGTTTCAATTTAAATTATCCAAAATTTTGGGTCGTTACACTATAGTAATTGGTAAAGGCCTTATTTTGATACCTTTGATCAACCAATTCAACATTATTCACAAAAATAGAATTTATTATGTTGCTACATTTTCTGTCATTAGCCATATTATGATTTTTTTTGTATTATTCCACATTCATTAATCCATTGAATTCTAGATATCTATTTCCACATAACCTCTTCGTTTTCTAAAATTGAATTAAGCTCTTCTTTTAAATTAGCGAGAACATTACACTCTATAAGATTTAGTTGTTTAGTTTCTTCTATCTTGTTAATTTTAAGCATTTTAGAAATTGTATTTTCTTTTTTAGTTTTAATACTACCAAATACATTCTTATTCCAATTTTAAGAAAATTCCTAAGATCTTAAGTTTTAAAACAATTTTTTTATAGAGTTATCTATATTTCTGATATTATAAAAATTCACTGATATACATTTATTTTTAATTAGATTAGGGAATTTAGATTTTAATAACCATATTTTTTAAATTTAAAAGTTTTATTAACAATTTTATGATGATCAAATGTAAGAACGATAGCGCAATGATCAAAATATGTGTACGGCAAACCAGAGACTCTGCAAATAGAAAATTTATCTTCAATTTCATCATTGGTGAAAATTTATCTAGAAGAGCCATAGAAGGGGCTTCCTAGTATTACTCCAAGTGAAGTCTTTATTAGTTAGAGGTAATTCAATCAAATTAGTATTAATAATAAATTTGTTAAATTTTTCCATAGAAGAGAAATCACCTTCCCGGATGAACGTTTCCCTAAAAAACATGTAACATTGAAGTCACCACGCATAATCTTAGATCCAGGAGCGAACGATCTAAATTTCAGAAATCATTCAAAAGAACTCGACGACCAATTTTCGAGTTTGGTCCATAAACATTAGAAATATTTAATAAAGAGTTATCTCTAAGGTTGATGAGAATTATATGTAAAGAGTGTTGCTTAGTAATAGTTTGAAGAAGTTTAAAAGAATTATCACGCCACCTTATAAGTAAACCCCTATGTGATGCCCCAGCTTTATACCCACGCTAGCCAAGGACACTACGGGGTAATGCCGTCAACTAGCGCGGAGAATAAGGCTGTTGAGGAGCGACCATCTGTATAATTGCTTTGTGCGAGTAACGATATGCCAGATAAAATATAACTTTTCATTTCATCTCACGAGGAAATCCGACATACCGATGCAAACTCAAAGCTACTACACAGTGGCTATAATATCTTCGGAAACAAATATAGAAATAATCATAACATAAATCAGTCACAGATAATTCATATCACATAGGCGGAAATAGATATGAATATGACACAATAGAAGTGTATATCAAAGTAGTGGTCAAACAAGATCCATAATATATCAAAAGAATAGATACAAGTGCTAGACAAAAAATAAGTATACATCAAGGAGTCTCTATCTCGAATGTATATAAAACAAAAACTACCAATCTAAAGTAGTTAGTCAAAAATCAGGCGATGATCCCTGATAAGAAGTCAAGTAGAAGCACCTGTAATATCTCGGTCTGACCCGAGTATTATTTAAGAAGAAAATAATAAACGGATCAGTCTAGCTATAATTATCAGGTAAAATGATATATAAGAAGAGATATGATAAAAACGTATGATAACAAAAGTGTCATACTACAATAAATAAACATCAAATAACAACACAAATCATACAATATCTCAAGAAATTTCGAAGCACTAAAAAGAATGTCATATTCTTTGTTTTATTCACTAAACCACAAATATTGACAAACACATCAATGCCAATCGTAAAAGTTGTTGAAACACAAATTCTAGAAATCGATCGATAGAAATCCAAAAATCACAAAAAGGGGGAAAGAGGCCTATCACTAGAACGGGAGCATGAAAACTCACCAACACGTGTATCACAAAACGGAAAGCTATTCCATGGTTGCTAACCATTAATTTTGAGCCAAGGCTCCACAAAACGGCCCGAAAACCATTAGCTAAAGCTCCATTAAAACGGCCCGAAGACCATAGGTCGCTACCCCACCAAGCCGAAGCTCCACAAGAAACAGGGTTTAGTCTCCCTCGCAGACAAGAGACATCGCGCATTGCTAGTCTAAATCACAAAATGATCATCATTGATCGATAAGTGTAAATTACACTAAGCTAGTAAACAAATGAGTTTAGCTTCATGTCCTATAACCACTAACTCAACTTAATTATTAACGAACAAATTGTAGACTTCCACTCGAGATTAAGTGTAAATTACACTAAGCTAGTAAATATATGAGTTTAGCTTCATGTCCCATAACCACTAGCTTAACTTAAATATTTACGAACAGATTGTAGACTTCCACTCGAAAATTGTCACAAGAGATTCAATCGAACAAGTCCAAGAATTAACCGATGAAGTAAACGCAAGCGTTTCATACCACTTGTTTTACTTAGTCGTTTAATTAGATTTCTCATACGAGTGAGGTAAAAGTTTGTATATACTAATAGATTGGAAAATGGTTTAAGAAACGAGCTTTGTAATAAAATAATGTTGAAATCATTTTGATGAAAGAGTATTGATATTTACTACTAGTATTGAAAACCTTTATATTTTTAAAGTGACAAATCCCAAAAATGATTGTAGGAACAATAAATCACCAAAACTCACATTTGAAGACGTGAATAAAATCCAAAGAAACCGATACCGAATCCATCAAAATGTATGTTCACTAAAATCCCCAAGAAAATGTCACCAAAGTTGCTAATAAATGATAAAAGCACATCGAGGAATAAAGACGAATCGATTAAATTTGGAAATCAAGCAAAAATATGCAAAAAATAGGCATAATAGGAGCAGGTCAGTCGACTGGCTCACTGAACTCAGTCCCGGAATATCCGCGGGATGCTGGTCAGTCGACTGGGCTCAGTATGCCAGTCTACTGGACCAGAGCCAGGGAAGTGCTCTGGTAGCAGGTCAGTCGACTGGACCAAAATTCCAGTCGACTGGAACCTGTTTCCTGCACTTTCAAGGCTATCTAAATGAAGGCTAATCCCTTCCAAATTGCAATCGGTCGGGGAACGGCACTAGGAGTTTACACAAATCAGTTTCCTAGCCCTATAGGCTCTTCGATGAATCACCAAAACATGTTCAAACATTCATAAAAGGATTTTCATAGATTTTGCTTTTAAAACACCAAAAATGGGAATATACATCAAATCAATCCAAACCAAAATCCAATGCACATGAATAAGTGTTAGAAATTCATACCTAACAATCAAAGATAATTATAGACCTAGATGTGAGATAAAAATCTCACCTTTTCACAAAAACAAGGAAGAAGAAGCTTAAAAGCAAAGGAAGAATCAACCATACTTCAACACAACCCAAGTGAGCTTGAATCTAAGCTCAAAAGAAGAACACTCCCAAAGTTAGGTTTAGGAATTTCCGAAATTGGAAGGAGAATGAGTTGGAGAAAAAGAAGATGATGCTTACCAATAGCTTCTCGTTGGATTTGGAGTTAGATGTGGATTTGTTAATGGAACTAGGGTTTTGAATTTTAATTTCTCATTCCACTCTCCATTTTCATTGAAGCTTGAATGTTAGGAAAATAAGAATGAAGTGAAGAGGAGAGGGGGTGAAGCTTGGGTATAATGGGCTGAAACCAAACCAAAGCCCTAAGTGAAAAAGTAGCAAAATTCCACTAACTCCAAACATATCAATGTTTATACTCAAAAAGGTCGCAAACGTCATTTTGAACTCAATGGGGGTGGTCTCGAGTCCAAATTCGATCGTATGCAAAAAGTAGCTTTTCGGACTATAATCCGACTAACGATGAAATATTTAAATAAAATATATAAACACACAATCATAAAATATGCGGGTTGTTACACCCTAGAAACTCCAATTAAAGGTAAACAAGCCCAATGTCTAAAATGATAATCACCTAATCTTCTATAAAAATGAATATCAGGATAATCTATTTTTGTTTCCTGTAAAAGGGCAATATCGATAAAATAATCTAAAATAATGCTCTAATCTTATCACATTTATTTAAATCATATATACCTCTAACATTTGAGCTAATAGTCATCATAATCCAGATGATCTAACTATCTCTATTTCCCTACTCCTAATGTAGACAGTACCCAGATCATCAGTAAAAGAAAAAGTAGTATCCCTAGATAACTGACACAACTCACTTGTAGATAAACTACCTAAAGCATAGGAAGAATATGTACTACCTACCATACTTAATTCGTAGTGCCATTCATAGTACTCGAATTAGGTGACTCATCCATAAGCGAAGAAAGACTCATACGGACCCTGACACTACGACGAACAACACCACTAACAACGATTGATTTCCTACGCCTGCCTCTCTTTGACGATGAAGATAAATTTGAAGCTCTGTTAATTTTACCCACCACCACTTACTGTAACAGAGCATGAAGTGCCCACTGTGTGCTCAGATTCCATAGACACGAGAGAATTCTCTGACCGAATATCATTTCCAAACATTATAGATCTATCACCTTCTTTGCAGCCAACATTGACATAATTGATATCTCCTTCCCCATCTATTCGAACTTCACCATCTAACAGAACACCCCCATCCCCAACTAACAGAACCTCACCATCTAGCAAAGCATCAGATCCAGTCAACCCACTCATCTTCTCTCCATCTAGTTTCCCAACCACACTACACAATCTGTCGTCAAAACGAGTCAAGCTGTTGTTGTTAACATCATTAACTATGTTCATGCTTTTGTGCACATCAACACCCTTGTTCACATCATCGCATAACACACTGGATTCACAATATATATCATCAACACCCAAAAACTCAGTTGAATTATTCCATTCTTCTTAGACATGCAAAACAATGCTTTGATTAGAGCAATCTTTAAATTTCTTACAGAAATACCGTCATCATCTAACAGAACATCCCCATCCCCAACTAACATAACCTCACCATCTAGCAGAGCATCGGATCTAGACAACCCGCTCATCTCCGCTTCATCTAATTTGCCAACCACATCACACAGTCTGCCCCTAAAACCAATCAAACCGCTTGTTTAACAACATTACCTGTGTACATGCTCTTGTGCACATCAATACACTTGTGTACATCATCATGTAAAACACTAGAATCACAAAGTATATTTTCAACTCCCAAAAACTCAATTGAATTATTCCAATCTACAGGAACATGTAAAACAATGCTCCGATTAAGGCCATCTTTATAATTACTTACACAACCACATTCACATCCACCTTGTTAACAACTCCACCCTCAACATCCTCCAACAAACTGCCAGAAGAATTATAGCACTCAAGCACCCAATTGTCCAAACCGTCTTCATATAGCAATGGTTCAACATCTTTACATTGGGAATTTACATCTGCTCCTTCAACTGTTACAGATCTCTTACCTGAAACCTCCATTAACTTAAAATATTTAAAATGATTAGCAATGACTAACTCAAACCTCTCCACTTCACATGATTTAGCTCTGGATCTTTTACTTTGAACATGAACGAAATCATTATTCAGTTCACTCACAAGAGACGAAGGACCAAAAACCCTCTTTGGATAGACAACATACCTATAATCATATATTGCATCCTTATTTTCCAGAGAATGAGTATCCAATTTACAGTTTATAACAGTAGGACCCAATAGCAATGGATCAAAGAAATAAGACTCATCCCTTTGAACTGCAATAGAAGTATCAAAAACTTCCTTAGCACCTTCAGTACAGTTTGAAACTCCAGTATACCCATTGGAATCTGACAACATATCAACAGCTGAATCCTCATCAATCAAAGAAGAAGCATAATTTCCAAAATAGTTTTCAGAATCACCAAACTTCTTTCTATAATTTTTCCTATATTAACCGCATTTATTACATCGAAATGATTGAATAACTCCTCCAAAAAAGCGACTCCTTCCTTCCTCTACACCCATAAGTGATCTAACAGAATTCTCTTTAGCTTCATACATTTTAAGACGAACTGAAAACCATGGTCAGTAATAGAAAGACCGCTACGCCTGTCAGCATTAAAATCGAATTTCATCCAACATTCGCACATTTTATGCCCAAAGAAATAACACCCAAAGCATCTTATAGGATCTTGACAAAACTTGGCCATATGTGAATAATCCCCGTAGCGATAACAATTTTTCCTCCCTTTTCTGGAATCGACCCATTTCTTGGATTTGGTATCTGAAAGAAAACTCGAGGAGCAGAAAATTTAGATTTCTTAACTAGCTGGGCATAAGACCGATATGATGAAGGATCGCGATCATTAAAAGAATGAGAATTGAGAAATTTGGAACATAGAGACGGCGAGATTAAGGAAGAAGATTGCGGGATTGAGAAAGAAACTTTCGCCATTTTTCTTGCCACGGTTATTATTCTTCTAATCTTTGATTTCAATATTTAACCTTTTGTTTTTGAAGAATTTGTACACTCTCGTATATTATTACAATATATATTATGTTTTACGTGATAGCCAAAAATTGTTTTTTTAATATGTATATATTATATATGTATAGATATTTACTAATATTTTTAAATATATTCTAAACTAATGAGTTGCATGTTGTTTAAATATAATATTAGAAATGTCTTAATACCTTCTCATGGACACAAGCTTCCTTTGTCTTTGACTGAAACCAAATTATTTGATCTCTTTTTCAAAATTCTTACTCAACCTCTTGATGCTTGTTTAAGATGATATCTTGAAAAACCACCAGCTTTGTTGATGCTCCCACAGACTTCGATACACTTTGGAAGTGGCGTGCAAACAACAGTATCCTTTGAATCAATATTTGCAATTTCCGTTTTAACATTAATTTGCCAAAACTTATAGTTATGTTGTGAGATGATGGAGTAGAATCAAATGGATTTAAGCATCTTGACTGGTAAAATTATTTTACTAATTTCAACATTTGAAAACGATGATGTCATGTCCTATCAACATCACTTTATACATTTCCAAGTCCATTGATCTTCTTCTTAAAGACTCACTTAGGGTGCAATTACCGAAATAAAATTTTGTCAATGTATTTGGATCTATTTTGAATTTAAAGCATAATGCCATGTGGCAGATTCTGCACTCTCCATGGCTTGTCGACTTCTGAGGAGATTGTCATTATAACAACCCATGTTCTCAACACTGATAAGGAACTCGTAATTTATCTTCGATGTGCGATATTTGCTATAAGACATTCTAATGAGTTATGTCCTTATGGTCTTGGTTAAATTTGTGTCATCCATATAATCTTTTTTCATGTTAGACTCTTGGTTCGTATCCAATTCTATCACACTACAATTAATTTTACTAGAAAGAAAGTCCTTTGTCAAGAAGGTGGTGTGTCTTGAAACAACAATCTGTTTCTCACTGCGATGGAATAGGTGTTCAAACATTTTATAAACTACCTATAGACTTACATAAAATAAATTTACCTTTATGTTCGTAAAACATATGTTCATAACTTAGATCGGATAACCACATATTATAAACTATTCAAAATAAGGTTTTCCCCCAGTCATATCTTATATAGAACCCAATTGCAGCTTTAGATGAAACAAAATTCAACATACATGTTTACTACTAAGTACGTATCCTTATAGAAAGAAGTAACTCAACTTCATTCATTATCAATCATACTTTGTCTACAGAGTGCGATTTCTCCTTATCCATACGTCATTATGTAGTATACAGAGGAGTGACTTTGAGTGGGAACTCTATTCTGTTTTGGGTACTCTTGGAACTCTTATCCAAAATACTCGCATATTCGATCAAATCGATTTTTTTTAATTCTTTTGCATGATACATACATATTTATGTGTGTGTGTTATACTCCAGTTTATATTCAATGAATTTAATATAAATATCTAACTTGTGTATCGAATACATATGTTCATATCTAAAAAAAAAAAATCTTTGGTGAATTTCACAGAGTACGTGGATCATCTTTTGGTATCATTAGACTTGGACTACATGCATCCATATGTTTCAGCCCGAAGAGTTTGTTAACTCTTTTTCCTCTCCCACTGATTGGATGTTTTGTGATAGAGTTAGAGGTATGCCCTAGGGGCGATTATGTAATTTGTTATATATATACATATATATCTAACTCGATAATCAATCTTGTTCAAAATAAAAGCTGTTTCCTTTCTCTTGTATACTTGATATAATGTGTTATACTAATTAATTAATTTAAAAGTATATTTAATAGAAAATTCATAAATGATATGTTTTGTGATAATAGCTACAAAGTATTATAATCATAAGTAATTTATCACAATGAAATTAAACACACCGTTTTAAATATTCCCAGTAAAGAAGTGTCGAGACTGGATATCAATATATCCGTAACGATCCGAAATTTTAGTCGTTTGAATTTATAATATTTAATTGATTTTAAACATTGAAAAGTTAATTTTATAAGTTAAACAACTTATATTTCAATTTAAGCGATTTATTTGGTAAACAAATTGTTAAATTGAATATTTTGAATTGTTTAAAATTATTAAATCTTGAATTTGATGTGAATGAAAATGATTTCGATAGTTGATTTAAATTCTATTTGAATAAGAATGAAGATAGTAAAATTTTAAATTCAAAAGCGAATAATCTGATTTAATAAAATAAGTTTTAATTAATGTATGAAAATAGCCTTCCGGGGCACCATCTTGGAATTAGACGAAACTAGTTTCATTGGATCCGTAATAGTGAATTATAGTATGCCATCGAATTTTGTGACAATCAGACATATCGTTTAGTTGTGCGAGTTCGAAAGGAGTAGTAATTAATTAAAGGGATTTAATTTAATATAATTTGATCTTGAAAGCTAACTTCTGTATATGATGGAATTAGCTTTCGGTAATAGTTCTATTATGTTCGAAATAGTGGTATTTCATATAGAACGCCAGGCGGCATGCGTCGATTGGAGTTTGAAATTTCGAAGCGTGAATAATGTTTTATAGCTACATATATATAGGACCTCACTCTTCGGAATTGGGAGAAACCTTAACCCTAAAAACAAATCACAGCCGCCATTCGTGTCTTCCATCCAATGACCCTCCTCCCGTGGCATCACCACGTCCACTTTCAGACAAACTCTCCAACTAGAAAACGTAGAGCTCAATGACAAATGGGCTATCAACGGTGGGATCGACTTGGAAAGCGACGAGGCGACGATAATTCTTGTTCGAATGTATGGAAGTCTTTGGTCAAAATCAGATGATCGGAGGCACGTGGAGGGTCGACGTTGCTAGTTAGATGCTCGACAGAGCTAGGGCGACGCTAGGCAAGGAGGTGGAGGTGCAACAAGGTCAATCAGTGTAGCAATGTCGTGTGTTTTATTCATGTGTGTGAATGTGTTTGGTGCTTGGAGGTCGTGATCTTGAACTGGACGAGGGCTTAAACGAAGGATTTAAAAGCGGATGACCCTTTGTATATGATCCCGTCTTGAAGCGGTTGATTTATATTTTATGACTATATACTGTATGTGATACAGGGAGACGGGTCGAAGGGATCCATCTGGATTCCTCACATTGTTGATTTTATTTTTCATATATTTTGATATACGATATGTTGGATGCCATATTTGATGACATGGATGAGTGCTATAGTAGAATTGAGCTATATTTATAGTATTTTGAAATACTATAAAGTGAAGAATTAGTTTTTAAAAGGATTTTAAGTGATTTTCAAAAAATTTATAAGTTATAATAATTATTCTTTAATTACTTAAAGAAGGAATTTAAGCGATTTTAAAACAAAAGGTATGATTTTTAAATATTATAAATTAATAGTTTTGTAAAATATTTTAAATAGAGATTTTTGAACTCTAAATAAAGACTTTTAAATCTTAAAAATAAGTCCGTCTTTTATAATAAAGGAATATGACTTTAAAAAGAAAATAGTAATATTTTGGTATAAATATTTATTAACCATTTTATATAAAGTGATACACAAACATATTAAGATTTATTTATAAATATGGATATTTATAAATTTGATAATGTATAAAGGTGACATTTTACAAATAAATTGAAGATTTGTAAAATCGTATTTTATTAATAAAAGGATAGATTTATAAACGGTGTTTATAAATAAAGGAAAACTTTTATCATTGAATAAATTATGAAAAATAAATCACAATTGTGGATTTATAATAAGATGTAGATGTTTTTTAGAAAAGGAGTTGATTCTATTTTGTAAATTTAAAGTGAGGATAGATTTGGAGATGTTAAACGATAGGTTATAAAATAGAAAGAGATTTATAAATATAATTTTATAAATATGGAAATGTTTATGTTGATATTTAAGTAAGATTTTTATCAAGGAAGTATATTTATGTTTTAAAAGTTTTTTATTTATATTAATAGTGTTTTAAATTTGTTTGCCAATATTTTAATATTTTGAAAAGTTAATTATTTAAATTATTAATATTGTTTGAAGTTAATTATAATTATTTATTATTAAAGTTTTGGAAATTAATTATTATTATTTATAATAATGTTGAAGGTAAATTATTTTTGTTTTATTAAGAATGTTTTGAAAGTATTAATTATTATTTTTAAGATGTTTTGAAGTTAATTATTATTTATTTATAATATTTATCATTATATAATAGTGTTTTAAAATAATGATTAGAATTTATTCATAAATGTTTTCGAGATTTATAAGTAGGGTTTTATGAACGGGTGTGGGTTTTATAAGAGGAATTTTATAACATGGTTTGGAAAACTTAAAGGAAGATTAGTTAAAGGGTAAAAGGAGTTTTATAAACGGTCTTAGATATTTATAAAATAATTTTAGAAAGGGTTTACAGATTTATAAAAGTAGTTTATAAATGTTTTATGGATTTATAAAGGGTTTTTAAATGATTTTAAGAATGTATAAAATAGAGTTTTATAAATAATTTCAAAGATTAATGAACAGGGTTATAAACGGGTATAGAGATTTATAAAGGAATTTATAATTGTTCTAGAATTGTGTGAAAAGGAAATCTTCCTCCATTATGTGAATTTACTTATACCGTTGAGATAAGTATATAGTTTTCCCTAATTACCTAAAATATAACGGTTTGTGGGTATATCTTCATAAAGATATTTTGAGATAAATATTGGGAAAGTATTTTAATTAATGAAAAATTTGATTAAAGAGGTTTAATGTGCTTGGTGCTTAACCAGTGTTGCTTCCTTTGAAAAATTGATCTCTGGTTGATTTGTTTGCTTATTTGATAGTTAAATAACCTACTATCAAATGTTGGCCAGTTTATAAACTAACGCTGTCGGTTCGAAAAGACCGAGATCCGATATGTCATGCAAAAACCACTTCCAACTGGCATAAGCATTTCAAATTGGAATATCTTGAAGATAATCGTAATGGAGCTTTTGAAGTGAAAGGGCTATTTGTTACTAATCTTAAGGATGATTCTAAATGGATGTAATAGAAGTGGTGCCTCGGTTTCGTTCGGTTGCAGAACGAACTTGTATGGATGAATGCTGGCATTGTATTATTGCCTAGAGGCAATGTTAGCACTCCACGGGGTAATGCTATATAAAGGTAAAACGTAGCCTTGAGCCTCATCAACCGAGAAATGACAAAAATTGGGCGTACAGCAGGGTCATGAAGGCCGCTCCCATCGGCGTATGGTCATTCCAAATCCAAGATGATGATTGTGATTTGTTGTTGTACTCTGAATGGATGTATGTTTATTAAGTTTCTCTTTGGTAAAGATCATGGATATTATATTATATTATATGTTGTTCCATTGTGATTGTAAGATTCTGTATTATTTCAATTTCGTTTTCTCTTCTTCTTCTTTTCTATTTCTCTTTCTTCCTTCTTTCCCATAACGATCCGCCTTTCCATTCAATTTAGGTTGGACATATGTGTTTTATTGTTAGCTTACACTTGGTATTAGAGTGCAAGTTTAAGCGAGAACCTTAGCTTTGGTGGGGCAACTCATTAAGAGATATGGTAATGGAATGCCTTATTATGAGTTTGAGTGTATTATAAATATAAACGCGTATTTGTTAGTGATATAAAAATGTATCATATTATGTTACTTTACCTATTGAGTGGCTTATGAATTATGGTCGGTACGCCACGATATCGATAGGGGTTTTTAGTTTCTAAAAACTTAAACAAGACAAACCGCATAATTTTTTTTTGAGAATGGGTAAATGAAATAATTTTACAGAAATTATTATAGTTATGTATGGTGTGTTTGGTTGTTAGTGAATGATAATATTTGATTATTATCATTTTTTGTTTTTTGTTCTAATAAAATTTGTTATTATTATAATCTAAACAAAGATAAACAATTGTAAAATGAGTTATATAAGAAAGTGAATTTATAAATATGAATTATAGAGTATTGATTATAATTAAAATAATCAACATTTGTGAAATGATATTACATAAGAAGTGAGATTATATAAATATGATTCATAAATGTGATTTATAAATGGAAAGGAAATGAAATTGTATAAGTATATTTATAAATATGATTTGTAAATAAAAATGGATTTAAACAAGAAATTTGAGAATTTAAATTCCATTGATTTGAAATTATTTTCCAAAGGTTTTGGAAGAATAAAAATAATATTATTTTGAAATATTTTGGTTTGAAATATTTTTAAATGGGATCTGAAAGAAATAGAACGCACCGAACTCACATTGGTCATAGGAAAATAATTCTGGTAATGACTTCAGCAGCATCAGCTTCATTTTCGAGTTTCTAAGTGATGGATAGCTACCATTGGAGTTTTGTTTTTGTAAAACAATTTTTGATTTAAAATTCAAAAGTATGGTTTGATATACAAAGAAATCAATTATAATATTATTTCAAAATAATTTGAAATAAGAACTGGGTGTTTAAACTCTAAAATTTTTCATTTAAGTGTCTTGTGAAAATATGAGAAATAAGTTTTATAACTTATAAATTTTTGAGAATTAGTAAGTTAAAACAAAAAAAAACTAATTTGTTGAATATGAATGTTAAGAAAAGTAAATTTGAAATTGAACCATGAAATGAAATTTAACTTAGGTTAAATTAAATAAAATGAATTTTGAAAAGAAATTTGAGTTAAGTAGAGGTTAATGAAGTGAGATAATGAAATGAGTTAAATGAAATTGAATTCGATTTGTAATGAATTAATGAAATGGATATGAACTTGTGTTATAAAATGAAATTCAACTTAAGTTATAAAATGAATTGAATATGTTTTGAAATGCAGTTTGGTAGAATTGAATATGAACTTAATTTTTGGAGTGATAATAACTTATAATTTTTTTATAATAAACTTAAGTAAAATTATATGGAATGGTTCCTAGTGTTATTAGTATTAAAATAACTATACTAAATCAATGGAATGTAAATTACTTGAATGTGAACTAATGGAATGAGAATAAAAGAATCTGAATAAGAAGGAATGAGATATAATAAGAAACCAGTTGAAATAAATGTACAACTTATACGTATATTATTTTATGCGCATAACTGTTTGATCCAGATTCGAATATATGATTTTGATATGATTTACATCGTTCCAAGTTAGGATTTTTCACTCGATTCTTATCGGCGAACACTAGATATAGATTTTTTATTGATTCTGGAGTTCTCTGTCATAGTATATGGCTATGCAAGGATAATGACGCTTTCTAATCAAGGAACCGGATTAGAGTCCAAAATAGAGTGGTCATGTGAATGATACTAGTTCGAAAGTGAAATTATGTGATCGAGTGAGCGATCAAATTCGATTTTGCATACGGATGAAATATGTACGTCATATAGGCTTTAATAAATTAAATGTTGATATTGAAAAATGTAAATTGATATTGTTATGAATTAATTGGATGACTATTATTTATTGGATGATTTCTTTTGTTACATTTGCTACATTTGCATATATAGTCATTGTACATATTATATACTCATGTTACTTTCCCCATACTTGTTCTTATTGGTTGTTGAGTGATTAGTAGGTACAGATGGCGTATGTTTCACATTTGGAGCTCGCTCGTGCATTATATTGGTTGTATATGCTTGCTAATACTAAGAAAATGTACACATGTTTGATTACATATTATATTTTCATACTTTTTCTATGAGATTCCTCATCCTCGAAAATGAGATGTATATTTGTGATTATATATATATATATATATATATATATATATATATACATATATATATTGTAAATTTTTTCGATTGAGCCGCGCAAAGGAGACACTGGCGAAATTTTTCGTAAATTTAAGGCGTTAGAAATTTTTTGAGAATTTTGAAAGGGAATTTTTTTATAACTAAAATTTGATTTTTTGTTATAACTTTAAATAAATGGATGGAAACTAGTTGGTATAGATGGGTAAATCTAAATGGTTTAGAAATTTTATAATCTATTTCAGCTAATTGGTTTTGAAAGGTTAATGAGTTTAGGCATTTTTTTACTTGCTAATTTCAGGGACGAAATTCTTTTAAAGGGAAAGAATGTAACGACCCAAAATTTCAATCATTTGAATTTGAAATATTTAATTGAATCTTCAATATTGAAATGTTAATTTAATAAGTTAAACAACTTAGATTTCAAATTAAGTGATTTATTTGGTAATTGAGTTGTTAAATTAAATGTTTGGAATAGTTTAAAGTTATTGAATCTTGAATTTGATGTAAATGAAAATGATTTTGAAAGTTGATTAAATTCTTTTTGAATAAGAATAAGGATAGTAAACTTTTGAATTTAAAAGTGAATAAGCCGATTTAATAATAATTAGTTTTAACCAAATTATGAAAATAGCCTATGGGAAACTGTCTTGGAATTGGACGAAACCAGTTCCATTGGATCCGTAATAATGAATTACAGTATGCCGTCGAATTTTGTTGCGATTGAACATATCGTTTGGTCGTGCAAGCTCAAAAAGTTTAGAAATTAATTATAGAGAATTAATATAATATAATTTGAATTTAAAAGCTAACTTCTGTATATGATAGAATTGCCTTCCGATACTAGTTCTATTATGTTCGGAATATAAGTATTTTATATAGAACGCCAAGCGTCATGCCCCGATTGGAGTTCGGAATGTTGAAGCGTGAATAGTGTTTTATAGTTGCCTATATATTAGGACCTTACTCTTCACAATTGAGAGAAACCCTAACCTTAAAAATAATTCACAGCTGCTACTCCTATCTTCCATCCAACGACACTCCTTTTGCGACGCCACCACGTCTACTTTTAGGCCAACTCCCCAACTAGAAAACGTAGAGCTCGACGACACATAGGCAATCAATGGTGGGATCGACTTGGATAGCGACGAGGCGACGACAATTCCTGTTCGAATGCACCATACTCTTTGGTCAAAATTAGATGATTGAAGGCACAAGGAGGGTTAGCGCTGCTAGTTGGAAGCTCGGTGGAGCTAGGGCGACGCTAGGCAAGGAGGTGAAGGCACGACGAGGTCGATTAGTGTAATGATGGTCATGGGTTTTGTTCACGCGCTTGAATGCGTTTGGCGCCTAGAGATCGTGATTTTGAACTGGATGAGGGCTTAAACGAAGGGTTTAAGTTTAAACATGGTAATTAAAAGCTAATGATTATAATTAATTTTATTATACGAATTTTTATCAAATGTATAACTTTTTCATACGAGGTCGGATTTGAGGGCAACGAGTTGCGTTGTATACGTATAAACGAAATCTACGCTATAGAGTTGGATTGGAATAAATTGGAATTAGTATGAATTTGTGTTAAAATTGAACGTCTGTTCGATTTTAATCCAAACCTAAATGTTTTGCCCTGGAATCAAAGCGAGTTAACTCACCTCTCTGGCCCACTTATATTTTTATATAGATGTAGATAATTTTTTCGATTGTTTGCTGATTGTTTTGATGATTTACTATTTTGTTTGTTGGTTTGGATATATTCCCGCCCCTGGAGAGGATAAGACCATATTGCATTCCAATGTAAGAATGGATGATCCATTGTATACAATCCCGCTTAAAGCGATTGATTTATATTTTATGATTAAATACTACAAGTGATGTAGGGGGATAGGTTGGAGGGATCCAATTGGGTTCTTCACTCTGTTGATTTTATTTTTCATATATTTTGATATATGATGTGTTGTATGCCATATTTGATGACGTGGATGATTTTTCTCCACTGGGCCATATTTTTAGTATTTTGAAATACTATAAAGATTTTGTTTTCAATATGATTTTAAGTGATTTTCAAAGATATATATGTTTTAATATTCTTAAATTACTTAAAGAAGGAATTTATTTAAAATTGATTTTTAGATATGATAAATTAATAATTTTATAAAATATTTTAAATAGGGATTTTTGAACTGTAAATAAAGATTTTTAAAATCTTAAGAATAAGTCCGTCTTTTATAATAAATGAATACAGTTTTAAAAAGAAGATATTAATATTTTGGTACAAATATTTATTAATCGTTTTATATAAAGTGATATATGTATACATATATATTGATATTTATTTATAAATGTGACAATGTATAAGAGTGACATTTCACAAATAAAGTGAAGATTTGTAAAATCATATTTTATTAATAAAAGGATAGATTTATAAATGATGTTTATAAATAAAGAAAAACTTTATCATTGAATAAATTAAGAAAAATAAATCACAATTGTGGATTTAGAATTAGATGTTGGATGTTATTTTAGAAAAATAGTTGATTCTATTTAGAAATTGAAGGTGATGATAGATTTGGAGATGTTAAATGATGTGTTATAAAATAGAAAGAGATTTATAAATAATACAGTTTTATAAATATGGAAATGATTATATTAAAATTTAAGTATGGATTTTTATGAAAGAAGTATATTTATGTTTTAAAATTCATTTATTTATATTAATATTGTTTTAAAGTTGTTTATCAATATTTAAATATTTTGAAAAGTTAATCATTTAAATTATTAATATGGTTTGGAATCAATTATAATTATTTATCAATAAAGTTTTAGAAACTAATTATTATTATTTATCACTACACTAAATTAATGATTTTGCAATATTTATATTTATAAATTTTAACATGTATAAATGTTACAAACCGCTAACAATAAGAAGGTGTTAGGATAGCTGAAAAAGTGTTGACAAAAATAAATAATTTTGTTTATAAACTTTATAACACATTGGTCATGATTTGTAACATAAACAAGTGTTACATTAGTCGGTAAATTTGTAAAGAATTCGTGCATTCGTTTGTAATTTAGCATACGTTTCATTTCTCACGCTTATCCATTCCTATTCCCAATTTAGCTGCATCTTCCAATTTAGATTTCTCCTTCTCAGCGACTCTCCATAAATAAATGAAGCTCAAGGCGTCCTACTACTATTCTCCACGAATCAACAATAGCGAGGCTTCCGACAGCTCTTCTTTCGCATCGTCCGCGACATCAATTAGCTATATGTCAATCGATGGCTCTCATGATTCATCACGTACGATTTAGGGTTAAGATTTACATCTGTACACGAGATTCGGTGAAACATTGACATTGCAGCATCAGGTTTTGCACATCATAAATACAGCAGGTTCGATTTTGATTTTTTGTTTCAGATTATCGAATATTATTCTACGCATTGATAACTTTAACTATTTGTTGATGGCGAGCTTAAGACTGAACGTAGAAGTTGGTTAAGATCTATGTTTATACGGATTGAATGCTTTGTTTAGATTTGATTTTGTGAATTTTTTTTCTGATTTAAGTGTTGAACTGAAAGTTGATTTTCTAGTATGCTTATGATTAAATGGTTTGTTTAGATTTGAAATTTTAGGAAATTTATAAGTTTGTAATTTCAAATGGTCTGTCATTGATAGGTTTGTTCAGATTAAGGCATGTAAATCATTTTTTGGATCCAAATATCTCGCTTTTAACTTGAGAATTATGTAGTATGATATATCCTTAAATGATAGAAACAAAGGATAGTTTTTTTTTGTATTTCTAAGGTAACAGGATAATAAAAATACCATTGGTGATCATTGGTTAATCATTTTGTTTAAGGCTAACATGGACTTTTAAAATTTTGTGATTTATTTCCCCTAGGTCACCTTTAATTGTTCATGTATGTTTATAATAGTTGTTGTAAAGAATTCTTTTCGTTGATATTTGTGAAATATTCATCGTTACACGTTGGGAACCATAAGTTGGTGTTGTAATTCTCCTTCTTTATTTTTATTTTTATATGTTGATTAATTTTTTGTGAAAATGCATAGGACATTTATGTTCAGACATGCAACCATAATATTTCTATTTAGGAATGTACACCGGTAGGATGATGTACTATATATATTATTGTTACCATTTAAGAATGTCATTTTATGCTGGCCCAATGATGTGTATTTATTGTTATGTAATATAGATATTTTTAAAATATGGATTTTAATGTAAACATTATCACTACCTTATAGATTTTATGGATAAATGTTGCTCGGATAATCATGTTTTTAACAAAAAGTATTCAATTATAAATTTTTATTACATATAATAATGAAACTACAGTTTCCACACATTTCGATTTGTATATTTTACTAAATATTACATATCCAAATTAATTTAGCCGTAAGTTTTCTTACATAGATTTGGTGACGTCTCCTGTGATGACTACATTTAGGTAACACCATTAATTTTCAAATTGATTTGTATGAATAGTTCATTCTCTTCATATGGAAAAAACTATAATCAATGATCAAAATATTTATGTCAATTGATATATAGGCAGTGATATTACTGGATGATGTGGTTAACAAATAGGCATTTTATGCTTAGGCCTTTCACTCAGATGATAAGAATATTAGGCGTTGTCAAATTCATTCATCAGTGGTAAAGTATTAACTATTTCATTATGAATTATTAATCTATTTTATGTGGAGATTATGTTATTGAGTTAAAAGCGTTAATAAGTAGCATATCTGTATTAGTATCTAGAAGTTGTTGATATGCTATATCTTATTCATCTGATTTTTATTTACAAAGTTATAATTTAATCAGCTTGGTTAAATGGGTATTTTAATTTAACAAGATTGCGTATGCACTGTTAAACAACATTTGATATTAAACAATACCCAGTTGTTGCAACTGAATACTGCTTAATTCATTTGCAAATGCAACTGAGCATTGATCAGTTGCAAATGCAATTGAACCGGGCACAGTGCTCAGTTATTGAAACTGAGAACTATTCTCAGTTGTAAATGCAAATGAGCAGTGCCCACTTGCATTTGCAACTGAACTAAGTGCATTTGCAACTGAACTGAGTGCATTTGCAACTGAACTGAGTAGTTAAGTTGCAAATGCAACTTAAGGTGGTCTTTATACTTTTAATTTTTCGAAGTCCAAACTTAAATGATGGTTCAGTTTGCAGTGGCCTTTTACCAACTTGAAAATTCATTCCTCACGTTGATTTTAATGGTCATATGACTTGGCTTTAAAATTCTTGACCGACAAATGTGTTTATGTGTTCCTGTTCTATGTGAAAGTCTACAGTATGGTGGATCGATTATACAAATGGCAAGTATATGACTAATTTTAAACTATAGTGTAACAATAGTGAAGTATGTAAATAAGAATAATCACACCAGGGATTTTTATACTGGTTCGGACCTTCATCCTACGTTCAGTCCCGAAGCTCCTTTTCAGAATTTTCTTTCACCAAATAACCCTCACTTCACCCGGAGGAACGGGTTTACAGTAGCAGAGTTTCTTTGTTAAGAGTGTGTTCTCTATTACATGGATTTTGACTATATAGTACAGTTGAAGTTCCTATATCTCTTGAAAGATTGAATACAATATTGTTCGAGAGAATATGGAAGTGTATGATATCAGATTTGCAGATTTGATAGCAAGAGATGATCGAGATAGAAAGTAGAGTAAATAAGTTAAAGTAAAGTAAGTGCTTTGATCCTTCTTGATTCTTGTTTATATAGTTGTAGAAGGTTGTTTCTAGTAGTTACATATCTTCCCTTTCAATCTAGAGTCGTTACTGTTCACTGGTGAAGAGTTGTGGAAGTGAGATGGAGTTGTCTCTTCGGAGATGGCAGTTGTAAGTTGAATTTTCTGCCCCGAGCCCAGTTTCAGACGTCGGAATGGTGTTCTCAGATGTTTGAGAATCTATTAATATTTTTGTTCATCTTCTACGTTCAGACGTCTGAAGTTCTGCATTCAGACGTCTGAACCTGTTAAGTGATGTTCTCCTGGGTTTATTCTTGAGTGCATCTCTCTTCGATCTTCGTGCAACTTTATAGATGAATCTCTTCCGTGATTTAGTCATCATCTTGTCATAGTAGTGGTTTTTCTTGCTTTGAATTCGTATCTGCATAGTTGTATGATATATATATATATATATATATATATATATATATATATATATATGATTTCCATTGTATAGGTGTCATCGTCGAAATTGTAAACTAAGGGTTCTAACATTCTCCCCCTTTTTGATGATGACAACTGTATAATGTACTTAGATAATAATTACAGAAAAGTTCTCCCCCTAAATATGATCTCCCCCTATAGGTGTGCATATTTATTTTCTCCCCTTTGTCATTAACAAAAATAATCGAAGAAGTATAATGCAAAACCAAGTATGATGTACATACATAATTATAACACTAACAAAAAAGTTATGATTACATCATTAAGCACATCAAAATATTGAGAGTGTCTTACCAGAATTATGATAAGGAAGTTAAGTACAACAAAATATTTACTTTATGAACTCAAGGTATCATGAGAGGAGTCTAATTTCCCTTTGTCCTTTTCATCGGTATTTGGCAATGTGTGAGAAGATTGAGAAGGTGTAGACCAGTCAAAAGAAGGTTGATGGATTTATTGAAGTGCACGATCAAGTTTGGAAACCACTGAATCAAGAGAGCTTTCAACTTTGGAAAGCCTTGTGGACAACGTGTGATCAAGATTTGCTATTTGTTTAGCAAGGGAATTTGATTTCTAGATGGGAGCACTTGGTTTTTTAAGGTTAATTGAGCAATATTCTCATTAGCATTAGGCTGAGTTCGTGCTTCCAAAATCTTCATATCGGAGTGATATTTAAACGAGGAAGGAGGAAGTAGTGATGGTTGCCTTGGCAGTTCAACATCACTTTGTTGTTGTTGTTGTTAAGGAGTAGGAGGTTGATCTTGCGCATTTTTCCATTCTAAAAAAGTTATAAAAGATGGTGGTTCCTCTGCCAAATGCACAAGATCGAAAATTTTTGTTCCACTATATTTGATAGGTAACTCCTCAAATGCAGAAATGTACGATGGGATGTTTAGTGCTTTAATAATTCACATAATATAAGCCGGGTAAATGATTGTCTGGCGAGATCTATTCCAAAAACCTTTTAGTTCATTGAAAATGAAATGAGCCCAATTTATCTAAGTTCAATTAAATAGTGCATATAGTGCTTTATGTTCAAGATCGGTAATTTGTTCATGGCCACCTAATCAAGAATTAATAGTATTTATAAGCATTCGAGTAAGAAGCCTAGCACGTGGCCTAAGGAATTTGGAAGAAATTTTTTATTGTATCTTCCCGGAGTCCATTCTCCGAGGAATTCTATTGAGGCATATGATTTTCCCATAATTGATGAGTGATTGTATCACGGTTTTGAATCGCATGTCCTCCATTTCAGATAAATTATGACCCGTATAAGAGCACTCTAAGAATCGTCCAATCATAGCGGGGGTTAACTTGATTGTTGTCCCATAGACACTCGTCCATAACCAATCTTCATCATTCTCAGTAGTCCATACCGATGGACTATCCAAATTAGCGTAAAAGAGATATATGGCTAATTGATCGATAGAAACATTGTTGGCATTAAAAGAAATAAGAGTTTGCAATTCACCTTGCTCACATATGTCATCCATAACATAAGAAGGAAATTTTATTAGGCTATAGAAAGGACATAGATGCATCTTCTTAATCTTCAAGTCGTCAAAGCATCGTCTATTTATTGGATTTTAAAACAACCGATTGTTGATTTGAGTATCAGTTACCATCAATGGTTGAGAGGAAGATTCTTCTCCATGCTTCCTTTTCTTAACTCCCATCTTTTTAGTTCATGGTGGCATTAATTTGATAAGAAATTCAATTTTAGAGGCTTTGAGAAAGATAAATTTTAATTTGGAAATGAATTGAAGTGGTGAAAAGTAGTTGATCGATCAGGTATAGGATTTGAAAAAATTGGCGTTTCCATTTTCAAACGTCTGAAAAAGTGGGTCAGACGTCTGGAGATGTCTAAAGTAGAAACAGAGAAAAAAATAAGACCTCTGGAATCAGAATTCAAATGTCTGGAAAGTTTAAATATGAGACAGAAAGTAATTTCAGACGTCTGGAATTGATTTCAGATGTCTGGGAACATATAATTTGTTACACTTCCTATTTCAGACGTCTAGAATCCATTTCAGACATCTGAAAACTCCATATTCGCTTTTTGTTGAGAGTTTTGTGAAGAAGAAAATTTATTTAATGAACAGAGTATAATATAATACAAACAAATATAATAATCGTCTCCAAACGTCATAGTTTATTTTTCTTGGTTTCATTCCTGACGATCCCATGAATTCGGTTCGTAGGTGGGATCACCATAGTTGATTGGGGACCAGGAAGGAGGTTTGGGTGACGAAATTGATTGTTCGTCTTTAGGAGTTTCAACAAAGTGTGGAGTTTTTTATGTAAACACTTCTTTGTCGGAGAATAACCACATATAGCATATAGAGCTTTTTCCAAGAAGCTTAAATGTTTGATTATTCCTTGCTGTGTATAGTACATTTCCTTTTGAACATCCATCATTGCGAATTGATATTGTGATATTTCATCAAATTTAGCGGTCAAGCATAAATCGGAATTTGTTTTATATTCATATTTAAAATATAAATATTTTTGTTTCGAAAACCTTCAAATAATAAATTTTTATCATTTTCCAGTATATTGCATCAATTTTTCTCGAAATTTATTTGAAAACCTTTATCACATAATTGACTAATGCTTAGCAAATTATGTTTCAAATTTTCTATTAATAAAACATTAGAAATAATAGGAGAGTTAGAAATACCGATGTTTACGACTTCTCCAATTCCACCGACCTTTTGAGTTGTCTCCAAAGGTTACGGTGCCTCCGTCGATATAACTTATATTTGAGAGCATCTTGGCATTCCCGGTCATGTCTTTTGAGCAGCCACTATTGAGTATAAATTTCTCCCTGCTTTCATTTTTGGGTACCTACAAAACGACAATTATTCAATTGGTACCCACTTCTTTTATTAGGCTCCTAAATGTTAGGAGGGGAGGGTAGCCATACCTAAGTGGGTTTGGGTCCTTTAAAAACATAATTATTATTGAATACTACACTTGATATAAAACTATCAATATATTTTTGTCTAATTAACTTAATATTAGACTTTGGTATCCAAATTTTTATATTTTTAGATTTCACATCTTTACTTAACTTTGGTGTCTTTCTGAAACTTTGATACAAGATACTTTGCTTTATAGTATTACCTTTTTTCTTTTGTGAATTCTTTTCAAATCCTAATCCATTTCGATTGCCACAAGATTTTGAAATTTTAATTAAATTATCAAGATCTAGTTTTCCTTTGTTAAACTTTGAAACATCGTTAGTAATTTTTTTCAGTTTATCCTTTAATTCACAAATTTTAATTTTTGATATTTCTGTACTACTTTTTTAGTTCAATATTTTTCTTAATCAAAATGTTATTCTCAAGTTTTAACCTATCTATTTCACTAAGTTATGTATCATATTTGATGTGCACATAAATGTGCATATTTTTACCAACATATTTAATCTATTTGAATTAAATAAACGATCATATTGGGTATTTTAACTTGTTTTAATCAAAATTCATATTAATTCCAAATTATCACATATTCATCTTCATATAGGGGCAAAATGGTCATTTGAGTGCAAATATTTCTTTGAGAAAAATTGATTGGAAATTTATATATATTTTTGTAGAAAAATGGTCTCAAATAGGAGTGGTTTCATGAAGAAATATGCATGCACAAAGAATATAAAGAAATAAAGATGGAAATAATTCAAAGTGAAGATCATGGAGGACTCCACCTATCCACCTACCTTGATGTACAAAGTAAAGGCTAATGCACATGCTTATGGAGTTAATGGTTTCATGTACACTTAATGTGGGATTAAGACATATTAATGGTTACTTGGCCTCCACACTTCCTAAGGGGCATTTTGGGCATTCTCCAAAAATATGAATTAGGGTTTCATACATGTATAAATACCCATATATTTCATGTAGCCTCCTCTCTCTTCTCTTAGTCTCTCTTAGGTCTCCTTCTCTTTAGTTTATATCAAATAAAAGAAAGCTCTCTTTCTCTTTTCATGGGTACTTAGCCATTTTTATTTTATGTAATTTTCTTTTCTTTTTATGCAATGTTAATTAGTGTTTCCTTTTACTTACATGTTCATTTCCTTTCATGCTAGTAGTGTAGATTTACTTTTATGCAAGTAGAATAGTCTTCTTTTCATTTGCTTTCATTTTTCTTTCTTTTTCCTTTCATGTTGCAAGCTACATTTGTTAAGCAAATGACAAATATGAGAGGCTAAACCCCTTCAATTTAGGGGGTAATGAAGCTCTCTAATTATATAGCTTCAACTATATGTTAATTCATGCTCTCTTTTTGTGCTTAATGAATGATTAATGAAGTGGTTTAATTGTTGTTTTTGCTTTGAATTTGATAGCTTATATTGTTGACACCAAATAAGCTATGCTTAAACAATCACTAACACTAATTGCCTCTTCATCAAAATATGATTATGGCAAAAGAAAGTGATTTGAAATTAAAATTTGATGGTCTATGTTTCTAATCAATAGTTAATAGGCCATACTTAAAATAGATTTCATTTTCATTTTCATTGTCATTTTTCATGAGAGTTAAAAGTTGTTTAAGGGGTGTGTTATAGTTTGATGGCTTATGTTGAGCTAATTAATAGCACAAATAGGTCATACTTATGATAAACACATCAATTAAACTAACTAATGACTATAAAAGAGATCATGATTTCATATATGTTGAACTATGTGATCTAGAGAGTGGATTTATTCTCTAAATTGTCACTTAACTCTTATATTTACTTCTTTTTTCTTTTAGTTAGTTAATTCTCTAGCTAACTTTTCCATCGATTTTGGTTTAATTTGATAGAATAGAAATTTTAAAATCATCAATTCCCTACGGATCGACCCGTATTCGCCGCGTGCTACATTCGTACACCGTGCGCTTGCGGTTATTTTTTAATTTAAATTCGTTCGACGGTTTTCTAAACCTATAGAATTTTCGTCGTCCGAACAAGTTTTTGGCGCCGTTGCCGGGGATTTGTTTTGATTTTGGTTTTCTATTCTTCGGATTTGTTTTGTTTTGTGTGTCTATTTTGTGTGACTGCATTTGAAAAAAAAAAAAAATTTGTGTGTTTGTGTGTGATTTTTCATTGCATTTTGATCTTGTTTTCTAGTGCATTTGCATATACATTTCTATTTAGAAAAAAAAAACAACAACATAGATTATTTCAATTGAAAAAGGAAAAAAATATTCCATTTCAGTTTTTCTTATTACAAATTTCATTTTACAAATTTGGTTTCCAATACATTTCAACTCTCACTCTCTGTTTGCAACCTGAAGTGCACTCTGCTTATTTGCATTTTTCTGTGCATGCTCACAACAGCCTCACTACCATTACATCCATACAAACTACCCCTCACTGCTTAACATCTGCCTACATACCATATACTTCTGCCTGATACACATTGTTTCTGCCTGCACACAGTGCTGTCATCACCCCCTCCTTGTCACATTTCTGCCCCTTCGCAACCACCTGCAACCCCAACCAAACCCAGTCACCATTTATCTTCCTCCTCCACGACATCTTCCATTGGACAACAGCTTCAACCATACCACTGCTCATTCCTATTCACCTTCCACTCAGCTGTGTACATATCACCAGAGCATCAGCCTTCCATCACTCCATCATTCAACTGTCACACTCCCCCATCAACACATACCACTTGATCCCCTTATCACAATTCATTCTCTACTTCACACTACAGTTCAATATTCAAAATTCCATTACTCTATACCGTCGACACTCTAAAAAAACTACCATCACTCTGCAAACAGTAAACCATCCTTCACCGTCCTGCATTTGATACAACCCATACTACATACCACCAACCACTTCTTCGTTCAACTGTCAACAACCCATTACATTAAAAAAAAAACGGTGCACAACCTTCTCCCTGACCACAAACTATTGCTCCTCTGCCTGCATTGCCCTCTTCAACATTCAGCTATCATCGATTATCCCAAAACTCTGCATCACTGCATTCACTCCTCAGCAGCAAACACTCCTCAATAGCAAACACACCCCCCAATCAATCAGCCGCGACCATCCAATTACACCCAATTGAAACCGCGAAGTCACCGTCGAACTCGAACTCAAGCTGCATAGGCTCCTCACCATAAATCACCTAGCTACCCATCTCCATCATCGAACTCAACTCCAGAAACTTTACTCACATACACACATCCTACCACCACACTGCTGTCAACCCACATCAATCTACAAACAACCACAAGCCTCTGACCACCTGAATTGGATCGCACTGCCACCTGACACAGATCTACCACCAATCATCACGAAACCGCCACAGTTAGACCTCACCTTCAACTACTCCACAGTTCATATTCAACAACTCTCCAGTTCATCGAAACCCAATTCACTGGAATTCGAACACCCCGAACAACCTCTGAAACTCATCGCGACTCTCTCCTGAAACTGCTTCACCAATTCCTAATTTGCCAAACCCCAACCACCTTACTCGAATCGACTTCAGCCTTCTTCGTCACCTGCGTCCCTTCGACAATCGAATCCAACTTTGAAACCCAGAGCTCGTCAACATCCTTCACCAATCGCCAACAAGAAAGTCGAATAAGTTATAGAATTTGTGGGAATTTGGTACGAACTGCGATTTGCGGGAATTTGGTTTACAAGATTTGTGAAATTCGCGAATTTGTAGTTGATTTTAGATTTACAAATTTGAGTCAATCTGGTTGAAGAAAATATGTGGAATTTGCTTTGTTATTTGCTGTGACTTTTCTTTTTCAAGTTGCGTGAGTTTTGTTTTCAGGTTGGTGATTAGGAGATTGTGGCTCGATCCCAGAGAAAAGAAAAAACAAGTTTTCTGGTTTTGTTTTCTTCATAATATATTTCAAATTTTTTTTAAGTAAAACCCTACTTTTAAGTTTCCTTTCAAAAAAAAAAGTTGCATATATCTTGCTTTATTTCAAGTTGCCAAAGCAAAATTACAGAAAGAGCAAAAGTGCTTGTTAAATAAATTGCTTGATTTGAAGTGCTTGCCGAAAAAAATAACTGCTTGGTTGCTTATATATGTTTTAGTTGTCTTGCATTGTTGTTTGCTTGCATTTTAAGAAAAAAAATTAAAAAAAAATTCAAAATCAAAAACAAAAACAAAATTTCATTCTAGTTGCATTGTTAATACACGTTTTATTTCAGCTTTGCATTTCATCTTAGAATTTGATTAAATAATAACTCACTTAATTGTATATTGACAGTTGTCTTCTTTGAACAATTTAATTTCTTGGTGTCTAGGCTACGACAGAGTAATAACCATTTATAAATATTACGGTGATTCGTAAATATTATAGTGGTTGTTCCTCTGAAGGTACTTAAACCTTCGGCTGCATTGCTATGGTGATTCGTGGTGCACCGATAAATCCTGTCCGTTACCTGGCCGAGAACTATCTTGTTGATTAAGACAATTTGTGATTATACAATTTTGGGTTAACTTAGAATAAATAATTTTTAATTAGACCCTTGCATTTATTTAGTTGCATTAGTTCATGCATATTTAAAAAAAAACAAAAAAAAATTCAAAATCCAAAACTAAAAAAAAATTATAAATATTTCTTAACTTAGTTTTTCTCCCTTTTCCTTTGAAAATTTTCAAATCAAAATTCCAAAAAAAAATTTAAAATCAAAAATCCAAAAAAAAAACTTTTCAAAAACAAAGAAAAAAATTTGAAAAACCATAAATCAATTTCCCTTTTGAAAAATAAATTCCATCTGTAAATATTTTTCTTTTACCAAAAAAAAAACACAAAAACATTCTTGAAAATGTCCGAGTTTCCCCACTTACGTGAAGTTTACAATAGTTGCGAAAATCAATATAATCCATATGATTTCACTCCAAATTCATGTGGATATTTTAACGACAACTATTCTTTAAACGATTTGAATTTTGAACCACAAAATTTTCAAAACGATAACCAACCTTCAAATCTTGAAAATAGTATTTCATCTTTACTTGAAATCGCTACACAACAAAATCAAGAGATAAATGAGTGGTGCAATTCATATTTGTGCTATAACTCGAATCAAGGTTTTCAAAATAATCAAAATTTGAATTCACTTCAAAATTCAAATGATTTCGAGTGTAACCCATGCCAATTCAATTTCGAGTTTCAAGATGAATTTCAAAATCAAGACGAAAATGTAAACCAATTTTCAAATAATTTTGGCAATGAGAATAGTTTCAATAATGATACGATCGAAAACTTTGGTTATCAACAAATTCAAAATGAAAGTTTTCAAATTAATAATCATGAATTTGATTTTGTTGACCAAATGGAAAAAGATAACGGGGATTTATTACTTGAAAAATACAAAAAAATTCATGAAAATCATAATCAAATCTCAACTTGCGAAGAATCAAATAATAATCTATCGTTTATCGAAATTGACAATTCTTGTTCTCAACAAGTCCAAATCGAAAAATTTCAAATTAATAATTACAAATTTGACTTTGTTGAGCAAATGAATGAAATTTACGACGATCACATGAATTTGTTGATTAAAACATTGGAAATTTTTCGTGAGAAACAAAATCAAATTTCAACGTGTGATGTGTCAAGTGATAATCCACCTTTTACCCAAATCGATGATTTTCAAATAACAACTTTTGAAATTGAAAACGACAATCTTAACGAAGTTGTTGAAAAGACGGTAATTGAGTTGGATTTCAATTCTTTTGAGGGTGTGGAGCCAAATTTAAAATTCGATCTTCCTTTTCTCGATTTAAAAATTTTGATTACAACAACTTTGGATTCTGAAAATTATATACATAATGAAGTTGTTGATAACCCAATAAAGGGAGACGAATTTAACGAACATGAATTTTTTGGACTTTTGGATGACGAGTTGTTAAATTCCAACGGGGAAGATGAAAATCACCATTTTGATTTTGAAATCAATAACTCTGAAAATATTTTCAATGATAAGCTTGAACTTCAATTTGGTGAAAATAAACTTGAATTTCAATCAATTGTTTTGTCAACCCCAAAAATCATCGAAAATAAAACAACTCGTACGATTTTCAATAAAACGACTTTCGTTTTTCCAAATCCACACTCAACTTCAAAATCTTTTACCATTTGGTTTTCTGCACTTAACCGTGTCTCGTATTCTTGACGAGACAAATGAATCGGTTTTTGTAAGACCAGTTCATTTACTCTTTAACGGCATACTTTCTGAGTCTTGTAAATAATCATCTTTTCATTTTCATTTAAATAAAGATTATGTTTTTACTTTTCCCTTCCACTTGGGTTGACTGTGGGGACACAGTCAAAATCAAGTGTGGAGGGAGGCTCATCTTCATTTTTTCACGGTTTATTTTTGCTTTAAAATCTAAAAAAAATCCCAAAAACAAATTTTCTTTTGATTTATTTTTAAAAGAAACACTATAAGATAAATATATGGTTTTTGTTTATTAAATTGAAATTTTTGGAAATTTATTTGTCTAAACAAAAATAAAAATGAAGTTTGATTACAAATAATAATGGTTTAACTAGTATATAGGAAGATTCATACGTGTTAATTATGAAGTATATCCTAATTGAAAATCTTTGTTTTAAAAAGTGGTTGATTTAAAGTAAAGGATATAACATTTTTTTCGTCTTCTTAGTTAAATGGTGCTAAGATGATTTTGCAAAACTCTCTCTCTCTCTTAAAATAAAATAAAAAATAAAATAAAATAATAACATCCAAGTATTCACTCTCATTTAAAAGTCCTCACGGTTATGCATGGGTGAATTACTTGGAATCTTTGATTATGTGCTTTCATACTCATTTAAAAGTCCTCACGGTTATGCATGTATGGAACGCATGTAAAAAAAAAACATAACAAAAACCACCTACGGTCGATAGGTGTATGCACGAAAGTGTGTGCACTCGCCATGCTTTGTACTCCCCTCACATAAGCCCGAAAGGCAGTGCATGGGTGGTATATCTGGCCTCAGTTTACCTGAGCTAGGTGTGTAATTTTTCTTGCAAATAATGAGAGAGCAAGCAATTGAAATCCTAGCACTATTTTTACTTATTTGATTTGATTTGTTATTGAAAAGAAATGAAAATACCACTTTGATAAACTTTGATAATCAACTAAGGATCCATTTTATAATTACACTTTGTTATCAACCGAAACAACAAGTTAAACTATTGTCTATTTGTTATGATAACTTCATTTTTGTTGGAAATTTTGACCAGTAAATGACATAAATTTTCAAGAGAATAACCAAAACCTATATTTAACTTATTCGTGTCAATTTAAAAATAAATCCTTCATTTGTAAATATTTTTAAAAATTTGCATTCATCTCTTTGTAAATAAATCTTGCATTTTGTAAATATTTTCATCCCGCACTTGAATTTTGTGGGTAGTATCCGCTGAAAACCCTCACGAGACAACACTCGTCCTACTGGGCACACCAAGAGGTTTAACGGCTTATTGCATACGCTCAATGCATTCGTGCTTCCTACGAAAACGGATTTATCTTAGTTTTTCTTTATTCGAGGACGAATAAAAAGATAAGTGTGGGGGTATTTGATGCGCATATAAATGTGCATATTTTTACCAACATATTTAATCTATTTGAATTAAATAAATGATCATATTGGGTATTTTAACTTGTTTTAACCAAAATTCATATTAATTCCAAATTATCACATATCCATCTTCATATAGGGGCCAAAAGGTCATTTGAGTGCATATATTTCTTTGAGAAAAATTGATTGAAAATATATATATATTTTTGTAGGAAAATGGTCTCAAATAGGAGTGGTTTCATGAAGTAATATGCATGCACAAAGAATATAAAGGAATGAAGATGGAAATAATTCAAAGTGAAGATCATGGAGGACCCCACCTACCCACCTACCTTAATGTACAAATTAAAGGCTAATGCACATGCTTATGGAGTTAATGGTTTCATGTACACTTAATGTGGGATTAAGACATGTTAATGGTTACTTGGCATCCACACTTCCTAAGGGGCATTTTGGGCATTCCCCAAAAATATGAATTAGGGTTTCATACATGTATAAATACCCATATGTTTCATGTAGCCTCCTCTCTCTTCTCTTAGTCTCTCTTAGGTCTCCTTCTCTTTAGTTTATATCAAATAAAAGAAAGCTCTCTTTCTCTTTTCATGGGTATTTTGCCATTTTTATTTTATGTAATTTTCTTTTCTTTTTATGCAATGCTAATTAGTGTTTCCTTTTACTTACATGTTCATTTCCTTTCATGCTAGTAGTGTAGATTTACTTTTATGCAAGTAGAATAGTCTTCTTTTCATTTGCTTTCATTTTTCTTTCCTTTTCCTTTCATGTTGCAAGCTACATTTGTTAAGCAAATGACAAATATGAGAGGCTAAACCCCTTCAATTTAGGGGGTAATGAAGCTCTCTAATTATGTAGCTTCAACTATATGTTAATTCATGCTCTCTTTTTGTGCTTAATGAATGATTAATGAAATGGTTTAATTGTTGTTTTTGCTTTGAATTTGATAGCCTATATTGTTGACACCAAATAGGCTATGCTTAAACAATCACTAACACTAATTGCCTCTTCATCAAAATATGATTATGGCAAAAGAAAGTGATTTGAAATTAAAATTTGATGGTCTATGTTTCTAATCAATAGTTAATAGGCCATACTTAAAATAGATTTCATTTTCATTTTCATTGTCATTTTTCATGAGAGTTAAAAGTTGTTTAAGGGGTGTGTTATAGTTTGATGGTTTATGTTGAGCTAATTAATAGCACAAATAGGTCATACTTATGATAAACACATCAATTAAACTAACTAATGACCATAAAAGAGATCATGATTTCATATATGTTGAACTATGTGATCTAGAGAGTGGATTTATTCTCTAAATTGTCACTTAACTCTTATATTTGCTTCTTTTTTCTTTTAGTTAGTTAATTCTCTAGCTAACTTTTCCATCGATTTTGGTTTAATTTGATAGAATAAAAATTTTAAAATCATCAATTCCCTACGGATCGACCCGTATTCGCCGCGTGCTACATTCGTACACCGTGCGCTTACGGTTATTTTTTAATTTAAATTTGTTCGACGGTTTTCTAAACTGATAAAATTTTCGTCGTCCGAACAATATTCGATAGAGTTTTTTGCACTTTTCTTGTGAAATCAAAAACTCTTCTTCTAATATAACTTTTTCATCCTTTAATAATCCAATTTCTAGTTCTAATCGATTTATTTTGGCTAAATGTTCTTTATTTAATTTTTGATTTGTCTAAACTTATCATAAGGTTCCATACGTAATTCTAATAGTTCATTATAGCTAAGTTCAGGACATACCTCATCAATGTTAACCATAAAACATACATTATATTGTTCTCCATCGTTATCACTATCACTATTAGAAGATGATGATGAATCAGAATCGTCCCAAGTGACTTTAAAAGCTCTTTTCTTCTGAAATTTCTCAAATTTGTTCCTTTTCTCATTGCTGCTTTTAGGACAATCCTTCTTCATATGTCCGTATTGATCACATTCATAGCACTTATTTGAGATAGATTTGTTGTATTGGATTTTCCTTCCTTTTGGAATTCGGTCATCTTTCTAAATTTCTTAAATTTGTTGTAATTTTTGGCAATGAAAACTATCTCTTCTTCATCTAAATTTGAGTCATCATTCTTTGCTTGAAATGCTATGTTCTTCTTTTCAACATTTTGTTCTTTTCTTGCCGGTAAGTTAGCTTCTTCAATAGCTAATATCTTCCTTTCCCAATCCGATGTTAAAGAGTTGAGTGTTCGAAAGACTAAATCAAAATCAATAAACTTAACTCTTAATGCCATAAGATCATGTTGAATAGTTTGAAATCTAGAGTACATGTCAACAATAGTTTCATTTTGCTTCATTTTGAATGAGGAGAATTGGTTTTGCAAAATTGAAATCATAGTTTATTTGACCTTTGTTGTACCTTCGTGTGTAATTTGTAAAGTAGCCAAATGTCAAACGCAGTGGTACATAATTGAAAGTGTGTAGGACCGTGCAATATGATATAATAATGTAGAGTATAGTAATGTAGTAAATAGCGTGAAATATAAAAGCAGTAATATAATAAAAATAACACCAAAGATTTTTATACTGGTTCGGAGCACTGTCCTACGTCCAGTCCCAGACTCCTTTTGGAATTTCACTAAAACAACAATCCTCACTTAACTCGAAGGAACAGGTATACACATTCTGAGCAGCAGAACGGACACCTGAGCAGCATAACAGGATTTTTGCCTCAGCAACAGAAGAGGATTTTACTAATACAAAAGAATATCTGACAATATGTGTTCTTGATAACACTGATTTGTCTCTGATAGTACAAACCTCCTATAATCAAATTCTCAAGTATATGAAGTGTATGTGAAGATATGAATAGAAGGTAATGGTAAGAATCAAAGATTATGAAATTTTATTTGAAGATTCAAAGCAATAAAATGCTTGTTTGTTGTTTAAATGTAAGTATGAGAGCACAAGAAGAATATAAGAAAGTTAGAATGAATTTCGGTGAATTTGAAGTGTTTGGAAACATGTATATATAGTAGACAGAGAGTTACTGCCATTGGTGAAGAGTTCTGACCAAAAGGAGCATCCATTTTCGTTCAAAGAAGGATCGCAACCTTTCGCAGAATGGAGATGTCTATCCAAAAAATGACAGTTAGGCTCAGGTCAGTCGACTGGTCGTTCTTGGTCAGTCGACTAACTATGCAACAAGTATTAGAAAAGTAAGCAGTGCATACTCGTGTATGTACATCAGTCAGTCGACTGGCTGTAGTGTTTTTTACACAATTAGCCCTGTTTTGATTAAAAACTGAGAACAATGAAGTGCAGACTACTTGGATAGATTTTAGCAAATTTCTATGACTCAACCATAAGTAATAGACAGTAAAACATAGATTCAAAGTCACGATATCACCATAGTCCTTTGACTATCTCTTTTGTCGAGATTACTCGTGTATTCTCCTTTTCTTCTAAATTGCTTTGTTATGAATCAAAACTAGTGATTCAACATTCTCTCCCTTTTTGATTGATGACAAACATGTATATAATAATCCTAGAGAACACATATAAATACTTCCCCTGAATATATGACACTTTTTGTACCTGCATCAAAAATGGTTAGTACAAATTTTTCTCCCCCTTTGTCATCGACAAAAAGGAGATATATCAAAATAGTTTCAATACAAAGTGCCGAAAGAAAATCCAAAGTGAGACTAATTAGTACAAGTCTTAAAGATAATCAATTAGCAAACAAACGTCCAAATGTTCAAACTGAAAAAATAGAGGTTCTAATGAGCAAATAACAATAGTACGTACCAAGCTTACCAACCAAAAAATTTATTCATCAAGATCCCAATTATACTCTCCTTCCGATGCAGTCTCCTTTCCGGGTCTAGAAGTGCCTTGAGCACCACTGCCTGCTCCACTAGTGTCGCTACTAGTATGCTCCTCTGATGTAGACCATGTAAATCGAGGTGTTGGACGCTTGGCTTGGGCGACAGATGTGGCAGCAGTGGAAGAAGAACATGATAAGGCATCCCATAAAGTAGAGAAGAAGCCTTTGATTTTATCAAGCTTCTTATCCATTTTCTTTAGCCTTGAATCCAATATAAGTTGATTTCGAGAAAGGATTTCAATGGATTCACGGGTGCCGGAGGAAGTAGCTAAACGAATTTCGCCTTCTTCTTGATGTGCTTCCGTCTCTCTAATTGTAGGACCTCCAGATTGTTGTTGAGATTGTTGATGCTTCCAATCTTCATATGCGGTAATATGTGGAGATCTTGTTGGTAGCTTCATAAAACTGATGGTCCTTATAGTTATCATTTCGAGAGTAGAAAATTCGAAATCAGGTTGACGAATACCAGCATCTAGAAGAAGTCTCATTATATAATCTTCAAAGTAAATAACATTCATATTCCCATAGGGGAAGGTGATAAATTCATCCAAAATACGACGTAACCAATTTACGCGTATATTTCCCTATATCGCATAGAGGGCTTTGAAATTTCCTGGATATATTAATTCATATGATCCAGTTCGTGGGAGAATAGATCGCATAAGATTCTTGTGCAAGATTCTTGCTTTAGGCCATAGAAGCTTAGAATGCAATGCAGTCATGTCGTCACTCATGAACATGTGACTAATTCTATCTCTTTGTCTTATTGCACTCGACATCATTTAAATCAATACCTTTATTTGGAGATTGAAGGATATGTGCCATTCGATCAAGTGAAAAGAAAACTTGTTGTCCACAGACCAAACTCCATACACAATTATTTGGATTAGACGGTTGTTAATGGCCAAGATTAACATTTGCAAAGAAAAGTTTTACCATGAGATGGTTAATGTTGTGGCGATTTGAATTGTAGTCGAGTAGCGACTCCAATCCACATCTCCGCACTAATTCTTCAAGAGAATAAGCTCCAAAATAAGAATATACCATGAATGAACCTTCAAAGATTATAGAATTTTTCATCTTCTCTCATCTTTCTATTACAGTTGCGTCGTATAGCCAATGAGCAACATGAGTATCAATAAAAGATGAAGAAGCTTGTTTTGAACGTTTTGATCTTGGAGGAGCTATTAATTTGATGTTTTTGAGAGTTTTTTGGAAAAAAATGGGGGCTAGGTTTTTTGGAGGATGAAAAAATTATGAAGAAGGTAAAGTGAAAAGAAGGGTAAAAGGGGTTAGAAAAGAGGAGACAGCGGTTATTTTGTATGGCCAGTCGACTGGTCGGGGTAGGTCAGTCGACTGGTTACCAACTCGAGAGTTTTTATCTCTTGTAAACAGTCTACTGAACTATATATCTCAGTCGACTGATTGCCAACCCAAGAGTTTTTATCTCTGTAAACAGTCGACTGACCTATATATCTCAGTCGACTGGTTGCCAGCCCGAGAGTTTTTTACTCCTGTAAACAGTCGACTGACTATATGTTTCAGTCGACTGGCTGTAGTCAAGAAATTCAATGAATTATAAAACAGTTTTCTGTTAATTTTATTCAAAGATTAATGAAACAAACACATACATGAATAAAGTAAACATGAATATGGAATAATAAAACACAAGAAGATTGATTATTTTGGAGTCTTTGGAGAGCATTCATCTGGTTCAACCTTGATGATTTCAACATGAGGTTGCAGAGGAGACCAATAGTTTTGGCGTTCCCAAGAGTTTGGAGATGCCGGAGGTTGCTGTGGAGTTTGCTCCCATTGATTCCAGCCAGATGTATGTGGTTGACGAGATGTTAAGGGTTCAATTACGTCATTCTTTGGTGATTTGCCACATAATTTGAGGGCAATCGATTCTATAAGGCTAAGACGTCTGGAATTCATTCGTTGTTCATAGTACATCTCTCTTTGCAAGTTGATTTGCTCCCTTTGATAGTGGTGGATGTCATCTATTTTTTCTTTAGTTTTTGGAGAAATAAAAAGTGATCTCCTTGACTTCTTACTTTTTGGTGTATGTCCAGTGTGATATTATCCCCAACCATGAGGTGGTTCATTTCTAGGAGTAGGAGTGGCCAAAGAAGGAGTTGAGCTACTTGAAGAATGGTAGATACTAGAAGATGTTGGTGTGGAAAAAGATAACTTAGAGTTGGAGGAGTCATACGAATCATGAGAAGCCATTGAAAAATATTGAGAAGCTTGAATATGGAATTGTAAAGATGATGGCCATAATATGAAAAATACATATTTATAGAGGAGATGTAGCTGAGTTTTGTGGTTAGAAATTTCAATGAACTAATAGCCAGAGAAAAAATATATGTAGGGAATGGATGAGATTTTTTTAAAAGATTAATGGTTATGGGGTGATGAAGTATAAGATAAAGAAAAATATGTAGCTCAACAAGAAATAGAATATAGCATAACTGGTAAAGCATACACTTACCAGCCATGAGACCAGAGTTCAAGCTCCAGCAACTAAATTATTTTTTGTTAACCGAAATTTTCAAGAATAATTAGAATCAAGCTTCTAGTTGAGACAAGAAACATACAAAGCTCAAATGGCAAGAAACAATTGTAATTCTATAACTAAGAGATCATGTGTTCAAGTCTCTCTAGAGTCATAAAATTTTATTTTTGTCAAAAAGTTGCATAAAAGTTTTTTATATATATTTTATCAAAATGTGCTATGAAAACTGCATAAATACAAATAGTATATATAAAAAATAATTTATGAAAAGTTTATAAATCTTTAAAAGAGACGATTCCAAGTTCTCGTCTTAAATTGATGAAAGTATTTTCATTTAAAGGTTTTTTTAAAATATCTCCCAATTGTTTATCATACGAAACAAATTCTATATTTATCAAATCCTTTTCAATATTATCACGAAGAAAATGGTGACAAATGTCAATATGTTGACTTGGATAAATTAAAACCAAAATCTTGTAGTGTTTGTTGCATATAGATAACTTGAGCACATGCCAGAGCTGTAGAAATATATTCCACTTCACATGTTGATAATGAAGCACAGTTTTGTTTCTTACTAAACCAAGACACAAGAGACCGTCCAATGAAGTGACAAGTCACACTTGTACTTTTTCTATCTGTCCGGCTTCCTCCAAAATCAGCATCACTATAGGACACTAATTCAAAAGGACAGTCCTTTGGATAGAATAGTCCAAAGTCCTTGGTTTTATTAAGATACCGTAGTATGCATTTCACTGCTCGTAAATGTGATTCTTTGGGATCTTCTTGAAATCGTGTACACAAGCAAACACTCATCATTATGTCAGGTCTACTAGCAGTTAAATATAGTAACGGTCCGATCATACTTCAATATAATTTTTGGTCAATACTTTTGCCACTTTCATCTTTATCAAGATGTATAGTTGTACTCATAGGAGTTGGTTTGGTAGAAGTATTTTCCATACCAAAGCGTTTAATAATATTTTTCTTGATTTATAAAAATACCATTTTCTAATTGTTTTATTTGTAAACCAAGAAAATAAATTTACTCACCCATATGTGACATTTCAAATTCTTTGATCATTATTTTAGAAAATTCTTGACATAAATTTTCATTTGTAGATAAAAAAATATATCATCAACATAAATTTGAACAATTAAAATATCTTGCTTGGTTCTTTTAATAAAAAGAGTTTGATCTACCTTCCCAATTTTGAAACCAGAGTCTATTAAATGTCTTTTGAGATTATCATACCAAGCACGAGGTGCTTGTTTCAAACCGTATAAAGCCTTTTTAAGTTTATAGACATGGTCAGAAAATTGTTTGTGTGCGAATAAAGGAGGTTGTTCAACATAAACTTTTTCTTTTATAAATCCATTTAAAAAGGCACTTTTAACATCCATTTGATATAATTTAAAGTTACGAAAACATGCATAAGTTAGTAAGATTCATATTGCTTCTAATCTAGCGACTGGAGCAAACATTTCTTCATAGTCAATCCCTTCTTCTTGATTATATCACTGTGCAACTAATCTCGCTTTATTCCTAGTAATATTTCCTTGTTCATTTGCTTTATTTTTGAAGACCCACTTTGTACCAATAACTGATTGATCACTGGGCCTTGGAACTAAATCCCAAATGTCATTTCTTTTGAATTGGTTTAGCTCTTCTTGCATAGCGATTAACCAATTTTCATGGATGCTTCTTTAATAGTCTTAGTTTCAATATGAGAAAGGAAAGCTGTATGACCCATTTGATTTAATTGACTTCTTGTTCTAACAGATAAATTGAGTTCTCCAATGACATTAATGGAAGGATGATCCCTTAATAATTTAGGTGGAGATCTTAATTCATTGTTATTGTGAACTATGTTTTCATTATTTTCAAGATTTGAAATTTCTGTATTTGTTATATTATCAGGGAATTCTTCATCATCTCTTATACTTGGGATTTGTTTAAAATTTTCATCGAAGGATGCATGAAGTGTTTCTTCGATGATATTGGTTCTTTTATTATAAATTCGATAAGCTTTGCTTCGATCTGAATATCCTACAAAGATTCCTTCATCAGATTTTGGATCGAATTTGCCGAGCCGATCTTTTGTCTTTAAAACGAAACATTTTGAATCGAAAACTTTAAAATAAGAAATATTCGGTTTTCGACCATTAAGAAGTTCATAAGGAGTATTCTTAGTTAGTGGTCGAATAGAACACGATTCAAAACATAACAGGCCGTTGCAACTGCTTTAGCCCAGAAATGTTTTGGTAACATACTTCCATTTAACAAAGTCCTTGCACATTCTTGTAAGGTTCTATTTTTACATACTACAACTCCATTTTGTTGTGGTGTTCTAGGAAATGAAAAATTATGGAATATTCCCTTTTTCTTACAAAAATGTTCAAAGGCTTCGTTTTCAAATTCAACTCCATGATCACTCCTAATGTTTTTAACCTTTAATCCTTTAAAATTTTGAATTCTTTTGACAAAATTTTTGAAACTATCAAAAGTATCACTTTTATTTTTCATAAAAATAATACAAGTATATCTAGAAAAATCATCAACAATTACAAACACATATCTACTGTGATTAATGGATTGTATTTGTGTTGGTCCAAATAAATCCATATGTCGTAATTCAAATGGTTGTAAAGTTGAAATAACCTTTTTAGACTTAAAAGAAGTTAATTTTCCTAACTGACATGCATCACAAATATGATTAATTTTAAAATTCATTTTTGGTAGACTTTTTACTAAATCATTTTTAGAAAGCTTATTTATTGTTTTGAAGTTAATGTGACAGAATCGTTTGTGCCATAAGCAAGGATCATTTTCTTTGGCTATTAAACACATATCTGAATTATGGTTTATTTTCATATTCAAAACATAGATATTTCTATCTCTATTTCCTCCAAAGATAAGATTTTGATTTTGATCAAAAATACTACATTTATTTTCTGAAAATGTGATTTTGAATCCTTTGTCACATAATTGGCTGATACTAAATAAATTATGTTTCAAATTTTTGACTAGTAAAACATTTGAAATAAGAGGTAAATTTGAAATATCATTGTTGCTCACATCGCCTTTGCCGATGATATAGCCTTTGGAATTATCTGCAAATGTGACAGAGCCTCCATCTGAGTAAGTAATGTTTGATAGCATATCTTTATTTCCTGTCATATGTTTTGAGCAACCACTGTCGAGTATCCATTTTCCTCTCTTTTTAAGTGTGACTGCAAAAAATAAGAAATTATATTGGTACCCACCTTTTAGGGTCCTAAGAGTTAGATCTTAGGAAATCAAACCCAAGAAGGTTCAGTGTCCCATTTGAAAATGTAATTTTTATTTTTACGAACAGTTTCCAAAAAGTTGTTAATATACTTTTTCTTAATCAAACTGTTGTTTGTTTTGGGAATTCAAATTTTTATGCTTTTTGGGAAAGAATTCCTTTTTGTCTGTATTGTAGTAGGATTAACATTTCTCCTAATTTCCTTTTTAGGTGGAGTTGTTGTTTTCTTAACATATCCTAATCCTTTCCTACTTGAAATAGATTGAGAGCTATCAATAATTTTAGATAGAGTTTCTCTTCCTTTATTAAAGATTGAAACATTTTTGGTGATGCTTTCTAACTTAGTTTTGAGACTAGTGTTATCTAATTCTATCAATTTTACTTTAGTTTTTCGTTCATGATTTTCAGAAACAAGAGCGTCATTCTTCTCTTTTTGAGTTTCAATTTCTTGACTCAAAAAAGTGAGTTGAGAATTGGTATTAGAGAATGATTCTTGTAATTTTGAAAGTTCGTCCTCTAGTATTTTCTTCTCATCTTTAAGCATATCTCTTTCGAATTCTGCTTTGTTCCGATGTTCACGAGTCTCCTTATATTTTCTGTTGAGATTTTTCAGAGTGTCAACTAGCTCTGAATTTATCTCTATCATATCATCAAAGGTAAAATCACTAACCTCATTTTCAGTACCATGAAACGGACATTAGCTTGCTCGTTTTCACTGTCACTACTGCTATCTGATGAAGAGATATCTGAATCATCCCATGTTACGGAGAATGCTTCTTTTTCTTATCTTTTATGTCCTTGTTGAAGTATTTTTTTCTTTAGTTCTGGACATTATGTCTGGATATGACCTTTCTTATGGCAATTAAAACATTCCAGAACCGAAGATGATGGTTTGTTTGAAAGTTCCTTTTTCCATTATTTCTGTTGTTTTTCCGGAATTTCAAGAACTTGTTGAAATTTTTGGCAATAAATGCTAGATCTTCTTCATCTGAATGTTCATCCTTTTCTTCTGCAGCATGAAAAGCTATGTTCGTTTTGTTTTATACTCGTTTTGCCCGTCTCTTCTGGTTTTATGGTAGAGAGGTCATTAGCTTCTTCAATAGTCAAGACTTTTCTTTCCCATTCATCCATTAAAGAGTTTAGGATTTTCGATACAATATCAAAATCAGTAAACTTTTCACCTAATCTTAGTAGTGAATGATAGATATCCTAAAATCTGGAGTACATGTCATTGATGGATTCATCTTGCTTCATTCTAAAATTTTGAAACTGATTTTTGAGCATGGAGATTTTGCTTTGTTTCACTTTGTTAGTTCCTTCATGTGTGATTTTAAGTGTTCTCCATATTTCATAAGCAATTTGACACATGCTAATACGATTAATTCATTTCTATCTAGTACACAAAATAACATGTTCATAGCTTTAGCATTGGCGAAAGCATCTAATTTTTGTGTGTTTGTCCATGTGGAATATTCTCCTATAGGAAGAGTGTATTCATTTTGTGTGATATTCCATGATTCAAAACTATTTGATTGCATATAGATCCTCATATGAGTAGCCTAATAATTATAGTTCAAACCATTAAAAAATGGAGGTCATGCAGTGGATTGACCTTCTATAAAAATGGTGTTAGTGCTTACAGTGCTAGTGCTAGTGCTAGTGTTACTATCCATATTAGCAAAGAATCAAATAACTATGTAACGAGTAGATGTAGCCCGTCTTTGATACGAAATGAAAGTGCGTAGGACCGTGCAATATGGATATAATTATGTAGATTATGGTAATGTAGTAAATAGTGCGAAATATAAAAGCAGTAATATAATAAAAATAACACTAGAGATTTTTATACTGGTTCGAAGCACCGTCCTACGTCTGGTCCCATACTCCTAAAATTTCACTAAAACAACAATCCTCACTTAACCCGGAGGAACAAGTATACATAGTCTGAGCAGCAGAACAGACACCTGAGCAGCAGAACATGATTTTCGCCTCAGCAGCAGAAGAGGACTTTACTAATACAAAAGAATATCTGACAATATGTATTCTTGATAACACTGATTTGTTTCTGATAGTACAAACCTCCTATAATCAAATCCTCAAGCATATGAAGTGTATGTGAACATATGAAGAGAAGGTAATGGTAAGAATCAAAGATTATGAAAATTTATTTGAAGATTCAAAGCAATAAAATGCTTGTTTGCTGTTTGAACGTAAGTATGAGAGCACAAGAAGAATATAAGAAAGTTAGAATGAATTTCAGTGAATGTGAAGTGTTTGGGAACATGTATATATAGTAGACAGAGAGTTAATGCCATTGGTGAAGAGTTCTGACCAAAAGGAGCATCTATTTCCGTTCAGAGAAGGATCACAAACTTTCGTAGAATGGAGATGTCTATTCAGAAAATGACAGTTGGGCTCAGGTCAGTCGACTTGTCGTTCTTGGTCAGTCGACTGACTATGCAACAAGTTTTAAAAAAAGTAAGCAGTGTATACTCGTGTATGTACATCAGTTAGTCAACTGGTTGTTTATAGCCAGTTGACTGGCTGTAGTGTTTTTTACACAATTAGCCCTGTTTTGATTAAAAACCGAGAACGATGAAGTGTAGACTGCTTGAGGATAGATTTTAACAAATTTCTAGGACTCAACCATAAGTAATAGACAGTGGAAACATAGATTCAAAGTCTCGATATCACCATAGCCCTTTGATTGTCTCTTTTTGTCAAGATTAATCGCGCATTCTCTTTTTCTTCTAAATTGCTTTGTCATGAATCAAAACTAGTGATTCAACAATAGCATGACACGTGAAAATTCATTTTTATCAAGAGACAAAAATAAAGCATTCATAGCTTTATCATTTTTTGAGGCTAAGATTTTGTGTGCATTGGTCCATATGCTCATAATAGTGTCAGGTGCTTTATATTTATTTTGTGTGGAAGACCATATTTCTAGACCATTGGCTTCCATAAAAATACGCATATGGGTTGACCAATATTCATAGTTGGGGCCATTAAATAATGGGGGACATGCGAGATTGGACTTCTTGAAAGATACTTTCCATATTAGTGATTCAAAAACTTGTTACGGTACTTTTGATCAAACCAAGCTCTGATACCAATTGAAAGTCCACGGTATGGTGGATCGATTATACAAATGACAATTATATGACTAATTTTAAACTATAGTGTAACAATAGTAAAGTATGTAAATAAGAATAATCACACCAGGGATTTTATACCGGTTCGGACCTCTCGTCCTACCTCCAGTCCCAAAGCTCTTTGGAATTTCATTTCACCAAATAACCCTCACTTAACCCGGAGGAACAAGTTTACAATAATAGAGTTTCTTTGTCACGAGTGTGTTCTCTATTACATGGATTTTGACTATATAGTACAACTGAACTTCCTATATCTCTTGAATGATTGAATACAATATTGTTCGAGAGAATATGAAAGTGTATGATCTTAGATTCACAGATTTGATAGCAAGTGGATGATTAGAGTAAGAGACAATCAAGATAGAAAGTAGAGTAAATAAGTTGAAAGTAAAGTAAGTGCTTCGATCCTTCTTGATCCTCGTTTATATAGTTGTAAAAGGTTGTTTCTAGCAGTTACATCTCTTCCCTTTCAGTCTGGACTCGTCACTGTTCATTGCTGAAGAGTTGTGGAGGAGAGATGGAGTTGTGTCTCTTCGAATATGGCAGTTGTAATTTGAATTTTCTGCCCCGAGTCCAGTTTCAGACGTCTGAATGGTGTTCTCAGACATCTGAGAACCTATTAATACTTTTGTTCATTTGTACGTTCAGACGTCTGAAGTTCTGCATTCAGACATCTGAACTGTTAAGTAATATTCTCCTGGGTTTATTCTTGAGTGCATCTCTCTTTGATCTTTATGCAACTTTGTAGATGAATCTTTTCCGCGCTTTAGTCATCATCTTATCACAGTATTGGTTTGTCTTGCTTTGAATTCACATATGCACAGTTGTATGATATATATATATGATTTCCATTGTATAGTTGTCATCGTCGAAATTGTAAACTATGGATTCTAGCACTATTTATCATAAATTATCAATGTTTCTTAGAGTTCAACTCTTTGATTGCGCACTGCTCAAATCTTGATTGCATTTCATTTTAGTTTGCTTCTGTTTGGACCAAGTTAAATAAGCTTACTTTTAAAAAAAAGATGAACTATTTTCCGGTTCTCAAAAACAAAAATGTCTCTTATTTAAGTTCATTCACACGAACCATTGAAATCTATATATGGACCACCACCACCAGGTTGAAGAAGAAATGACAATTTGGTCATATTTTAATAGCAGAAACTGGTTATGAAAATATTTTTTATGTAGACTTAAAGGATGAAATGACTTTATGTCATTGGGTTTGGCAAAGTATTATTTTACAGTAAAATTTAGCATAATATCCTATTTATGTTTATGTATATACCACTTCATTTATTTTAAGCACTCTTATGATGATGTTAATGATTTTTTTTCATTTTGATTCAAGAATGGATGCAAGTTACTGAAGGTATTTTTTGCTAAGAATTGCTGAGATATTATAAATACTATCAAAGGCTAAATCGTTATCGAGAGTAAAATTTGAAATACGGTTCAAATTTATTTAAGTCATGATTTCTCACATCACAAACAGTTGAATCTTGTTGCCGAGGATGCAAAGATTTTCATATATCTTCTCACGCTTTGCATTCATAACTTATGTAAAAAAATTCTTTACTACATTAAAAAGCTATGAAGTTTGTAGCGTAGACACTTATAATAATGTTGAAGATAAATTATTATTATTTTATTAAGAATGTTTTAAAATTATTGATTATTATTTTTAAGGCGTTTTGAATTTAATTAGTATTTATTTATTATGTTTATTATTATATAATGGTGTTTTAAAGTAAATGATTAAAATTTATTTATAAATGTTTTCAAGATTTATAAATAGGATTTTATAAACAGATTTGGGTTTTCTAAGAGAAATCTTATAATATGGTATGGAAAACTTAAAGGAAGATTAGTTAAAGGGTAAAACGATTTTTATAAATGGTCTTAGATATTTATAAAAGAGTTTTAGAAATGGGTTTACAGATTTATAAATAAATGGTTTTATGGATTTATAAAGGGTTTATAAATAATTTTAAGAATGTACAAAAGGGAGTTTTATAAATAATTTTAGAGGTTAATGAATGGGGTTATAAACGGATTTAGAGATTACAAAGGAATTTATAAATTGTTTTAGAATTGTGTGAAAAGGAAATCTTCCTCCGTTATGTGAATATATTTATACCATTGAGATAAGTATGTAGATTTTTCTCAAGTATCGAAAATATAGGGGTTTGTGGGTATATATTCGTAAAGATATTTTGAGTAAACATTTGGAAAGTATTTTCATCAATAGAAAGATTAATTAAAAAGGCTTAGTGTGCCTGGTGCTTAACTAGTGTTACTTCCTTTGAAAATTTGATCTCTGGTTGGATTGTTTGTTTATTTGATAGTTAACACTACAAGAAAGCCCATTTTACTTGCACTTATTGGTAGCACTTGTAGGGTAAATGCAAACAATATTATTTTTACCTTTATTTTTACTCGTTTTTGTTTTAGGGCAAGGCTTCCAAATTTTGCCGCCTTCCTCGCTAATTGCTAAAAGGTTGTCATGTTTTCCCCATCTCTTTCTATCCATTATTATGTTCTCTCTATTTCAGCAAATTTCCTCCACTATTACTTTTCTACCATCCTATGGCTTCTGCTCCCATCACGTCACTTCATTGATCTACTCTCCTCCACTTCGTCGATCAAATATTCCTTCAATCTGCTATTGTTTGCTTCCTTGAGCTTAGATTTACGAATCGAGGTAACACAAAGCCTTAATTTGGTTATGGGATTTTAATTTCTGTACCATGTTTATTTCTTAAAGTGTACATAATTTGTGCTGTATGAATTCTTTGTTTACATGATTGGCACCGTAAACGTTAGATATTACCGATTGGCTTTGGTTGAAGATCTAACAAAACTGTAGATATTAGATTAATGGGTTGGTTATATTGACTACTAAAAACAAAATTTTAATTGATATTCTTTATTAGTTTATACTTTTGTAATTAGTGACAGGGGTTTCTTTTCACTTATGTTGTAAATGCTACATGTTATTCATGCCATCCATTGCTAGATTGAGGTGGAGATAAGGTGAAAATGACAATAGTAGTGAAATGACATTGAGAAAAGAAACAAGGTAGAGGATTTGTATATTTGATTAAATTTTGTTGAATAATGAATTTTTGGGTAAAAAATTGACTCATATGTTCTAGTTTCATTTTTTTAACTTAATTTTAGAAACCAAAGACATTGCATTTGAGTGCAGTACATCAAAAATAGTATAAGATTACATTTTAGCTTGCTTTCTAAAGTATATTTTCACTTCTCTTCGAAGGTTCATTTTTGTATCCTATGCAACTAATTTCATCTTCCTTTTCATAGATACTGTCTTTCTCATCCTTTTTTGTTTAAATGATTAAATAAGAAGTAAATACATTTGGCTATTATATGCATATATGCTCGATTTATAATAGTTGTTTTTTGTGGGAAATTTGCAGGACATGAAACAATAGTTTAAGCCAACAAATCATCTTGATATGGATAAATTATTGGAGGATATTGTTAAATAGATTAAGAATGTGGGAAGATGATGGATGAATCATTACTGTTAGCTACCATTGAATCTTGATCTAATATTTTAGTTCAGTCTTTTAAAACAAGGATTATTTGGTATAATCCAAAGTATGATCTTACATGTTGTCATGAAATGCTTGTCCTCTTTTTTCTGATTTTGTCTAGCTAGTAGATGTAATAACAATTTGAGTATTTACAGTGATGTATGTTTATGTTTAGAGTTGGATATTCATGTGGTTTCATCTTTTATCCTTTTGTAATGGCGACTTAGTAAGAATAATAATCTGCATTTTTATATAAATTATATTGATTAAGTAATTCTCTTGCATTTATACTTAATTAGTTTTTATTATGACTATTTATATCATTTGTCATTGAAATGTTGCAAGCGATTCAGACCAAAGTGGACTAAATGAAAACTATTGGCATGTACCTTACGATATTATTAATTGGTTTAATCATAATATATTATGTTATTTGACATCACTCCATTGTTTGGTCAATGAGTTAATATATTCATTTATTTTCTAATGCTAATTTCTACCTTCTACATTGTCATTATCTACAATAAAACTCTGTAATAACTCAAACATTTCAGCATATTAATCTTAGCCATGATTTCTACTGTGGATGTTAAAATACATCCTCTATTCCCTTCATTTAACATTTTTTGCTAGTTATGACTGCCATAAGTCTTCAAACACATTGACCAAAAAATTGTTCAATGCAAATTTTAAATAATTCATGTAGATACAATGCATTTTTTTATGTTCTCAAGTGTCATATTCAATCCAGGAAGGTTATGCATTTGAAAAATTAAAAGTAGCTGACCAAGATATAGTTTCATTTATTTATGTATTTAGGATAGTGAAAATTCCGACTATCCCAATAATAATAATAATAATAGTTTGTAGTGAACGTTTGTATGTACAAATTTCTAGTTAACCAACACTTACATTAAAGTAGAAATAGATGATTATAGTTGGTTTTTGAAAACAATGCCATGTTGCTGACTGCTGGCCATTAGTCAGTCGATGCCATGGCCCCTCGATAATTTTACAAAGAGTTTATATAGGTTAAGTTTGAGTTAACGAATTTAAATCTATCCCAAATCTAAAAATGACTGAGTGACATTATTGGTTAGATAGTTCCTGAGCAAATTAGGTTTTTGGGTTTGGTTGAGTTATGAAATGTTAATTTGAATAAGAAATGAAAGATTCAGAAAGTAAAGGTTGGCATATGGCAAGTACTAGATTACGTATATGTTTTCCGTTATAAAAATTAGCTATTTACTTGATAGTCTACCAATTAATCCTTTGTGATAATTCCATTTTGTTTACCAAGTAATTACCTGCTGAACCAAATATACTTTTCAACACAAATGAAATAGTTTTTGTAACAACCAATAATTTTCTGAATATTTCTAATTAAATTTTTATTTGAAATTTTGATTTTTAAATCATTTAAAGTGATTTTTAGATTTTTTTTCCAATGTAAGTTTGGAACTTGTTTGTAATTTATTTTCCAAATGAAATAAACAAACGTGTTTTGAAAATTTTATATTTTGGTCAAAATTTAAATTTTCAGTTTAAATTTTAAAAAAAATTGAATTTTAAATTTTAATATTTTTCTTTGAAGCAGAATATATTTATGATATATGTTCTGCTTTTCCTTTCGTTAAATTCTGAGTTATACTTTTTAAATTAGATAAATTGTAGCGTTTTACATGGAGTTATTTCCTGTATTTCAATTTCTATTTTTCTATGCGTATTTCTATATTTTTATTTTCTATGTTATTTTATTTTATTTTTCTATTTTGTTTATCTAAACTTTATTTATTGGATTTTACCTGTGTGTATATCTTTTCATAAAAGGCTTGGAAGAAATCAAGGAGACATGCGTTACATTTCTTTAATGCTTGCCTTTTTGTTTACTGCCCTCTTTATTACTTACCCCAGCCATTCACCATTCATAGCCGTGAATTGCTCTTATTAATCACGTATAAACATCTCAAAATTTCCTCTTTTCAATTGCATTTAATAATATATATATATATATATATATATATATATATATATATATATATGTGTGTGTGTGTGTGTGTGTGTGTGTGTGCGCGTTTCTTTCTCCTTATTTCTTGCCTTTGTTTTCCTAGTCTTTTTTTGTTTTCCTATCATTTACTCCTCTTTAGCCATTCAAATCTTTTCTTTCCATCCACTCCACTTCATAATTCACGTACACATTTACTTCACATTTCATTCCTAGAAAGAAATGTATGCAAATAAATGGCTTGGAGAAATTTAAGAGGCATACGTTTCATTGTTTAAACTCTTGCCTTTTTCATTTGCATGGCCTTTATTATTTTCTAGCTGTTTCCTCCTCATTCCTAGCCATGAATTACTCTACTCATAGCCTTGCATATAAGTTGAAAATTCACGTACAGAAAATTATTTCCCATCTTTTTTTTTTCATTTGCATTTAAAAATAAAATATATTGTACGTTTCTTCCTCCTTAACTTATGCCTTTCCGTTTCCCTAGTATTCATAACTCCTTAGCTTTTTTTTTTCTTATATAGCCGCGTATTTCCTTTTATCATTCACATACAAAACTCCTCAAACATATCTCATTTTATTTCATTTCTCATTTCATCTCTTGAAAGAAAGAATTTTCTTTATTAAATACATCAAGTATTTGTTGCCATTTTATTTTCCAAACCATTCAAAATCTTGCCTTTTATTGCATAGCCTCTTTATTACTTACCTTAGCCGTTTATTCCTTTAATCTAGCCATGAATTTCTCTTGCCTATCATGCATAAAAAACTACCCAAAGCTTCTCATTATCATTTGCGTGAAAGAAAATTAATTTCAAGCTCTAGATCCATGGCTTCTCTTCCTCTTCTTTCTTTTTCTCTTTTTGTTTCTTCTTTGTTCTTCATGCTTATACTCAGCCTCTGGCCTCTAGCACACCTCTAACCATCATGACCAAGCAATATAAGATGATGGTTGAACCCATATGTGATGTAGCCAAGCCATTGATTGATTAAGGCAAGTTATGTCACTTTGATTCACTTATTTTTCCATTGTTTTAACATCCATTGTTTTGTATTGAATCATATTCTTATGTATGTAATATTTGTTTGCATACAAGATTTGGATCTGACTCTTCATCCACTCAAGTTTGCATTGTGCTTTGTCGTGTTTTTTCGCTCTTTGCGGGGTTTGGATTTTTTTTCTGAATTTGTCGATTCTAGTTTAAAAAGGTGAGTTTTTATCACTCTAGACATATATACTTATATTTTGTGAAAAAATGACAAGTGAATCTGTAGACATTGATATGTCATTCATATATGTCTATGTTGTGATTACATGATGTTAAGCGCCGTTTATATATTTATTACATCATTTGTTATGATATTATATGTATACTGTTATTTTATTTCTGTTAATCACCACTGCAAGTTCCCAATCACTATGGGTTGAAATGATACATACCCGAACGGATTTTAGAATAAGGAAAAATCAATATGGGCCGAAAAGACAGGCTTAAATGATTTTTATTGTATTTATTTTACTTGCGATTGCGGGTTTGAAATGATAGAACCCGGATTTTTCTTTTTAAATTACGGACTGAAATGATACATACCCGTATCACTTGACCTATGTTAGAAAATATTATACAGACCCATGGTTATACTTTTAAATGATATTTTCCTAAAAATTTATTAAGTATTTTAAATATTTTTTGAAAGTTATTAAGTATTTTGGAATTATAAATATATGAAAATTTAAATTTAATTTGATTTAACGCTTTAAAGTGTAAAGAAATATTATTTTTCTATAAGTTAATTTTTTTTATAAGTTAGTTAGTTTTGAATGGAATTTATAGAGTCTTATTTACGATTAATATCTTAATAATTAAGTTCGATTTAATTTGGAATCTTAAATCTAACCTAGTAATTTTAATAAAGGTTATTTCCTGAAATGGACATATTTTGTATAATAAATAAATGTAGTTTTGAATAAATAAAATGAAATATATTTTTATGGGACATTTTGTAATAAGTTTATTTAACTTAGAATCATAGTTGAATTGATGTCTAAATGAATAAATTTGTAAAGAATTTGATTGTTATATTAACTATGATAAATATTCTTTTGTAAAATGTTATGTTTTGTAAGATAAATAGCTATGACTTTAAAATGGAAAAATGTAAGTTAAACATACATACGAGATGTAAGTTTAATTTATATTTTAATTGATTAATATAATAAATGTTTGTATTATAATAACAAAAACGAAAGAAATATGTAAAGTTTTAATTTATGAAAGAAACGTGTAAATTCCTAATTAATGAAAGTACATGTAAAGTTTTAATTAATGAAAGAAACGTGTAAAGTCCTAATTAATGAGAGAACATGCAAAGTTTTTAATTAATGCAAGAAACATGTAAAGTTTTAATTAATGAAAGAAACGTGTAAAGTCCTAATTAATGAGAAAACATGTAAAGTTTTTAATTAATGCAAGAAACATGTAAAATTTTAATTTATGAAAGAAACGTGTAAAGTCCTAATTAATGAAAGGACATGTAAAATTTTTAATTAATGCAAGAAACATGTAAAGTTTTAATTTATGAAAGAAACATGTAAAGTCCTAATTAATGAGAGAACATGTAAAGTTTTTAATTAATGCAAGAAACATGTAAAGTTTTAACTAATGAAAGAAGCGTGTAAAGTCCTAATAAATGAAAGAAACATGCAAAGTTTTAATTAGTGTGGTATTGATTAAATTAATAAATGCTCTTTACTATAATAGAAATGTAAATTTAAAACGTACATTTGATAATATAAGTTTTAATTAGTGAAATATTGATTAAAATGATAAATGCTCTTTATTGTAATAAATGCAAGTTAAAACATATATTTGACATGTAAGTTTTAATCAATGTAATAGTGTATTTCAAATTGATTAAAATGATAAATGTTACTTACTAAAATAATAAAATGTAAGTTGATAATATACATTGGATATGCAAATTTTAATTTATGTAAATGGCATATTTTAAAATAATAAAGTTCCTTTATTGTAAGAATGTAAGTTAATGAGGTACTTTTAACTTAACATAAGGATTTCAGCTTTAAATTGGATATTATAGTAACAAAATTTATTTAACTATATGGCTATGATAAAATGACCATGTTAAATTTGTAAGCATATAAATACTTTGATTAAATAAAATGTTAAAGTGGAAAGTATTACATTCCAAAAATGCTATGATTCCTTAAGGTAACATTTCCAAAATACTATGATAATTTAAAGGAATATTTCAATTTAATAAATTGAAGGAAATATTCAATGATTTGAAAATTTGAGTTTTATTTAAATGATATATTATTGAATTAATTTTGAAATGAAAATGATACTATTGTGATATGGTTTTGAAACTATATACTAGTATGAAAGAAATGATATGATTTTGAAATGGATATGCTAGTTTGGTTTTGAAAGTATAAATGATTTTGAAATAAATATCCATGGGTTATAATAACGTTTGGTTGTTAAATAGACCGAGATCGGAAGTTGTCATACTCTCTGCCAACTCCGAAAACCACTTTACCAACCGTGTATGAGGTGGAGATTCCAGAATGAAGTAGGATGGTGGCGACGTTCCTTTGAGGTATATACGTGACCCATGTAACGACCCAGAATTTTTGATAATTAAAATTTGAATATTTAATTAATTTTAAATATTAATAAGTGAATTTATAAGTCAAATAAATTTTTATTTGAATTATTGGATTTAATTGAATAATTAAATCGATAATTTAATATGTGAAATTATGGAAATAATTGAAAATTGAGTTAAATATGATTGAAAATGATTTGGGAAATTTTATTTTATCATATTGAAGTTAGAATGATATTTTAGAACTTTTAAAATCGAATTAAGAGTTAATTTGGGAAAATTGAATATTTTAATATTTAAATCGACTAGTGAAAATAGTCAATTTTTGAACAGTCTCAGAATTGAACGAAACCAGTTCCATTGGATCCGTAATAGTTAGTTATTACCGGATTTCAATTTTCGTGTCAATCGGAGTTATCGTTTGATCGTGGCAGCTCGAAACGCATCGAATTGTTTTTAATATTAATTTGGCGAGTTAAAATAGCCATTTTTCAAAAAGTCTCGGATTTCGACGAAACCAGTTTCATCGGATCCATAATGTGATATTATTGTAAGGTTTCAAATTTCGTGTCAATTGGATTTACCGTTGGTCCGGTACAAATTAAAACGCCTAGAAAATCGCTTAAATCGGTTTAATTTAAATTGAACGTTTATTGCCATAACTCGCACAGATGTCCGAATTAGCTTTCGAAACCTGTTCCATTGTGTCCGGAACGCGGGGTAAACCCTAGAAACGCTGGTTACGGCGCGTAAATCGGAGTTCGGAATTTCCGGGATGAATAGTGTCGTTCAAAACTCTATAAATAGCACCCTCTCTCTCAAAAAAAAAAAAAACCCTAGTTGTTCTACAGCCGCCACCCACATCTATGAACGACCAGAAAACTCCTATCTATCTCCTCAAATATCTTCCAATCCGTGAATCAATTCAACAAACTTCCAACTACAAAAGTGAAGAGCACTCCAAGATCTCCAGATTCAACGGTTATGATCGCAAAAGAAGCGATGGATTGTCGGCAATTGGAGCTGGAAGGCTGCGAGTTCAAGCACGTATTTCGAGCACCATGGACCATCGAGCTGGCCGTGGTCAACGGCGGGGGTGCGCCTCGGGGTGGCCGTTCGTGTGGTACTTCCTGATCGATTCAGAAGTCAACGTAGGTGGTGCGGCCATTGAGTTTTGGACGCGAGCTAATGGGTTTTGTTTACTGGATGAGAGCATATTTTCGAACGCATTAGGGAAGATGCGTGCAAGGGCTAGGATCTGAAGAGATGGATCTAACGGCCTGTGTCGTTTAGGTTAAAAAAAAAATTTTTAAAAAAAAATGTTGTAATTATTTATATAAAAACTCGTGTAACTTCAAATATGTATAACTTTTTCATACGAGGTCGAAAACGCGCGAAACCAGTTGCGTTGGAATCGTATGGACGAGCACTACACGATGGAATTGGATTGGAGTCGTTTGGAGTTAGTGAGAATTTTGGGTAAAATTAAACGTCCGTTTAATTTTATTCGAAATAAATCGCTAAAACGAAATTGAAATCAAGGTAAGAACTTCTCACTCAATCGAATCAGTTTCGATTTTATTTTAAATAGTAAGATTTAAAATATTTGAATGCATATTTGAATGATGATTGATATCTATTGATTGTTAAAATAGACATTATGCGCCGTTAGTAAGCGGATGTTATTTATTAAAAACATATACCGCGAATATTTCATAAACAGTGAAATTGGTATTATATATAATAGCAATATATATATATATTGGCATATGTATATATTGCAGTTATTGATTTCCCGCATTTTTTGTTTAGCGGAGGAGACCCTATTGCGCCGTCTATTAAGCGGATAATATTATTAAAACATATACCGCGATAATTTCGTACTGGAGCGAAATTGGTATTGTGCTAATGTTTGTGGATGCAGGAAAACAGGTTGGAGGGATCCAACTGGATTCCTCAACAGTATTTATTTGATTTCAGATATTTTGATATTTGATGGACTATCATATCGATATATGATGTCGTTGTTGTCGTGATTGACTATTTGGTGTGTAGCATCATTGGACCAAATTTGGAATTTTAAAATGATTTTAAAAGTGATTTTTGAAAATATACTATATGTTTGGAATTTGATCTATTTTAAATAAATAAACGTTATAATTTTTAAAGTTATAAAAATTATGATTTTTGAGAAATATAGTTAAAAAAAACTGATTTTTGAGAATATGATGCTAATGATTTTATAAAATAGTTTAATCGGGATTTTAGAATTTATTGTGAAAAGTTTAAACATAGGATTTATAAAATTTAATTATTTTATGAATCAAAATGGTGAAATAATAAAGGAGATTAAAGACGTTTTAAAGAATAATATAAATTGATTTATATTAAGAGATTTATAAATGGATATTTATAAATTGAAATATTGACATTATAAAACGAGTTTTTATAAGTGTTTGAATGAAGTGAAAATGAATTTTGTAAATAAATGGAATTCATAAAATTATAAATGGTGAAGTTATAAATGAAATTTATAAATAGTAAGATTTATAAATTTTGTGAAATTATTAAAGAATATATTTGGATGAATAATTGAATCTTATAAGTTATAATATTTATAATTACGAAGTTCAAAGGAACGATTTTGCAAACGAATAAATTATAAGTATTTCACTTATAATATGAACCTTTGTTTTATAATTGAGTTATAAATCGAATAGGTTAATAAAGGAACTTATAAAAGGAAGTTGTTATAAAATAAATAGAAATGGAATTTATAAACGTTGTTTTATAAATTCGCAAACGACTTATTTTGATAAGTAAATTGTTGAAACCTATTAATGGAGTTATATTCACGTTTTTGACTGTGAATAATCCTTTAAAATGAAATGTATAAAAGGATGAAATTGATTAACGTAGTATATTCACGTTTTTGAATAGTGAATAATATGTTAAAGAAAATGTTTAGATTTGATGTTTTAAATAGAATTAAAACGATCTAACGATGTTTTAAATATGTTGAGATTCGAAACCATAGATTTCAACATTGATTGTTGAAATAGACGTTTTCGAGAAATAAAAGGAAATGGTGGACTATAACACTGTTGTTATAGTAAATGATTTCCGAAAGGAAATGTTTTGTATAGTATTGGGATTTATATATCTATTTTAATTTCGAATCCCTATACTAGTGATTTTGGGTTGTCGTAACGATGTTTTACGCAACATTCGTTTTGGCCCAAAATAAATATGTTTAAGAGAATGATTTCCTTAAAGAATGAAATATATACTTAATCTCGATTTAAGTATATTGAATATTTTCTAAGAGTTGAAAATAAATAAAATTTGTGAATTACTTATGAATAAGTAAGTATGGAAATGTTTTCCAATATAAAGTGAATATTTTGAGAATTTATCTTTTTGAAGATAAATTGAAATGAATAATTGAAATCGAATATTCATAGATATTTTGGATTATAAATTCACTAAGGAATTTATAAAGGAAAGTGGAATTTGTTTAAAAATAAATATTGATTTATTTTTTTGAAGTGTGAAAATTATATATCTTGTAAAGATATTTTGGAAAATAAATAATTTGGAAAATTATTTGGAATCTGGTGATGTGGTGCATATCCATTGGTAGTTCAATAACCGACTATCAATATTTCCCTTTGAATGGGTAATTGATGTGATTTGTTTGAATTTGAATGCCACACTTATTTTGGAATAAGCGCTCACTATTCGGGTTAACCGGGAAAGGACCATGGGGTCGTATAACCCATTCCGAATATGTGATACGTCGTTATGAATTGCATTTGATGACCGGTGTTGAAGACCGAGTATTTGCGAAAGCGATAGGATGACCTATCGATTGTCTCTGCACTGGGTAGCTCCTGGTATAGAGATTCCTTAAGTGATGGGAAATTCGATCGGGATTGTGAATACCCGGATTGCAAGGGCTTCGTGAGAAGTGCCTTCGGTTTTGTTCGAGCCCGGAACAGACTTGTATGGATTGTATGTCTGACATTACAAATTGAGATATAAAGCCGATTTCATTCAAATATATTTCTGTTGGTGGCGGAGAATTTATTCTTTTAGCTTAACACCCTTCTCTGAGACGTACGAGCTCAGAGGTTATGTAGTTGAATGTTATCAGCGATATATTCCCAATTTGGTAATGTGACATGCTGAGTGTTGCTGTAAATGATCATTGTGTTGATTATTTGTGATAGGATCATTTGTTTGATCGTCTATCTTGGTGATCATTTCTATGATCATTTGTTGACCCAAAGCACGGCTTTTGTATAAAGTGTGTTTTTGTGGACGTGACTTCGTCGAGCCTCACAAACCGGTAATGGTCGAAACAAGAATTGTGCGGCAAGGTTTTCAGGAATAACTTACCTAGGGTATGACCATTCCTTCTGGAAAAGGGTAGTATCATGGTATGGAGCCCAGATACTTACTCATGTTGAAACACTTATTATTATGGTGTGATGTTGGTTAGAGAGCGCTCTCGTTTAAAGGTCCCAAAGGACCGGGGGTGGCATATCTGAGGGTTTGTAATATTCCTTGGGAAAAGGGATTCCCGGCTTTGTTTAGCAGAGAACGGTGGTTCTCGGGGCGTCCATCCAGAGGCGTTTCCATGTGGCAATGGGAAGTTCCTTGACCTGATCATTCGTTGGAAATCCAAAGAAACAATACGAAACTTGTACGGTTTTAGTTGTAGAACCTGCCATCTAATATGGTAGCTATTAGTAGGCATAATATAATGGTACCTATGCTGGCTAAGATTTATATTCTACTTTCGAAATGAATTTTTCCTACACTATGCACTAGCAATAATATTAAAATGTTCTTTTAAATACGTATCAAGCATATTTGACTATCATAAGGAGAAATCTCCTCCAAGTCTGCGTTTGCATTGTGTGTGTGGCGGGAGGTCTTATGGTAGTCTCGTTTTTAAAAGCATTGCGAATTGACTTTAAAAATATTCTTCTATTTTGATTTTAAGATAAATAAACTGTTTTGAGTTCTCACACCAGTCACATGAATGACTCGGAGTTTATTGTTTTCCTTCCTAAACTCTGGGTGCCCACCAATTTCCACACGGGCAGTCAAGAGTTAAGGTTTATCAGGATATTCTGGATATTCTGGAGTTGCTGGAGGCAAGCTGGATGGCATGGCGTATTACTAGTATATAGTATTTCTTTTCCGCTGTTTGATGTTTGTTGTTGTTGTACACTCTGATGATATGATGTAATGAAATGTAATGTAATGTAATAATTGATATAGTTCTTTGTTTAAAGATTATTCATTTATTATTATATGTTGTTCCGCTGCGAATTGTGAGATTCTGATATTGTTCTGTTGTTTTTCTGTTCCGTTCTATTTTCTTTCTGTTCTATTTTCTATTCTCTGTTTTCTGTCTTTCCTCTCTTTTTCTTTCTTTTTCTTTTTCTTAAACCCATAACTATTCGGTTTTTCGGCAACGAAAAATCGCGTACGTTACAACCCAACTCCCGTGAGTTGGCATAAGGTGGCTAAAACATGAGCGATCTCGGGCCAATGAGGTCATTTCTCTGATCGGGCACATCCCTTCGATATTATACTCTGACTTTCGGATTGATTCGGTGGCCACTTTTGATTTTTTTGATTTGGGGGTGTGGCTCGAGGTGGGCGGTAGTAGCTACTACGCGTTACCACCAGCCCGTGTGCGTAATTAGTATATCTACCTTGGCATTGCCTAGTTGTGTCGTGTCACCTACCATAGCGCGCCTTATACGAGTTTGGTTTTCTCCCGTAGCCTGTGTGGTATCCTCTGGTGGCTTTTCGATCAGGAGGGACTACTGAGACTATTACGTGTTAAGTGAATATTGGGTCACTCCTTAACGCTATTTAAAAGTAAGTTTATTTTACTATAGACATTATTATAATAGCAAATATTACTACATAGTAAATAGTTTAACAGATCCTTAGAGGATGGGCAGTCCCAAGCATCCTTTAAGTTACTTGTACCTTATATTACAGTTCACTTGAGTTGGTTTACATTGTATAAGTATGTATGTCCTGACTCGAGTGTTTTTTTTGCTTTATGCTCGGGTCAGACTGAGTGATACAGCATTAGAGACTCACCTTTGGAGCTGGAGCCTTGCTTGAAGATCCATCCATCTATTTCAATTTCAATATTCTGTTGATTCCAGTTATTCAGTTGATTCCGGTGATGCATTCAGCTTGTGCTTCTTTATCATATTAAACTTCTGTTGTATGTTGTATAACTCGGATGTATTTATATAGTAGCTTCATGAACTACTATCTTTTTGCTTCTGTTGCATTTATTACTCTGTGTTTGTGATCTACGATTTATTTATTTACTATTTATGCTGTGTTTTGCCAAATTTATTTTACAATTCGCTATTTTGAGCAATTCAAGTCCGACATGTGCGGATGCGAATGGTTGAAAATATCGGGTCGTTACATTTGGTATCAGAGCTTTGGCTCTATGCAAACTTAGCATATATGGTAAATTTATTTACAGAATCAATTTCATTTGAGTTTAATTTCTTCCTTTTGACTTGGGTTTCTTTTGAGTTTTGGAATGTTCCCTGAGGTTTCAAAATTCATTCTTGTCCCCCACTATTCTTCTTTTGATTCTGGAGTATCCCGTAACTCCACTTCAAATGATCTTTATAATGAATTGGCGGTCTCCTCAACATTCAGATGACTTGTGAAGGGGTGAAACTCTTTTGCAATTAGCATTGATTCACCAGAGATTTATATATCATCGGTTTAGATGCTAGTACCTCTTGTTATTCCGAATTCTATTTCTTAAGATCGAATGTACCTGAGAATTCCACATTGATCTAATTCTTGAAGTCACGGTTGACCCGGTTAAGGTTGTCCGCGATTTATGTAAGCTTATCCATTCCTTATTCTGTCAATTTAATCATCTTATCTTTTGTGTTCAACTTATCTTCGAATCATAATTCTCTTGATTTGAGTCAATCAAATTTGAATCCCTACTCTTGCTTTGTAAACCTATATTTAAAATGTTTTATATATTGTGTTGTTTGAGTTGTTGATGTTGATTTGGGTTTCCGATCGATTCTTCTGATCAACGCTATCGATAGGATTTCCAAAACACTTGAACAGAGCAAACTGACACCATATTGATTTCAAAATTTAGTAAATGATAAATTTTGTATAATTATATTATGTATGAGTTTGATTTTCTGAATTCTGATAATTAATTGAATATGTTATTAAGAAATAATATTTGACTTTATATATATCTTGTAACTATTGGCTTTTGTCTCCTATATAAATAACTGAACTATAAAACATAGCTATAAATTAATTTGGAAATTAAAATGAATCTAAATCAAGAACTTGAGAATTTAATTTCCAATGGTTTCAAACTTGGGGTTTTAAAGTTTTAAAAGATATATCATTTAAAGTATTTTCCAAATAGAGATTGTTTTCAAAGAATTTTTAATGTTTAAATCAGTGCCCTTCTCTTGTCGCTGGAAAATAACTTCGGTGATGACTGCAGCATCATCGACATTTATTTTCGAGTTTCGAAGTGAAGAGACCTTTCTGTAGCTTTGCTACCGTTTTTCTTTGAAAATTTAATTGATTTGAATTTCAAAAATATGACTTGATTTATAATATATATATATATATATATATGGATATATGATTTAAATTTGATTTATTATATATTGTATATATATTTATTTACCTCTAAATGGTTTGAAGTTAATCGAAAATGTAATTCTTAAATTTACCTTAAAGAATGTTTTCAATTATAAAATGAACCGAAAAATTTGAATAAATATTTAAGTTGAAATAATTGAATTAGAAAAACTTTATTTGTTTAATATTCTATTGCATTTCCATTATAGCTTACCTAAATTATTTAAAAGTTAACTATGTAATTGGATAATATACAATAAAAAAGGATTTTATAAATAAAATTTGAGTGTTTAGAATAAATGTTATACACTTAAATTTTAGTTATAAAAGGCTTAATAAAGGTAAATAGAATAAAAAGTTAATTAAATAATATACAATATAAAGTGATGTTAAAGGAATTTATAAATAAATTGGAAGAAGTCATAATAAGTGTAAGTATACTTAATATATGTGATTAGACATATATTAAGTGGAATAAATGTAATAACCATCTGGAATAAAGAAGAATGAAACTTATTAAATAAAAATTTGAGTATAATAAATGATTTCAAATTCACGATTTTAGAAATTGTTAATTGGGTGATAAGATAATGAAATTATAAATAGACAAGATTTCATTAACTAAGGAAAAATAAAATGGATGAAATCAATTATTAATTTAAGTTGAAACTTTCATGGTTTTAAAATTTATCATCTTATTTTGTTTTCCAATCTCTTATCCTTCGGTTGTTCTTATTCTCCTGCGTCCTAAGCGGGGAATTGAATTCCAAATTGATCTTATCTCCTAAAGTTCGATCTGCAGTTCTTCCTCCTAAAATACCTTTACCAATCTCTTTTGGAAAACTTTTCAAGAATCTTCTTCGTGCTTGTGTCCTTGATTACAGAGGATCTTGGGAAGATCATCTCCATCTTGTTGAATTTACCTATAACGACTGTTACCAAATATAATTTCAATCTTCTTTTCTTTATTGTCTTAGTTCTATCTCATTATATCCGTTGTCTCTATTTTCCATGCCTTGTTCCTTTTCGGGGATGAAAAGTTTTGAGTAGGGAAGAGTGTAACAACCCATAATTTTGTGAATATTTTTAATTAAATTTTTATTTGAAATTTTGATTTTTAAATCATTTAAAAGTGAATTTTTAGAATTTTTCCAATGTAAGTTTGGAACTTGTTTGTAATTTATTTTCCAAATGAAATAAACAAACGATTTTTGAAAATTTTATATTATGGTCAAAATTTGAATTTTCAGTTTAAATTTGAATTTTTTTTTGAATTTTAATCTTTTTTTTGAAGCAGAATATATTTATGATATATGTTCTGCTTTTCGTTTCGTTAAATTCTGAGTTATACTTTTTTAAATTAGATAAATTGCAGCGTTTTACACGCAGTTATTTCCTGTATTTCAATTTCTATTTTTCTATGCGTATTTCTATATTTTTATTTTCTATGTTATTTTATTTTATTTTTCTATTTTGTTTATCTAAACTTTATTTATTAGATTTTACTTGTGTGTATATCTTTTCATAAAAGGCTTGGAAGAAATCAAGGAGACATGCGTTACATTTCTTTAATGCTTGCCTTTTTGTTTACTGCCCTCTTTATTACTTACCCTAGCCATTCACCATTCATAGCCATGAATTGCTCTTATTAATCATGTATAAACATCTCAAAATATCCTCTTTTCAATTGCATTTAATAATATATACATATATATATATATGTGTGTGTGTGTGTGTGTGTGTGTGTGTGTGTGTGTGTGTTTCTTTCTCCTTATTTCTTGCCTTTTTTCCCTAGCCTTTTTTGTTTTCCTATCATTTACTCCTCTTTAGCCATTCAAATCTTTTCTTTCCATCCACTCCACTTCATAATTCACGTACACATTTACTTCACATTTCATTTCTAGAAAGAAATGTATGCAAATAAATGGCTTGGAGAAATTTAAGAGGCATACGTTTCATTGTTTAAACTCTTGCCTTTTTCATTTGCATGGCCTTTATTATTTTCTAACCGTTTCCTCCTCATTCCTAGCCATGAATTACTCTACTCATAGCCTTGCATATAAGTTGAAAATTCACGTACAAAAAATTATTTCCCATCTCCCATTTTTTTTCATTTGCATTTAAAAATAAAATATATTGTATGTTTCTTCCTCCTTAACTTATGCCTTTTCGTTTCTCTAGTATTCATAACTCCTTAGCTGTTTTTTACTTATATAGCCGCGTATTTCCTTTTATCATTCACGTACAAAACTCCTCAAACATATCTTATTTTATTCCATTTCTCATTTCATCTCTTGAAGAAAGATTTTTTTTATTAAATACATCAAGTATCTGTTGCCATTTTATTTTCCAAACCATTCAAAATCTTGCCTTTTATTGCATAGCCTCTTTATTACTTACCTTAGCCGTTTATTCCTTTATTCTTGCCTTGAATTTCTCTTGCCTATCACACATAAAAAACTTCCCAAAGCTTCTCATTATTATTTGCGTGAAAGAAAATTATATTCAAGCTCTAGATCCATGGCTTCTCTTCCTCTTCTTTCTTTTTCTCTTTTTGTGTCTTCTTTGTCTTCATGCTTATACTCAGCCTCTGGCCTCGAGCACACCTCTAACCATCATGGCCAAGGAATATAAGATGATGGTTGAATCCATATGTGGTGTAGCTAAGCCACTGATTGATTAAGGCAAGTTATGTCACTTTGATTCATTTATTTTTCCAATGTTTTAACATCCATTGTTTTGTATTGAATCATATTCTTATGTATGTAATATTTGTTTGCATACAAGATTTGGATCTGACTCTTCATCCACTCAAGTTTGCATTGTGCTTTGTCGTGCTTTGCGGGGTTTGGATTTTTTCTGAATTTGTCGATTCTAGTTTAAAGAGGTGAGTATTTATCACTCTAGACATATATACTTATATTTTGTGAAAAAATGACAAGTGAATCTGTAGACATTGATACGTCATTCATATATGCCTATGTTGTGATTACACGATGATAAATGCCGTTTATATATTTATTACATCATTTTTTATGATATTATATGTATACTGTTATTTTATTTCTGTTAATCGCCACTGCAAGTTCCCTATCACTATGGGTTGAAATGATACATAGCCGAACGGAGTTTAGAATAAGGAAAAATCATTATGGGCTGAAATGATAGGCTCGAGTGATTTTTATTGTATTTATTTTACTTGGAATCGCGGGTTTGAAATGATAAAACCTGGATTTTTCTTTTTAGATTACGGACTGAAATGATACATATCCGTATCACTTGACCTAGGTTAGAAAATATTATACATACCCATGGTTATACTTTTAAATGTTATTTTCCTAAAAATTTATTAAGTATTTTAAATATTTTCTGAAAGTTATTAAGTATTATGGAATTATAAATATATGAATTTTTTTAACTTAATTTGATTTAACGCTTTAAAGTGTAAAGAAATATTATTTTTCTATAAGTTAAATTTTTTTTATAAGTTAATCGGTTTTCAATGGAATTTAAAGAGTCATATTTATGATTAATAGCTTGATAATTAAGTTTGATTTAATTTGGAATCTTAAATCTAACCTAGTAATTTTAATAAAGGTTATTTCCTGAAATGGACATATTTTGTATGATAAATAAATGTAGTTTTGAATAAATAAAATGAAATATATTTTTATGGGACATTTTGTAATTAAGTTTATTTAACTTGGAATCATAGTTAAATTGATGTCTAAATGAATAAATTTGTAAAGAATTTGATTGTTAGATTAACTATGATAAATATTCTTTTGTGAAATGTTATGTTTTGTAAGATAAATAGCTATAACTTTAAAATGGAAAAATGTAAGTTAAATATACATGCGAGATGTAAGTTTAATTTATATTTTAATTGATTAATATAATAAATGTTTGTATTGTAATAACAAAAACGAAAGAAATATGTAAAGTTTTAATTTATGAAAGAAACGTGTAAATTCCTAATTAAGGAAAGAACGTGTAAAGTTTTAATTAATGAAAGAAACGTGTAAAGTCCTAATTAATGAGAGAACATGTAAAGTTTTTAATTAATGCAAGAAACATGTAAATTTTTAATTAATGAAAGAAACGTGTAAAGTCCTAATTAATGAGAGAACATGTAAAGTTTTTAATTAATGCAAGAAACATGTAAAATTTTAATTTATGAAAGAAACGTGTAAAGTCCTAATTAATGAAAGAACATGTAAAGTTTTTAATTAATGCAAGAAACATGTAAAGTTTTAATTTATGAAAGAAACGTGTAAAGTCCTAATTAATGAGAGAACATGTAAAGTTTTTAATTAATGCAAGAAACATGTAAAGTTTTAATTAATGAAAGAAACGTGTAAAGTTTATAATTAATGCAAGAAAAATGTAAAGTTTTAATTAATGAAAGAAGCGTGTAAAGTCCGTGTAAAGTCCTAATAAAAGAAAGAAACATGTAAAGTTTTAATTAGTGTGGTATTGATTAAATTAATAAACGCTCTTTACAATAATAGAAATGTAAACTTAAAACGTACATTTGATAATATAAGTTTTAATTAGTGAAATATTGATTAAAATGGTAAATGCTCTTTATTGTAATAAATGTAAGTTAAAACGTACATTTGACATGTAAGTTTTAATCAATGTAATGGTGTATCTTAAATTGATTAAAATGATAAATGTTACTTACTGAAATAATAAAATGTAAGTTGATAATGTACATTGGATATACAAGTTTTAATTTATGTAAATGATATATTTTAAATGATTAAAATAATAAAGTTTCTTTATTGTAATAATAATATAAGTTAATAAGGTACTTTTAACTTAACATAAGGATTTCAGCTTTAAATTGGATATTATAGTAACAAAGTTTATTTAACTATAAGGCTATGATAAAATGACCATGTTAAATTTGTAAGCATATAAATACTTTGATTAAATAAAATGTTAAAGTGGAAAGTATTACCTTCCAAAAATGCTATGATTCCTTAAGGTAACATTTCCAAAATACTATGATAATTTAAAGGAATATTTCAATTTAATAAATTGAAGGAAATATTCAATGATTTGGAATATGGGTTTTATTTAAATGATATATTATTAAATTAGTTTTGAAATGGAAATGATACTATTGTGATATGGTTTTGAAAGTATATATTAGTTTGAAAGAAATGATATGATTTTGAAATGGATATGCTAGTTTGGTTTTGAAAGTATAAATGATTTTGAAATAAATATCCATGGGTTATAATAACGTTTTGTTGTTAAAGAGACCGGGATTGGAAGTTGTCATACTTTCTGCCAACTTCGAAAACCACTTACAAACCGTGTACACGGTGGAGATTTCAGAATGAAGTAGGATGGTGACGACGTTCCTTTGAGGTATATACGTGAACCCAATTCCCGTGAGTTGGCATAAGGTGGCTAAAACAGAAGCGATCTCGGGCCAATGAGGTCATTCATCTGATCGTACACATCACTTTGATATTATACTCTGACTTTTGGATTGATTCGGTGGCCACTTTTGATTTTTTTGATTTGGGGGTGTGGCTCGAGGTGGCGGTAGTAGCTGCTATGCGTTACCACCAGTCCATGTGCGTAATTGGTATATCTATCCTGGCATTGCCTAGTTGTGCCGTGTCACCTATCATAGCGCGCCTTGTACGAGTTTGATTTTCTCCCATAGCCCGTGTGGTATCCTCTGGTGGCTTCCCGATCAGGAGGGACTATGATATTGGATGGACTACTGGGACTATCACGTGTTAAGGGGAATATTGGGTCACTCCTTAACGCTATTTAAAAGTAAGTTTATTTTACTATAGACATTATTATAATAACGAAATATTACTACATAGTAAATAGTTTAACGGATTCTTAGAGGATGGACGGTCCCAAGCATCCTTTAAGTTACTTGTACCTTATATTACAGTTCACTTGAGTTGGTTTACATTGTATAAGTATGTATGTCTTGACTCGAGTGTTTTGTGTTTTGTTTTACGCTCGGATTAGACTGAGTGATACAACATTAGAGACTCACCTTTGGAGCTGGAGTCTTGCTTGAAAATCCAGCCATCTATTTCAATTTCAGTATTATGTTGATTCCAGTTATTCAGTTGATTCCGGTGATGCATTCAGTTTGTGCTTCTTTATCATATTATACTTCTGTTTTATCTTGTATAACTCTGATGTATTTATATAGTAGTTTCATGAACTATTATTTTTTTGCTTCCGCTGCATTTATTACTCTGTGTCTGTGATCTATGATTTATTTATTTATATTTATGCTGTGTTTGGCCAAATTTATTTTACAATTCGGTATTTTGAGCAATTCAAGTCCGACATGTACGGATGCGAATGGTTGAAAATATCGGATCGTTACAGTTTTGAATACTATTACTTGTCTTTGTATAGGTTCTTAACAAGCACTTATCTGAAAGAAGAGACGGCTAACCGCCTTGTGGTTGAGCAACACGTTGAATGGTAATCATATAACTTTCATCTGTTTAATACAGTCTGCAGATCTACCACATGAAAACAAGTTAGTGTTTTGACCATGTATTAATTACCTTTCAGATCAATTCATGTTCTTTCTACCTGAAAGGTACCTCTCTTGTAGTAACTGTACTTTTGCATACATAATGTACATGCATGAATGATTGTGCAAGTTTATAGGCAAAATTTTCATTTATGCTAGTCCTAAAAAAACAAAACGCATGTTTGCATGTTGTATTGTACTGTATTGTGGGGTGTGTGTATCTATGTTTATATATGTAAAGAGGTTACGCTTGACAGTATTATGATATAGGTGTAACTTCATCCAATATTATTTGCATAATATTAGTGTTGATAATTTCCTAGTAATACTAGTTCTCTAGTTTGTACAATAAATAACCAATGTATATTTATTTATATACAATATGTTAACTTTGATAACTGCAATAACCCCATTCAATGATATAAATAAAAATGGTTTGTATACCTTCCTTGTTTTTACAATAAATAACCAATCCATCTTAGTTCTTCATGTTTTTTAGCGTAGATCTAATTCCTTGGAGAAGGCATGTAACAAATTAGTAACTAATTTCGCAATAGTTTCATTTTTGGAAGAGAGCAATGGTTTTCAGATCCTTCATAAGCAACTAAGCTTTAAGATGCAAGTGCATCTCATAGGCCGATCATATATATTTTAGCAATAATACCCGTCCGTTATGAACTTAATTGATATTAGTTTTGTATTATGTGCTAAATATAACTCAAACTCTGTTGTCACCGACTTCATTCTATAGCAATTATTTCTATTATCATGCTAAACATAAAGTCAAATATTATTTGATGAAAATATGTCACCTGTGACTGTGAGATTTGAGAACTAGCCTTGCTGTGGTGTGAGCCAAAAAGAAAAAAAAGTTAATAAATATTTAATGAAATTGCATTCTTTTTGCAAGTGCATGTACATGTAGATTAATGGAACAGGTTTGAAACAGGCTGTACTTAGCTGTTAGGGCATCTCCAATCGATTACGGGCTGAATATTCAGCGGGCTGAATATTCAGCCCGTAGCCGGGCTAGAATGCCCAATGGCCAGGCGCCCATTTAATGGGCGCCTGGCCTCAGGCGCCCATTAAATGGGCGCCTGGCCTCCGGCGCCCATTTAATGGGCGCCTGACGCTTAGGCGCCCATTTTATGGGCGCCTGAGGCCAGGCGCCCATAAAAGGGCACCGCCCCCTCTCCTCCCCTCATTCCTCCTCACTTTTCGTTTTGAAATTTTTTTGAAAATTAGAAAATTTATTCAAAATGCCGCCGCGTCCAACCAAAATCGCCCGAAGAACGGTTCATAGACATCCAGAGGAGCAAGCAGGACCATTACACGTTCCGCCACCGCCTGGAGTTTCACCAGACGATCTACGTGTTCTACATGAGCTGCCAGATGGTTATCGGCATAGAGCCGAAACCGCATTGACGACCATACAGGTATTAATGAACCCTTACTATAATTTGTTATTTTAATTTGTACATTACATACTCATATTGATCAACCCTTACGCTATAAAAAATTGTTGTTTCATTAACTATGTATAGGACCATTACATTCACTGTCGGGGTAGTTGGGCTAAGTGCATTACCCAGTTTTATGACTATCTTCCTGCTCCTATTATTGAGAGGCTACAGGCTAGCCCTTTTGGTCTATTTTTGTCGATTAGGCCTGTTCAGTCCTTTGATCGACCTCTCATCCAGGCATTAGCTGAGAGGTGGTGGCCCACCACGCATACGTTTCATTTTTCAGATTTTGAGCTTGGTATCACCCCAGTTGATTTCTACATGTTCACTGGGATTGAGATTGGACGACAGGGTCTTCGACCTTTTCCATTCGATGATTTATACGAGTCGCCGAATTTGTATACTGTTTTTTTACCACTGATAGATGTTACCCACGTCTCTAGTGGTTCTGTTAAGTTGACGTACCTGCAGCATTACATCACCAGTTATATAGCTAGAGCCGATATGATGGATGCAGTTACTAGAGCATTTTTGTTGTACCTGTTTGGTTCGACCTTTTTTTCGAACCAAAAAGGTACGGTTAGACTTGGCTATTTAGCTTCCCTTGCCCGATTAGACCATCTACATACCATCGACTGGGGCACGGCGATATTAGGTACCCTATATACTGCTCTAGATTCATTTGCGCTTGGCGATGTCAGGCAGATGTATGCTTTTTGGTATATTTTGCCGTTATGGTACTACGAGTACACGGCAAACATGCATCCCCGCATCCAGGACACGGCTAGTCAGGCTGCTGAGCATTACTTCCCTAGGATGAGACGATGGGAGACCATGCAGTACGTACATCATGTCCCCTTAGGTGTACGACATGACTTGATGGAGGCTAGGTCACAGCTGGATATGCGTAGTCGTGGTAACATCATTCGGACTCCTTGGGCCTCACATTGGACTCATCTAGCAGATGCTGGTCTTCTGGTGGACGACCATCCCTTGATGGTTGCGTATTCAGTATCTAGACGTAGGGTTGCTTTGCATACACCTGCATTTATGCCTATGTGGTATTTGGGAGAGAGATGTGCTTATCAGATTACGGGTGATCGTCGTATACCATACGATCCTTTATCCTGCGAGGACATGTTTGGTAGACATAGGGTGATCGGTGATCAGTACTTACATGCTCTACGACAGGCTGGATGGGTGGATAGTAGTACTTTTTTCATCGATGGGGATTACGATGCTTATTGGGCTAGAGTAGCACCCCGTAGATTCATCGTACCAGATTATGTTCGTGGGGTCAACTCTGATCATATAGGACCTCATCTGGCAGCCGGTAGAGTTCAGGTACCACAGGTTTCATTTGACCCGATTCCGTCACAGTTCTCCCAGGCTCCCATGCAGTTGGAGCCTGATACCACTTTTAGAGCGTATGACTTGACAGGTACTTTGATTGAGCAGCCTTTAGTCTTTCCAGATCACCCCGACTATCCTGGTGTGCCTTCAGTCGGTTTATATCCTCCGTATGAGGTACGTTTGTTGTTTACTGTCATTTTTCCTTTATTTTATGCTTGTTTTTTTATGGCTTTTGTCATCTTTATGTAGTATGCTGCTAGATTGGATCAGGCCAGAGTAGGGTTTGGTGTGTTTCGCGATATGACTCTTGCACATACACACGCCATGCAAGATATGTACATGCAGCATACACAGATGCTAGAGGCTCAGATTGATCAGCTATCAGCTAGACTTGCTGTATATGAGCCTTTCGGATCACAAGGCGGAGGTGATGCTGGTCCCAGTGGGTATGGTGCTGGTGGTGTAGATGAGGACGATGGGGATGATGAGGACGAGGGGGATGATGGTGATGGGGATGACGAGGATGACGATGTAGACGATGATGATGATGATGGAGATGATGATGATGACGGTGACGGAGATGAGGATGATGACAGTGACGGAGATGATGATGACGGTGATGATGTTGACGATGACGACGCTGCCTCCCTTTAGTTGTATACTTTTTAGTTTATGTGTATGAGTATATGTACTTAGGTCATTGTTTCAGTATATTGTGTATTATTTATATGCTGTCACTTTCTTGGATTTTGGGTTATACATGTTGGTGTATATTATTATTTGTAGGTATATTGAGTACTGTGACTTATACATGTTGGTGTATATTATTAGTTGTAGGTATCCGTTTAAATACAAACTATATATGTTGGTGTACAATGTGAATACTTTATGTTCGTTTAACTAGTTAATGATTCAAACATAGAACACTTATAAGAAACGACACAGTAATAATAGACTGCACATATGAAGAAACTGCAACTCATGATACATTAACGAACGTTACATAACCAACTATCAATACTGTCATCTTAAGGCCATCCAAATCTTTCTAGCCAGTTTTGACATATGAAGTATGCATCATGGGCAATGAAGGGCGTGCCATATTTTAAATTGTATCGACCGTCATAAGTCGAACGTGTTGTCTCAAACACATTTTCCGATATTACCTCGTTAATAATCTTTGTGTAGCGCGTGCATGCCCTAGTAAAGTTTTTGTGCGCAGTCCTGACCTCTTGAGCCGTACGTCTGACTTGAGAGCCCACATCGTTGTTGTACAGGTCAGCCAGAGTGTCCCAAAAATTAATTGCCATTGACTCCTGATTATCACACTTCTCATCGGTTTCAATGTAGTACTGCATAATCAACTTCAATTCATGAGACGTAAATGTCATGTTCGACATTGTAATTTGAATAATGTTAGGTTTGTAAATGATTTAAACGTATAAGGATTTGTGAATTTATATAATGGATTATGAGGAGAGAATCTTGACACACCCTCTATCCACTCATCGTAGCAGAGAATCTTGACCGGCAAACGAACGTGGCTACAGTACGTGATTAGACCGCACACTGACACACCCACTATCCACTCATCGTAGCAGAGAATCTTGACCGGCAAACGAACGTGGCTACAGTACGTGATTAGACTGCACACTGACACACCCTCTATCCACTAATCATAGCAGAGAATCAAGACCGGCAAACGAACGTGGCTACAGTACGTGATTAGACCGCACACTGACACACCCTCTATCCACTCATCATAGCAGAGAATCTTGACCGGCAAACGAACGTGGCTACAGTACGTGATTATACCGCACACTGACACACCCTCTATCCACTCAATATTTGGTCATATATATATAACCATATAGATGTCATACTTGTCCACCACAATTTACTCTAACAAAACATTCAAATATCAGACAACTATCCTCAAATATCAAACAATGTCTGGAAATTTACTTAAAGCTGTATTGCTTTGCGACAGTGATTCTGAAGAAGAAGCTTATGCGTTAGCGCATCAACAGGAGGAGGAGGAATTGATGGAGATATATCGTGAAGCATACGGAGCAACTTCTGGAAAACATGGTGGTTCCGTAGTGGGTAGGAAATATATCAACCGTAACCAGCAAGCATTTCACAAAACACTGCTGCAAGATTACTTTGCCCGTGATCCAACTTACGGTCCAGAGACATTTAGACGACGATTCAGAATGAGTCGACCATTATTCATAAGAATTCTCGAAAGTATTCAGCAGAATAATAATTATTTTGTTTTTAAGCAGGACGCTGCAAAAAAACATGGTTTGAGTGGGCATCAAAAGATGACTGCAGCTTTGAGAATGTTAGCATACGGTACACCCGCCGATGCCCTAGACGATGCATATCGTATTGCAGAGAGTACGGCATTGGAAAACCTAGATCACTTCTGCCAATCAGTTGTGGACATTTATGGGACGGAATATCTTCGATCTCCAAACAAGGCAGATGTAACTCGCTTGCGTGAAATGCATGAAAGCAAGGGCTGGCCTGGAATGCTTGGAAGTCTAGATTGTATGCATTGGGAGTGGAAGAACTGTCCAAAAGCTTTTCACGGAGCATATAACGGCAAGGAAAAAAAACCAACAATCATCTTAGAAGCAGTTGCCTCTCATGATTTGTGGATCTGGCATGCTTTCTTTGGAATGCCAGGTTCTCTTAATGACTTAAACGTTGTCGAACGATCTCATTTGTTCAACGATTTGGCGCAAGGTAAGTCAACTCCCGTATCATTTACTCTTGGTCAGAACACATATGACCATGGATACTATTTAGGAGATGGAATTTATCCCAAATGGAGTACGATTGTGAAGACATTTGCAAACCCAATGACGGCAAAACAGAAACAGTTTGCTGCGATGCAGGAAGGACAAAGGAAGGACGTAGAAAGGGCGTTTGGGGTCCTTCAAGCAAGATTTGCAATGGTAAGCAATCCATGTAGATTATGGAAGAGATCAAAAATGGCTACAATTATGTTTTGTTGTATAATTCTCCATAACATGATCATTGAAGATGAACGCGGTATGGATTATCCTGATTTCGAGTATGAGGGGGCAAGACAACCACCCGAATTGTTTCGCACAACCACGTTACGAAATGAAGAACAGTACGCAATTCATAACGATCATCATGAGGTATATCGTAATGCAGCTATTCATAATAGACTCCAAAGGGATTTAATGGAGCATATTTGGAATTCTCATGGAAATCAGTAGTTGAAGATGGTGGATCTTCGTTTAATTACATATGTTTGCCTTTTTTATTTCTATAACGAAGCGTGTAATGCTTCAATTATTATGTTTGTATTGTCATTTATGTTTGATGAAGTAAATCTATTACGGGCATATACACAATGCTTCGAAAAAATGATAAACCATTAAATATTGTTAAACCGAAAATAACACTTGATTACCTAAATGAACTGAAGGTACATGGAAATGCAAACTGCAATAACTAGAAATATCAAATTAATACGTCAACTACATATGTTTTGTTCCAGATCTACTCTCAACAATGCGTTGTTTGTACTCCATCCAATATTGCAATGTAATTGGATCCATTCCGGTGACATCCTTTTCCATTACTATGGTCTCTTGGCGTTGCCGCTCTAGCTCAAAACGACCCTTCTCAATCTCAGTCAATTCTTTTAACACGGCAAGCTTTTCTGCGCTTCCTTTTTGACGTTCTGCATTTTCTCTCGCATGTTTTTCATGCATTAGGGCTAAACGAGAATCGATTTGAGATTGAACAGCAATTTTCTTCTTAGCTGCTCGTTGACCCATCGGTCTAGCGTCCTCATCAAATGCGGGAACTACTTCTTCGTCTTCGATATCTTGGCATTCATTTGAGGCCATATGAGAAGAATTGCCTGGGCTAGAATTGTAAGTAGATCTACTTGCTTTTTTCTTCCCCTTTGACTTCGTCTGCACATCTCTTAAGCCTTTTGCGGTGTTTGAGTTCCATTTTTGTTGACTAACAAGCAAGTCATAGCAGTTTGCAAACTGATAGTAGTGGGGTTTCTTTGTACCATTTTCTCTTGGAAATAATTTCAAGAACTGATCGTTCGCCATTCTCTTCTACAAAAACAGAAAAACAAAATCAAATAATAACAAAGTGACTAGAAATGAGTGTAAATTAAAAATGTGATTTTACCAATTCAGCTTCGCCACCCATTCCACTTGGATTTGCTGTTCTTATTTTGTGGATCTGCGACTCGTAGAATTGTGTTTGTCGATTAATCTTCCCAAAACGACCCGTGATTGCAGACATTGATCTCGTCTTTTCAACATGTTTTTTATTGTACGCACTCATGACTTTTGCCCAAAACGCCTCTCCACTTTGGTCGTTCCCCTTTACCGAGTCGTTCGAAAAATGACAATAAATATAACACAAATCCTTATCTTCATCGCCAGACCATGGAGCAGAAGAATGGAACGATACAGGGGGGGCGGTTTGGGGAATTCCATTTTGAAAGGGTTGAGAATCTAAATCCCAGCTATCCATATTCATCGCTTCGGTATATGATTGAAACGGATGAGACATACTTTCAATATTAAGGAATTGAGAATAAAATTGTAATAGAAGAAGAGATGTGTGTATTACAATCTGGATAACATTGTGATATATGTAGTGAAATCATAAATATGACCGTTTATAGCCGTTGTAATTTGAAATATGTCCGTTTATAGCCGTTGTAATTTGAAATATGACCGTTTATAGCCGTTGTAATTTGAAATATGACCGTTTATAGCCGTTAGCGGAGAAGTATGGGGGGAATTTTTGGGGGGGGCTTGGGCGCCCATTTTATGGGCGCCCAAGCCCTGGCGCCCATTTTATGGGCGCCAGAGCTCTGGCGCCCATAAAATGGGCGCCAGGGCTTGGGCGCAATGGGCGCCCAAGCCCCGTTCAGGATCCTGAATGCGATCCTGAACGTTAAGCTTAACATTAAGCTTGAATCCAACGATTGGAAAAAATTTTTCCCCGAATTCAGCAAATAATGTAACCATTGGAGATGCCCTTACACTTCAGCAAAGCCGAAAAGGACTATTATATATGATTCGGCCAAAGATTACACAATCGGTTGTTGCTTTCTCTCCGTTATAAAATAGAATTGTTTAAAATTTATTAGCTATTTTACGTTTTCGACATTTTGGACCAAGGAACATATATGATTTGTTTATATTTGTGATACGCTAAAACCCACGTAAGTTGTTTGTTGCTTGCTGTTTCAACGTTTTAGAATGTTCTGATTATACTTGTGTGAAACACTAATTTCTTCATTTATGCTTATCATTATCAGTTAATTTTTGTTACTATATTCAGCGTTTCAATCCATGTATGGTTATTACGTTTTCCACTCTTTAAATATTTGATGTAAGTTCAAATTAAATCCATGGGCTGCTCTTTGGTAAGAGTTCTTTGGGTGAGACTCATAACAATTTGAAAATATTAATACAATTCAAACGTGATAGCTTATGGTGAACTAAGAAATAGAATATACATCAACTTCACAACCACAAGATCTTATTCTATTATGATAATAGAATCATGGTATTTGAATGCTATATTATGCGTCTTTTGATGAAGAATTGCATTTGTGTTGACCTAGTATGGTATTTTCAGTTTGGATTCCTTAACTTCAATAATAGACATGTTTAGCCATGAAAATGAATGCTGTAGTTTAACAAGACATTTATATGTTGTAGGTGAAAAAGAAAGTCGATACTCACGGTCAAGATAAGCAAGTGCAGCAGTGAATAGGAAATTAAAGGCAAGAATACATCCAAGCAAAGCTCCTGAGTCAATCCAGAACCATTTTGCTTCTGGAAATAAACCCTATGATTCTAAGACTTGGACTCCTAATGTTTTCGGACTTACAATTATATTAACCACCTGCAGTGGAGAATATCAGATATTAATTCTCATCTCTTATTTCAAGTAATAAACAACTGATACTGGTTTAAGGTTTACTTACTGCAATTTGTTTCTAAGAAACTCATTTACTGCTACCGCATTTTGTGCATACCTCAAAGATGATGACCAATAACCAATAACCCCATATCCACCAACTTTTGATATCATCTACAAAATGCGGGATGAGGTAAATAAAATGAACATCTAGTTCTAGTAGAAAATTAGTTTCTTGGATTGAGATTCTGGTTAATAGTTTGTGTACGTGTATTATTGATTAAAGCTGTACAAATATGTACCTCTTGATATAACAAAACCACCAAGTACTATGAGTGATAGTTGAGCAAAGGAACCAAATGTGTTTGCAACCAAGGTTCGAAATTCCGTTTTCCGTTTCCGTTCCGGTCATTGGTAATTTTAAAATTTCGGTTCCGTTCCGAAAATTTCGGAAGTTCCGTTTTAATTCAGTTTTTCTAATTCCGGTACCTTTTTTGTTTTAATTTGCTATTTCGCTAATAAATATTCAATACTATCATAAATTTATAGTACATTTTTTAAATTACATGTAAAATACACTTTGATTAAAAAACCATTGTCTAAAAAGTCTATATTATTCATTTAAGATTTTAAAATTTTGGTCAATTTTTGAAATTTTTATTATGATTCGATGTAAATTAACAAAAATATAACAATTTTTTTTATCCATACTCATGATTTTTTGTCAATTTATTTATTGTCCTGTTTAATTTACTTTTCTTTTTTAATTGCTATATGTTTGTTGTATTTTTTTATTTTTTTATAATTTTTTTTCAATATTTGAAAATCAAATCCGGAATTTAGACCGGAACCGGAATTTAGACCGGATTCCGTTCCGCTTATGACCGGAACCGGAACGGAATGACCGGAATTCCGCAGGAATTTTGAACCTTGGCAATAACTATTGATTTAACAATTGCAGCAACAATTCGGAAAAGTCCCAAAGCCATTTGGCTGACCAATGTAAAGAGTAAAATTTGGCGGAAGTGTTCGAAAAGGATTCAAAATATAAGAAAATTTTAGTCATGCTTCTTTTTTTACGGTTTCCAAGAGAATGAAGAAGTGCCAATTCAGACCTTTCCGCACTTGGGTCATATCCAATCACAAAGTATATTAAAGAAACATATATAGCACAATCAATGAAGGATATCAGTATCTTTAATATCCATATACATATTTCTTTTTTTGGTATCTTTGTGTGTATGTGTTTTTTCTTTCTTTCAAGTTTCTTTGTTTGGAGTGCATTTATTTGCCTCTAGTTAATTTCAGGATATGCAAGTAAAGTCACACCTTCTGTTCCTTTGAAGCAACATATATCTGATGACCCAACGATCATTCAGGTATGTACATTAACTTCTAAATGTTAATTGTAAGAATCCTTCTGTGTATGCAGTTTGATTTAATCAAATTGGCCGTTCCAGTCGCAATATGTTCATGCTCCTACTACCGTCACCCCTGCTACTTCAGCTGGAGCCGTAGCTCATACAGATCCAGGCCGGCATTTCCTGGGTCCACGCTAGCAATATTAAGGTCCAAACCAGCAATTTCCAAGAGGTCCAAGCCATCAATATTCAGGTCTATGCCGGTAATTTCCAAGTCTAGGTCTATGTTTAGTTCAGTATTCTCAATTGTATCAAAGTGATTCTCGACATGGCTCTGGTGTTTCGCTGCCTCTTGCAAATGTAAATGTTTTTCTATGCTTCCATAAGGATATATTGGTGCATCAAGCAACTAGGCAAGCATTCCACAGGCAATTTCGTATAATCCTTAGCTAGCTAATTCACAAAATTCTTCACATTCTCAAAATTTCCCCGAAAAGTATTATTACTTGTTGTGTAAACTTGTTTATGAATGGTTATGGATTTTATATGGATTTGCTCGATTTGTCGAAAAACTATTATTGAAATGGTTATGGATATTATATTTGATCAAGTGATTAATGTGTTTTTTAAATTGTTTGAATACAATGGTTATGTGATTGATCGTTTGATTGTTTGAATACGATGATTATGTGATTGATTGCTAGTTGTAATAAGACTATTATGTGAGTAATGGCCGGAAATGGTACAAGCCATTAACATGAAATCGTGGTATGTACAGTATGCTATAAAGCTATAAAACAGTTAATAACTTTTAGTAGCGCTTAAAAAACGCTGCTAAAATAAGTGTAAATAGATGTGATATGACTTTTGAAGCGTTTTTTCACGGTACAAAAACTTTTAGTAGCATTTCGATAAATGCTATTATACGACATGCAACTAGAAGTCCAAAACGTTTTGTAGTGTTTCTAAAACCCTACAATAGTTCAAGTTTTGGTAACGTTTTCTATAATGCTAAAAAAAGTTTCAAACTTTAGTTGCATGTCGTATTGCAGCGTTTATTGAAAGGCTACTAAAAGTTTTGGTAGCGTTTTTTCAACGCTGTAAAAGGCCTTTTCTGGTGTAGTGTAAATAACCGACTATCAAATGTTGGCCAGTTTATAAACTAACGTGGTCGATTAGGAGTTATAAGGATCAGATATGTTATTCGAAAACCACTTTGAACCCGTATAAGCGTTTCGAATTAGAATACCTTAAAGATAATCGAAATGGAGCTTTTGAAGTACAAGGGCTACTTCCTACTAATCCTAAGAATGATTCCAAATGGATATAGAAGTGGTGCCTTTAGTTTTGTTCAGTCGTAAAAACGAACTTGAATGGATGAATGCTGGTAATGCATTATTGTCTAGAGGGCAGTGCTAGCATTCCAAGTAGGAAGTGTAATATAAAGGTAAAACGTAGCATTGAGCCTCTTCAATCGGGAAATATCAAAAATCATGCATGCATGTGGGACATGAGGGTTGCTCCCATCAGGGTATGGTCATTCACAATCTAAATTGATCACTATCTACTTATGTATGCTTCGGGGCCCATTAATGAAAGGTGTAATCATATTCGGTACTACTAGTCAAGTGGTAGGCCTGTCCTGTGTGGCAGGGGTATAAGATGTTCTTATTAGACCCCGGTGCATTTTATCTAGAGACGTACCTTCGAAAGGCAGTTCCTTACCTTGTCATAATATGAGATCAAATCTCTAGTATGCTCCTTTACGGTTTAGATTGTAAAACCTATCATGTCGGAATTTAATTAATGTAGCTATTTCGGCTATGATTAATAAGTGTTTATACCCTAGACATTATTATAACATCGCCGGATTTCCTATAGAAATTTTTGGTTGTCGTAAGGTAAAAATACGTTCGTGTTTATGTGCGGTGTGATCTTACAAGATATCTTTATTTTGAAAAAAGTTTGATAACTTTAAATATTCAATTGAGTGTGTTTTCTCACGTTGGTCTGCCGAACTGATTCGGGTGTTAATTTATCGTAATCCTCGGGTCAGGTTGAGCATATTTACATATTGATTTGGATGCATTAGAGCCTAGAAGTCGAGTTGGAGGTCTTCAAGTCATATTCGTGTATATGATTTTTTCCGCTGCATTGTTATTGAAATTATCAGCATTTGTGAGGACAGGTTGTTATAACTGTCCAAGTTAATGATTGTGATTTGTTGTTGTACTCTGATGGATGTATGTTTATTAAGTTTCTCTTTGGTAAAGATCATGGATATTATATTATATGTTGTTCCATTGTGATTGTAAGATTATGTATTATTTCAACTTCTTTTTCTCTTCTTCTTCTTTTCTCTTTCTTTTTCTTCTTTCTTTTCCATAAATATTCATCTTTCCATTCAATTTGAGTTGGACATATGTGATTTTTGTCAACTTGAACTATGCAGATTTGCGGTTTGTTATAACATCTATTGTAACAACCCACTTTTTTAACGGTTTAAATCGACAATAAACCACACATGTCTACTCAAACCATTTAAAAGGGAGGATTTTCAACGGGGTAAATAAGAAAATAAGAGAAAAGAAAGAGAAACAAAGCACATAATCTCATAGCGGAATGACAAGATATAATACTCAAATAGACAACTTATGAAGCTGTTTTACAAATAACATTAGATAACACTTTTACAATACAATCAGAGTTATACATACAACATGCATAATAGGATAATGTAGCGGAACAACATGATGCAGTGTGCTAAAATAATAAATAGTAATAATGTACTAAGTCTTCGTCTTCGTCCTCTAGAAGGATAGTCTTTAATACTGAAAAGCTCAGACTGACCCGAGCATAAGGCAAAAACAAAACACTCGAGTCGGGATTAACATTCTTATGTAAGTAAATCAACTCAAGTGAAATGCATCAATAACTCAAAGGATGTTTGGGATTTCCATCCTTTAAAGATCCGTCAAACTATCTACATTTATAATACAATACGCTACATATATAATGTTATCATAAAGTAAAGTATTAAAATAGCGTTAAGGTGTTACCAATATCCCCCTAAACACATTTTTATATAAGCATCGTATTCTATACAGTATTGTAAACTCCACGGTAAACTGGTGGGATATTCAGGAAGCACTCCATAGCTACGACACAAACCAAATTCGTAGCGGGCTGGATCAGGATAAATATGACAAGGCACGCGAGGCAATGTCCGGGGTAAGATTCTACCGTTTTACACTCCCAGACTGGTAGTAAATCATGCAGCTACTACTACCCTCCTCGAGACACACTCGCATAATCAAATCGAGGGTGTCCACCAATCAAATCGCAAAGCAATAGATATGGTTTCAAAGAAGCATGCTCGACAGGGGAGTGACCACACTTGGCCTAGTATAGCTCATGTTTTAGTCATTTTAATTATGACTCGAAAGTCAAGGCTATCCATCATCGTTCTCTTACTTCATTCCAATAGAATTCGCCAAAACATCCTACTTCATTCTGGATTCTCCACCACGTGCACAGTTGTTAAAGTGATTTTGGTATTGATAGAGAGAATGTCAATATCCGACTCCGTCTCTTTAACAACCAAAGCCTAATTTCACACCATGGTCATTTTATAAAACATTTTCATAATTTAAATCCCAAGTTACAATTTAAATCAATTTCTAAAATACTTAACTTCAGTTATATTTTTGTTTGAAAGCCCTCAACTTACAATTTCTATAAATCAAGTTATTACATTTCAAAATCTTATCTTTTGGAACTCTCATAAATAAATAGATTTAATAATCTTATTTGAGTTCAATTCTTTAAACTAGATAAATCTACAATTTAATCTTAATTTCTCTTTCTTATTTTATTTATTTATTAAAGTTGTTATAAAAATCTATTTTTACTATATTAAATAATTTTTTTGAATAAAATCTCTTAAAAATATATTAACCATTTTATTAAATTAAAATTTTAAACCGTTTTATTTTACATTTTACTATTTCACCATTATATTATATATTTAAAAATTAAATAAAATTATAGGTCAAAGTCTTAAAATTTAGCTTTTAAAACCTTAACTTATAAATTAACTTTGACACATATAATTTAAATTTATGTTTTATTTTTCAAAAACATAATTTCAATAAATCTTTTAATCGATTTTTTTAACCTTAAAATCGACCAACGTTTCCCGTATATATACCCTATGGTCAAGTGATTAGGGTATATATCATTTCAATTCAACACAATTAAATTTATGAGTATATTTCCTTTCAACCCATATCCTAAGTAAATTTCCTAATCTAAAAAGTCGTTCGGGTATGTATCATTTCAACCCATAGTGATTTTCCTAACTAACATATAAATGAAACTTATAGGGTGACTGAAACAAATAAATAACATAACATATCATTGCATAACATATCATAACATGAATCATATAACATATTACATAATATAACAAATCATCATGTGACATAATATATACTGCTTAACATAACATAACATGCATGTGACCTAAACATATTACTAGAGTAACATATATATGATTTAACATATTACTAACATAATATATATATGTGATTTAACATATTACTAACATAACATATTATGTTTCGAAATAGCATATCATGTCATATGGTTAACATAGCAAAACATGTAACATATAGTGGATCATATCATATCACATGTCATATCAAATACCACATAATGAATAGATTCTTAAATAAATCATATTCATTCATTGACTTTATTTCAATCTCATTCCACAATTAATCACACTTTAATAAATTAAACTATGTAATTAAAGACTCTTTAATTTATCATACTAATTAATGATCCTTTAGTTAATCATCATTTAATTACTTAAGTAAATTAATCGATCTTAAATGAAAATTTTATAAATTACTAATCATTCTTTAATCAATTATTCTAAGTAATTATCCTAATTCAAAACCATACAAACACATTAAATCTTAAACCTTTGTCAAAAACAATTTATTTATAATTATATAAATTTTTGAAAACTTAGAACAAAGCTTCTCTTTAAAATCAAAATCTGGTTATTCAAACATAACAAAAATCTGGTTCATCGTTGTCACACAAAAAAAAAACAGCACCCATCAATCACTAAACCCGAGTTTTTATTCGAATCTCCCAAGCTATTCTTCAAGATGAACCACACAATTATCTTCGGGTCATAACAGAATTTTCGCAAGACTTCCCCCTAGAAAACTTCTTCTTCCCAAAGCACCCTATTTCCAAACATAGCACCCTATCGCGTGCACATACACACGGCGTCGGAGTTGCTCCGATCATCAACAACCCCCTCAACAAATCATCATTCACCTTACTAACCAACCCCAATACCCAGAACCATGAGAACATCGAAAAAATCAAAAATGACCCCTGGACTCTTAACTGAAATGACAAAGATCAACGAAATATGCCTCGCCTCGTCAATCACGGCCGCCAGAAAACGTGGAAATTCGTTCACAACATCGCCACAGACCATACTCCATTTTCCCCCACACCACATCGAGACCGATGCTTCCAGTCAACGTGACGAACCCAAAAATCCTCGTCAACCCATCCATGCCTATAAACCCTAATTTGATCCATTACCAACGCCACAATGATCAAACGTCACGTCAACCATTTTTCCTGGCATTCTCGATCGCCAAGCAACTTAAATAAAATTCCGGCCAACCCAAAAGCTTGACGATCGCCAGAAATAGCTTAAAAACAAATTTTAGTTCATCCTCGAATTATTCCAAAAATACTTAACTAAAAAATCCAGATTTGATTTCAAAAATCCTAGTTTACTAAGGGAACTCAGGTTATAAGCGTAAATTAATAAATCATTAAGATTTTTTTTTCACCCAATTTAAGTTTTCCACTGTTCCCTTTTATTTCCAAAACATATTCAAACTTATTTTATATAATATACTTTTAAAACTTTACTTATGTTTAAACAAACACATTTTGTTCAGGGATTAAGGTCCAAAGATCATTTGAGTATTTAAATCAGGTTTCGAACCTGAAATGTTTAAGCAGAGGCTTGCTTGCCTGACCCAGATTTGAACTTTGATTCTAACACACTCCTATCTACATAAAAATCATTTCTTGATCCTCATGATCACATGATTCATAATATATTTCAAGGATTCACCCTGTGTCACTTCATGCAATTCCAGTTTAGTAATTTTACTTACCTATAAAATTTTGATCAGAGCAAGCTTCCTTGTTCTTAGACATACACAGGTATATCTCATATATTTATTAATATGCAAGTTAAATTCCATTCATGCTAACCATTAACACATCATTTCTACATACACCTATATCATGCAACAGATTTTAATCAAACATAGGTTCGTTTTCTCACCATATATCCTGGAACAGAGGATTGCCATGCTTTTGATCTGCATTGCACCATGGAACTGAAACTAAATTGATGTTTATTGAGCTGATCCAAGTTTTTGTTTTATTTATGCCCTTGATCTAACTCATGAAATTAAGATCTGAGATGAACTTGAATTGTTTGGTACTGGGTTAAATCTCCAGGTTTTGAATTTCCTGGTTTATTTTATTTCAGGTTGAACTCTTCTCTGGTTTGAAATATTTTACAGTTCATCGTCAATTTTTTTCTTTTTAGTTTGTTTTGAGAAAGAAGAAAAAGTGTAACCTGATTTCTCCTACTACATATTATATTTTTTTTAAAGAGTTAGTTGCCACTTGTTAAACTTTATTAACACTTGTTAAATTATGGAGCAAATTAATCACATTATATTTGCATGTAACAATAAGTTGCCACTTGTAATTCTTTGAGCATTAATAAATTTTTTCTTATTATAGTTAAATTTTTGTTTTATATTAATAATATCTTAAGTGGAATCAAACTTCTTTTTGTTCAAATTTTATTTATTAAACTTACATTTTGTAATTATGTATAATATATAATAATTAACAATAACTTTTCTTAAGAAAGTTTCTTTTAAGAAAAATAATATAAAATAAATCCTATTTTAAATCCAAAATAATTTAAAGTATTTATCTTTTAAGTTTCAATTTAGATCCATAAGGACGTTCTGGAGCTCAAGAGACGAGCTGGATGGCAGGAACGTATGAGGTGTTTTGATATATTTATCTGGGACAAGTTAGTTTTAATTGTCCGGTATTTGTGTAATAATGTAACTCTGATGTATAAAGATATAAGTGTAATGATATAGTTCTTTTTGTAAAACCATTATTTATGTGATATTATATTTTATCCGCTGCGAATGTGAGATTGTGTGTTTCTTTTCTATTTTTCTTCTATCTCTTTCTTCTTTCTCTTTCTTCTTTTCACTAACTATCTGGAAATTTCGGGATCGAAATTTCTGGGTCGTTACATGAAAGCTCGGGAATAAGGGAAAAGTAACTCGGGTAGCAGTTCGAAGTTGGTTCTGGGTTGCCTGGGATAAAAGATAATATGTTAAGCAAGTTTTACTAAAAATATATATAAAAGTAATAACTTTAATTAAGTTTTTAAATATGAAATTTATCATATTTAAACATATAAACAATTTGGATACCAAATTTTAATGAGATGTTGGAATGATTAAGTTTTTAAAATGGTGAGTTTGTTTAATTTTATTTAAACAAGCTAATTAAAGTTTTCCAAAATTTAAAAGTTAAAACTTAAATGTTTAATAGTTTTGACTTATAATTAAGGAAATTAATAAAAGAGTTAGTTAATAAATGATGATGATTAATTAGAGAATAATTAATCAATATAAGTAATTATAGAATAATTAAGTCGAGCAATTAACTATGGATCAAAGAAATCAATGTATATGGGTAAAGTTAATTAAGTTGTATTTAAGTGGTTAGTTCTAGTTCATTAATCAAGTTTAATTAATTAAAAGTAATCATGTGATGGAAAATAATTAAGGATTACTTGATGATGAGATTAAGTATAATTACTTAATGTAATTAATGGAGTGTAATTACTTAGTGAAGTAATTAATGAATAATTACTGGATGTAATTTAATTAAGGAAAATTACTTGATGAATATTAAAGGATAATTACTTGAAGGTAGTAATTAAGTGGTGATTTCACAGAATAATTAAAGGATTAATTAATGAAATTAATTAAGGAATTGATTTAATTAATATAAGTAATTAAAGGAAGTTAATTACCAAGGTAATAAATCAAGGTGGATTAATGAATATAATCAAGGTAAAGATTAATTATTAAATGTAATTAGGAGAATAATTAATCAATGACTATAATTAAAGGTTAATTTCCTTAAAACAAGTTAAATTTTTATATATGATTTTTATTTAAATTATAATTGTTTTTTTTACTTTCTCTTAATGATTGTATTTATATAAATTTAGAAAGAAAAAAAACCTTTAAAAATCATTTATAAATAATATAAAACTAAATTAGGACAAGTGTTAGGATCTAAGCTCTGATACTAAATGTAACGACCCAGAAATTTCGATCCCGAAATTTCCAGATAGTTAGTGAAAAGAAGAAAGAGAAAGAAGAAAGAGATAGAAGAAAAACAGAAAAGAAACACACAATCTCACATTCGAGAGATCAACCAATCTAAGGCATGCCATTCTATTCAATCGTTCATAAGCAAGATAAGTTAGTCATACCATATTTAATTAATTTAAACAAATTAAATTAATTACTCAATCTCCCTTAGTCCTACTTATTTAACATTAATTATTTACAAATAAATCAATTTAATCATCCTTAAATTATCAATTTAATTAATCATCCTTGATTAATTATCTTTAATTACATAAAGTAATTATCCTTTAATTAATTACACAAATTAATTATCCTCAAACAATTTAATTCATTAATCAATCCTGATTAATCTCAACAGAGATTAACTTCCTTTAATTACTTATATCCCTTAATCAACTCCTTAATTTATTACATTAATTAATCTTTTAATTACATTAAGTAATTATTCCTTAATTACTTCCTTTAAGTAATTTTCCTTTAATCAATAACATCCATCAAGCAACTAACTTTTAATTACTCATCCTTAATTAATCATTCTTTAATTAAGGAATTAACTTAAAATTTATTGGTAAATTAACCTTTAATTGGTCACATAAATTATTCAATCATTGATCAATAACTTATCGCTTTTAAATTTCATTAAGAAATTATCAAGATCTTAATAACTTTAAATGATAAACCATTTATCTTTACTCAACAATTAATTACATTCAAGGTTGTTTGGAAACCTTTATAACAATTCTTCATATTAGACAGTTCAACTTAAATCCTTTAACTTACTTAAAGCTATTACATTACATCCTTAAACTTATTTAAATGGACTCGAATTTTAAATAATAGGTTCAAAATTTAAATACCTTATACTTAATAAATAATTTTTTCATTCTAAATCTTTAATCAATTTCAAAACCAAAATAAACCATATTTTAAAGAGTTAAACCAGAATTTATTTGAGTAAACTAGCAATGACGCGGCTGGAAAAACGAAGAATATCGGGTTCAAACCTATTCCAATTTGAATATAAATTTAACGACCCGAAATTTCCGATCCAGAAAATTCCAGATAGTTAGTGAAAAGAAGAAAAGAGAAAGAAGAAGAAACATAAACCAGTCGCAGAATCCTCACATACGCAACGGATCAAAATATAATATCACATAAATAATAGTTATGCAAATGAAAACTATACTTGTCAAATTTTCTTTAATATATATATATATCAGAGTTACAACATGTTTTACAAACACAGGACAGATAGATTGATAAATCAATCTGATACATATACTATAATATCACTGCAGAAACCTCTCCATGCGTCCCTGCTCTCCAGCACGCCGCCTGAGTCCAGAACGTCCTTACCTGAAAATCTGTAATACTCGGTCTGACCCGAGCATTACATCAAAGTAACACCCGGGTCAGGCTGGAAACCAGCGTGAGTAAATTTTCTTCTTAAATTGTTTGAAAATCAGTAGCAGTTCCAAGTTTACCACTGTTGTGTAAATATTGTGAGTAAACTTAAGTAACCTATGAATTACTGTGTGATGATTGCCTTGCATGTATGTGTATGTGAAAGTATTGTATAATTTCTGAACTTGGTTTAACCCCCTGCCTTCAATCTGTAAAACCTGAATTCATATGTAGTTTCGAGGCATGTGATATATGGTTGAATTAAAAATGAAATGTATGTTAAAATAAGGCTGCATGATAGTTATATGATCCTAAAACCTGTATATGATACCCCAAAGTGATAAGTTTTTTGAAAATTTGAAATGAAGAATTCAAATTTGAGTAAGGTTTCTCGGGTCTTTCTTTGTTTTGTGATGAGATTTATGGTTTTAGGTAAGAAATTGTACCAGTTCTTAAAATGTAGGTTTAAAGGTCTGAGTAAAAAATCAAATGCATGTTTTCAAGTTGAACTTATACCGGATTTGTTTAAGTAAAGAAATTAAGGTGTAGGATAAAGCTAAATGTTTGCAGACAAGTTTAAAGTTTCTTAAAAAAAAAGAGATTTAAGGTTATTAAATAATGTGTTTAAAAAGAAAAAAAATGTGTGTTTAAACATGTTTAAAGGAATATTAGAAATAATAAGTTTTATAAAGAATGTTTAACTAAACTTTAGATATATTTAAAGTGGAAGTTTAATAGAATGTTTAATTAAGATTTAAAAGAATAAGAATTTATTAAAGAAGTTCGAATAAGTTACAAAGTTTAAATAGTTAAAATTTATTGTTTTAAATTGTTTTGTTGAAAGAAAATGTTATAAACTTTTAAGTGTATAATTGATTTGATGAATGTTTCCAAATCTTTCAAATATAGAATAAATTTGCAAAATGTTTTCAATGGAAGTATAATGATGTAATCAAGTATTAAATAAAGATAAAGAACTTATCTTTAAATTATTTTAGTGGTGGGTAATTAAGAAAATTAAATTGAAGATGATTAATAAAGAGAAATAACTAGAAGTGGTTTAGGATCACTAATGAATGTTATTAATTAATCAAAGATTAATTAATGTGAATGGTTAAGAATAATTAATCTATGTGATTAATTTAGGAATAAATTACTTAGTGTAATTTTAAGAATAATTAATCAAGAAGAATTAATTAAGATGGATGATTACTGGATGATTAATTAATTGGTTTGTAATTAATTAATAAGCAGGTTTTAAAAAGAAATTTAAGTAATTGATTGAATTCAATGTCGGTTAATTGAAATAGTATGGTTAATTAATTTATTTTGTAACGACCCGAAAATTTTGAATCCGAAATTTCCAGATAGTTAGTGAAAAGAAGAAAAGAAAGAAGAAGAACATAAAACTCAAACTCAGAATCTCACATTCGCAGCGGATAAAATATAATATCACATAATAACAGTTTACAAAAAGAACAGTATCAGTACATTTACATTATATATATCAGAGTTACAGCATTTACACAACACAGGACAGTTCTAAATCAACATGTCCTAATATACAACTCTATATCACAGCGAGTACGCTCCATACATACGTTCCAGCCATCCAGCTCGCCTCCTGAGCTCCAGAACTTTCCTACCTGAAAATCTGTAATACTCGGTCTGATCCGAGCATTACATCAAATGTAAACGCCCCCGAATTTCGCTGCCAAAAGAATGAAACTCCTCCACTCCACTTGACCATAGATCGCAGTCTACCGATGTTGCGCTGCCTTCCCGGAAAAATCAAGTGTAGACCGTTGACACTCATCCTCCACACGATTTTCGCTATGGTCCCCATAGTAGATCGCAGTGACATCGAGTTACACTGTCTCACAGCATAACCCAAATGCCCCTGTAGGCATCAGTGCCCTCGACTTTGAACTGTATCTGTATATTTACATTTTACATCTGAGTTACAACAATTTCACAACACTGGACAATTTAAAATAACTTGTCCCATAAAAATAACAATATATATATATATATATATCACGGCGGATAAACACTCTATACGTTCCTGTCCTTAAGCTCTCCTCCTGAGCTCCAGAACGTCCTTACCTGCAAGTCTGTAATACTCGGTCTGACCCGAGCATTACATCAGCAAATCAAATGATCAAAGCAGATGCAATATGAATCCAACTCAAAAATTCAACAAGTTGTTAAGCAATCCAAGATTCAAACCAATAGCAGATCAAAAATTCGAAGTACAGTTTTAGTTTCAAGCATGTGCTTCTCTAATTCATCATAGAGGTGATTAAACTTGGAAAGATTTGGTTTATTGAACTAGCAGTGTGATGTTCTTTTAAGTTAATCTTAATTGGGAGTTTGTGTGATCTCAAAATGGGTTTGAGATCTGGAAATTGTAAATTGATGGATGTTTTATGATGAATTAGATGATATCATCCTATTGTTGTTAAAAATCTTTAAGTTGTGAATTATATTTGTTTAAATGAATGAGAAATGGAGTATGGTAATCCATTGTTGGGATAAAAAGGTAAATTGATTTAAAAGAATTAAATCAACATTTGAAGTATTAACTCGAATTTATATAATTCGAGATGGTTTAAATTTGAAATTTGAATTTGAATTACTTCAAATTGAATTTGATTTGAATTAATTTAAATGGTGATTGAAGATGTATGGAGCGTACTCGCTGTGATATAGAGTTGTATATCTAGGACATGTTGATTTAGAACTGTCCCGTGTTGTGTAAATGTTGTAACTCTGATATATAATGTAAATGTACTGATACTGTTCTTTTTTGTAAACTGTTATTATGTGATATTATATTTTATCCGCTGCGAATGTGAGATTCTGAGTTTGAGTTTTCTGTTCTTCTTCTTTCTTTTCTTCTTTTCACTAACTATCTGGAAATTTCGGATTCGAAATTTTCGGGTCGTTATAAAGAGTTTTTAATGTGATTAGTTTAAGTTGATTAATTAGTTTAATTAATTTAAGATAATCACTTGATGATTTGATAAGTACAATTACAAAATGTAATTAATTAAGTGAATTGAGTTTAACTTGGGAAAAGTTAAATATGTCGGGATGTTCAACCTGATTTGTATAAGGATTAATTATTCTTTAATTTATTAATTAATAATTAAGGTTTTATTAATTAATTAAGTAATTAAGTTTTAATTAATTAATAATTAAGGTTTTATTAATTAATTACTAATTAAAGAATGGAATTAATTCACTTTACTAATTTATCTAGTTTCATTCAAATCCAATTCAATTCATTAAATGCCAAGTTAAACTTCACTTCATTTTAATCCATTACTAGATTTATTCAACATTATCTAAGTTAAACTTTTTTCTATCATTCACACTCAACAAATTTAAAATTTGTTACTAGCTTAATATTTCTCAAATCTATAAGTTATACAATTTATTCACTTAGATTTCATCCCATTAATTTATTTAATTCATTTCAATACAATTCACTTTTATTTAAGCTTCTTGAGTTATACTTTATTTTATTTACTTCATTTCACTAACTCAACTTATTTAACATTTCTTAGGTTAATTCTTTTGTTTCATATCTCTAATTTGAATCTTCTTTTGTTTGCTTAACCAAAATATTCAACATTTTATAATTAATTTTTTCTTTCCTGTTCAAATCTATAAGTTATAAACTTATCTCTATCTATACTATTTTCAATTATAAGTTAAAAACTATTTCATATATTTACCAAATCATACTTGGAATACTTTTCACAATAAAAATTGCTTTAATCGAAAATAAATTCCTTTTGATAACAATTCTCACTCAAAAACTCGAAAATGAATTCTGATGATGCTGCGGTCATACCCATGATTATTTTCCAGCAACCAAAGCGAGTTCAATGCTTTTATTTCTTCCAAAAATGTTTTAAAAACATATTTCTCGTCAAAACACTTTCAAATAATATTATTATTAATTTTTTAAGGCTTTGAAAACAAATTTGAAAGCTAAAGGATTTCAATTCAAAAAAATTCAGCTTTTAAGTTCTTTCTATTTATAAGCTATATTATAAATATACTTATACTACTTCATTACCTTATCGTCAAAACCTTTCATTAATTTACATACTTGTTATTGTAAACAATTCTTTTTATAATTATATTTCAATTAAATTTAATTATTGAACGCTTCGAGAAATAAAATTCACAAAGTATTCGTTTTATTTTAATTCAACCAATAATCGATGATAACTAAATATTATCATCTCCTAACAACTAACATCCATTGAAAATTATCATTTTATATATATAAAATAATTTAGGTAAAATTATTTCATTTACCTAATTTTAAAACAATATTATGTTGACTTGCCTCGTTTAAGTGTTTAGAAACCACTATCGGTAACATGACGTCCCACGCACCGACCAAAATTCATAAACAACTCAACGAATAAGTAAACACAATATAAAACATTTTATAACACTAACAAGTATGCTCTTTCATAGACACATACACACACACTCAAACATACTCATTCTAGGGAATTACTATCCTATCTCTAATGAGTCAAACCCCACAAAGCTAAGGTTATCGCTAAACCTGGATCTAATACCAACTGTAACGACCCATCTTTTTGGACGGTTTAAATCGACAATAAACCACATATGTCAATTCAAATCATTCAAAAGGGAGAATTTTCGATGGGGTAAATAAGAAAATAAGAGAAAATAAAGAAAAACAATACAGAGACTCTCACAGTGAAATGCCAAAATATAATACTTAAAAATAGTTTATGAAGTTGTTTTACAAATAATATTTGATTACACTTTTACAATACAATCAATGTTATACATACAACAGCTATAATAGGATAATGCAGACAGACAACATGATGCAGTGGGATAAATATAATAAATAGTAATAATGTACTAAATCTTCGACCTCTAGAAAGATAGTCTTCAATACTGAAAAGCTCAGGCTGACCCGAGCATAAAGCAAAAACAAAACACTCGAGTCGGGATTAACATTCTTATGTAAGTAAATCAACTCGAGTGAAATGTTCAAGTGAAATGTATCGATAACTCAAAGGATGTTTGGGATTTCCATCCTTTAAGGACCCATCAAACTATATGCATATATAATACAATACGCCACATATATAATGTTTATCATAAAGTAAAGTATTAAAATAGCGTTAAGGCGTTACCCATATCCCTCTTAACACATTTTTATATAAGCATCATAGTATATACAGTAATTGTAAACTTCACCATAAAGTGGTAGGATATTCAGGGAGCACTCTATAGGTATGACACAAACCAAAGTCGTAGTGGGCTCGATCAGGATAAATATGACAAGGCACGCGAGACAGTGCCCATGGTATGATTCTACCATTTTGCACTCCCGGACTAATGGTAACGCATAGCAGCAACTACCACCCACCTCGAGACACACTCCAATAATCAAATCGTGGGTGGCCATCAATCAAATCACGAAGTAATAGATATGGTTTCGAAGAAGCATGCTCGATAGGAGGAGTGACCCCACTTGGCCCAGTATAGCTCCTGTTTAAGTCATTTAATTATACCCCAAAAGTCAAGGCTATCCATTATCGTTCTCTTACTTTATTCCATTAGCGTTCGCCAAACCATCCTACTTCATTCTGGATTGTACAGCATGTGCACAATTGTAAAAGTGATTTCGGTATTGATAGAGATTATGTCAATATCTGACTCCGGTCTCTTTAACAACCAAATGCATATTTCACACCATGGTCATTTTATAAAATATTTTCATAATTTAAATCCTAAGTTACAATTTAAATCAATTTCTAAAATATTTAACTTCAGTTATATTTTAGTCTAAAGACCCTCAACTTACAATTTCTATCAAATCAAGTTATTACATTTCAAAATCTTATCTTTTGGATCCTCATAAACAAATAGATCTAATAATCTTATTTGAGTTCAATTCTTTAAACTAGATTAAATCTATAATTTAATCTTAATTTCTCTTTCTTATTTTTTATTTATTTATAAATTTGTTATAAAAATCTATATTTATTGTATTAGATTAAATTTTTAAATAAAATATATTAAAAATATATTAAGTATTTCGTTAAATTAATTTTTTAAAGTGTTGTTTTTTGTATTTTACTATTTCACTATTAGATTATATATTTAAACATTAAGTAAAATTATAAGTCAAAATTTTGAAATTTAGCTTTTAAAACCTTAACTTATAAATTAAATTTAGCATATATAATTTAAATTAAAATTTTATTTTTCAAAAATATAATTTAAATAAATCTTTTAATTAATATTTTAAAATCAAATTTATTAAATCAAACATATTTTATAATTTGGAAAAAATACCTTAAAATCAACCAACGGTGTCCGTATATAGTTTTTTATCCTATGTTCAAGTGATTAGGGTATATATCATTTCAATCCAAAATAATTAAATTTACGGGTGTACATCATTTCAACACATATCACAAGTAAATTTTCTAATATTTAAAGCCGTTAGGATATGTATCATTTCAACCCATAGTGATTTTCCTAACTAACATATAAAGGGAACTTGCATAGTGATGAAACAAACAAATAACATAACATATCATTGCATAACATATCATAACATGAATCATATAACATATTACATAACATAGCAACTAATCACGTGACATAAAATATACTACTTAACAGTACATAACATGCATGTGACCTAAACATATTACTAGCATAATATATATGTGATTTAACATATTACTAACATAACATATATGTGATTTAACATATTACTAACACTAAAATATTACTGACATAACATAAATAGCATATCATGTCATATGATTAACATAGAAAACATGTAACATATAGTGGATCATATTATATCATATGTCATGTTAAATACCACCAAAAAAACATATAAATTCATATAATTATAAGCTAACAAAATTCCTAACTAAACAAACATTTCCAAGTCATTTCTTATGATATCCATTCGCTTATTCATACGAATATTAAACATGAGTGATTTCTCACCTTTCATGGCTAATGAAAGTGACAACTATTCAAACAAGATAGAGATGGAGATCACAAGCAACCAATACAAGATCTAAGCTATTACACATGTGAATATTATGACTCAACAAACTATATTTTTTTTATCTTTTCTTTTCTTTTTTATCTTTTTTTAGTGGAAGAGGTTCGGTCAAGCAAAGGAGAGGCAAGGGAATGTATGACAAGGCAAAAGGAGGACAGGAAGAGAGAGAGAGAGAGAAGAGGGAAAGAGAGGAGAGGAGGAGAGAGAGAAGAGGGAAAGAATGGAGAGGAGGAGAGAGAGAAGATGGAAAGAAGGATTTGGGTATTAGGAGATTGGAGGAAGGGAGGAGGAACAATGGTGGAAGAGAAAGTTTTCTGGTTTGAGGAAGACAGAAATCAGATAGCAGAAAGTTTGTATGTAGTTTCTTTCCGATAAGGAGTTTGTACGTAGTAGAGTAAAGCTTTCTGAAGTGAAGGTGTCAGTTAAAGCTCAAGAGACTTTCTAAGAACCCAAGAGTCATATACCAATTAGAATACACTAGAAAATACCATATAAAATACTATGTAAAATACACACAATATACACTGTAACTTTATGCGAGTTTTTCATTGTAATTACAAATTTTAAGCAATAGGAGTCCAATTTTGATGAAATGAAAAGTGGAGACCATCTCAGAATTCAATCTAGAATTAAAAAAAAAGAATAAATTTTAATATTTTAAATTTTCAACTCAAATTCAAATTTTGATTAAATTTGACCAAAAATTGAAATTTCACAAAATTTTCTTTTTGTTAACTTTGAGATTTTAATATTGCATGTTTATTCCAAGGTTTAAATGTTATATTAATTTCAGCATTCAATTACAACTGCAATATATTCATTCATTAAAATTTAAATCCCAATAAATTCTTTTATTTTGATTCTCACTCTTATTATTGAATCAACTATTACCTTATTAATGTAATTAATGTTAGTTTACAACATTCATATTCTACAGTTATTATCTTTTACCATATTAATTATAATATTTCAATTGCACTAATTCCATTAACTACCAATTTAACTCCAATGGATTAAATACTAAGGTGAGAACAAATAATTATTATCCATTAGTATTTCATATCCATTAACTTATTGTTTACAACCAAGATTATGCATTACTTACCAAAATTGATTTCATGTTCTATAATAAACCTAATTCAATTAATAACAGATAATTTCAACATTGAATCCAACATTTAATTTATTCCATATTTACAGTTATAACCAAATTAACTTTACAATTATTTCAATTGATTGAAATTACATTAAAATAGTTGTCAATAACATTCAACCAACATTATTAAATCATATTCTAATTATTTTCTCATTAATAAATCATAAATTTTATTTTCTCACAATATTATTCCGAAATCTTATTTAATTTAATATTTTTAATTATCAAAAGTATGGGACGTTACATCCATTGAGACTAAAGTGTATAAAGCTTTATAAATATTAAATAGTGTACTAATCATAACATTTAGGACAATAGGGGTTACGTACTGATAGTTATTGGGTAACTATGGAATGACTCACTCGATAGTTTTCTGTTAGTTAATATAACTAAGGTCAAATAGAACATATCAATGTGAATAATTTACGCAGTTCTTCTGACTTGAGAATACCGTGGATCTTCAATATGAAAGCTCCAGTTTGATTGTAGTCAAATCATGGTACGGTGTCCACCGACTGATTATAGTTGGGTCAAGTGGAAGTATTGGAAGTGAAACACAATTTAAGAGAGAATTCTTCCTCTCAGTTATATGGGGTTAGTATCATGGTCAACTGAAGTCAACTCAAAGTCAAAATCTTTGGTCAGAGTATTTTGGTTAATAATAATTTTATTATTGAACTAAGGACTTTGTGTTTGGACTATAGAGTTGAATATGGATGATATTAGAATTTTGACAATTACCAAATTCTATAAGTCCAAAGTGATATAGTTTTGATGAAGATAATTGGTGCAAATAGTTATCATTAATGGGTAATGCTTATAATAAAAAAAATTGGATTTTACCAAAAAGATGTATAAAGGATAGATTCAATCAAAATGCCACACTACTAGATAAAGTGACTTGAACGTTAATATTTGAATTGTTCAATATTACTCGTTGATTGAATTAGTACCATTGAGTCATACAACTAAATGATATATATTCCAAATAAATCACACGACTTAATTGATTTTTAATAGTTGAAGATTAATTAATATTTATGATATATAAATTATAAATTTTTATTTAATTTATTTGAATTCCATTAGTATTTAGTGAAATGCGTATATAAAAGTTATAAATACGTGTATCGATAAACCATTTCGGTCGAATGTTAGAATTTAGTTTAAATGGATAAATACTAAAAATGACTTTAAATAAATTAGTATCCGTGAAGTATTAATTTTTAAAAAATTTCTTATTTGATTACCATGAGTATTTAATAAAGTGCGTATATAATAGTTGTAAACATGCGTATCATTACGATTTCGATAGGAAATGGGAATAATACTAGTAGTTGGTTTTCGGAATGTTTTGGTGCCCAAATAGCCCATGTAATAGTTGGCTATACTTTGAAGAGGGGTCTTTTGCTTTGAAGTGAAAAGAAAATCTTAATTAAAAGGAGATGAATCATCATATATTAAATGCCACATTTATTTTCTCATTAAATAAAATTTTCTCTCTGTCATTTGAATCCCTCATTCTTATCTTCACAAGGCTAAATTTTCCATGAGGATGAGATATAAAAATTTCAAAACAAGATTCAAATAAAACAAAACAGCAAAAAAGGTGGTTGTCTCTGTAATTGCAGATCTTGAAATTGATTTGTAGAATCTAAGAATTTTTCTTCGTTCAAGGTCATCTAGGCTTTATCTGAAAGGTAATTTTATTTTATTTATACATATGTAAATTATCATGTTCAAATGCTTGTAAGTCTCTGCATCTTCTATTTGTTCTCCTTGTATGTTTTTGGATTATGTATGATTATCAAAGTGCTACTTTTGAATCATTCATTTTGTCATCATGTTGAATTTAATTTCCCATTTATGTTTTATCCATGTGATATTAATAATATCAATCATAGATTCTGTTTTTACTCTCTTTTGTTTGATTATTATGCAAACATGTAATGTAGATCCAGTTCTGATTGTCATGAATGCATATATGCCTACTTCATCTAATCTTTTTAATTCAGAAAACATTTTTTGAATAAGATTTTGGAATCAATACATCAATGTATCATATTACATGTTACGAAGTTATGGATTGAACGACATTTTATAAATTTTTGAATATTTTGAGTATTGTGTACATGTAAATTAATTGAATTTAAAATTCATTTTCTATTTCCAAAAAAGGGAAACTTTAAAATTTTCCTTGGTTTGTTTCTTAATTTTTTGTTTAGACTTATGGTAAACTATTTTTTTTTGAAAATATGGTTTTGAATTGCATATTAGTTAAGTATAATTTCGTGTTGTTTTGTTTCAAAATATTAATTTAATTTGTATACATATACATATGAGTATGTATGTGAATATGCATGTGTATGTATTTTAAAATTTACAAAATTAGTGTTAAAAGAAATGTAATGATGTTTGAACTACCTTTTCAATCAAAGCCAATTTTAGATTACCTTCTATATCTCACATACATATATATATATATATATATATATATATATATATGCATATATGCATATGTAAAAAATCAAAAAGGGAATTTTTTCTTTAGACGACAAAGACATATATGGAGGGGATATGTGACTGTTGTCTTGTAAATCCCAACACCTAAAACGTTCACATTTTCTATGCACAAGTTCTGCATGTAACAATTATGCATTCACACATGAGCGCATTTGATGTGCTCATCAAATAAATAAAAATAATAACACAAATAATTTAAAATCAAATAAAACTAATTTTAAATAATTATAATAAGACGTACATTTTATTTAAAATAAAAAAGTTCTAAATGGATTTGGACTATATAGGTCCAATAAAGATTTAAAAGGAAATTTTTGAAATTTACCCAATTGCCCTCTTTTGACTGGCCTGTTTCCAATAATGGTATAAGAGCCAATAGTCTTTATGGTCTAAATTAGTTATGTTATAATTAACTAATTAAGTTTATGAAACGATCCTAACTTGACCTTCGAAAATCGGCACCGAATACGACACTTGTATTCAAATGTTGTAGATCCAAACATCGAATCTGGTTCGCCAGAGCTTATAACACATTAGGTACAACACAACGGAAGAGATGAATAATACATTTGATATACAACATTTGATACAATATTTAGATACAATGATGATACAGTGAATATCAATATACATCAGAGATATGATACAAGACAATAGCAGTAGAAAGAAAAGATAACACCAGCAGCGGAACAATATCTCCAATATGGTCTTCAAGAGAGAGCTCCAGTATCAGAAATCTCCATCTCCAAGGCACCAATCCAGAAGTAGCTCGAACTCCCAATCAGGATGAAGTGAAGCAACTCGATCCAAATGCGATTGCCAAATCCTAAGGCTGAAAGCTATCGAATCTACGCCTATTATTGATTATCTGAAAAACCCAACTCTAAACTACCCGTGTGGGAAAATTGTGGGCACCTAGAGTTTAGAAAGGGAACAATAAACTCCAGGTCAGTCATGGGACTGGTATGAGCGAACGAAACAGTTTATCTTTTTAAACAACAACAAAAGAATTTAAAACAAATCCGCAATGCTTTTTCAAAAATGAAACTACCATAAGGCTTCCCGCCACACACACAATGCAAACGCAGAATTGGAGGAGATTTCTCCTTATAATAGTCAAATATGCTTGATACGAGAAAAATTTCTTTGATATTATTACTAGTGCATAGTGGAAAATCTTTCGAAAGTATAATATTAATCTTAGCCAGCATAGGTACCATGATATTATGAAAACTATAACTACCACCTGAGGTGGCAGGTTATACAATTGCAATCGTAAAGGGCTCGTATTGTTTGATTGGATTTCCAATAAATGGTCAGGCTAAGGAACTTCCTACTGCCACATGGGTACGCCTCTAGAGGGACGTCTCGAGAGCTTAATCAGCTCTCTACCAACACAAGGCCGGGTTATCTCTGCAACTAGGTAGCTACTACACGAGCATGCCATCCCCCGGTCCTTTGGGACCTTTATCCGAGGCGCCTCTCAACCATAAAGCAATCACAAGTAATAAATTGGCAGTGACCACATGAGTTAAGTATCTGGGCTCCATACCATGGTAACACCCTTTTCCAGAAGGGAATGACACACCCTAAAGGGAGCAATCCTCATAACCTTGCCGCATCTTTCCTGTTTCGACCATTTCCGAGGTGTGAGGTCCTGATGCAGTCTCGTCCACAAAGTTATGTTTTATACAAAAGCCATGCTTTGGTCAACAAATGATACACAACAGCTCTCAGCATGCAACACTACCAAATTGGGAGTATATCACTGATAACTATCAACTACATAACCTCTGAGCTCGTATGTCTCAGAGAAGGGTATTAAGCTAAGAGAATAAATTCTCCGCCACCAAGCAGAAATGTATTTGATAGAGATCAGTTTAATATCTCATAGTGTAATGTCAGACATAAAACCATATAAGTCTGTTCCGGGTTCGAACAGAACCGAAAGCACTTCCGAAGAAGCCCTTGCAACCCAGGTATCCACAATCCCAATCGGACTTCCCATTACTTAGGGAATCTCTATACCATAGCTACTCGGTGCAGAGACATTCGATAGGTTATCCTATCGTTCTCGCAAATACCCGGTCTTCAAATGCAATCCATAACGTCGTATCATTATTCGGAATGGGTTATATGACACAAGGTCCTCTCCCGGCTAAACCGAATAGCGAGAGCAATATTTAAAAACATATGGATATGGGTTTTTAGTTAAGTCACAACTTTGAAAAAAACAAAATCTTTCTTCAAATGGTTTAAACAAATTACCATTCCAATCTTTAAATAAAAAGATTCGTTTCACAAAGTTCACCTAGTTTCACAAAGATCCATTCATAGATTTTCAAAACGATTTCCATTTCAATTAGGATTAACTCATCAAATCTTTAAGTCAAGGATTTAACTTATAGCTTTCAAACCGTTTCCAAAGATTTATTCATAACTTGGAAGACCATTTTCATTTTAGACTTAAAATCCTTTTAACACAAATTGGAAGTTCATTTCTTATATGAAAGCTTTTATTATTTAAAAGCAAACAGTTTTCGTTTCAGAAATATCCAATTATATTTGCATGAGTTAAAGCCCTTGAATTAAATTTCCCAAATCAATACCTTTAAAATGGTTTATCCCATATATAACTTGTATAACATCTCTAATCCCTAGTTTCCAAACAAAGAATTCAATTTCAATTTTTTTTTGAATTTAAATTTAAATCAAATTATTTAAACTTCAAGACTTAATCAAGTTGTTCAAAAATAAATTTTATATTTTACATTCCTTTTCAAAAACTTTTCTACTTTAAAGCCAATCCATTTCCAAAACCATTTGCATTCAAAAATCCAATTTAAAAAAATTATTTTAAAAACCTGTGACTTAACCAATTTCCACATGAAATCCATATTTGTGTGTGTATAAGTGTGGTCTAGGGGTTTTACACAATAAAAGTGCAACATCATCAATCAGTACATATCCAATATAGCAACATATTTGATAAGAGGTATAAACTATAACGCTCATCTTTCATTCACAGATCACAGATATATATATCATAGATAATAAATTACATTAAACACAGCTCAAATCAAAACAAAGCATCACGATCAGGGATATCAAACAATTCAATCATCCAACATAATCCAAGCATCCATAAGTAAAATCAGTTAATTGTCTGATTAATTCAAATCAGATTAATTACTTATGAATTACTAATCCTGGTTAATTAACATTAATAGATTACAAATCATTTTGATTAATTATTCTTTAATCATTTATTAATTAACCATTAATAATAAATTAATCAACCTTTAATTATAATTCATCAACTTTTGATTATTAAATAATTAACCTTTAATTACTTAACTCACCTTTAGTTAAGTATCTTAAATTAATTAATTAACCCTTAATTAATTATTCTTTATTAATTTCACTAAGGAATTAGCTTTTATTTAATTACACAAAGTAATTATCTTTTCTTTAATTACACAAAGTAATTAGCCTTCGTTTAGTTACATAAAGTAATTATCTTTAGTTAATTACAATAATTAATTAATTAATCCTTATTTAATAATCATCCCTTAATCACTTTCGTAAATTAATTAACTTTTAATTAATTATCCTTTAATTAATTATTCATACATAAATCAAGTCTTAAATTAATTAAAGATAAATCCTATCTTAATTAATGACTTTATTTCATTAATTAAATCTTATTTAATTAAATGCTTGAAATTAATTGATATAAATATCTTTTGAAATCTTCTTAATAGTTTAATACCACGTACCTTAATCACTTTTTGATTTCATTATTTTTGCAAAACAATTTGAGATTAAATAAGATAATCAACTTAATACATAATAATATAAACTCAAACAATATTTAAACAATTAACTTTAAAGTTTTAAATCGTGAAACTTGTTAAACATTTCCTTGGTTAAAACATTTAATTTGTTTTAAAACTTTAATTTCTGATTGCTTTGAAAACCTGGTACCAAGATTAAAATTTACAGGCCTGGTATCTGCTAATCAAACCAAACTCGAGCCCTACAACATCTTTTTCGAGCCAACTTAAAAAAAATTCCCGAGAAACTCATATTCTTCTCTATTTTTTCTAATTTGTTTAAATTTTTAAATCGTTATTTTTTCTTAAAATTGAAAATCCTATTATACAGTTTCAACATTGGAACTACCCTATTCAAAGCTCGAGTTATCTCATCACCAACACGAGCTGCTACCCGAGTTCGTCTTCGAGACCATCACGAGACCCTTCCTTCTTCTCCCTTTTCTTTTTAAACGTTGCTTTAGTTTAATTAAAAAGAATCCTATTACAAAGTTAAACATCTGAACTACACGGTACAAAACTCGAGTTAATTTTTCAATCTCTCGTACTCGAACCTGAGTTTCACCTTCTTCCCAAACCATATTATCCCAGATGCATAAACATGAATGTGTGCACATGCACCATTATTCCGACCATCTTTGGTCAACTTCGCCATCATCCACAACTCATCTACAATCGCCTTGAGTACACCGACATCTCAGAAATCCAAAGCAATCACGAATTCGAAATCCAGCTACTCAACCCAAACTGGAAATCACTGATCAACCCAAAAGCGCCTCGCTCCGCCACATCACGACACCAATATTCTCGCGACTCCGACCTAAACTCCATTGATCTCCCCCGCAGCACTTTCCCCCGGTCCAATGCCACCCGATGCAACGATGATGAAGAAATCATCTCGATTCCACCCTCAACCCAAACAGTCAAATAACGCTAAAATCACATCGCTTGATCACCACAGTGACCAAAAATTTAAACGAGCATTTTTCTGACAATCTCCTATAGACTAGCCTCCTCCACCATCGATCGCGACATCCCACTCGTCGTCGTTGGATGGAATTTGACGAAAATGCTAGTTTTAATAAATTTGAGATAACTCGCCAAATTCTTACTTAAAAATCTTGAAATAATGATCAAAAATCATTGATCTGTAATTCGAATCTAATTGTATAATCAAAAATGGAAATTAAAATACTTGAATTTTCTTATTATTTGGATCATTACTGACTTTGATCAATTTTGAAATGATTATTCAACATAAACACTCGTAATTATTTTTAAAATACATATTACTCCATCGCTATCCTTTTTCATTTAGAAAATATCACTTAATAATGTTTATTTGGAGAGGTGTAGATTTATTTATGTTGTTCTTAGCCAGTAAATGAAGTAAACAGAGATATACTGCCTGTAAACAAACATGCATACAAATTTACACATATACACACAGATGTTTGCGTCAAAATTGACCACAAACACCCAATATCGTGAAAGCACCCGTTTATGGACACAAGTTAGCAACAATCAATCTAGAACTCGGATCTAAACAATAACAACCATAATAATTCACAAATAACAATCACAAACACAGGATTTATAGTGGTTCGGCGATCTTGCCCACGTCAACTCTGAAGCTTATGTCTTTATTGATTCACTTGATGATGACAATCGATTACAACAGATTACAACTGATGGTAGCTCTCAAATCTGATTACAACAGCGATAATGAAGTATGGAATTTGATTCGGCAGAGTCTGGATATTCAATGGCGGAAGATCCCCTTTTCTGAAGGCTTCAGGGTGCTATTTATAGGCGTTGGAGGCCCAGATCTTGCTCAAACTTAGGGAAACTTTTTCTGGCACGTGAGTGGGCCCACGCGGCCGACCCCACCAAGTTTCGACTCGATCCGAGATCGATTTGAAGTGATTTCGAATCCATTAAAAAATGATCCAATCGAGCTGAAATTTGGCAGGAACAATCTTTACCTTGTATGGAAGCTATTGTGAAAATTTCATTGCATTTGGCTTCGTGGTTTGGGAGATATGATCAATTCGAGTTTGATGAATCTCGTTCGGCTGTCCATTTCGAATCCATCGGTTCGAATCGACTCCTTCGAATTGATCACCTCACGTGGTCTTGTAAAGACGTGGCGCGCATACTTCGCTTCGATCTGGTTTATACTCTGAGTTGACCGCTTCGAATCCATGGATTTCGCCTCGTTCGTATCGTGTGCGACGACCCAGTTTGCATCAATGGATTCGAAATGGATCGATACGAAGGGGATTAAAACGAGCCGAGTGGATTCGAACAGGGAAAAATTTATGGGTACGAAGGAATGATCTGGCATTCTTGATGGATGCGAGGACGATCGATACGAAGTGGTGCTTGGGCACGAGACCGATCGATTCGAAGTAGGGTATATGGTGATGGATTCGAAGTGCTCCGGACTCGATGGATACGAAACAGTGCTTCAGCATGGATACGAACGTGCTCAGGGGATGCCCATCTGATGGATTCGAACCGATCGATTCGAAGTGATCAACATCACGTTATCGATCGATTCGAACTCGATTGATTCGAAGAACGTGTAAACCAACGGATTCGAACAAGACAATTAGTGATGGATTCGAACCCATGGATATGAAGTGAGCATCTCCCCAACTTTTCGATGGGTTCGAACGACACTCCTTGGCTAACTTGCATCGACCATATCTCGTTCATACGACCTCCGATTAACCTGAAATTTGGAATGCTATCTCCCATGACTTTGCTTGCCGTGTCCTATCAGTTGTAGCCTGATCCGGGCTCGGACAAAATTCATCGATATCCATAGCAAAGTGAAGTACAACCAATCTCTGAGACGAACTGTCTTTTGTTTTTGACCGATCTTTGGTATCACGGCTTTGCCAAAAAGTGGGATAACATTTGCGCTAGGAAGGCGTGTTTTGTAATGCCATGAGCTGGATGTTCAAATCCTGTTGATGCCCTGCAAAGGAATTTATAGTTTTATGCGACCTCAAATAACGACCGTTCGGGATCGAGATATTTGAGATGAAGTGCGACCGTTCATGGTCAAGCGCCTAACTTCAAATGACGATCATTCATGATCGAGCCATTTGAGGTGAAGTGCGAACGTGCGCGGTCAAGTGGCGGACCTCAAATGACGACCGTACGCGATCGAGCCATTTGAGGTGAGGTGAGTTGTGCCATTCGGGGCGAGTTGTGACCATTCGCGGTCGGGTGCCATTCGAGGAAAGTTGTGATCATTCGCGATCGTGTGTCGTTCGAGGCGATTTTGTGACCGTTCGAGGTCGGGTGCCGTTCGTGGAGAATTGTGACCGTTTGCGATCGGGTGTCGTTCGAGGCGAGTAAGTGTGCCCGGGAGGGCTTGGTATTGTTGATACCAGGTTCACGTTCGAGTGGGTCCCTGGATCATTTGTCACGGCGGTTTATCGCCATCTCAGAGCATGCTTAAGGACCGTTCGCGACCCCATACATGTATAAGTAGCTTAGCCATTTCAGAATTATCAGAATCAAATATCTATTCAACAGATGGGTTTTAAAATAGAAATGTCCAGACAAACAAAGTCCAAATGTCCAAATCAAAATGAAACAAAAGCAAAGCAAGGATGTCAAAGTGTAAGTTCCCACTACTAAACGGTCAATGATCATTCAAAGCATGCCTGGGGATCGTTCACGATCTCGTACATGTGTAAATGAGTTAATTGTGTTAGTGGGAAGCTTACGACTTGTTCATCGTTATTTCAATCAATTGATAATCAAACGGTGCCTTGATTCAGGGTCGCCTCTAGCTGATGTAGACGGTGGGCGCTCTGGTTCCACCACTGGAGTTCGTCTCCTCACATATTGAAGGAGCATACCGTTCCTGATATGTCCTTCTACCTCGTCCTTCAGATGCCTACAATCATTAGTGTTATGAACGTTTAATTCATGAAATACACAAAACTTATCTGATCTTCTTTCGTCGGAAGTTGGATCCCTTCGCATTGGTCTACGATACGGAACCTACTCCTTGGTATCCTGATAAATTCGTTCCAGACTCTCATTCAGTTCGGTGTAAGTGGTGAATCGCGGCTCCCTCCGTTGCCACTTTGACCTGTCCCCGTCATTCTCAGTCTTTCTTTTACTTTTATCCTTGCCTGGGTCCTTTTCGAGAGGCTTTTTGTCATTAAGTGCATAAACTTCTATTCCCTCTCCTTCTTCTCTTTCTGCATTTGCATCCTCCAATCATAAAAACTTTTCTACCTCATGATAGAACTCTCCTAGATCCACGGGTGGATCCTTAGTTAATGAATTTTTGAACTCTGTTCCGTCAGCTATTCCGGACACAGCCGCCATCATAACCATGGATGGATCTGGTCGATCAACTGAAGCTGCTGCCGCATTGAATCGTGTCAGAAAACTCCTCAAAGTCTCTCCAGCCTTCTGTTTTAAAGTTGCCAACGTCATCACATTCTTGGGTCTTGTGATGTGGACCCTGAATTGCCTCATAAATCTCTCAATTAAATCATTCCACGTTCCGATAGATCCATTCTCCAATTGTCTAAACCACAATGCTGCAATATCCGCCAAGTACGATGGAAAGCACCGGGCCATAACCTCCTCTGATGCCCGTAGCACTTCCATATGCCTCATATACTTTGTTAGATGAACCGTGGGGTCCGTTCTCCCGTCATACATGTCCAATGATGGTAACTTGAAATCTGGTGGGTTCCTAGCTCGTCTGATTGCTGAAGTAAAAGGACTCCTATTAACATCCTCCAAATCTTTATTTACCAAACCGCCTCTCATAGCTCTTCTAACCATCTCCGCCAACCTGTCATTGTCTCCGAGATGCAATCTTCGTTTATTACTTTTGACCTGCCCCCCGAGTCCACGAGGGAATTCTGAATCTGCCCCCTTGACTGAGCGTTCACTCCTCTGCTACTCCCGGGCTGCACAGATACTCCTCTCTCTCTCCGAAATCGGATCAACGTTCTCCATGGGTGTGCCTCCTAATCCAAGTGCTATGCCGGATGGTCCTGCTCCGTTCTGGACTCCATCCGCTTCTCTATTCTGTGCTCTAAATTGTCCTATTTGTTGAAATAAACTCTGGATCATCTCCTCCTGTTTCTTCATCATTGTCTCCATCTCGTCCCTAGTGATGAAGATCGACGGTTGATTCGCTCCTGAAGAAGCCTCTTGACTTCCTTTGTGTTCACTTCTCCCTGGCCTTTGTTTCTTACTTGTTTGTCTCGTCATGGTTTCTCAAATCTAAACTTTCAAACTCTCTGAATCATCTTCTAATTGATAGATCTCCTGAATTAGCGTTCTCAGTGAAAGCACCAAAATGTTTGCGTCAAAATTGACCACAAACACCCAATATCGTGAAAGCACCCGTTTATGAACACAAATCAGCAACAATCAATTTAGAACTCAGATCTAAACAATAACAACCACAATAATTCACAAATAACAATCACAAACAAAGGATTTATAGTGGTTCGGTGATCTTGCATACGTCCACTCTGAAGCTAATGTCTTTATTGATTACTTGATGATTTCAATCGATTACAACAGATTACAACTGATGATAGCTCTCAAATCTGATTACAACAGCGATAATGAAGTATGGAATTTGATTCGGCAGAGTCTGGATATTCAATGGCGGAAGATCCCCTTTTCTGAAGGCTTCAGGGTGCTATTTATAGGCGTTGGAGGCCCAGATCTCGCTCAAACTTAGGGAGACTTTTTCAGGCACGCGAATGGGCCCACGCGGCCGACCCCACCAAGTTTCGACTCGATCTAAGATCGATTCGAAGTGATTTTGAATCCATCAAAAAATGATCCAATCGAGCTGAAATTTGGCAGGAACAATCTTTACCTCATATGGAAGCTACTGTGAAAATTCCATTGCATTTGGCTTCGTGGTTTGGGAGATATGATCGATTCGAGTTTGATGAATCTCGTTCGGCTGTCCATTTCGAATCCATCGGTTCGAATCGACTCCTTCAAATCGATCACCTCACGTGGTCTTGTGAAGACATGGCGCGCATACTTCGCTTTGATCTGTTTTATACTCCGAGCTGACCGCTTCGAATCCGTAGATTTCACCTCGTTCGTATCGTGTGCCACGACCCAGTTTGCATCAATGGATTCGAAATGGATCGATACAAAGGGGATTAAGACGAGCCGAGTGGCTTCGAACAGGGCAGAATTTATAGGTACGAAGGAATGATCTGGCATTCTTGATGGATACGAGGACGATCGATACGAAGTAGTGCTTAGGCACGAAACCAATCGATTCGAAGTAGGGTATATGGTGATGGATTCGAAGTGCTCCGGACTCGATGGATACGAAATAGTGCTTCAGCATGGATACGAACGTGCTCAGGGGATGCCCATCTGATGGATTCGAACCGATCGATTCGAAGTGATCAACATCACGTTATCGATCGATTCGAACTCGATCGATTCAAAGCACGTGTAAACCAACGGATTCAAACAAGACAATTAGTGATGGATTCGAACCCATGGATTCGAAGTGAGCATCTCCCCAACTTTTCGATGGGTTCGAACGACACTTCTTGTCTAACTTGCATCGACCATATCTCGTTCATACGACCTTCGATTAACCTGAAATTTGGAATGCTATCTCCCATGACTTTGCTTGCTGTGTCCTATCAGTTGTAGCCTGATCCGGGCTCGGAAAAAATTCATCGATATCCATAGTGAAGTGAAGTACAACCAATCTCTGAGATGAACTGTCTTTTGTTTTTGACCGATCTTTTGGTATCATGGCTTTGCCAAAAAGCGGATAACAACAGATTCATTCATATGCAACAAATTTCTCAACGGCAAATCAATTTCCAGACTCACAAGCAACAACATATAAATAGAAAGATTTAGTTTAGGGGTTTGCTCACATTTTTTTTTCCTGAAGATAGGAAGCTTCTGACAGTTTTCAAAATAAGGATGAAGCGAGGATTTCTTTTTCCTTCTTTAAATCTTGAAGTTAAATCTGCAAAGTTTGTTAATACAAAAATTTGCTTAATTTCTGTTGTATTCATTTGTTTACTTCATCAATAACAAATAATCCTTAATTACTTACAGTTTGAATTTTTTTATACTACAGAGAGAAGTTCTGCAGTTGAAACCAGAAATCTATTTTGCCTTGAACTTGATTTCCTTCCTGCAACTAATTAATTTAATTGATTAATTCTTTCTTTAATATTGTTTAGCAACTTCAAATTCAAACTTAAAAAAAAGAAATTCACTTGCCTTAATTTATTTAAGAAATCTTGCACTGTTTCCTGGTCAAAACTAAAGCTCTGTTTAATTAATCTGCAGTTTTGAATTGGTGTTAAAACTTGATTTTAAAACTACAAATCCATCAGAATATAAAGTTTTAAAATTTTACCTGAGAGATGGAAACATAAACTACAGCTAGATGTTTTAAGAAGATCTTTAGATTTTCTTTACTTTGAATCCAAGAAAAGTTGGCAGTTCCTTTTCTGATTTTTTTTCTATTTTTTTTCTTTGGGTGTTGGAGTTTGAAATGCTCAATCTTTTGTTACTGCACTTTCAGAGATTTGGTGAGACTAAATAATTTGAAAATGGAAGCTGAAAAGTTTTCTATGATTTTTAAATTTTATTATTTTATTCAAGCAATGATATTGAATGCCATTTGTAAAAAATAATCATGAGATCTCAATGCATGTTGATTTCTTTACTCCATCTCCTTTGTGTATGTTTATCATTTGTAATTTTACAAGACAAAAGAATTTTTAGTAAATTTTTATATCATATTCACTTTATAAATGAATACACCCCTTATTCCTTTGTATATATATACAATGTTAAAAGAATTGCTTTAACCAATATTTACATTATATACATTACTCCTTAATGATTTTGGAAGCCACTTATTTTTTTTAAAAACATTTACTTTAAATTTAGATTCAAATTCCAATTAACTTGATTTATAAAAATCCATTTATGTCTATTTATATATTCACACATATCTTGAACAATTTAAATTCAATTTCAATATATATATCCAATTCTACTCATATATGCAATATACATATATGTATAAAATTTTAAATTCAAATGACTTTTTAAAATATTCATTATTACAAAACTTTTAAACTCAAAAGAAACTGGAATTTTATTTATATATAATTTATCACTTATTATTATTTTTTTGAAACTTTTCAATTTATTTTCAAATTAAATTCCAAAAGTTTAAATATGTTACTAATTTAAATTGATAAATTTTGGGATGTTACTTTTTATTTATAAGATATAAATATACAATTTCGAACCCTAATTAAATTGTAAAATCAATGTCCAAATAAACAAATATCCTATTTAATCTTGGAAAAATTAATTCAATTTACAATTTAAATTCAAAAATTTATATCAATTACTAAATTTAATCTTACTAAAAAATCGGGATCGTTACAGATTCCCCTCCTTTAAGAAAATTTCGTCCTCGAAATTTGCAAGGGAGGCAACAAAGAAAAGATGAATGATAGAGAAATATCTTTCCAAATCAAACTGGGTATCAATTCTGTATTTGGCTTACCAAATCAGAATATCTATAATAGATACAAGAACTAATCTATTTAACACTTCACAAGATACTCGGGTCATCCAGATCGCGAATATGCAAGGGCATTGATTAGTTCGAAGGGATAACTAATCGTTCGTAGAAAATATTGGTCCCAGAGAATAGATAGATAGATTCAATCTTCTACAATTTCTCAAACACTAGGTATGGATTCCAAATTCAGGTCGAAACACCCCAAACACTTATAACTTGTCCCTCTTCGGACCTTGATACTCACAAGAAATTACAATAGAATTTCATATTTAGGTTTAACCGATATCGTTTTATTGATACAATTCAAATTTATCCTTATATTTGTTTGCCAATTTTTTTTCAAATAAAATTTTCAAACTCATTAGAGTTTAAAATGAAAAGCTGATAAGAATCCTATGAAGATATGAAGTAAGGATTTTCTACAACGATTCGTAAGGCCACCATCACACCAAAACTTCTTCTTGGAGCAGTCACGAAGCCATAAAAGAATTTGGAATCGAATCAAAGGAGATTGATAGAGAAAGTTATTTCCACTGTTGCAGGGTATTGACCATTTGTAGTGGTACTCCCTTGTCCCCTATCTCGTCCCCTTCTTGCACTCATACTCACTATCAGTGGATAGTAAGAGAATTTACTAAGGCGTTCGAACAGATATCTTAGGGATATATTCATTCGAGGGTATACTTCACCCTATCTCTAACGAGTTACTTAATGTGTTATACTCCTGAGCTAAAGTTCCAACCTTCAGCTCTGATACCAAATGAAACGACCCTGACTCGACCTTCGAAAATCGGCACCGAATATGACACTCGTATTCAAATGCCGCCGATCCACCGGAGCTTATAGCACATTAATTACAACACAGCGGAAGAGATGAATAATACATTTGATATACAACATTTGAAACAATATTCAGATACAATGATGATACAATGAATATCAATGTACATTAGAGATATGATACAAGACAACAGCAGAAGAAAGAAAAGATAACACTAGCAGCGGAACAATATCTCCAATATGGTCTTCAAGAGAGTACTCTAGTATCGGAAATCTCCATCTCCAAGGCACCAATTCAGAAGTAGCTCGAACTCCCAATCAGGATGAAGTGAAGCAACTCGATCCAAATGCGATTGCCAAATCCTAAGGATGAAAGCTATCGAATCTACACCTATTATAGATTATTTGAAAAACCCAACTCTAGACCATCCATGTGGGAAAATTGTGGGCATCCAGAGTTTAGGAAGGGAACAATAAACTCCAGGTCAGTCGTGAGACTGGTATGAGCAAACGAAATAGTTTATCTTTTAAAACAACAACAAAAGAATTTAAAACAAATCCGCAATGCTTTTTCGAAAATGAAACTACCATAAGGCCTCCCGCCACACACACAATGCAGACGCAGAATTGGAGGACATTTCTCCTTATGATAGTCAAATATGCTTGATATGAGAAAATATTCTTTGACATTGTTACTAGTGCATAGTGGAAAACCTTTCGAAAGTATAATATTAATCATAGCCAGCAAAGGTACCATGATATTATGCCAGCTATAGCTACCACCTGAGGTGGTAGGTTATACAATTGCAATCGTAAAGGGCTCATATTGTTTGATTGGATTTCCAACAAATGGTCAGGCTAAGAAACTTCCTACTGCCACATGGGTACGCCTCTGGAGGGACATCTCGAGAGCTTAACCTGCTCTCCGCCAACACAAGGCCGGATTACCTCTGTAACTAGGTAACTACTACACGAGCATGCCATCCCCCGGTACTTTAGGACCTTTATCCGAGGCGCCTCTCAACCACAAAGCAATCACAAAGTAATAGATTTGCAGTGACCACATGAGTTAAGTATTTGGGCTCCATATCATGATACCACCCTTTTCCAGAAGGGAATGACACAACCTAAAGGCCGCGACCCTCATAACCTTGTCGCATCTTTCCTGTTTCGACCATTTTCGGGGTGTGAGGTCCTGATGCAGTCTCGTCCACAAAGCTACGTTTTATACAAAAGCCATGCTTTGGTCAAATGATACACAGCAGCACTCAGCATGCCACACTACCAAATTGGGAGTATATCACTGATAACTATCTAATACATAACCTCTGAGCTCGTATGTCTCAGAGAAAGGTGTTAAGCTAAGAGAATAAATTCTCTGCCACCAAGCAGAAATGTATTTGATAGAGATCAGTTTAATATCTCAAAGTGTAATGTCAAACATACAACCATACAAGTCTGTTCCAGGTTCGAACAGAACTAAGGGCACTTCCGAAGAAGCCCTTGCAAACTGGGTATCCACAATCCCGTTTGGACTTCCCATCACTTAGGGAATCTCTATACCATAGCTACTCGGTGCAGAGATAATCGATAGGTTACCCTATCGTTCTTGCAAATACCCGGTCTTCACCACCGGTCTTCAAATGTAATTCATAACGTTGTATCATTATTCGAAATGGGTTATATGACACAAGGTCCTCTCCCAGCTAAACCGAATAGTGAGCGCAATATTTAAAAACATATGGACATGGGTTTTCAGTTAAGTTACAACTTTTAAAAACCCAAAAATCTTTCTTAAATGGTTTATCAAATTACCATTCCAATCTTTAAACAAAAAGATCCGTTTCACAAAGTTCACCCAGTTTCACAAAGATCCATTCATAGATTTTCAAAACGATTTCCATTTCAATTAGGATTAACTCATCAAATCTTTAAGTCAAGGATTTAACTTATAGCTTTCAAACCGTTTCCAAAGATTTATTCATAACTTGGAAGACCATTTTCATTTTAGACTTGAAATCCTTTAACACAAATTGGAAGTTCATTTCTTATATGAAAGATTTTATTATTTGAAAACAAATAGTTTTCGTTTCATAAAAATCCAATTATATTTGCACGAGTTAAAGCACATGAATTAAATTTAAATTCCCAAATCAATACCTTTAAAATGGTTTATCCCATATATAACTTATCTAACATCTCTAATCCCTAGTTTCCAAACATAGAATTCAATTTCATTTTTTTTGAATTTAAATTTAAATCAAATTATTTAAACTTCAAGACTTAATCAAGTTGTTCAAAAATAAATTTTATATTTGAAATTCCTTTTCAAAAACTTTTCTACTTTAAACCCAATCCATTTCCAAAACCATTTGGATTCAAAAATCCTTTTTAAAAAAATTATTTTAAAAATCTGTGACTTAACCAATTTCCACGTGCAATCCATATTTGTGTGTGTATAAGTGTGGTCCAAGGGTTTTACACAATAAAATGCAACATCATCAATCAGTACATATTCCAATACAACAATATATTTGATAAGCAGTAAACTATAACGCTTATCTTTCATTCACATATCACAGATAATAAATTACATCAAACACAGCTCAAATCAAAACAGAGCATCACAATCAGGGATATCAAACTATTCAATCATCCAATAGAATCCAAACATCCATAAGTAAAAACAGTTAATTGTCTGATTAATTCAAATCAGATTAATTACTTATGAATTACTAATCCTGGTTAATTAACATTAATAAATTATAAATCATTTTGATTAATTATTTTTTAATCATTTATTAATTAACCATTAATAATAAATTAATCAACCTTTAATTATAATTCATCAACTTTTAATTATTAAATAATTAACCTTGAATTATTTAATTCGCCATTTAATTAATTATCTTAAATTAATTAATTAACCCTTAGTTAATTATCCTTTATTAATTTCACTAAGGAGTTAGCTTTTATTTAATTACATAAAGTAATTATCTTTTATTTAATTACACAAAGTAATTAGCCTTCATTTAATTACACAAAGTAATTATCTTTAATTAATTATAAAATTAATTAATTAATCCTTATTTAATAATAATCCTTTAATCACTTTCGTAAATTAATTAACTATTAATTAATTAATTATTTTCAATTTAATTACCTTTATTAATTAATCACATTAATTAATTAATTATCCTTTGATTAATTATTCTTACATAAGTCAAGACTTAAATTAATTAATGATAAATCCTATCTTAATTAATGACTTTATTTCATTAATTAAATCTTATTTAATTAAATGCTTGAAATTAGTTTATACAAATATCTTTTGAAATCTTCTTAATAGTTTAATACCACGTACTTTAATCACTTTTTGATTTCATTATTTTTGCAAAACAATTTGAGATTAAATAAGATAGTCGACTTAATACATAATAATATAAACTCAAACAATTTTTGACAATTAACTTTAAAGTTTTAAATCGTGAAACTTGTTAAACATTTCCTTGGTTAAAACATTTAATTTGCTTTAAAACTTCAATTTCTGATTGCTTTGAAAACCTGGTACCAAGATTAAAATTTACAAGCCTGGTATCTGCTAATCAAACCAAACTCGAGCCCTACAACACCTTTTCCGAGCCAACTTAAAAAAAATTCCCGAGCAACTCATCTTCTTCTCTATTTTTTCTAACTTGTTCAAATTTTTAAATCGTTATTTTTGCTTAAAATTGAAAACCCTGTTATACAGTTTCAACATTGGAACTACCCTATTCAAAGCTCGAGTTATCTCATCACCAACACAAGCTGCTACCCGAGTTCATCTTCGAGACCATCACGAGACCCTTCCTTCTTCTCCCTTTTCTTTTTAAATGTTGCTTTAGTTTAATTAAAAAGAATCCTGTTACAAAGTTAAACATATGAACTACATGGTACAAAACTCGAGTTAATTTTTCAATCTCTCGTAATCGAAACCGAGTTTCACCTTCTTCCCAAACCATATTATCCCAGATGCACAAACATGAATGTGTGCACATGCACCATTATTCCGACCATCTTTGGTCAACTTCGCCATCATCCGCAACTCATCGACAATCGCCTTGAGTTCACCGACCTCTCAGAAATCCAAAGCAATCACGAATTCAAAATCCAGCTACTCAACCCAAACTGGAACTCATCGATCAACCCAAAAGCTCCTCTCTTTACCACATCACGACACCAGAATTCTCGCGACTCCGACCTAAACTCCGTTACTCACCCATGCAGCACTTCACCCCGAACCCGATGCAAAGATGATGAAGAAATCATCTCGATTCCACCCTCAACCCAAACAGTCAAATAACCCTAAAATCACATCGCTTGATCACCACAGTGATCAAAAATTTAAACGAGCATTTTTCTGACAATCTCCTATACACTAGCCTCCTCCACCATCGATCGCGACATCCCACTCGTCGTCGTTGGATGGAATTTGAGGAAAATGCTAGTTTTAATAAATTCGAGATAACTCGCCAAATTCTTACTTAAAAATCTTGAAATAATGATCAAAAATCATTGATCTGTAATTCGAATCTAATTGTATAATCAAAAATGGAATTAAAATACTTGAATTTTCTGATTATTTGGATCATTACTAACTTTGATCAATTTTGAAATGATTATTCAACATAAACACTCGTAATTATTTTTAAAATACATATTACTCCATCGCTATCCTTTTTCATTTAGAAAAATCACTTAATAATGTTTATTTGGAGAGCTGTAGATTTATTTATGTTGTTCTTAGTCTGTGAATGAAGTAAACAGAGATATACTGCCTGTAAACAGACTTGCATACAAATTTACACATATATACACACAGATTCATTCACATGCAACCAAATTTTCAATGGCGAATCAATTTTCAAACTCACAAGCAATAACAGGTAAACTGAAAGATTTAGTTTAGGGGTTTGCTCACATTTTTTTCTTGAAGACAGGAAGCTTCTGACAGTTTTCAAAATAAGGATGAAGCCAGGATTTCTTTTTCCTTCTTTAAATCTTGAAGTTAAATCTGCAAAGTTTGTTAATAAAAAACTCTGCTTAATTTCTGTTGTATTCATTTGTTTACTTCATCAATAACAAACAATCCTTAATTACTTATAGTTTGAATATTTTTTTATACTACAGAGAGCAGATCTGCAGTTGAAATCAGAAATCTATTTTGCCTTGAACTCGATTTCCTTCCTGCAACTGATTAATTTAATTGATTAATTCTTGCTTTAATGTTGTTTAGCAACTTCAAATTCAAATTTTAAAAAAAATCACTTGCCTTCATTTATTTTAGAAATTTCGCACAGTTTCCTGGTCAAAAACTGAAGCTCTGTTTAATTAATCTGCACTTTTGAATTGGTGTTAAAACTTGATTTTAAAACTACAAATCCATTAAACTATAAAGTTTTAAAATTTTACCTGAGAGATGGAAACATAAACTACAGCTAGATGTTTTAAGAAGATCTTTAGATTTTCTTTACTTTGAATCCAAGAAAGGTTGGCAGTTTTTTTTTGATTTTTTTCTTTTTTTTTCTTTGGATGTTGGAGTTTGAAATGCTCAATCTTTTGTTACTGTACTTTCAGAGATTTGGTGAGACTAAATAATCTGAAAATGGAAGCTGAAAAGTTTTCTATGATTTTTAAATTTTATTACTTTATTCAAGCAATGATATTGAATGCCATTTGTAAAAAATAATCATGAGATCTCAATGAATGTTGATTTCTTTACTCCATCTCCTTTGTGTATGTTTATCATTTGTAATTTTACAAGACAAAAGAATTTTTAATAAATTTTTATATCATATTCACTTTATAAATGAATACACCCCTTATTCCTTTGTGTATATATATACAATGTTAAAAGAATTGCTTTAACCAATATTTATATTATATACATTACTCCTTAATGATATTGGAAGCCACTTATTTTTTTAAAAACATTTACTTTAAATTTAGATTCAAATTCCAGTTCATTTGATTTATAAAAATCCGTTTATTTCTATTTATTTGTTCACACATATCTTGAACAATTTAAGTTCAATTTCAATATATATATCCAATTCTACTCATATATGCAATATACATATATATATATAATTTTAAATTCAAATGACTTTTTAAAACATTCATTATTTTAAAACTTTTAAACTCAAAAGAAATTGGAATTTTATTCACATATAATTTATCACTCATTTTATTTGTTTTGAAACTTTTCAATTTATTTTCAAATTAAATTCCAAAAGTTTAAATATGTTACTAATTTAAATTGATAAATTTCGGGATGTTACTTTTTATTTATATGATATTAAATATAAAATTTCGAAGCCCCAATTAAATTTTAAAATCAATGTCCAAATAAACAAGTATCCTATTTAAACTGGAAAAAGTTAATTTAATTTACAATTTAAATTCACAAATTTATATCAATTACTAAATTTAATTTACTCAAAAATGGGGATCGTTACAGCTTACCAATTTAGTAAGGTGTCTAGAATAGTAGTGTCTAGGCTTGGGCTTGGGTCATCAAGTACCATGCCCTCCCTAACTAATAGCCTGGCCAGAAAGTGGAGTGAGCCTAAATGTTACCCCTAATAGAAAAGAATCAATTTAAATTGGGCCTTGGAGTACTTTTCAAAATTGTTTGAAATTATAAATATAGATTTTAAATTTAAATTTAAATTTAAAATAATATATATATATATATATATATATTATAAAGTTTATAATATGATGAAAATTCTTGGAATGTTTGAAATAAATGTAAGTTAATTTGGAAATTAAATTTTATCAATAAAATTAATAAAATAATTAAATTAACTAAACCAGTTAATTAAATAATATACGTGTATGCATGTATAATATATTGTGATATATGTTATATTGTCTTGAAATGTTTAAGACAATATAAGTATACATGTATGTATGTGAAATAATTTTCCAAAATTAATAATATTTAATTAAAATTGTTTAATTAAATAAATTAATTAAAATTTAATTAATAAATTAAAGTACATACATACATATATACATATATATGATATATGTACATTCCTATACAAGTTATAGTATATAAATATTCAACATAATATGTTAAAATTAAATAATAAATACTTAATTAAAGAGTTAATTAATTAAATGAAACAAATATGATTTAACCAATATAATTATACGTAAGCCTATTATATAAGTAAAATAAATTATAGAAGTTATGTAATAATGGATCTTATAATAACATTAATGTATAAATTAAAATTAGAACATTAAAGAAATCCTAAATAGACTTAAAGGATATATATACATACGTATAGTACGTATATACTGATTTCAGTTGTGTTCGCCACTTGAATCACGAGGGTACTTCATAAGAAGTGCATTATTCCATAAGTCGGTATCACTTAGTTAAATATATTAAAGATTATGAATCTTTAATATAAAGTTGTCCTCTACTATATACATATACATATACATATATATATATATATATATATATATATTAGTAGATTACTTCCATACTCCTTAGTTGTTGAGCTTTCGTCAAGCTAGGGATGTTATCTGTAGTACTATTAATATATAAAATAGACGAGGTAAGATAACTACACATACTTATTGAGCTTTCCTCTAGATATGTGCGTTATACTTAGGTCATTGTGAAATGGTGGATATGAGCGAATAATCTCTCTTTATTTGTTGAGCTTTCCTGAAGGTAAAGATGAGATTAGAACAAAGATCGCGGGTTAAGAGTTGTATATAATACACCCAATAAGGTGTTACTTATTCGTATATGAGACCATGATTTGTTGAGAATTCCTTAAAGTCGGAATCCCAATATATACATGTCCTAGCACTCACTAGTGAAGTCGAAAGACTTCTATGTTTCATTTTTAGGGTTTGGAGAAACGTAAAAGACTAGTGGAAGCCTTATTAGAAAAATGATAAGGTAACATTTAACCTTTGTAATATTGCAAGAACATTTGTTATATAAAGTAATAATAATCTACATTGATAAATTTTTGCAATTAATATAATTGATAAAATGTTTATCAACTAAAATATATAATGAACTAAACTAATATTAACAAATAAAAATATAAAATATAATTTACCAATAAATTTTTGCACGATGACCATGCAAGCTCCTTTTTATACAACCACTAATATTCGTAACATGGTCACTTGGGAGTTTACTTGCCTGAGACTATTTATGATTTTCAATGAGTTTTAAATACTAAAAGCAATGCAAGAATATGGATATTTGATCCATATACGATCACATATAAATGTTATATGTGAATTGTCACAATTTGTTATGTAAAAAAACTCGATGAAATTAGTTTATTGAATTAAGTGTTAGTTTGCGGAAGATGGATCTTAAAGCTAATTTAACACTAGAAGGGGAGGGGGATGGGGGTGAATAGTGTTTCCTATTTTTATGAATCCTTTTACGATTATAATTAAACGATGCAGAATCAACAATCACAGATGCAAACACAGACATATACAAATACAATAAAAGTAAAAAGCAAGGAGCCGGAGAGATCACACTAGGAATTATTATGTTGGTTCGAAGCTACCATACATCCAGTCCTGTACAATTCTTGTACAAAATTCTTTTCAAATATCAAAGTCAATACAATCTCGATTTCAAGGCTTTGAGACACACCCTCCAGATTTTTCGAGCTACGGGTACTCTCAGTGGATTTGGACGGGATACCCACACACCCACTTGGATTCAAATGAGACCAAAGCATACCCACTTGATTCAGATAGGAAACAAGCACACCACTTGGAATCGAACGAGACACAAAGCACACTACTCGATTCATATGGGACACAAGCACACCTACTTGGATTTTAGGGACATCCATCATACATAAGAGTATAAGAATATGATTTGATAGAGTTTACAGACTTAGTTTCTTGATTTTGAGTGTAATGATCTTATAACTTCTTGAACAGCACTTTGATCTTGTTTTGAGTGATAGAGATGGGAGAGAACAAAGAGTAATTGATAGAAAATCAAATAAATATAGTCTAAATTTGATTTTGACTGAATTTGAAAATATTTCAAGCAGAATTTCTTTTAGAAACCAAGAGAGTAAAAGAGGAGCCAAAATATGAAGAAGCAGTTAAAAAAATTCATTGGAAAACCTCTTATTTATAGAGAAACAATGGTTACATCCATTCATGAAGAGATATGACGAAAAGACACTTCCATTCAAACTTGAATTTTGAAAAAAATCGATCTGTACGTCGATTTATAGTATTAGGGTATGTTGACATATCCCTTTATATTTTGAAAACTTACTTAATAAAAATTGTTTATAAATAATAAGATTTGTAGAATATTTTGAAACTTTGTACAGTCATCTATGCATAGTTTATACACATTTTAATCACATCAAAACTCAAGAAAACTTTATAAAATTATTTTGAAATATTTTAAGTACATAAAGGATTTAAATCTCTTTAGAAAATACTATATATAAAGCATGAGTGAATATATATTTAATTTTTTTTATAATAAATGTTATAATATACGATAAAAATTTAGAGATCATAAAACTAAAATTATAAAAAGGTATAATAAAAAAGTTTAAAAACTTAATTGCTCAAAATATAATAATCTTTAGAAATCATTTGAAAGCTATTTTTGAAGATCATTTTGAAAATAGAAATTCTTTAAAATCATTTTGAAATTCAGAATGTTTGAAAAAGAAAAATGAAAAGAGAGAGATCGAAGAAGTGATATCATGGTTTTAACAATAATCGACGAATCTGTAACTTATTTGGAATATCTTGAATCTTCAATACTCATGAGTCTTCAATCTCTAACTCTTGAATCTTTTTATCTGCCTATTGAATCTATTCTTGATACTATATAGTCTTATTAATTAACACCTATTCTAATATCCTACACTATATACTATATATAACTTTGATAAAAATAGCAGTATCTATATTTATATAATATCATATGGTTATCATCATCAAAACCATTTCCTAAGGTACTAACAATAAGCAAGTAAACTATAATATGAATCGTGTCTACAATATAATTTATTACAATAATGATCTTGTTATGTTAAATGTACACTGGACCAAAGGCTACAAGATAGATCTAAGAATTCGATCACTGAAATGTCAGTTTGACTAGTATACGTAAAGTGCAATTTATTTGATATGCTTAAAAGTTAAGGATGAGAAACTGCACTTTTGTAAAGATTTCATTATGATATTGTAATAAGAATTTCTTTTCAATGATTCGACCATTTTAAAAGGAAATTGGATGTATGAGAGTAGATGTAACCTAAGACACGATTGGGATAAAGAAAATAAATGGTCACTTCTATTTCATAAATAAACATCGAAAGCAAGAACTGTAAATTATAGTATATGTTAACCCAAAAACTGGATCAATACCTTTGATTGAGTAGGAAAGCACCAGCCCTATTTATCAAGGCAAATAAAGTAAAAACAAGAAGTAATAATTTGCAGATAAAGTAAAGAGACGAGAGATTTTTATAGTGGTACGGCTTTTAATGAAGCCTATGTCCACTTTATAACTTTTGTTATTTACCGACTGCAATTACAAGTTAAAGCCGATTATAATTTGATTGGGTCTTGTAATTAGATCAAGTCACCAGTGTTAGAGTTCATTGGAGAATCACAATGAAACTTGAGATGACTGTTGTGTGGGAGGAGAAGAGTGAAGAATAATGTCTATAGGGCTTCAGCACCCAGTCCAAAAGATCCCCTTTATGTTGAAGGTTGGATTGTATTTATAGGGGATAGAGAGCACTTGGGCCAAAGTCGCTTTGCTAGAGACTTACATTTGAAGGTACGAAGGCACTCAAGAAATTTTAGAGCGAACCGATCTAAAATGGTTGATCTCTAGCGATCCATAGTGCATGGATCGCTAGCGATCCGTGGAGTTCGAGCTTTTTTGGCTCGTTTCAATTGGATCATGTTCCCTGCCTTGTGTAGATGCTTTTCATGTAATTTCATGACTAGATGCTTTGTTTGATGATGTTTCACATACTGATTGCATTGAACTATTATTGGAATTAGTTGAATGCTCACTTCTCGATTTAGTTTGTTTGGAATACCATGAAACTTGGCAGACATCCCTAGAATAGATATTGGTTTGTGATGCAAGAAGTTTGGATGATCCATGAGCACTCCTTATGGATCGCTAGTGATCCGTATGTAATGGATCGCTAGCGATGCATCCACTTAGCCTATTTTTGCATTTTACTTCTTGTGTCTTTCTTAACTCCTTCTTATAGTCCTTTTGGTTGATTCTTAAATTGTTTTGACTTGACGCAGATGTTCTAACCTTCTTTGTCTTCCGTTGGGTCAAAAACTCGGATAATATTTTTCCTATAGAGTATGCTTTCATTGGAAACAAGGTGTGCTCTGGAAGTTACTACATTGAGTTCCCGTTTGGTGAGGTTCAAATGATCGTGTTGATGCCGTCATAAGAATTTGGCTTTGGTTATTCAACTGTCTGTTGAATTCTGATGGGAATCATTATAGCTCATAACAATAAATTAATTTTGATCCCACAATTTTCATGATACTTGCAAATAACACGTGGATCATGCTTAGCAATTTTGGAGAAGATTGTTTGCAATATGATGGATCACTAGCGATCCATAGCCCATGGATCTCTAGCGATCCAAAGACTTAGCAGTTTTTTTTAATTTCCTATTCAGCTTCCCATTCGAGCTGATCCTTCCTCTACCTCACTTTCTTTTGCGAACTGAGCTACCTACCTTATGAACCGACCCAGAACTTTCAAACCCTAACTCCCCCTTTGCCATCATTGCTGCTGATCTTCACTGCCGAAGTTTCTCGTCATCGACCATACTTGAGCTTGCCGTCGCCTTGACCTAGTCCATGTTGCTTCATCTTTTTGGACCACCGCCGACCTTCCACCCTTGGATCATCGTAGATCTTACTCGCTTTAAGTCGCCAACATTCTAAGTCCATCCATGTTCCCCTTTTGAACTTTGACTAGAGGTGGGTAATGCAGATTTTGGCCTTTTTTTAGCAAATTGACGATGAGATCGTATTGGAGGTGATCGTTATGGAGAATTCGAGTTGATGGCGATTTTCTGGAAGAAAATAGTAAATTTAGTCTTGAGTTCTTCATAGAATGAAATTTAGGCTTTGCCCCGATGCTTGGCATGTTTTGCTATCTTCATCCACAGAATCAGAATTAACTTGCACCGAGTTACATTGTTAATCCGACATGATGTCTTTCATATTGGTTTTGATTTTTCTGGGAGGTGATAATAGCTTAGGGTAGCACCTTGTGTGTAGATTATGCTGTTATCATCTTCCGAAGAACTGAATCGACCTAAACTGAGAATTCCCTACTTGATTTGGACCCATCAATCTATAGTTGCTCACTTCGGATTGGTCCCGTTATTGCATTAATCAGTGTACCAAGAATGGGAAGAGCTTCCCGCTTCACTTTGAACAATGGATCCATTATCGATCGTTGATCGATAATAGGTAAGTGTAGGAGAAATAACTTCAGTAAATGATACAAGAAGCTATCTTCCTTCTTCATTGTAAATGAACTATCTACGCAGGATAGAGCGTTTGTAGTATTCAGGACACCGAGTCCATTCCACATAGATAACACACTGGGGTAGCCCTAGTCAACACTTGGAACCAGATATGTCGACATAGATCGATATATTTTTGGAGTTCAAGTGTTTTAGGGGGACTTTTAGTTAAAGATATAATTACTTAACCATGTTAAATACAAGTTCTGCTATATAGAATTAAGTACCCATCATCTCGTTGGAAGTCTATCACTTTCAAAAGCTGAATCGTTATCAGTTACACCTTCGCAAACAGTTTCAGTAGCGCCTACTTCTTCAGTACCGCGAGATGAATACGGTCAACTAGTTCCAGTTGGTCCTGTTGTAGACCGGACTCCTCCAAATTTTATAGTTCTACTCAATCCTCTAGAGAGAGCTTCCTCTGTAATCTCTACTAAAGTTTTGCATAAAATTTTCTTACAACACGACATTCTGGAAAATGACGTGCACCTTCCGTCGAAGAATGAGTTTGCACATATGCCGCCTTTAGGGTACACCTCTTGCGACTAGTATATGTGCTTAAATGGAGAGTTCCCCTTTCAATCACTTCTTAAAGGAAACTCTTCTGAACTTGCGAATTGCTCCATTTCAAATTCACCCTAATGGGTACGCGATCTTGACTTGCCTTCATGTCTTGTTTATGCAGACATTTAATCGTGCCCCAAGTTTTGATAAGTTGAGATATTTTCTCTCATTCAATAAGAGAAACGAATGTCCATCCCTCGTCATCATCAACTCCCAAAGAAACTGCAAGATCGTGCTGCAGCTTCAAATCAACCCGTCTCAGTTCAAGACCCAGTATTTCTTCGTAAGTGTCCTGAGGGATTTAATCGTCTTTAAACAACGGGGGTAAGTTCTCTCTTTTACAGATTGAGATTTAATACATCGCTATGGGATTTTTGATAGATTGAATAATTTCTGTAGTCATTCCGAGGCCGAAAAAAGATCCATCACTCGATTTGAGTTTCCATACTTTGACGGCCGTAGACGCCAAGGAGAGATTGGTTATGCTTTTGGTAACGGACGTGAATTTGCTTCGGTATGGGTTGTTGCATCCCAAGAGGTATACATTGACCGTTGAATTTCCATCTCCTTTCCATTCCAAAATTTGAACATGTTCCACTTCTTCATCACACGGCTCCGAAGAGGGTGATCTCCCAGAAGGAGACGGTCCGTATGGCAGGTCAGCCGAAGAAATTCATAAAGGAAGCGATGTTACGACTGAAACTAGCCGCCCACCCAGGATACCTCGGATTCCAGAGGAGGAGGAAGAAGAATTCAAACAGCGTAAGGGCAAGGTTGTGGTGACAACTGAAAAGAAGGATGGTGAAATTGAAGGTAGCAGCAGTTATGATTACTCCTCTAGTGGCAATGATTTCAGTGTAAGTTCCAACAATGGAAACTTTAATTTGCATGACGAAACTCCAGGAATGAGTCTTGTTCTCCCGAACTCGCCTCCCTAAGAGATTCGTGATAAAGATGCTCCTCCAACAGCCGAGCGACTTCAAGATTCCCCACATAAGGAAACAGTATTGACTTTGGGAATTTGAGCAGCGTTTACGTAGATATCGATGAACTTAAGGAAGAGATTTCGTATTCGAGGGATCGTCTCCTCGTCCTGGTGATATTGTGTCTAGAGTCAGCCCGATTTCTACCACGGTGGCTTCCCGATCCTTTTTCTAACGTCCTTTTATGTTGCATATGACATGTTACACATTTCACTAGGGCCACGTTCACTTATACATGCATTATTTATGTCCATTTTTTGTCACTAAAGCTCTTTATTTATATTTTATATCAGGTATTATGAGACGCTGTGGACTTTATGAGGATATTGAACAATTCACTGATTCGTAATGCTAGTCAAGGCAGTCTTCAAGCCGCCATCAGCCCCATGAAATAGAGGAAAAGCGGAGGAGGCGGAAAGACTTAGATGCCGAAGCATGTTGTCGGGATGACAGAGAACGAGGTAGGATTTACAAGAGTGGTTATGAGAAGAGAAAAACTCCCGACGATCGAGAAGAGCCACCTAAGAAGCCGAAGGTAGATCGTGGTTCTCATCCTACTAAGCACCAAGCTTTTTCCCCGACCCCATTCTCTATCATATTTGAAGTTCTGGCTTTCACTGCTTAAGTTTCACCTTCATTCCAAGCACCATCGACTCGCATGGTGCCCGCTTCTGGTTCTTCACGTCCTCGCAGGAAGCTGGCTCATATTCTTTCGTCTAGTCCCTCTAGACTCGAAGCTACGCTCCCCGGGTGGTTTCCAAGCGGAGTTTAAGTGTGACCGCGACCTGCACCCAATCCGAAAAGATTCCTATATGCTCCATCTCCAGCCAATTCAAAGTGATTTGGATCAAACTGAGGGATGGGAAAAGTTATGCAAGCAACCGGCAGACACAAAACTGCAACAATTATCAAGAGATCATTTCCTTTGAATCAGAAAATAACTATTATGAGAGGGCTTTAGCGGAACATGACGCTTGAATCGAGCGATTAACACAGATGAGGGACGCTGCACTTCGAGAGATTAAGAACAAAGCCAGCTTGCTGAAGTAACTGAAAGAGGCCAATTTAAAAATAGAGACCATATTCCGAGACAAAATCAAGAAGGCCCACACAAACGAGGTTAAGCGGAAAGAGGAGCTTGAAGCCCTAACGTGATCATTGAAGTTCAAAAGAAAACTATCGCTGATCATAATGAAGTTGTTGAAGCCAATAAAAAGACAATTGCTGATTATGAAGGACTGGTGGAATCCCATGACATGACCGTTCCTTATCAGGCTCAAATGATTGTTTCGCTTTAGGAGAGAGTCAGAAGCTTAATGCTAAGAAGACCCGAGTAGAACTTGAGAAGGCCGCCATGACAGCGGACTACTTGGACTTTCAAGATAATTTTGAAAAGAAGATGGAGAAGATGGATGACACCATCTTAAATTTCTATGTTAAACCCTTGTTGCACCAGAGGAGCCTCGGCTACCTAGGCCCTAGATTCCAGCGTACTCTTGCTGTGGTTTGGGAAGAAGTTCTGGTCCATTTCCAAGAAAACGGGGATGTATACACCAAGCAAGAATTTGGGGATGCCTCTCTCAATGTAGACTCGAAGAAAGCTCTAATAGAGGGTCGGGAGATCATTCGAATTGTGAGGGAAAAGGAGGCCACCGATGCTGCTACTTCTGCAACTGCTAAAATGTTGCAAGAACTTTCATTTCTAGGCCCAACAAATCATTAGAACAGCCTCGCAATAAGTTAGCGAGTTCGGCTGGTGCTGCCTTTTTGTCTTCCCCTCCAGCAGTTGTCTTTGAAACTTCGGGTGGTCCTAGAACTTCTCTGAAGATTGTGCGGCCATCCAAAGAAGGAGAAGGTGGGGAGTACGAAATTGAAATTCTTGGCCATTCTTTTGATGTAGGTAACCATCTTGTATCCACCGAGTTTGAGAATTTTCAACTCATGCCGCAAGAACAACACGAACTGAATGCTTTCATTTTTGATCTTATAGATTTGTCTTCTTTACCTACTGACTTACCGATGTCTTTCTTCTTGGGATTGCCGCTATTTCAACTGCCTTGACGCTTGTTTCCATAGTCGCTTCAATTGCTACACCTGTGTCTGGTTCACAGCCAGCGTCGAAACCTGAAAAGTTTGTTTCATTGCATGGTCTGGACGACCCTTCCGTATTTTTTTGAGGGCAATTTCACAGCAGCTGAAGCTCGAAAGTGGAAAGACCAAACTAGCCAGCTAAATAAATCTGAACAGCAGATAGTGACCGTTAAGAATGAGAAGGTCGAGGAGAGAAAATCCTCGAGTAGTTCTCGCAAGTCCCGAAAGTGTAGGACCAAAGGGGAGTCCTTTGAAAAGGTTGAAGATCAAGGAGGAAATGTTGGCATATAGGAGATGGGGTATATTTCATGCAGCGACACTACTCCTGGCAGGGATTTTGAGAGGAAGAAGAAACTTCCAACTAAAGGTGGAGAGGGGAGCGGTGGAAAGAAGCATTGATAGGCTTGAGTAACAGTGGAGATAGATTGTGGGACATTTTTTGTTTAATATATGTTTTGTACAAGTGTAGAGTTTGCACTTATTGCTTCGATTGTTGTAGCATCTGTGTTTTCCTCTTTGTTGGACGATACTGTGTGGGTACGACATCCACATTTTGACTTTATATAGAAAATGCTCTTATTAATACGATGTTGACCTTTTGATTGTAATTTTATTTTGTCTACTTATCTACGTTTCAAGCACTTATGCCAATTTTATTTACTACTATTTTATCTAGTTCGATAATTACAGCCAAAATTCTTTGTTTGGAGTAACAGAACTGATAAGTACTTGGTTATTTGTTTTTGAGTATCGGTGTGTGTTCCCCCCGTTCACGGGGTAGTTTACTTCAAACACTTGACGAATGACCGGTTGATCCGTGTGATTCTTCTAAAGTCTTTAACCGAGTCTATTTTGCGGTTCATATCTTCGGGAACTTGCACATTGAACTTCTCGATTTCAGAGATTTTTTCGGTCAACAATTGGAATTCTTTGCCGGTTCGTAGTCCTTTATCATTGCTGGATTTATTCCCATTATTCCTGAAGTGGGAGTGGATTGATTCTTGTTAGTCCTGCAATAAACGAGTTTCTCGGCATTGCAGGGACAATGCTAGTACTTAAAAGTGTGCGCAGCTTATGAAATGCACGGCTTTTAAGAGTATGCACGGTTTATGAGATGCATGGATTTTATGTGGTGTGCATGGCTCGTGGGATGCGCGGCTTTTAGGGTCGATATTGTTGAATCACTAGTTTTGATTCATGACAAAGCAATTTAGAAGAAAAAGAGAATACATGATTAATCTCGACAAAAAGAGACAATCAAAAGACTATGGTGATATCGAGACTTTGAATCTACGTTTTCACTGTCTATTACTTATGGTTGAGTCTCAGAAATTTGTTAAAATCTATCATCAAGCAATCCGCACTTCATTGTTCTCAGTTTTTAATCAAACTGGGCTAATTGTGTAAAAAACACTACAGCCAGTCGACTGGCTATAAATAACCAGTCGACTGACTGATGTACATATACGAGTATGCACTGCTTACTTTTTTTAAAACTAGTTGCATAGTCAGTCGACTGACCAAGAACGACCGGTCGACTGACCTAAGCCCAACTGTCATTTTTTGAATAGACATCTCCATTCTGCGAAAGGTTGCAATCCTTCTCTGAATGGAAATGGATGCTTCTTTTGATCAGAACTCTTCACCAATGGCAGTAACTCCCTTTCTAATATATATACATGTTCCCAAAGACTTCACATTCATCGAAATTCATTCTAACTTTCTTATATTCTTCTTGTGCTCTCATACTTACATTCAAACATCAAACAAGCATTTTATTGCTTTGAATCTTCAAATAAATTTTCATAATCTTCGATTCTTAGCATTACCTTCTCTTCATATCTTCACATACACTCCATATACTTTAGGATTTGATTATAAAAGGTTTGTACTATTAGAGACAAATCAGTGCTATCAAGAACACACATTGTCAGATATTATTTTGTATTAGTAAAGTCCTCTTCTGCTACTGAGGCGAAAATCATGTTCTGCTGCTCAGGTGTCTGTTCTGCTACTCAGGCTGTGTATGCCCGTTCCTCCGGGTTAAGTGAGGATTGTTGTTTTAGTGAAATTCCAGAAGGAATCTGGGATTGGACGTAGGACAGTGCTCCGAACCAGTATTAAAATCTCTGGTGTTATTTTCATTATATTACTGCTATTATATTTCACATTACTATACTCTGCATTATTATACTCATATTGCATGGTCCTACACACTTTCATTTAGTATCAGAGCCAGGCTTCATCTAACCATAACATAGTTATTTGATTCTTTGCTAATAAGGATAGTAACACTAGCACTAGCACTATAAGCACTAACATCAGTTTTATAGAAGGTCAATCCACTGCACAACCTCCATTTTTCAATGGTTGAACTATAATTATTGGGCTACTCGTATGAGGATCTATATGCAATCAAATAGTTATGAATCATGGAATATCACACTAAATGAATACACTCTTCCTACAGGAGAATATTCCAATGGACAAACACACAAAAATTAGATGCTTCTGCCAATGCTAAAACTATGAACATGTTATTTTGTATACTAGATAGAAATGAATTTAATCGTATTAGCATGTGTCAAACTGCTTATGAAATATGGAGAACACTTAAATCACACATAAAGGAACTAACAAAGTGAAACAAAGCAAAATCTCTATGCTCAAAAATCAGTTTCAAAATTTTAGAATGAAGCAAGATGAATCCATCAATGACATGTACTCCAGATTTCAGGATATCTATCATTCACTAATAGGATTAGGTGAAAAGTTTACTGATTTTGATATTGTATCGAAAATCCTAAACTCTTTAATGGATGAATGGGAAAGAAAAGTCTTGACTATTGAAGAAGCTAATGACTTCTATACCATAAAACCAGAAGAGTTAATAGGAAATCTAATGTCCTATGAAGTGAATTTGCAGGCAAAACGAGTATAAGACAAAAAGAAACATAGCTTTCATGCTGCAGAAGAAAAGGATGAAGATTCAGATGAAGAAGATCTAGCATTTATTGTCAAAATTTTCAACAAGTTCTTGAAATTCCGGAAAAATAACAGAAATAATGAAAAAAGGAACTTTCCAAACAAACCATCATCTTCAGTTCTGGAATGTTTTAATTGTTATAAGAAAGGTCATATCCAGGCATAATGTCCAGAACTAAAGAAAAAATAGTTCAACAAGGACATAAAACATAAGAAAAAGAAAGCATTCTCCATAACATGGGATGATTCAATTATCTCTTCATCAGATAACAGTAGTGACAGTGAAAACGAGCAAGCTAATGTCTGTTTCATGGCTACTGAAAACAAGATTAGTGATTTTACCTTTGATGATATGATAAAGATAAATTCAGAGCTAGTTGACACTCTGAAAAATCTCAAAAGAAAATATGAGGAGATTCGTGAACATCAGAACAAAGCAGAATTCGAAAGAGATATGCTTAAAGATGAGAAGAAAATAATAGAGGAAGAACTTGAAAAATTATAAGAATTATTCTCTAATATCAATTCCCAACTCACACTTTTGAGTCAAGAAATTGAAACTCAAAAAGAGAAGAATGACGCTCTTGTTTCTGAAAATCATGAACTAAAAACTAAAGTAAAATTGATAGAATTAGATAATACTAGTCTCAAAACTAAGTTAGAAAGCATCACCAAAAATGTTTCAAACTTTAATAAAGGAAGAGAAACTCTATCTAAAATTATTGATAGCTCTCAATCTATTTCAAGTAGGAAAGGATTAGGATATGTTAAGAAAATAACAGCTCTACCTTAAAGGAAATTAGGAGAAATGTTAATCCTACTACAATACAGACAAAAAAGAATTCTTTTCCAAAAAGCATAAAAATTTGGGTTCCCAAAACAAACAACAGTTTGATTAAGAAAAAATATATTAACAACTTTTTGGAAACAGTTCATAAAAATAAAAATTATATTTTCAAATGGGACACTGAACCTTCTTGGGTTTGGTTTCCTAAGATCTAATTCTTAGGACCCTAAGAAAAAGTGGGTACCAATATAATTTCTTATTTTTTACAGGTCCCACTTAAAAAGAGAGGAAAATGGATACTCGACAATGGTTGCTCAAAACATATGACAGGAAACACTATTAAACATTACTTACTCAGATGGAGGCTTTGTCACATTTGGAGATAATTCCAAAGGCTATATCATCGGCAAAGGCGATGTGAGCAACAATGGTATTTCAAATTTACCTCCTATTTCAAATGTTTTATTAGTCAAAAATTTGAAACATAATTTACTTAGTATCAGCCAATTATGTGACAAAGGATTCAAAATCACATTTTCAGAAAATAAATGTAGTATTTTTTATCAAAATCAAAATCTTATCTTTGAAGGAAATAGAGAAAGAAATATCTATGTTCTGAGTATGAAAATAAACCATAATTCAAATATGTGTTTAATAGCCAAAGAAAATGATCCTTGGTTATGGCACAAATGATTCTGTCACATTATCTTGAAAGCAATAAATAAGCTTTCTAAAAATGATCTAGTAAAAGGTCTACCAAAAATGAATTTTAAAATTGATCATATTTGTGATGCATGTCAGTTAGGAAAATTAACTAAGTCATTTTTTAAATCTAAAAAGGTTATTTCAACTTTACAACCACTTGAATTATTGCATATGGATTTATTTGGACCAACACAAATACAATCCATTAATCACAGTAGATATGTGTTTGTAGTTTTTGATGTTTTTTCTAGATATACTTGGACTATTTTTATGAAAAATAAAAGCGATACTTTTGATAATTTTAAAACATTTGTCAAAAGAATTAAAAAATTTAAAGGATTAAAAGTTAAAAACATTAGGAGTGATCATGGAGGTGAATTCGAAAACGAAGCCTTCGAACATTTTTGTAAGAAGAAGGGAATATTCCATAATTTTTCATTTCCTAGAACTCCATAACAAAAGGGAGTTGTAGAACGTAAAAATAAAACCTTACAAGAATGTGCAAGGACTTTGTTAAATGGAAGTACGCTGCCAAAACATTTCTAGGCTGAAGCTGTTGCAACAGCCTGTTATGCTTTGAATCGTATTTCTATTCGACCACTACTAATAATACTCCTTATGAAATTCTTAATGGTCGAAAACCGAATATTTCTTATTTTAAAGTTTTCGGTTCAAAATGTTTCGTTTTAAACACAAAAGATCAGCTTGGCAAATTCGATCCAAAATCTGATGAAGGAATCTTTGTAGGACATTCTGATTGTAGCAAAGCTTATCAAATTTATAATAAAAGAACCAATATCATCGAAGAAACACTTCATGTATCCTTCGATGAAAATTTTAAACAAATCCCAAGTATAAGAGATGATGAAGATTTCCCTGATAATATCACAAATACAGAAATTTCAAATCTTGAAAATAATGAAAACATAGTTCACAATAACAATGAATTAAGATCTCTACCTAGAGTATTAAGGGATCATCCTTCCATTAATGTCATTGGAGAATTCAATTCATCTGTTAGAACAAGAAGTCAATTAAATCAAATGGGTCATGTAGCTTTCCTTTCTCATACTGAACCTAAGAATATTAAAGAAGCATCCACCGATGAAAATTGGTTAATCGCTATGCAAGAAGAGCTAAACCAATTCGAAAGAAATGACGTTTGGATTTAGTTCCAAGGCCCAGTGATCAATCGGTTATTGGTACAAAGTGGGTCTTCAAAAATAAAGCAGATGAACAAGGAAATATTACTAGGAATAAAGCGAGATTAGTTGCATAGGGATATAATCAAAAAGAAGGGATCGACTATGAAGAAATGCTTGCTCCAGTCGCTAGACAAGAAGCAATACAAATCTTACTAACTTATGCATGTTTTAATAACTTTAAATTATATCAAATGGATGTTAAAAGTGCCTTTTTAAATGGCTTTATAAAAGAAAAATTTTATGTTGAACAACCTCCTTTATTCATACACAAACAATTTCCTGACCATGTCTATAAACTTAAAAAGGCTTTATACGGTTTGAAACAAGCTCTTCGTGCTTGGTATGATCGTCTTAAAAGATATTTAATAGATTCTGGTTGCAAAATTGGGAAGGTTGACCAAACTCTTTTTATTAAAAGAACCAAGCAAGATATTTTCATCGTTCAAATTTATGTTGATGATATTATTTTTGGATCTACAAATGAAAATTTATGTCAAGAATTTTCTAAAATAATGACCACTGAATTTGAAATGTCACATATGGGTGAGTTAAATTATTTTCTTGGTTTACAAATAAAACAATTAGAAAATGGTATTTTTATAATCATGAAAAATATTGTAACAATCTAATTAAACGCTTTGGTATGGAAAATACTTCTACCAAACCAACTCCTAAGAGTACAACTTTACATCTTGATAAAGATGAAAGTGGCAAAAGTATTGACCAAAAATTATATCGAAGTATGATCGGATCGTTACTATATTTAACTGTTAGTAGACCTGACATAATGACGAGTGTTTGCTTGTGTGCACGATTTCAAGAAGATCCCGAAGAATCACATTTACAAGCAGTGAAACGCATACTACGGTATCTTAATAAAACCAAGGACTTTGGACTATTCTATCTAAAGGAATGTCCTTTTGAATTAGTGTCCTATAGTGACGCTGATTTTGGAGGAAGCCGGACAGATAGAAAAAGTAAAAGTGGGACTTGTCACTTCATTGGACGGTCTCTTGTATCTTGGTTTAGTAAGAAACAAAGCCGTGTTTCTTTATCAACATATGAAGCGAAATATATTTCTACAGCTCTGGCATGTGCTCAAGTTATCTATATGCAACAAACACTACAAGATTTTGGTTTTAATTTATCCAAATCAACTATTTACTGTGATAATTCTAGTGTTATAAATTTATCTAAAAATCCTATCAATCACTCATCAACAAAACATATTGACATTCGTCATCATTTTCTTTGTGATAATATTGGAAAGGATTTGATAAATCTAGAATTTGTTTCCTCTGATAAACAATTGGCAGATATTTATACAAAACCTTTAAATGAAAATACTTTCATCAATTTAAGACGAGAACTTGGAATCGTCTCTTTGAAAGATTTATAAATTTTTCATAATTTTTTTATATATACTATTTGTATTTGTGCAGTTTTCATAGCACAATTTGATAATATATATATATATATATATATATATATATATATATATATATATATACAAAAAAACTTTTATGCAAATCTTTGACAAAAATAAAATTTTATGACTCTAGAGAGACTTGAACACATGATCTCTTGGTTATAGAATTACAATTGTTTCTTGCCATTTGAGCTATGTATGTTTCTTGTCTCAACTAGAAGCTTGATTCTAATTATTCTTGAAAATTTCGATTAGCGAAAATAATGTAGCTGTTGGAGCTTGAACTCTGGTCTCATGTCTGGTAAGTGTATGCTTTACCAATTATGTTATATTCTATTTCTTGCCGAGCTACATATTTTGCTTTATCTTATACTTCATCAGCCCATAACCATTAATCTTTAAAAAAATTCTCATCCATTTCCTACATATTTTTTCCTCTGGCTATTAGTTCATTGCAATTTCTGACCATAAAACTCTGCTCCATCTCCTCTATAAATATGTATTTTTCATATTATGGCCATCATCTTTACAATTCCATATTCAAGCTTCTAAATATTTTTCAATGGCTTTTCATGGTTCGTATGACTCCTCCAACTCTAAGTTATCTTTTGCCACACCAACATCTTCTAGTAGCTACCATTCTTCAAGTAGCTCAACTCCTACTTTGGCCACTCCTACTTCTAGAAATGAACCAGCTCATGATTGGGGACAATATCACACTGGATATACACCAAAAAGCAAGAAGTTAAGGAGATCACTTTTTATTTCTCCAAAAACTAAAGAAAAAATAGATGACATCCACCACTATCAAAGGGAGCAAATTAACTTGCAAAGAGAGATGTACTATGAACAATGAATGAATTCCAGAATCTTAGCCTTATAGAATCGATTACCCTCAAATTCTATGGCAAATCACCAAAGAATGACGTTATTGAACCCTCAACATCTCGTCAACCACAAACATGTGGCTGGAATCAATGGGAGCAAACTCCATAGCAACCTCCAGCATCTCCAAACTCTTGGGAATGCCAAAACTATTGGCCTCCACTGCAACCTCATGTTGAAATCACCATGGTTGAACCAGATGAATGCTCTCCTAAGACTCCAAAATAATCAATCTTCTTGTGTTTTATTGTTCCATATTCATGTTTACCTTATTCATGTATGTGTTTGTTTCATTAATCTTTGAATAAAATTAACAGAAAACTGTTTTATAATTCATTGAATTTCCTGATTACAGCCAGTCGACTGAAACATGTAGTCAGTCGACTGTTTACAGGAGTAAAAATCTCTCGGATTGGCAACCAGTCGACTGAGATATATAGGTCAGTCGACTGTTTACAGAGATAAAAACTCTCGGGTTGGTAACCAGTCGACTGACCTACCCCGACCAATCGACTAGCTGTACGAAATAACTGCTGTCTCCTCGTTTTTTAACCCCTTTTACCCTTCTTTTTACTTTACCTTCTTCATAATTTTTTCATCCTCCCGAAATCTAGCCCCCATTTTTTTCCAAAAAACTCTCAAAAACATCAAATTTTTGGCTCCTCCAAGATCAAAACATTCAAAACAAGCTTCTTCATCTTTTGTTGATACTCATGTAGCCCATTGGCTATACGACGCAACCGCAATAGAAAGATGGGAGAAGATGAAAAATTCTAGAATCTTTGAAGGTTCATTCATGATATATTCTGATTTTGGAGCTTATTCACTTCAAGAATTAATGCGGAGATGTGGATTAGAGTTGCTATTCGACTACAATTCAAATCGCCACAACATTAACCATCTCATGGTAAAACTTTTCTTTGCAAATCTTAATCTTGGCCACCAACACCGTCTAATCCAAATAATTGTGTATGGAGTTTGGTCTATGGAGAACAGGTTTTCTTTTCACTTGATCGAATGGCACATATCCTTCAATCTCCAAATGAAGGTATTGATTTAAATGATGTCGAGTCAATACAAGACAAAGAGATAGAATTAGTCACATGTTCATGAGTGACGACATGACTGCATTGCGTTCTTAGCTTCTATGGCCTAAAGCAAGAATCTTGCACAAGACTCTTATGCGATCAATTCTCCCACGAACCGGATCATATGAATTAATATATTCGGAAAATTTCAAAGCCCTCTATGCGATATAGGGAAATATACGCGTAAATTGGTTACGTCGTATTTTGGATGAATTTCTCACCTTCCTCTGTGGGAATATGAATGTTATTTACTTTGGAGAATATATAATGAGACTTCTTCTAGATATTGGTGTTCGTCAACCTAATTCCGAATTCTCTACTATCGGAATGATAAATATAAGGACCATCAGTCTTTTGAATCTACCAACAAGACCTCCACCTATTACCGCATATGAAGATTGGAATTATCAACAAGCTTAACAACAATCTGGAGGTTCTACAATTAGAGAGCCGGAAGCACATCAAGAAGAAGGCGAAATTCGTTTAGCCATCTCCTCCAGCACCCGTGAATCCATTGAAATCCTTTCCTGAAATTAACTTATATTGGATTCAAGACTAAAGAAAATGGATAAGAAGCTTGATAAAATCAAAGGTTTCTTCTCTGCTTTATGGGATGCCTTATCATGTTTATCTTCCACTACTGCCACATCCGTCGCCCAAGGCAAGCATCCAGCACCTCGATTTACATGGTCTACATCAGAGGAGCATACTAGTAGCGACACTAGTGGAGCAGGCAGTGGTGCTCAAGGCACTTCTAGACCAGGAAAGGAGACTGCACCGGAAGGAGAGTATAATTGGGATCTTGATGAATAAATTTTTTGGTTGGTAAGTTTGGTATGTAAGTCCTCTTCTACTGCTAAGGCGAAAATCCTATTCTACTGCTCAGGTGTCTGTTCTGCTGCTCAGACTGTGTATACCTGTTCCTCCGGGTTAAGTGAGGATTGTTGTTTTAGTGAAATTCCAAGAGTCTGGGACTGGGCGCAGGACGGTGCTCCAAACCAGTATAAAAATCTCTGGTGTTATTTTTATTATATTATTGCTTTTATATTTCACACTATTTACTACATTACTATACTCTACATTATTATATCCATATTGCACGGTCCTACACACTTTTACATATGACCCATTGATCCGGAATGGTTTGGAATTTCTTGACATTACCAATCTTTAGGCAATGTGAGGAATTCATGTATCGAGAGCGTGGTTCCATGACACAAGAAGAAATGCACATCTTATGGAGGTGCGTGGATTTTAAGTTTATGCTTGCTTGGGTGTGATTCCACAATCCAAGAAGCAGTGCATGGCTTATGAAATGCGCAACTTTGATTTAGTCCCTTCCGGTGTCGTTAGAGCACACCGGTTCTTAGAAGTCTGGGATTGGTTCCTCCGATCCAACGGTTTGAGTCGATTTGCTTCTATCACCCAATGGGTAGGCAAGGCATACTTGAGCGTGATTCTACTATCTCAAGCAGCGATCAGATGATTTTGAGTCAATCCGACCCCGTCGACTCAACGGGTTACTTTTGGTTACTTTTGTGAATACGATTTTATTGGTTTAGAAGGAAAAGCAACTTTATTAATTAAAATTGAGAAAGTTCTACTTATTTACAACGGCTCCGGTATTTTGGGATGGCTTACGTGCCAGAAATAGGAAATACATAAGATAATCTTAGATAAAGTAAGGACACAGCGATTCAATGTTCCAAGCTAGGGGAATTTGGGCTCCATCAACGATTTTTAGGTTGAATGTGCCATCCCCTAGCTTCTGACCGATCACATAGGCTCCCTCCCAGTTCAGCCCAAATGCTCCCAGTACAGGGTAGACCCTCTTGAGGACAAGGTTTCCTACTTTGAAGGTGCGGTTATGAACTTTGAAGTTGAAGTACCGTGTAACCCTTTTTTTACTAGAGGCATTCCTTAATTCAGCTTCTTCCCTCTTCTCATCAACCATATCGAGTAACTCGAGTAGGAGTTATTCGTTCTACCTTTGATCAAAGTTTCACCTCCCACGAGAAGGACTTCTAGCTTAACTGGGATCATTGCTTTTGAACCATATGCCATGGCAAACGGAGAGATCCCAGTTAAAGATTTGCGCATTGTCCTGTAGGCCCATAGTGCGAGTGGAAGTTCATCGACCCAATTTCCTTTTGCTTTAGTTAGCCATTTTTTGATGGTGGACTTGATGATCTTATTTATTATTTCCACTTGCCTATTTGCCCGTGGATGTGTGGCAGCAGAAAAGCTTTTCTCGATTCGGACGCGTTTGCAAAGGTCTTTGAATTTGCGCTTTCGTATTGAGTCCCGTTATACGTGATGATTTTCTATGGCACCCCAAACCTGCAAATAATATTTTTAGTAACAAAGTTAATCACCTTCTTTTAGCAATAGTGACCAGCGGTTCCGCTTTGGCCCATTTGGTGAAATAGTCAACAGTAACGATAGCATATTTGGCTCCCCCTTTAGCCGTTGGTAATACACTAATCAAATCAATTCCCTAGATTGCAAATGGCCATGGGCTGACCATCTATGTTAGATCCGTCGAGGGTTTTTTTGATCTTGTCGAATCTTTGGCATTGATTACACCATTTGGCGTAATCTACTACATCGCGGTTCACTGTTGGCCAAAAGTACCCATACCGGAGAACTTTCTTTGTAAGGATTTTCCCCTTGGTATAATCTTCGTAGTCGCCTTTATGAACTTCTTTTAGGATCCTTCGAGCTTCGTCGTTGGTCACACATCTGAGCAAGGGGTAGAGAATCCCCTTCGATAGAGTATCCTATCCTTTATTACAAACCACGGTGCCTTTTAGAGAAACTTTTTCCATTGGTTCCTATTTGTAGGGAGAGCTCCTATGAGCAGGTAATCTCTAACCGACGTCATCCATGTCTCTGGTTCCTTGGTTGTCTCAAAAATCCAGTCGGTATTCATTTCGCTTATGCTCGGAGTACTCAAGGTTTCAACTGGGACTAGACCTAGTGACCGAGCTTCTTTGGAACTAGCCAATTTGGCCAGATAATCGGCCTTCATGTTCTGTTCCCTCAGGATATGAGTTATGGTGTACTGCTCAATGTCATTCAGCAGTTCCTACACTTTAGATAGATATGGGGTGAGGTTCTTCCCCAAGCCTGGTATTCGCTTTTCACCTCATAGACGACTAGCTAAGAGTTGCTATAGATGTGTACGGATTTTATCTTGAGTTCCCTCACAATCTTTAGCTCATCTATCAATGCTTCGTATTCAACCTCATTATTTGTTGTGTGGAATTCCAAGCACAAGGCATAGCAAATGGATCATCCTTCGGGAGTCTTGAGCACTACCCCTGCTCCCGAGCAGAAGTTGTTAGATGCATCATCCATGAATATCTTCCAACATGTCTCCATTTCTAGAGTTATTCCTTCCTTATTATCGCGTATCATAAATTCGACAATGAAATCTGCCTGCGCCTGCTCATTTACCGCATTTTGAGGATGGTATGTGATTTCGCACCGACTTAATTCGGTGTTCCATTTGATAATCCATCCATAGGTCTTAGGGCGGTATAACACTTGCTTCAAGGGTTGATCTATCAGCAGTCTGATCGGTTGTGCATGGAAGTACGGTCATAATTTTCTAGATGCGATCAAGAGATAACATGCCAAATTTTCCAATTTGGACAGTTCTTTTCTACTCTAGTGAACCGTTTACTAATGTAGTATATAGGCCACTGGATCTTAGCTTCTTCTCGTAAGAGTGCGGCACTAAATGCATGTGACAAGACTGCTAAGTAGATGTACAAATTTTCTCAGTCTACTTTTGGATAGGATTGGCAAGTTTTCCATATGTCGCGGCAGCTCTTCAAATGCAATTTGAAAAATTTGATTCCATTCGAAGTTTTTTTTTCCTTCTTTAGCATGTCGAAGAATGGTATACATTTGTCGATCATTTTTGAGATAAACCGACTCAGCCTTGCAACTGTTTCATTCAAGCTTTGTAACTCTTTCCTGTTCCTCAAGGCCTCGACTTCCCACTAAGAGGTTATTTGCTTGGGATTTACTTTGGTCCCTACCCTCTGACGCTTTCGATGAATCCTAAGAACTTTCCAGAGGCTACCCCAAAATGACACTTAAGTGGATTGAGCTTCATTCCATAATTGTGGAGTATTTCAAACATTTCGACGAGGTTGTCCTAGTGATTTGCTATAACAATCCTGAGTCGACCTTCGAAAATTGGCACCGAATACGACACTCATATTCCAATGCCGCAGATCTAAACGTCGAATCTGGCTCGCCGGAGCTTATAACACCATTAAGTACAACACAGCGGAAGAAAAAAAGAAATGAATATGAATATATACAACATTGATACAATATCCAGATACAACAGATGATACACTAGAATGATACAATGGATATCAACACTATCAGAGATACAAGAAATAGCAGCGGAAATATAATGTCTCAATGCCAAACTCCAAATAGTCCATCTTTAATCCAGAACTAGCTCGAACAACCATAATTTGCTATATGCAAACAAGATAACTCCAGAATGAAGCGAATGTGATCGCAAGATCCAAAGGCTTCAAAGATATCGAATCTACTCCTACTATCTGACTATCTGAACAACCCAACTCTGAACTGCCCGTTTGGAAAATTGTGGGCATCCAGAGTTTAGGAAAGGAACAATAAACTTTAGGTCGGTCATGGGACTGGTATGAGTAACAAAAACAGTTTATTTTTTAACATAACTAAAAGATTTACTTTTGAAATCCGCAATGCCTTTTGGAAGATGAAACTGCCATAAGGCCTCCCGCCACACACACAATGCAAGCGCACACTTGGAGGAGATTTCTCCTTATGACAGTTGAAAAATGCTTGATACGCAAAAACCATTTGGTATTATTATTAGTGCATAGTGTAGAAAACATTTAATATTAATCTTAGTCAGCATGGGCATCTCGCACTTATGCCAACTATAGCTACCATGTTCAATAGCAAGTTACCGCCACACTCCATGGCAGGTTATACAACTAAAACCGTACAGGGCTCGTATTGTTTCTTTGGATTTCCAACAAATGATCGGGCTAAGGAACTTCCCATACCGAAATGGAACGCCTCTGGAAGGACACCCCCGAGAACCTAACCGGATCTCTGCCAAACAAGGATGACGTTACCTCACGCTTTAACCAAGCTGTAACTAGGTAACTAACACACGAGCTATGCCATCCCCGGTCATTATCGACCTTTATCTGAGCGCTCGACACCAACAACCACAAAGTAATAAATTTACAGTAACCACATAGGTTCGATATCTGGGCTCTATACCATGATACCACCTTCTATCCGGAAGGAAATGGACATACCCTAGGGGCGCTACCCCTAAAAAAAACCTTGTCGCAACATTCCTGTTTCGACCGTTACCGGGTAGTGAGGCTCAACGAAGTCCGTTCATAAAGCTACGCTTTTTCACAAAGCCATGCTTCGATCATAAATGATCAACCAATGATCATCAACAGACGATAGCACTTAGCATGCCACATTACCAAATTGGGAATGTATCACAAGTAACCATCAACTACATAACCTCTGAGCTCGTACGTCTCAGAGAAGGGTGTTAAGCTAACAGAATAAATTCTCCACCACCAACAAAAATGTATTTGATAGAAACCAGCTTTAAATCTCAAAGTGTAACGTTAGACACACATCCATACAAGTCTGTTCCGGGTTCGAACAGAACCAAAGGCACTTCCAAAGAAGCCCTTGCAATCCAGATAATCCCTAATCACGTCCAGACTCCCCATCACAAAGGGTGCTCAAATCTCTATACCGGAGGACATTCGGTGCAGAGACATTCGACGGGTTATCCTTTCACTTTCGAAAATATCCGGTCTTCACCACTGGTCTTCAAATGCTATCCATATACGTCGTATCACTATTCAGAATGGGTTATATGACACAAAGGTCCTCCCCCGGCTAAACCGATTAACGAGCGCAATATTAAAAATCATATGGATACTGGGGTCTCAGTTAAATCACAACTTAAAGCCCAAAACCTTTCATTCGAATGGTTAAAACAAATTACCATTTCCAATCTTTTAAACAAAAAGATTCATTTTCAACAACCTTCAATGGTTTAAACAATTTCCACACTTCTAATCTTTTAAACAAAAGATTCAATTTATAAAGTTCACCCCATTCATAAAGATCCATTCATGGATTTCAAAACAATTTCCATTTCAATTAGATTAACTCGTTAAATCTTTAAATCAAAGATTTAACTTATAGCTTTCAAAACTAGTTTCCAAAGATTCATTCATAGCCTTTCAAAACAATTTCATTTTAAGTTCGATTAACTCATTCGGTCTTTGAATCAAAGAATCATTCCATAGCTTTGAAAACATTTCAGTTCTATTTCAAACTTGAAACCTTTCAACACAATTTGGAAATCCTTTCTTTAAATGAAAGCTATTATTATTTGAAAACAAGTAGTTTTCGTTTCGGAGAAATCAGATTACATTTGCTCAAGTTAAAACCCTTTAATGATAAAACTTGGGTTGAATTCAAATTCTCAAAACAATATGTTTTAAAATGGTTTAAAATCGATATAAACACATTATAACTTTGTATAACATTTTTAAACCATAATCTCCAAACACAAATTTCAATTTCAAATCTTGAATTTAATTTAAATTATTTAAATTCCAAAATTTTATCAAGTTATTCAAAATAACTTTTATCCTAAAAACAAAACCCCTTTTCAAAATCTTTTCATATTTAACCCAATTCCATTTCCAAACCATTTGAATTCAAAATTCAAATTTTAAAAACTATTTTCAAAAATATGTGACTTAATCGATTTCCTCGTGAAATCCATATTTGTGTGTGTATAGTGTAGTCCAAGGGTTTTACACACAATAGTGCAACAACATCAATTATCATAGATTCAATCTTATCAATATCGATAAGCGGTATGACCCATAACGCTTATCTTTGTTCATAGATTCATAGATAAAGTTAATTTATCAATCACAAAGATTCACCATTACCATTCGATGTGGGTTTCGGATAATCAACTGGAATCCGACTCCCTGTCGCATCAAAGTTTAAATGTCGTTTCGAGGAAAAAGGGATTTTCATATTCATATAACAGTATATTCATCATAGATATAACAGCTCAGCACAAAGCAAGTCATATTACAAAGCATCACAATCACATAACAGAGTTATCAATCCAATACACAGCATTCAATAGAATATAGTCATCCATAAATATGCTCAATTAATTATCTGATTTATTTAAACCAGATGGGTCATCAATCGTGGTCAATTAACATTAATCGATTCCAAATCATTTGATTAAAGGTCCTTTAATCATTTATTAATCAAATCAAATCAACTTTACATTATTGAACAATTAACCTTTAATTATTCAACTATTCTTTAATTAATCACTAACTTATCATTAAAAATCTTGAATTAACCATCTTTATCATCAACAATTATTAATTACAAATAAACTGGACATTTAATTATTAATTTACCAATTAATTAGTCACAAAGTGATAAACCCCTAATTAATTACAATTATAAATTTAATTAACCAACCTTTACTTACCATTATAAATAAATCATTCTTAATAACTTTTAAAACAATTAATTTATAATAAAAATTATCTTAATTAACATTTTAAAAACTTTCTTAACTTTAAAAACAAATTATTACTAATTTGAAAACTTAAATGTTAATTAACTTTAACACTTATTTAAATAAATCACAATTTGATTATATCGAGTAATTATACATTAATCCCTTAATTAACTATTCTTAATTGAACACATCAAGTAATTATCTCTTAATTACTTTTAATAAATAATTATCCATTAGTCACTTCCATTTATCAACTATTCTCTAATCACTTCCCATTAATGATTTCATTTATCACTCACAAATATGTTTGAAAACATTTATTTCAAATTTACCTTTAAAATTTCATTTTAAATTCCAAGCTTTAAAATGAATACCAATTTAACTTTAATAAAGTTTAAATCACAAATTAAAAAAAAATCTCTTTAAAATCTCATGTTAAAGAAAACATACGTTATAAAGAATTTAAAAGAATTTTAAAACCAAATTAAATTTTTAAATCCAAATCAATTTAAAATACACTTTAAACATACAAAGTTGTTTAGACATTTAAATCTTGATAAAACTTTATTTATCTCAAAACTATGATACAAAACTAGGTTTAAATTCATACTTAAACTTGACTTCTAACTTTGTTTAAAAATCTTGCTTTAAATTAAATTTTAGTTTAAAATTAAAACCCAAACAGGTTTAAACCTGTCACCAAACATTACCCGAAGCCAAATCAAAAATCCCCGAGCCAAACAAAAATGCTTCGAGCCACTCCCTCAACTAACTCGAGTCAACCCTGAGAAAACAAAACCCCATAAACCAAAACATCACCAGAACTCAAAACATACACCGTGCACATGCACCCACGACGTCGCCTTCTCCGATCAACTCTGATGACCCCTACACGTCGCCGATCAACCACGTACCCGATCACGATCATCGCATCGCCACCGAAAACTCAAAATCGAAATCAAGTTCGCCACCCAAACCTGGAAACATGAGCGAAAACTTCCACTAAACCTGGAACATCGCCGTTCTCGCAACCACGACCACCGAAATTCGTACAACTCCGGCCATCTACTCGTCAACTCTCTTGCTATCCTTCCCCAGAGCCTCGTCGCGCTCGATCATCTACAGACGACGATCGAACTAAAGCACTTGACTTCACAAAAACTAGGTTTACAAATTTCGAAGGCTTGCCGTCGCCACCACGACCAACCGCATGCCAACACACCATTTTTCCTCGACCCTCCGATCACTCCTCCATCACCACAGAGAACCCCGACGTCCCCCATCGACGTGATCACCAGAATTCCTCAAAACAAAGAAGTTCGAGCAAACCAAAACTGCTCTTGAATTCTTGATCTAAAAATTTTAAATATTTCTTTAAAAATCATATTAAGGTATAATAATTCCATTTATACACCTAAATTCATAAATTATGAAGTTTGAATCTTGGCTTATTTAAAGTTAGCTCTGATTTCTTGATTTCCAGAGAAGATTAAAAGTTGTTTTGACTTGTATAAAATTTTAAAACTTGGTATATGCTTAAACAAACAATTTCTGTTTTAAATCTAAGCCCAAGCATCAAGTGGATCAAATGAAAATGATTTTTGAAATCAAAATTTTGTTTTTAGAGACCCAGAACAATGAGCCTGTATAAACACTTCCAGCTTTCAATTATATTCAGAGAATCCATATATATATATATATATATATATATATATATATATAAACAAGCTTATTCATAGAGATATGTATATATAAACAACAGATTCATAGTTCTAAAATTTAAGAAAAATGTGTTACTCACATTATTTTCCAGAAGAAAGAACAGAGCTTGCTTTTTTTTGAAACTAGTTTGAATTTGCTAGCTGAAGTCTCCCTCTTTAATCTGTGGTTTCAGTTGATGGTATTGTAGTTTATGTTGAATCTTTGTTTAAGTTATGTATGATATTTACTTAAGATTTCTGCTTTGGATGAACGAAATGAAATGAGGAAGGCTGATATATAAAAGAAGTTTACAGGGATGTTATTATTTGCTTGTACAATATATCAGAGATATTTATTTGCTTTGCTTATTTTTTTAATCTGGCCAGGCAAGATTTGTGGAGGCTGAAATGATATTTAAAACAATTCGAATTGACAAAAATGTTGCTAGCATTTAATGCATGAGTCCTTTATGTTTCTATACTTATCCTCATTTGTACATAGATATATTATTTTCTTTTGCCTTGCATATCTATCCTACGGGCAACATACATTACTTGCCTGGTATTGATTAGTGCCTTATGAACTCAATATAAAGTTGTTTTAGTTGTTGTTATTAAACTTAACTTATGTATTTAGTTCTATTCCTAACATAAATGCATATTTTTATTTTTAATTTGTCTTATTACTTTATAATATAAACAAACTTTTATTTTAACATGTTGTTAGATTTTATCCATGTGTTTACTTTGTATTTTATCATCTATCTTATATACATATTTTAAACATTTTTTTAAAGACTTTATTTTAAATTTTCAAACCATAGCTTTCTTTCATATATATATATATATATATATATATATATATATATATATAAATTTAGAAATAACCATTTCTATTTGTATTAAAATCCATTTATAAAGACATTACATTCTTAACATTATTTAAAAATAACTCATTATTAAATTAAAATAATCTATAAAAGAAACTATCTCTTTATTAATAAATAACATATTTTATTTGAATTTGGAAAAACTCAAATCAATTTACCAATTAATTTCATAATTTTTATTCAAAAATTATATTAATCATCAATTTAAACTTAGTTAAAATTCAGGATCGTTACGTTTGCAGCTACATGTGATTTAACTAATATATCATCTACATAAACATCCATAGTTTTCCCAATATGATGTTTAAACATGGTGTTCACTAGTCATTGGTAAGTTTCCCCAGCATTCTTTAAGCCAAACAGCATTAGTTTGTAGCAATATAGTCCCAGATCGGTAATGAAACTGATATTTTCTTGATCTGATTCATGCATCATGATCTGGTTGAACTACGAGTATGCATCCATAAATGATAGCAGTTCATGCCTAGGCAACCCGTCCACAAGCTGATCGATTCTGGATAGAGGATAGCTGTCTTTCAGGTAAGCTTTTTTTAGAACCGAGTAGTCAATACAGTTTTCCATTTCCTATTGGACGCCTTGACCCAAACCGGGTTAGATACCAATTCAGGGTAAGTTGCATCGCGTATAAAACCTTTCACCATCAGCTTGTCCACTTCTTCTCTTAGCACTTTGGACCGCTCGGCCATAGGCTGCGCCTTTTCCACTTCACTGGCGTATACTTGGGATCAATGTTAAGTGCATGGCAGCTATCTCTGACAACACCGTGCACATATCGGAGTGTGTCCAAGCGAATACATTCAGATTGAAACAAAGAAATTTTATAAGTTACATCTGCATCCTATTTCCAAGATGCGATCAAATTTTGAGGACCCATGTTGGGTCATCCATATCAATTGGGACAGACACCGTCAATTGTGCTAGTGATGCTCATTCCTCCCCTGAACTCTTCTTTCTAGGTTTCAAAGCCTTATCGAATTGGATATGGTCCCCAAGCCAGGGTTGGCTCTGTAGTTACTATTCGGCAGGTTCACGAACGTGGAGAGTTATTCCACATTCTTCCCCTTTTCTTTTCTTTTAGACTTTCGTAGTTCCACGATATAACATTCCCCAATGGCATTTTGGTCTCCCTTTATCATCTTGACTCCATTTTCCATTGAAAATTTCATTGTTAGATACCATTGAGCTAAAGCAATCCTAAAATCTGCCAAGAAGGGTCTCCCTAGGAAGGCATTGTAGGCGAAAAGTTCATCTACGATCACAAAGGTTTGGATGAGGGAAACTCTTCGGTTGCCTTCTCCGAGTTCTATGGGTAAGTCAATCATTCCAATAGGTTGTTTGGGTTCACCGATGAATCCCTGAATCTTTTCTTGGCAGGCTAATACATCTTTCATATTAATCTTCTTCTGATTAAAGGTGCATTTGAAAAGGATATTTATAGAACAGCCGCTGTCTACCAATACTATTCGGACCATGGCAGGTTCAGTTCTTATTGCCACGACCATGAGGTCAAGAGTTGGAGCTTTTATCCTCTAGTGTCTTGATTTCGGAATACTATGTCGCCGTTTGGGTTCTCTGCTACTTAGCAAAGGTTCCATCTGTTAGAACCTTTAATTTATGTTCCAATGATAACAACTTTACAATCTATACAAATATAAACCTTACCAAGATTGTAAGTTTATGCTACAAGAAGACACCATGCTCGAAGATATTGAGACTCAAAGGGAAACGAAGATTCATTGACCATACTAATGTTATTCTACTTAAAAGAGTCCTAGATATAATATTGTTAAGGTCTCCTTGAGTATATATGCATACACGAGCACACATAATTTCATGGGTAAAAACCTTTTTACACCTCATAAACACCAGGTTGAACTTTAAACAAGTAACAGACGTCTGAGGATTTTACCACAGATGTCTGTCATGGGATAAAACTGTCAATTCTGAATGGACACTTCTGTTATGAAACAAAAGGAATTCACCTTTCAACGAAAGGTTACGGTTATTAAAATGAATAGACTTTCTTAAATAGTAACAACCCTTCATCTACACCTTTTTTAATCTATAAATACTGCATTGGTTGAGAAGTAGAAATCATCTAACTTGAATTAATCTAATTTTTACTTTCTTGATTTCTAACCACTCTCTTGCATATACGTTGTTCGCATACTGTCAATCTATTATAACCAAAATATAATTTTGGTTAAATCACTTCCTACGAATCAAAGCATTCATATACTGAGACCATAGGAAGATTTATATTATAAGTCAAAAACTATGTTATTTGGAACACAAGATTGTCAGAGATACTTTTGTATTAGTCTATTCTTCCGGGTGAACGTAGGATGTAAGGTTCGAACTAGTATAAAAACTCTGGTTTACACGCTTTTTATACTTTACTATTTATTATCTATTATTGCATGAACTTATACACTTGCATACTATACACAAGTTAGATAATATACAATCCACTAGATTTTTTAATTGGTATTATAGCAAGGTCATTTCAATCGATTGTAACACATAATTGAAATCATTAAAATGGAAAGTAAATTTCAAGAAGGTCAATCAACTACTCATCTCCTACTATTTACTAGTTCTAATTATTCTTATTGGTCAAGACGCATGCAAATTTTTAAGGAAGAAAATGGATTAGAATATGGATAGCAACTCAAAATAAATATGAAGCACCAAACATTGATATTGGCACATGGACTGAGGTACAAAAAGCAGAGGCATCTAACAATGCCAAAGCTACGAGTGTTTTATTTTGCTCACTTAACAAAACTGAATTTTCATGAGTCATGCTTTGCACTACTGCGTATGATATTTGGCGTACATTACAAATTACCCATGAAGGAACAAGCAAAGCAGGAAAAGAACAAAATCAAGAAAGAAAAAACAACAGCAACACAAATTCCTCAAATCAATCATCAATTAAGTGCTTCGGGTGTGATAAATTTGGCCATACGAAAAAGGACTGTCCACTACTCAACAATGATAAAAAGAATAAAAAATTCAAAAATTTCAAGAAAAAGGAGAGCATTTCAAGTAACTTGGGATGACTCCAACTCTTCTGCATCATCTGTTGGCGGCAGTGACTCAGAACAAGCAAATGTTTGCTTCATGGCTAACACAAATGAGGTACGTCCTGAATTAACATATGATGAAACTCTTGAAATTAGTATAGAATTAGATGACAAGTATAGAGAATTAAAAAAATTAAGCAAAGAAAATATAGAAAAATTAAATAGAGATGAATTAGAAATTGGATTATTAGAAGACGAGAAAACTATTTTAGAAGAAGAATTAGAATTAGCACAAAAAGCATGTAGAAAATTATCATCTCAAAATGCTACTTTAACACATGATATAGAGAATAACAAATTAGAGAATTATAAACTTGAAAAGGAATAGAATGAATTAAAACAAAATTTAAATTTAGCTAATTTAGAAATTTTCGATCTCAAAAATAAATTAGATAAAATTACTAATAATGTTTCAAAATTTAATAAAGGAAAGAAAAACCTAGATAATTTCATAAAGATTTCAAAACCATCAGGAAATAAGAAGGGATTAGGAATTTAATGAAAAAAATTCATAAACATTCTAGAAATAATTTGGTTTCTAATAATAATCAAAGATTCAAAAGGTATAATACATTATATACAAATTTTAGAAAAACAAAATCTAAACATGAAAACAAGGAAACGAAAATGATTAAAATATGGATTTCTAAAACAAATAACAAATTGATTAGACAAAAACTCATAGATGTATATCTAAAAGATATAGTTCATACTGAAAATTACATCTTTAAACGTTCCAAATGCTTATGGGTATGGCTACCTTCTCCTACTAACACGTAGGACCCTAGCGGAGAAATTGGGTGCTAATTGAAACTTCTTATTATTTTGTAGGTACCCAAAAACAAAACTAATAATAAGGAGAAATGTATACTAGATAGTGGATGCTCCAAGCATATGACAAGAAATACACACATGTTATCAAAAATCACTTACATGGACGGTGGCACGGTCACTATTGGGGATAATTCCAAAGGATATGTTATCGGAATTGGAAGCTCATCAATGTCAGTATATCTACTTCCCCTATTATTTCAAAATTTTTATTTGTTAGGAACTTAAAACATAATTTACTTAGTATAAGCCAGTTATGCGATAAGGGATTTAAACGATTTTGGAAAACATAAATGAATAAGTATTCGAAATATTTATATTCTAAACATGAATAGTAATCATAGTAATGATTTATGCTTAATCCCAAATCACGATGATCCGTGGATATGGCATAAAAAATTTTGTCACATAAATTACAAATATATAAACAAATTAGCTAAAAACAATTTGGTAAGAGGATAACCCAAAATAAATTTCAAAGTTAAAAATCTATGCAGTGCATGTCAACTTGGAAAATTAAAGAAAAGCTCATTTAAATCTAAAAAGAAAATCTCTACTAAACATCCTCTAAAATTACTTCATTTGGACTTATTTGGTCCAACTCAAGTACGTCCGATAAATCACAATAAATATGTTTTTGTAATTGTAGATGATTTTTCAAGATATGCTTGGACGCCATTTTTAAAGCATAAAAGTGATACATTCGAAATGTTTAAAAAAAATTCTAAACAAATTAAGACTCTAATGGATTTAAAAATAAAAGGTATAAGAAGTGATCATGGTGGAGAATTTGAGAATGAATTGTTTACAAAATTTTGCAATAAAAAGGGAGTTGCTCGTAATTTTTCATTTTCAAGAACACTACAACAAAAAGGAGTAGTTGAAAGAAAAATCGCACCTTGCAAGAATGTGCTCTAACTCTCCTAAATGGCTGTGACTTACCAAAGAATTTTTGGGCCGAAGTAGTTGCTACTGCATGTAATGTATTAAATCGTGTAACTCTTAGACCTATGACTAAAAATACATGTTATGAAATGTTCTACAAAAAGAAATCAGAAGCATCTTTCAAATATTCAGATCAAATTGCTTTATTCTAAATACAAAAGATAAACTTGGTAAATTCGATTCAAAAATAGATGAAAGAATTTCTGTTGGATATTCCGATTAAAGTAAAGCTTACAGAATATTTAATAAACAAACAAATGTTATTGAGGAAAGTCTTCATGTCTCGATTGATGAAAACTTTAAAAATATAAATAAAGACGACGAAGAAATTTTTGGCACTAGTCAAAATAAAGTCATTGAAACTGTGATTGAAAATAATAATGATAATCAAAATAACAGAATTTTGAAATCACTACTTCGTATTTTAAAAGACCATCCCATGGATAACATAATTGGAAATCTGGATAACAAAGTTTCGACTAGAAGACAAATAAATCATATGAGTAACGTAGCATTTATATCTAATTTTGAACCAAAAAATTTCTAGGAAGCTTGTGATTTCTGGATTTTCGCAATGCAAGAAGAACTTAATCAATTTGAACGAAATAATGTTTGGAAACTAGTACCAAAGCCAAACGTTCAGTCAATAATTAGAACAAAATGGATTTAAAAAAAAGCTGATGAAAACGGAAATATTATACATAATAAAGCAAGAATGGTGGAACATGGAAACAATCAAGAAGAAGAAATTGATTACGAAGACACTTTTGCACCTGTAGCACATCTTGAAGCCATAAGAATATTACTTGTTTTTGCGTGTCATCATAATTTTAAGCTATTTTAAATGAATGCTAAAAGTGCTTTCTTAAATGGCTTTATAAAAGAAAATGTTTACGCAGAACAACCACCACTACTATTTATTCATAAAAAATATCCAAATCATGTTTTTAGACTTAAAAAACCATTGTAGGGTTCAAAACAAGCACCTCGGGATTAGTATGATCGATTAAAATCACATTTAATTAGTTTCAATTTTCAAATTGGTAAAATAGATACAACATTATTCATTAAAAGAGAACAGAAGGATATCTTAATTATTCAAATTTATGTCGACGATATTATATTTGGATCTACTAATGAAAATTTATGTGATGAATTTTCTACAATAATGACAAACAAATTTGAAATATCTCATATGGGTGAAATTAATTTCCTTTTAGGATTACTTAAATGATGGAATTTTTATAGATCAGCAAAAATACTGTAAAGAATTACTAAAACGTTTTGGAATGGACAACACATCAAGTAAACCCACTCTAGTGAGTACTACTACTCATCTACACAAAGATGAAAAAGGAAAAGAGTTCGATTAAAAAATATATCGAAGCATGATAAGATCCTTACTATACTTAACTGCCAGTAGACCAAATACTACGATGAGTGTTTGTTTATATGCAAGATTTCAAGCATAACCTAAAGAATCACATCATCGGGCAGCCAAACGGATTTTACGATATTTAACCAATGCTAAAGATTATGGCCTATTTTATCCAAGAGGCAGTACGTTTGAACTTGTATCTTATAGTGATGCAGATTTTGGTGGATGTAAATCAGAAGGAAAAAGTACAAGTGGCACATGTCACTTTATTGGTCAATTGTTAGTTTCATAGTTTAGTAAAAAGTGAAATTGTGTTTCTCTATCAACATGTGAAGCCGAATATATTTTTGCTACCTTAGCTTGCGCTCAAGTAATATATATGCAACAAACACTTAAAGACTTTGGAAAAATAATAAACAAATCTCTAATATATTGCGATAATAGTAGTGCTATAAATTTATCTAAAAATCTAATTAATCATTCACGAACAAGATATATAGATATTCGTCATCATTTTCTGAGAGATAATATTGAAAAAGAAATAATAACTCTAGAATTTGTTAATAACGAAATTCAAATAGCTGATATTTTTATAAAACCATTAAGTGAACTAATTTTATTAAGTTAAGATGGGATTTAGGAATTTGTTCGTTCAATCAATTGGTTAACTAAAGTTATAAAATAATATTTCGTTCACTTAAATTTATAATAGCTTATATGCAATTTCAACTGAACAAGTAACTTTATAACTTAGAATTAACAACAACCATATAACTTTTTTTATAACAAACATTTAAAAACAAACTAATATCTGTTAAATTCAAATCATCTTCCTAAAATTATTTTCTAAATATAGCAAAATTTTATCTTATAAATTCAAATAATATTCTACTTAAACATGCATAAACACAAATAAATTTTTAACGCAAATAATACAATGTCTTCTGATCACTAGTCCACATATTCAACTATCGACTATAAATACCCCTCGGTAGATAGCACTTACCTATCACCAACTAAATCCACATCGACATCAACCCGTTCAGACTCTCTAAACATTATTGCATCACCAACATACCACACCGGCTTTTCTCCTAAAGGAAAGAAAGCTAAATGATCAATTGGTCTGAAATTAACATCTCTCACCGACAAATTCGATGAGATATATCACTACCAGCAAAAAATGATCAGCGTTCAACGTGAAATGTGTTACGAGCAACGACATTAAGGATCTCATCTAAATTTTCTTGAAAAGTGTATTCTAGCAATTTGTGGTCATTCACCAATAAAAATTTGCATACAATAAAAGCCTCCTCGATTATAAGAAACTCCTACAAAAGCAAATAACATTACTCCGAGAAATCCGTGCAAATCAGGACCATCAAATTAAACTTGGATTGACACTCCAGCTCATCCAAGTCGGTCTCCACTAAAGCCATTACTGGACTATATAAAAGTTGAACCAAATTAGCGGGATATACAACAAATCAATAATTCTGAATTCTTTGACAAAAACTAAAACTTATGTTACACATCATGTAAATTATTTTTATTTGTTTTGGTGTATATATTGTTTATTATATTAATATTTTAATAAATAATTTCATTCATATTAAAAATTTCCTCCAGATGACAGAAATTACATAACACAGACATCTGTGAATATACCACAGACGTCTGTCACTGGTTATGAGTAAATTTTATCTGTAGCCACGGACGTCAGTGGAAACATCAGAGATGTCTATCAAGACTCTCTATTTATATCTTCTATATCGACAGACATTTGTGGAACTATCACTGACGTCTGTTGAATCTCTTTGCTTTATTTTCACTGAAGCCACAGACGTCTGCGACATCCTCACAGACATTTGTCGCTGCTTTGGGAACAACTTTCCAGCAAACGTATATAAAGAACTTTTACTCTTCTCTTCACTTGACCTTCATTTCAACTCCTAATTCCTGAAACCCTAGCTCTCAAAACATTCAAATTCTTCAATCAATGGCTCCCAACAAGGTTACCATCTCTAAACAGCAATAGCAAAGCCACTTCCTCCTCCTCTGAAGCCCCGGTCACACAAGCTCACATTAACCAATGGCTATGCAATAATACCAATGTAATCAAACAATTCGAGGCACTTTCCCAAAAGGAGATCAACTCCGGTCCTTTTTTTGGCCTTGGCAATGTGATAGAATATGAAATTCTAGGAATTACTACAAATGTCGGTTGCTGCAACTTATTAAGCTATGATGCAAATAAGGTAATCATTGATCCTCTAGCTATTTACCTCTTCTACTCCAGTCTATGAAGTTTAGAGATTTAGAATCCATAGAATGATGATGGTTGGCTATGGTCAAGTGTTTACGGAAAATAAGTTAAAATTGATGCGTATACAGTTGGTCGTATTTTAGGATGTTCTTATAAGGGGATTGATTTAACCGATATACCGGATCACAATCCTCTACCTAGGGTCGAAGTTTCCTATCAAATATGGGATAGAATGCCACAATGGAAATCCATTTACCTTTGAACACATGCTAGACTATTAAATCAAATGATAATTAATACCATCATTCCTCGTCTAGGTAGTCATGAACTAATTTATCCTAATGACCATCGAGCTTTATATGCAATATTTGGTCACCTACCAGTTAACTGAGCAAAATTTATTCATGACCAAAGTAAATAATTTTGGTCTCAGCATAGTCGTTCCATTGTTTATGTGCCATATATAATGCACATCTTACAAAATCTAGGAGTTCCTTTGTATATATCATAATACGAAGAAATTCCAAAAAAGATAGTAGACCATGATATCTTTTACTTATTCATCTTTCAAAAAGTCCACCTCATATCATCCCCTTCAGCCAATGGACTCAACAAGAACAAGAACAAGAACAAGAACATCTGGTCCTCCTCAAACTAGCACTCCTTAGCAAACCTACTCCCCTCATCAACAACCATCTTCCTCTAGTCATGATAACGAATATTATTCGAACTTCGAAATACAAGAAGCTCATGTCGAACAAACACTAAATGACTCTCTTCGTGATTTGGCTATCAAAAACCAAAATATAACCATGGACAATCGGCAAGCTTTAAACATAAAAATGACTGGATTGGAACGTTCTTTCTCCACTAGGATGGAAAAGATGGAGAAGACTTTGGATAAAGTGGTCTCCACTTTAGGCAAAGTGATGCGCAAACTACTTGGTCGACCTTCCTCATGCTCATCATCTTCGCTTTTCCCAACACCTCCACCTCGGGTTCAAACACCAGTTTATCGCTCTCAAGCCTCGCCCGAAGGTACGTCACACAATAGAGGTGACCAAGGGAAGACTCCTATTCACGCACAAGCCAAGGAAGAAGAAGAACACAGTAATGAAATGTACATGTGTGATATTCCACTTTTTCAACAACCATCTTACATGCCATTTCAAGGCCTTTCAATTCATGAAGATGAGGAGTACAACGACCAAACATAATGGCCGGGTACATATGAGCTAGATCCATCCTCTTACTGGGAGTGCTACAGAACTAATGAGGCTTATCTTATTCTCAAAATCAGTACAATTAGAGTTTTCTTTTAGTTTGCAACTCTTATTCTTGTTTTTTTTTCTATTTATAACTTTTGATACACTTGCTTCTAATTTTATTTTCAACTTCCATATTTGATTTTCCATGATTCGAAGTGATAACATGCTATGACTATTTAATACTCTGAATCTTATATCATTTCCCTCCAATTTGATAATGAAAGGGAGGGAATCTATGCATATACATAGGGGAGACGCATATACATAAGGGGAGAAAAACATAACTTCCATTCTATAGTTGATTTTTGATTGAATAGTTGTCATCATCAAAAGGGGGAAGATTATTAGAACCTCCAGTTTATGTTTCAATGATAACAACTATACAATCATATACATATATAGACCTTATCAAGGTTGCAGGTATATACTATAAGAAGACACCATGCTCGAAGATATTGAGACTCAAAGAGAAACGAAGATTCATTGACCATACTAAGGTTATTCTACTATAAAAGAGTTCAAGATATAATATTGTTATAGTCTCCTTGGGTATATATGCATACACGAGCACACAAAAATCTATGTACATTAAAATTAAGGTGAAAAAATTGTTTTTACACTTCACAAATGTCTGTGATAAAACCATAGACATTTGTGACAATTCTTGGGTTAAAATTTAGACAAGTCACGGACGTTAGAAGATTTTACCACAGATGTCTGTCATGGGCGGAAACTTTCAATTCTACATCGACACTTCTATTTTGAAACAAAAGGAAATCACATTTCAAAGAAAGGTTGCAGCCATTGAAATAAAGAGTCTTTGTCAAATAGTAACAACTCTTTATCTATACCTTTTTTAATCTATATATAACACTTTGATTGAAAAGTAGAAATCATCTAAATTGAATTAATCCATTCTTTACTCTCTTAATTTCTAACCACTCTCTTGCATATACATTGTTCACATACTCTCAATCTATTATAATCAAAATATAATTTTGGTTAAATCACTTCCTACAAATCAAAGCGTTCAAATTCATATACTTAAAGGATATTAAAGGAAGATTTGTACTACAAGTCAAAAACCGTGTTATTTGGAAAACAAGATTGTCGGAGATACTTTTGTGTTACCCATTCCTTCGGGCGAAGGCGAAGCGAGGGTAATTTGTTTAAAGGGAATACTAAAGGGGAGCTTCAGTGGTCCGAATCGGTATAAAAACTCTGGTTTGCATGCTTTTTATATTTTACTATTTATTGTCTATTATTGCATTAACTTATACACTTGCATACTATGCACAAGTTAGATAATATATAATCCACTAGATTTTTCACCATCTTCAACCGCAAAGCATGCATCATTCCGAGCATGCTTTAATAAGGCCGCATACCACTCTATTCCTCCCTAACTTTTCTACGTAGGATGGGGCTCTCTAGATATCATTTCAATGATGAGTCTCTAGTAAATCCATCAGGGTCTTTCCTTGCTGGTTCCAGCTTGATTTCCTTGGTCTCTAGGAGCTTGGGGCGCTATGGGCTGGTCAAGATTTGGTGGTTTCCTCACATACTACTGAAGCTTGTTTTCTTAAATCAACTCCTCAATCAAGTTCTTAAGTGACAACACTCATTTTTGTTATGGCCATGTGTCTCATGGTAGCGGGAGTACTTTTTGGAATGCTTTTGTTATTCAGTTGCTTCCTTTTTAGACAGCTTCTTGTACTCTTTCGTCCCTTATGTCGCGAGATAGATGTTTTTCCAGAGTATCGTTGAGCGAGGAGTATTCTTTGGGCCGCAAACCTTTGAATCGCTTGTTACTTCCGTTTCGCTTGTTGAAATTCTAGTTCATACTTTTTTGATTCCCATTTTTCCCTGCATTCCCTTTAGTGGTTCCCGAGGTGTTTATATCGTGTTTTATCTCCATACCACTCTGCCCGACATTGGTTGGTTGTAAGTCAGTAGATTTCCTTTCTAATTCTCATGCCTTCTCCAATCTCATGTACTGGCTCGCCTTTCGGTTGAAGTCCTTCCAAGTGGTGGATTGTTTCATTTTGATCCATTGTTCAAATTCAATTTCGGGGTGAATTACGTGGACTAAGACCATGAAAACCATATCCTCATTCGGATTACTTACTTCAGTTACTGTAGTGTTGAACCGGTTCATAAAAGACTTTGGAGATTCATTCCGTCCTTGGAATGGGCCGGACAAGGACATGACATCTTTTGACTAAGTCATGTGAAGTCTAAATTGATTAAGGAATTAATCTTATTGCTTGTTGATTGAAGGTAGAGATGGATCTTGGCAGAAGCCTGGTGAACTACATGGAAGCAATTCCCTCCAAAAAAATCGAGAAACATTTACATCAAACGGCATCCAAAGAATTCACTCCGTCCATGTACATATTATGCTTATACAATTGGGGTTTCTGGTCTCTTGTTCCATCGTAAGACAGAATAGTCGGCATGGTGAACTTTTTGGGGTATCGCTCGTTCAAATGCCATCAGTGAAAGGAGTCCAACTTGGAGTGGATCCCATTCGTCATCCCTTCTATCCTTACTTTCATCTATTAGTCACTTGACCATGTTCGCGATGTACACCCCAGATGTTCGGTAATCTGGGGTTCGGGTGTCAGTGACTACACTAAGTGTTTTATTTTGCAAATGATCTTGGTGAGTGGGCTGATGCCTAGACTCTCCTATCTTCAGGAGATCCACTCCCTCGGGGTTACTTTGGCTTGCGGTTGGTTTGATAAGGGAAGTTTGGATCTCCTTGGCATCATTGAATGCATTGGTATTTCCTTCCATCCCGTCGTCGTCAATTCGCTTACCATATTCTGAGTCTAAGAGATCCAAGTCTATATCTTCCCGTGAGGTTTTCGCTCCTAGATTCAAGTTGGTATCTGGTTGCCTTGCAGTTGGTGGAGCATTTTCTTTTCCTTCCATATTGGTTCCTACGATTCCACCTACCACTCCTTTCTACGGCTGCTTCCCGTTTCTCCTGTTCAGGCCAGAAATGGAAGAATTTTTTGTTCCATGGCAACCACGGGCTCTATCATGGTTCTTGGAGCAGCATGCGACTGTAAGGTCAATAGGACATTCGATTTGTCCATAAGAGCACTTCGGCTGTTTTCCATTTTCTGATTAATTTCTTCAGTCATTTTATTTAATTCATTTTTAGTGACAACTTCACGCCGAATAGAGGATCCTGGAACCTGATCTTCCAAGTTAGCTCCTAATTGTAAATTGTTGGGGTTGTTGACTTCAATCTGCCAAGGGTTTGTTTCTTTTTCGACAATGGTAGCTCATGTAGATCTTCCAGAGGTAGTTCTCTTTCTTTCTGTTGCCATTGGTTCTCAACAGCAAATCTCTAAGCAGAGATTGATGATATAAATTCTGAACCTATCTGGTCCATAGTAGACAGCTAAATCTACACCTGAGTTGGATTCTTCGGTGTCGTTCTTTTGCTGAAATGGGTAGCCAGCATTGGCGTTTGCGTCAGACATATCAAGCGTGGGCCGCACGCTGCTGCCCAGTACAAAGCAATGGTTGGAAACGAATCGTTCACGTCAAACGTGTCCAATGCGTCAGGACACCGTCTATGCGAATGGTTCATACTAACCACTATATTTCCCTTCATTCCATCCATAATATATGTATATCAAACCGTTTCTCAATCGAATCACCAAAAAAACCAAACAATCCAAAAATTCAATAATTTCTACAAGCTTCGTTGTCGATTTTTTCAGGTAAAATTTTTCATATTTGCGTTTCATATTATTATCTACCATATATATTTTTTTTAGATTTTTTTTTAATTGCTTTTTTCAGAATGTTTAGCCACTCTGCTACTTCTTCTACCAGAACCATCGTCGATTGGAATGACGATAGGAGTAACGCATTCATCAATGTTTGTTTCGAAAACATTGATACGCATGCCCACCGTGTTGCACAGTGGTATGAAGATATCATAGTCCTATTCAACGAAAGAATTGGTCATGATTACAACGCTGGGTAAATGAAAAACAAGTTCGATAATCTAAAACATGAGTGGAGCCTATGGAACAAGCTGCTATAGATTCTAGGTGGCTATTGGTGCCAGGAACTGGAGATAGTAGTTTTGATGACAACAACCTTTGTAACTTATTTTATTATAACTTATATACTAACACTATTGTCTAGATATGTATGAATATTATTATACAGGATATATATAAGGCAGGTACTGATTATTGAAGACTGTACAGTATCAAGATCAAGAACGAAGAAATCAAGTTTGAAGGATCATGCGTATCAAGATCAAGATTTCAAGATATGTGTCTATTTTTTTGTTAAAACTTCATAATAGCATGGAAATCTTCATTACAAATTTCATTTGGAATGGAACCCATTTCTACCTTCTTAGTGGCTTAAAAACCCATGACGAGTAGCTTACAAACCTACGACAAGTGGCTTACAAACCCATTAACATCCTGGTTTTGTACAGTTCTTGAGTCTTGATGAGATGAGATACCCATCATGGGATTCCCATGTCGACATGGTGGCCGTTGAATTCAAAAGTTTCAATTTTCAAAAGAAGTGTCTATTCGTTTAAATCTCTTCACGAATGGTTATGACCGTTGGTGCTTTATAAATAGGCTTCACAAACGAATTTTGTAATCATCTATTTTCATATTTTCTTCACTTCTTCTTCTCCACAAATCCATATTCTATCATTTTCATATTTTTAAGATCGTGCCGAAATTCTGCCGAATTCTCAAGTAAATCAAATTAGAATCTCATTCTTGTTTGATTCTCTGCCCTCTCTCAAAGATCAAACTGGTATTCGGAGTTAGAGGATCAATTTGTAATCAAAAGTTTATCGAGTCTCTCTATAAGGTGTGGTTGTGTCTGGAAATCAATTGGATAATCTTGTGGCCCGTAAATCAAGAGAGTTTGCCCCTGACTCGTGAGACAGGAGGGTACCTCAAGGCCTTTAGAAATTGAGGAATGTAATCTCGACATCGGTATAATAAAAATCTATATGAGGTGGTTTGCCTTGGTACGAGATTGGATGTAGGGTAACTCCGAACCAGTATAAAATCCAGTGTGTTCTTTTTCTTTACTGTTTTTTATTTACTTTCTACATCTCTATTTGATCTGTGATTGTTCTCTGATTAAGTTCTGCATTTGTTTATATCATAACTTTAAATTAGTCCATATAAGTCTTAGAATCCATTAAACACTATTCACCCTCCTCTAGTGTTAAATTAGCCTTAAGATCCTTAATTCGCGCTCCCTTTCAATTGGTATCAAAGCATAGGTTTCCATAGATTTTGTAGTCTGAAACTTGAAAAGTTAAAAATGGCATTTTAGGAAAATTTTATTAATACTAGTTTGAATTTATGCATTTCATCAAAGTATCATAAGTCTGCATATAGTTTTTATGAAAATCAAGGTATCCATCGAATTGGTTTGTTATGCAGGAACAGACATGTTAGATGGCTTTTGAAGAATCAACAACCAATGGGATACTTGACAGTGGCTGTTCAAGGCATATGACTAGAAATCCCGAGATACTCAATGACATTATATATCAAGATGGTGGATTGGTCAATTTTGGAGATAACTCAACAGGATATGTGGTTGGGTTCGGCAATTTCGGTAATTCTAAAACTTCTATTATTTATGATATTTTTCTAGTTAGGAATTTAAAACATAATTTGCTTAGTATAAGTCAACTATGTGATAAAGGATTTAAAATTAAATTTGGAAAAGATAAGTGTCACATCGAAGATAATAACTCAAATATTATCTTTGAAGGAATTAGGAAGAAAAACATTTACATTCTCAGTATGAAAGTTTAAAATGAAACTTATGTCTTTTGGCTAATACAAGTGACCCTTGGATTTGACATAAAAGATTTGGTCACTTAAATTCCAAACTATTATCTAGGTTGTCAAAACTTGACTTAGTTAAAGGTCTTTCTAAGTTAAACTTTAAAAGTAAATAGTATATGTGATGCTTGCCAATTAGGAAAACTTAAGAAAAGTTCATTTAAATTAAAAATATGATTTCTACTTCTAAACCTCTAGAATTACTTCATTTATATTTATTTGGTCCATTCTCAAGTTCAATTAATTAATCACAATAAATATGTTTTTGTAATTGTAGATGATTATTCTAGATATACTGGACATTTTTCTTAAACTTAAAAGTGATGCTTTTGAATTATTTGAAATTTTTGCTAAAAGAATTCAAAATCAACTTTCTTTAAAAATAAAAACTATTCATAGTGATCACGGTGGAGAATTTGAAAATGAAAATTTTGAGAATTTCTGTAATCAAAAAGGAATTATTCATAATTTCTCTTTTCCAAGAACTCCACAACAAAACGGAGTGGTAGAACGTAAAAATAGAACGATTCAAGAGTGTGCTAGAACAATGCTTTTTGATAGTAACTTACCTAACATCTTTTGGGCCGAAGCAGTCACTACTGTATATTATATATTAAATAGGATTTTAATTAGACCATTAACTAGTAAAACACCATATGAATTACTTTACAATAAGACACCCATAATAGTTTATTTTAAAGTTTTCGGTAGTAATTGTTTTATTCTTAATAAAAAAGATAATTTAGATAAATTTGAACCTAAATCCGACAAAGGTATCTTTATCGGATATTCTAATAGAAATAAAGCATTTAGAGTTTATAATTTAAGAACTAACACTATTGAAGAAACAATGCATGTATCTTTTGATGAAAATTTTAAAGATACTGCACAAATAGAAGATGAAGAAGATTTTGTAACTTTAAATAATTAACCTAATGAAACTAATTATAAAATCATCCAACCTAATAAAAGAATTAGGCCACTAAAAGATCATCCTGTAGAAAATGTACTAGGAAATATTGAATCTATAGGTAAAATAAGAAATCAACCAAATAGTATGAGTAATGTAGCTTTTATATCAACTATTGAACCTAAAAATCCAAAGGAAGCATCATTTGATGATTCATGGATTCTTGCTATGCAAGAAGAATTGAATCAGTTCACCAGAAATGATGTTTAGGAATTTGTCTCTAGACCTGAGAATAAAAGTGTAACTGGAACAAAATGGGTTTATAAAAATAAATTGAATGAATTTGGTGAGGTTATGAGAAATAAAGCTCATTTAGTCGCGCAGGTTATTGCCAAGAAGAAGAATTGATTATAACGAAACCTTTTCACCCGTAGCAAGACTAGAAGCTATTAGGATTCTACTTGCTTTCGCAAACTACAATAATTTTAAGTTATATCAAATGGATGTTAAAAGTGCTTTTCTAAATGGTTTTGTAAAAGAAGATGTTTATGTTGAACAACCTGCACTTTTTGAAGATAATAAATTTCCAAATCATGTATATAAATTAAGAAAGCTTTATATGGTCTAACACAAGCTCTCAGAGCCTGTTATGAAAGACTAAGATCTTATTTACTACAATCTGGTTTTGAAATCGGTAAAATAGATACAACTTTTTTTATTAAAAGAAACAAAAATGATATTCAACTAGTACAAATATATGTAGATGATATAATATTTGGATCAACTAACAACATAACGAATAAAGAATTTTCAGATATAATGATTAAAGAATTTGAAATGAGTCATATAGGAGAACTAAGTTTCTTTTTAGGACTTCAAATCAAACAATTAGATAAAGGAATTTTCATTAGTCAAGAAAAATATGCTAAGGATTTAATTAATAAATCTGGATTGACCACTTTTGGTGGGAAATCAACTCCGATGACAACTAATGTAGCTTTAAGTAAAGAAGATAGATCAAAAGATGTTGATCAAAAATTATATAGGGGAATGATTGGTTCGCTGCTTTATACGACAGCAAGTCGTCCTGACATCATGCATAGTATTTGTCTTTGTGCAAGATACCAATCTCAACCTAAGGAAACTCACTTAAAAGCGGTAAAAAGAATTTTAAGATATGTAAAACATACTTTAGATTATGGTTTATTTTACCCTAAAAACGATGTATTTGACTTAATTTCATATTGTGATGCTGATTACGCTGGTTGTAAATCAGACCGAAAAAGTACAAGTGAAACTTATCACTTTCTAGGACATTCTTTGGTTTCCTAGTTTAGTAAGAAGCAAAATACTGTATCCTTGTCAACTACTGAAGCAGAATATATATCTTCTGCTTTGGCTTGTTCTCAAGTTATATATATGCAACAAACTTTAAAAGATTTTGGATTAACTATATCTAAATCACCAATTTATTGTGATAATACTAGTGCGATAAACTTATCTAAGAATCCAACTTATCATGCTAGAACAAAACATATGGATATTAGACATCATTTTCTTAGATATAATGTAAGTAAAGAAGTCGTAATTCTTGAATATTGAGAAACAAATTTATGATAACCATTAAATGAACAAACTTTACTAAATTTAGAAGAGAATTAGGTATATTTTCATCAAATGAAATATAAATTATAAATAATACAAGTATAATTAATATTAATATAAATAAAAATTTCTCAAAAATTATACTACGCATGTCGACATGACCCATCCCCCTATGTCGACATACTAGCCATGATTTTCAAATTTAAATTTCCTTCTAAAATTAGTTATTAGGTTATATATTTCTATGTTTCGACTTTTACTTCTATTCTCTGTTCTATTCTCTATAACAAACTTCTAAAACAGTAAATTAATGGCTTTCTCTTCTAATAACGAACCTTCTTCACCCAATTCTCCTCATTCTAGTCCTTTTCAACGATCCACACGTACGAGTCATCAAATTGCAAGAGCAAATGAAAGATTTGCTTCAAATGATAACGAAGATTGAAGTTAATCAGCTGCGAATGGCAAGAGAACAAGATAGGCAAGGCAAAACCTTAGGAATCTAGAAAAATTCCTTATGGATAACCATGCCAATCCTATTGTTATTAAAGAATCATCACAAGCCATAGATTTTGAAGAAGAAGAATCTCTAGAAGAACCTCAAGAGGATCAGAAAGAAGAACATCCTCTGCCGAATCTGGATATTCATATGGACAAAGACGATGGAATGATTTGCGTTGGAGTGGTCCTTTTTTACGCTAATGGAAACTTGGTTGAAGAACGTGGAAAGTTTTGTCTCCACTATCCAAATTTTTCAGTCCATAAATCACCAATAATTAAAGGTCTCATTAAGCGTTTTTCATTTTTCTCTTTCGTGATTGTATATTAATTTGTTAATTTGTGTATAAGTGTTATCTTAAGGTTCTTCTAATAACAATCTTCCATGTATAGAAACATGAATTCCAGTTTGGATGTTATATTATTATGTCATATGTTTGTTTAACTCTTTTTCAATTAAGTTCAAGGTTTATAGGTTATTTTTTTTTGATGACAAAGGGGAGAAAGTTATGTAAAATAGTAGGCTTGGAGTAAGGGGGAGTTGTTGGAGTAAGAGGGAGTTATGGTACGATCGAAGTGGTAGGTATATTTTATAAGGTTGTCGTCATCAAAAAGGGGGAGATTGTTAGGAACTAGAGATAGTAGTTTTGGTGACAACAACCTTTGTAACTTATTTTATTATAACTTATATACTAACATATTGTCTAGATATGTATGAATATTATTATACAGGATATATATAAGGCATGTACTGATATTGAAGATTGTACAGTATCAAGATCAAGAATGAAGAAATCAAGTTTGAAGACTCATGAGTATCAAAATCAAGATTTTAAGATATGTGTTTAGTTTTTTTGTTAAAACTTCATAACAGCGTGGAAATCTTCATTCCGAATTTCATTTGGGATGAAACCTATTTTTACCTTCTTAGTGGCTTACAAAACCATGACAAGTAGCTTACAAACCTACGACAAGTGGCTTACAAACCCATGAACATCCTGGTTTTGTACAAGTTCTCGAGTCCTGGTGTGATGAGATATTCTATAGGAAGAAGCTTGCAAAACTACTTTAAAATGGTTTTTCAAAAATGAGTTTCAAAACTGTTTTTCAAAATATTTTAGCCTTAAAATTATCTTTTCAAATGATTTTTCAAAAAAATGTTTTAGCCTTAAAATATTATTTGTTTTTGTTTTAAAATAAACTCTTGTTTTAAACTTCATTTTCAAAAACAAATTTTACATTGTTTTTTACATAGGATTGTCGACATCATGGGATACCCATGTCGACATGATGGTCGTTGAATTCAAAAGTTTAAATTTTCAAAAGAAGTGTCTATTCGTTTAAATCTCTTAACGAATGCTTATGACCGTTGGTGCTTTATAAATAGGCTTGATAAACGAATTTTTTAATCATCTATTTTCATATTTTCTTCACTTTTTCTTCTCCGTAAATCCATATTCTATAATTTTCATATTTTTAAGATCGTGCCGAAATTCTGCCGAATTCTCAAGTGAATCAAATTACAATCTCATTCTTGTTTGATTCTCTGCCCTATCTGGAAGATCAAAGTGCTATTCAGAGTTATAGAATTAACTTGTAATCAAAAGTTTATGGAGACTCTCTATAAGGTGTGGTTGTGCCTAAAAATCAATTGGGTAATCTTGTGGCCCGCAAATCAAGAGAGTTTGCCCCGAACTCGTGAGACAGGAGGGCACCTCAAGGCCTTCAGAAATTGAGGAATGTAATCTCGACATTGGTATAATAAAAATCTGTATGAGGTGGTTTGCCTTGTTACATGACTGGATGTAAGGTAACTCCAAACCAGTATAAAATCCGGTGTGTTCTTTCCCTTTACTGTTTTTATTTACTTTCTGCATCTATGTTTGATTATGTGATTGTACTGTGATTATGTTCTGCATTTGTTTATATCATAACTTTAAATTAGTCCATATAAGCCTTAGAATCCATTAAACACTATTCGCTCCTCCTCTAGTGTTAAATTAGCTTTAAGATCCTTAATTTGCGCTCCTTTCAATTGGAACGAAGAACAAGAAACGGTCGATGGATCCGACGAGTAGTAGGGTACAGCTACAACAAGGTACCACAAATACAAACATTCCTCCCTGCTCATTTTAGGCCGTTGGACGTGATTTTTGATGGCTGCATCCGAATTAACAAATGTCAGTTCATAATTTTACAAAATCCACCTGTTGGGCTATAATTCGACGCATAGCTTTATGGCGACTATCTTAGGGGTGATTCTGCAGAGATCTCTAGTCGTAGAGCGCATAGATAGCAACGGCCAACTGGTGGTCCTTCTAGGTCTGTTTGTAGTTCTTTGCATGATCCGACTCTTGCTAGGTGTATGGAAGCAAAGCAGGAGGATGACGATTATGAAGAATGAGAGGTCAGGATCTGTTTGGCTGAGTATGATAGCGGTGATTTCAATCACTTGCATGCGCTACTGGACAACCCAAGCAGCTTAGAAATGCTATTATTTATCTTGTTAGGCAGTTGAGAAGGTGAAGCTAGTTTGTTTTATCTGTATTTTATTTTCTGCATTTTTATTCGGCACTTTTATTTCTGCATTTGTATTGTGAATTCTGAACTACGAATTTTTATTTCTGCATTTGTATTATATATTATGTATTCTGTATTCTGTATTTAAAAATAATTAACATAAATTAAATGATAACGTAAACAAACAATAAAATAATAACTTTGCCCCCTTTGCGTTTCACCTGTCGTAAAAAGAACGCATTCCCTTTTCGCGAACTAACCCCCTTCCCAGCCTCTTTCCTTTGCCTCTTGCGGTTCGTAAAAGAATGCACCCTTAGTGAAAGCACCAAAATGTTAATCCAAAAAACAGATCAACACCCTAGATTGAGTGGGAAAGAACCGGTCCTGTTTATCCACTACAAGAAATTTTATTTTTAGTGGCCTACAAAAAAGCTATCAAAACTTATGGTAACGTTTTGATAAACGCCGTGATAAAGCCCGCAACTAAAAATTTATTTCAATGCCACTATAAATCCTTTTATTGCATCATTTCTCAAACGCCACCACAAATCTTTTTGTAGCGTTATAAAAATGCCGAAAGGATTTTTGGCGCTAGCTATAGGGTTTTCAACTTTACCCCTACTTTACGGTTGCATTTACTCAACGCTAGTATATGTATTTCTATAGTTTTTTTGAAATGCTACTAAAAGTTTCGATCATTTTGCACCATTTTTTTCATGTTGATGGTCTATTTTTTTCTACAATATCAATCAACAATCACTCACATACTCATCATATTCAAACAATTAAAAAAACATGTTAATCATATAACCAAATAAGATATCCATAATCATTCTAATACAATAGTTTTTTGATAAAGCGACCAAACTTACATATAATAATCATTCGTATACAAATTTACACACTTAGAACTAATAAAATGTTATACCAAACTGGTGCTAACAAAACACTTGATTACCTATAATTCTTTGTTGCATGCATAAGTAAAACCTAACACCATAAAAGTCCAACCTTGCTCTCTTCGAAAATCCAACGCCTACGCAAGTGAAAGCACAAGATATAGTCAAAAAATTATGTTAATTTGTAGAACTTCAAATCTAATATCAAACATCTACAACATTGTACGAGTATATCATGTTATAAATAATGTCATATAAATAATCAAGTTATACACGAAACGAAATAAATAAAGTCCAATCTTACAGTTATATATAAAATGTTGTTAAATTAGTTATATTATTATTATTTATAAAATTTTGTTAACTTAAACTTAGTTAATTTTATAAAGCTTGTTTAATTTTAACAAAGCCTGGTTAATTTTCATTAACTTGGTTAACTTAATTTATTATTACTATTCGAACTCAGTTAACTTAATTATATTATTATTACTATAAACTTAGTTAAATTTTATAAACTAAGTTAATTTATCATTATCATCGTTATTTATAAATCTTTGTTAAAGTAGTTATATTATTATTATATATAAAATCTAGTTAACTTAAACTTAGTTAACTTAAACTTAGTTAATTTTAACAAAACTTAGTTAATTTTTATTAACTTAGTTAACTTAGTTAATTTATTATTATTAATAATTTATTATTATTATTACTAAAACTCGGTTAATTTACTTATATTATTATTATTATAAACTTAGTTAATATTTATAAACATAGTTAATTCATCGTCGTCGTCATAATCATTGTTATTATTTATAAAACTTTGTTAAGTTAGTTATATTACTATTTACAAAATTTAGTTAGCTTAAACTTAACTAATTTTATAAAACTTGTTTAATTTTAACAAAACTCGGATAATTTTTAATAACTTGGTTAATTTAGTTAATTTATTATTATTATTATTAAAACTCGGTTAACTTAATTATATTATTATCATTATTATCTTAGTTAATTTTTATAAACTTAGTTAATTCGTCATCGTCATCATTATTATTTGTAAAACATTGTTAAATTAGTTACATTATTATTATTATTAAAATTTGGTTAACTTAAACTTAGTTAATTTTTATAAACATGGTTAATTCATCATCATCATCATATTTATTGTTATTATTTATAAAACTTTGTTAAGTTAGTTATATTATTATTTATTAGTTAGCTTAAACTTAACTAATTTTATAAAACTTGTTTAATTTTAACAAAACTTAGTTAATTTATTATTGTTATTATTACATTATTATTATTAAAACTTGATTAACTTAAGTAAACTTAGTTAATTCATCATCATCATTATTATTTATAAAACTTTGTTAAATTAGTTACATTATTATTATTATTAAAATTTAGTTAACTTAAATTTAGTTATTTTTATAAAACTTGTTTAATTTTAACAAATCTTAGTTAGTTTTTATTAACTTGGTTAACTTGGTTAATTTATTATTGTTATTGTTATTATTATTGTTGTTTTTGTTATAAATTTAGTTAATTTTTGTAAACTTAGTTAATTCATCATCATCGTCATTATTATTATTTGTAAAACTTTGTTAAATTTGTTATATTATTATTAATAATAAACTTAATTAATTAATATATATATATATAATAGTAATTATTATTTATTTATTTTAAACCTACTTTGGCAATATGCAAATATAATATGCATAATAGAATCATTGGGTAGATGGGTAATTTATTTACCAAACAGATCCTAAATTCCTTTTCTTCTCTACGGCATAAAAATTAAACAAAAAGGTTAATATAAATGAAAATAAAACTATAATAACAGTATAATAACATCCACATTATCCTAAACTATCTATATGCTAACATGTCAAAAGAAAAGGCTTTTTATATTTTCAAATCTCCTGCATATTCCTCCAAATGAAGAAAATCATCATCAGTACAGGTGAAGTAAATATATCAACAATCTGTGTGCTATAGCATAAACAACAGAAAAACTGAACTATTTTTGCAGATGAGCATCACAAGAAGCACAGCCTTCCTCAACAACATTAGTAATCTGAAAACCTGAAACGTTATGGTCAATGCCAAAAAGGAAGGTGCATTAAGCAAGATGTTAGTACCCTTTTTTGTGTTTTGGTCTTTGTTATGACTACGGTGATTCCTTTGGTATTACATAATTTTGCATTATTTTACCTCATCTATTCATGTTTGGTTTCATTTAGTAACATCTGAATAGGGATATATATATATATATATATATATATATATATATATATATATATATATATATGGTATATTTAATTAGTAATGTATAATGAACTAACTATCCTGAAAGCAGCCACCACATTGAAGTCCATCTCTGTAATGGATGGAGTTGCTGAAGCAATAAAACCTTTGTTGATTCCTAATGTTAGTAATCCAAGTCCAGGGCGGAGCCTTAATTTCATATTTTCATACATAACTTCAGTGCTAACGGAAAGGAGTTCATAGGATCACGTGATCACAAACATAAATTAGCTGCAGATATATAAGAGTCATTTTAGAAATCATAAAATCAAAATAGCCACATACTTAGAACTGTCTTTACTAAAAACAGAAGTCATATAACTGTAAGCTCAAATATACATATACGGTCCATCCTCTCCAGATGTGTGTACTGCAGTGAACATGCATATTTGCATTTTAATGCAATAGTAGATTATTTTCTAAAGATATGATACTTACTCAAATACACTTGCCTGCTCTATTCACAATCCTCTATTCCTATTAAGGCTCATACCAGCATATCTACAACATTAGAGTTGCAATCTAATCATTCGATTGTTGCAGTACAGTTTTTCTGTTTTTTAGGTGCAGTTCAGGCTTCAAACCATTGTAGTGCCTATCTACCCAGTTAAGATCCACCCAGTACCAATCTCAGTATGTAGTTCAAGACTCCTCACAGTGCAGTGCTTACCCACCCTCTTCAGACTAGACCACAATGCAGTGCTTGTCCTCCCATTTTAGCCCCGTGTGACTTTAGCATTTCTCTACAGCGTCGCCCACACCTTCATAACATATACAGTGCAGAGCTTTTCTTTCCACTCAAGCACCGCTTCTCACTGCTTCAGTTTTCACTCTTCCACCTGCATATTGGCTTAGTCACTTGAACCGTTTCCTACACTTTGCATTTGATCGCTCAATGCTTGCAAGCTTTCACTATCAAGATGTTTAGAACCCACCTGGTAGCTGCTCCTGATTCAGGTCTGTCAAACCCCATGCAAGCAATGTTCACCTTGCATTGCTTTTTTCTACTACAGTGTTCACTATATTGGAGATTCCTCAGCCTATTATCGCGCCGCATCGTACGTCAGCTATTGCATTTTCCTGCAATTTATAATTAGATACATGCTTGTAAATATTTGTTTTTTTGTTAGTTCTTTTTTTGTTGACCATCATACGATGATCCCCTATTTTTGTACTTGATACTGTTGGAATTCCTAAAGAGCAAAGTGAATGAAAAATACAAGTCCCACATCTCCAAATTGTGAGAGCTATATTGGTTTAAATATAGCTTTCTCATGAGGAGGTTGGGGGCCTGGGGCTCCCAAATGTATGCTTCGTTGTGAGGAGGGAGATCATGCATCACCACCACACGCGCGCGCCGCCGTCCGACCGAACCGGGCTCGGGTACGGGTCTAAAATGACCATTCTTTTTACTAGGCCATTGATTAACGGTTTTGGGCTTCGTCTGAAACTGGGCTGGGCCTGAAATTTAAAGAGAAGCGGACGGGTGAACAGACGCCGGGTTTTTTCCTGAGGAGATGCGATTGTTCATAAGCGGACGCGAATAACTGAAGAGGCGCGACCCGTTAGAGGCGAACAGTAGCGGATGCGGCCCTTTAGAAGCAAACAGGTGCAGCCAAACGCGAACAGGTGCGACCTGACTAAAGCAGTGCAGGCGAAACAGTACCAGACGGTACGAGTGGGTGCAAGCCAGTAGCGAGCGGGTGCGACCCGTTAACGAACAGCAGCGACCAAAAGGCAACGGGTGCGACCCGTCAAGCGGACGCGACTGTTCGAAGGGATGCGGACGAAATTATAAATAGAAGAGAATACTGATCACATTCTTATTCTATTCCAATCTAATTTCTTCTGCTTCTTTGCTCCACTGCTCTATATTCCATATATATCACAGAGTTGACATACTCATTACAATCTCGTGCAGATTGCGTCTGTTGTATCTTGAGAGAGTTTAGAAATAAAATTCTTAAGGAAATTGTTACGACAAGCCTCAGACGAAATTTCCTTTATATACTGGTTAGATTCACTGTAATCTTTCCCGTTTATAAGTTGTACTATTTCTTACAATAGTATAACGTTGTTGTTGTAATTCATTTACAACGTAACTTATTGTTACATTTATCTAATACAGAATCCAGCGTAGTGGAATTCTAATTAATAAACTTGTGCGACGAGTTTATTGTAGCGTGCTATCTGTTTTAGTACAATAGACATATAACAGATACCATCCTACAAAGAATTGTATATGTATTTACTCTTTAGTAATAAAATAATGAGTGATCCCCTCATAAGAGGACCGCTTTTTTATCAAAAAATATTCCAGTGGCGGAGCCAGCCTAAAATTCGGTGTAGGGAATATTTTTCACTATATTAAAACCATACAAATTTGTAAATAAATTTACACCAAAAAATCAAAAAAAAAAATCTAATTTTCCATAAAAATTGAGGTATGTCAAAAAGACATTCCAACTAATAGCCATTCAAGTCTATAGTATTTGGTCGACTCTAAATGATATGAAGGCTGAAATATTACCTCTCCTCTACTTGGTATAGTAAGAAGATGATAACCGCAAACACTTTGCAATGAAACAGAATGAATCCTACATGCTTCTTCATCAATTTTGAAGTTCAAGTTAGCAAGAACATTTGTTAAATTCCTCCGTTCTGAGATAGATATATGATGAATGACTTATTTCTGCAATTATGTACCAAATCCTCCAAAATCAAATTTATGGAGAAATTGTTTGAGTTAATGTTTAATCTTCATGAACTGAAACTATTGCAACTGAATCCAAATTAGATAGATCTGTATGCTTGAAGTATACCGAATGAGTTGTTGATTGTTTAGTTTTATCATGGTTGTATGAGTTATGGTGCAATGAGACATATAGTGACCAAATTCATATTTTAATGTGCCTATTCGTATTATGTAGTGCTCAATCTCTAAATGTTAACTGAAAAAATAATGAGTGAGAATAGAATAGAATACAAATCTTAAACATATGACAATTGTATATCACAGTTTCATTACCTTGTTCTCATCAAACCTATTATAGTAAGAATGTAAGTGTTACCTAAAAATCTAACATTGAAGATAAACCAAACAAGCAGTTCAGATCCCGACGATGGATATTAAAGGTGCTATGGTATATGGTGATAACTAAAATGATTACCTAAATTAATAGTAAACGATCCGTCTTTTGAAACAAAATACAAGATAACCTGAAATATATTACCAAAACATTTACATAATATGTAGACAAATCCTAAACAAAAGAATGAGTAAATATGCATACCCTCCATCAACAGTTTCATCTATACAAACAAGAATTAGGTTCATGAATAGTTTCATCTACATCATGCCGGAATTGTATAAAAAGCATTAATATTTTAAACAATTGCTAACCACATATAAAGTAAAAAATGGGTATACCAATGAAGAATTCATTCAAACTTGAGAATAATAGGACTGCATCGTAGAATTCTCGTAGAGCTATTGCTAAAAATAAGTTCATTTGGCACCAACAGTAGTGGTAGAGCTAGCCCACAACTTGAGGTAGGGCATGTTTAGAGATAAAGTCGAGCTTTAGTTTATATGATTACTTCACTAGAATATAGGACAGTAGGTGCATGCCTTGAGTTAACAATGCTTTGATGTATTTTTGTTTTTTATTTTCATATACAAACTAAAGACAAAAAACATACCTCAATATCCATACTCGTATGCAGTTCAACTTTTGTATTCTCCTCTAAATTCTGATCTTTCTCAACCAAATAAAGAGAAAATCATGAATTATTTCTTTACGTCTTTTATGTATTTGAATTAGCATTCCATTTATAAAAAGAATTTCTCATGATCTATTATGGTATTTCTTTTCTTGCTTCAAAAGAACTTTCTTCCAATAAGGATCTTATTCTAAGCATTCTTTTGGTTTCTCTCTTTTAATTTACCACCCAGTGTTTTCCGTTTACTCAGTTAAGAGGTTTGTTTGTATGAGTGTTTTTGCTGTTATTTTTAACATTTTTTAAGTATTAAATTTTTAATGTGTCTATAGATTGAATTGTAGTATTAGCTTTTGATTTAAAAGTCCATAGGTATGAGCAGATCATTTATTTTAATAGTTTTCTTATGAAGCACATGTTCCAAATCCCATTCTTACTACTAAGCGTGTATTCATAATTTTTTCTTCAGTCAAAAAGTATACAAACAATCTTAATAACAACGTGAAGTACCAATCTTATAACATGTAACTAAATTATCTTAAGAATCTTTTAGAAAATTTAGATTCTTATAACAAAATCGAATATGTAAACTCGGAAGAATAACATGACAACCTGGATTAGGTTTGGAATAAGGATAACGTATGCTCCTAAAAATCAATGTATAGTTGTTTTAATTTTACAAGAGTAAAATTAAATCGCTTTAACGATCTTTGGAAAACTGACGCACATCCCAAGCTAAAATACTTATGTAGATCATAATGCATAAAAAGCTTAACACATATGTAAGTATAAGTAACAAAATCCCAAACAGTAATGTTAATGATTTGTGCTACTTCAGTAACACACCCCAGAAACAACGACACATTCATACTATGAATGCAACTACACAGAAAATATCATCAATTTACTAATCAGCCATTAGATTACACCATTCCCTCACCCTTTCATTACTGGATTGGATTTAGATCTAACCATAATCAACCTTAAAAAATACCATAAATATAATGTACATTATCACCAGCTGGTGCTTATGGATTAAATAAAAATAGTGAATCTCAACAAGTTTAGAGATCCTACTACTGTAATATATTTTATTGCTTGGTAGATTATTTTATGGAGGGTTCTATAAGGAGCATAACAGAATAGAGAAACTGCCAAAAACAATTCTTTATTAACATGAAAGAATTAATGAGCACCTCAAACTCACCTTTAACATTTCACGATGCCTTGAATAGTGGACTTGAACAGCCAGAAAAGCATCAGGTAATCTTCTCGCTCATTGCACTATATGTATAATGGCTCACACCACATCTCTGTTTGTTTTAGCACTTACGATAATAGAATTCTAACTGGTTTGGCTCACATCATTTACCAGCTTCGGTGTAGCTTTCAATCGACTATGAAAAATTATTGGGTCATGAATGAATTGAAACAACCAATGATCTTGGATATGAGAATGTTAAGTGATCGAGGGCTGCTTATTTTAGGGAGAAAGAAAAATAAGTTTCAAGCGGTGAATGAAAATAAAAGAGGAAGGAAGTGTTTTTGTGTGGCCACGAAAAAGTTAAGTCCCGCCTTAAATTTTTATTCCCTCCATTTGTTACATTTGGGGAGACACTATTCCTTGGTTGCACTAAAATAACTATTTGGTTGCACTTGTTAATAAATGCAACTAAAAATTCTTTTTCTTATAGTGATCAAGGCAAATAAAATGGAAATAAGGAATAATAACTTGCAGATAAAACAAAGAGACAAGAGATTTTTATAGTGGTTCGGCTGTTAACAAAGCCTACGTCCAAATTTTACTTTTGTTAACGGCCGACTGCGATTACAAGTTGAATTTGATTACAATTTGATTGGATCTTCTAAGTTAGATCAAGTCACATGTGTTAGAGTTCACTGGAGAATCACAATGAACCCTTGAGACGACTATTGTATGGAAGGAGAATAGTGAAAATAATTTCAGCAGAGCTTTAACAACTAACCCAGAAGATCCCTTTTATGTTGAAGGTTGGGTTGTATTTATAGAGGCTGGAGAGCACTTGGGCCAAATTCGCTTTTCCAGAGACTTATAGTTGAAGGTATAAAGGCACTCAAGAAATTTCAGAGCGAATCGATCTAAAATGATCGACTGCTAGCGATCCATAGGGCATGGATCGCTAGTGATCCATGGAATTAGAGCATTTTTGGCTCGTTTCAATTGGATCATGTTGCTCTTCATGTAATTTCATGGCTACATGCTTTGTTTTGATGATGATTCATGTACTGATTGCATTGAACTGTTGCTGGAATTAGATGAATGCTCACTTGTCGATCTAGCTAGCTTGGAATACCATGAAACTTGCCAAACATCCTTCGAAAAAGTATTGGTTCGTGATGCAAGAAGTTTGGATGATCCATGAATAGTCCTTATGGATTGATAGCGATCCGTGGGTGCCTTAGCCTAATTTTGCATTTTTCTTCTTGTGTCTTTCTTAACTCCTTCTAGTCCTTTTGGTTGATTCTTAAGTTGTTTTGACTTGATGGAGATGTTTTAACCTCCTTTGAATTCCGTTAGGTTAAAACCTCGAATAATAGTAGATACATATCATTGGAATGAGAAATATGATTTCTATTCCAAAACGTAGTCACATATAGAAACATATTTTTTGTGAGATTTATTCCTTTGAGTTCAAGATATTTGATCTGAAAACCTTCGATTTTAAACAAACACAGTAGATGGATTAAATAGCCTATATTAAATGGTTGAATGGACCTTCGTATTTTGTATACTATTCTAGTAATGGCGGAAATAGTGGGAGCATGTCATATAACACTTATTAGATGCATCAAGTTATGAAAATTGTTTTCGTAAAACATACCAAGCGTTATTTATGAAATAATAACCGTTTTCAGTGTTGACCGAAAAACTGACATAGTTTTGGTTTAATATGAATATTATGATTATTTATTATAAAAGAAAACTATAATAATGGTAATATGTTGGATTGGAAAATACAGAAGCATATAAATTTATTTGCAATTATTTTGGAATTATAGACTAAGCCGAAGTTTGGAGAAATAATTTTTTTATTATAGGATTATGAATCATACGGTACTAGGGAATTGTATCTCGGACAATTAAGGGAAACACACCCATTTAGTGAGAATGCCATAAGAGTCAATGAACTCTTTGGATTGATACATAAAGATGATTGCAATTACAAGTCTATGATACCAAAATGATTCCCATACATTGCTATATTCATCAATGAGTTATCACATGTGTATTTGTTACACATGTAGTATGTCTACGATAAACAAAATAAAAGTAAAAACATGCAATAAAACGTAAAATCGATTCGATTTGATCGAAGAGATGAGTATGTTGAACAGAGTTCCAAACATACTTAAAAATGAATAAAGATTTAATCCCAAAAGTCACTCCTCCCTATGATACATAATGATGTATCGATAAGGAGAAATCGAACTCTGTTGAACAAAATATAATTAATGGTTAGTGAAGTTGAGTTAAGTTTTTTCTATAAGGTCATATACTTAAAAGTGGTATATAAAGTTAAAATTAATTTCATCTAAAGAATAGTTTATAAAATTATACAAAATAAGGCTTTATACGAAACCTATGACGACCTGCCTTTTTTTAATACCTTGAATCAACGTCTATTAACAACATTTGACTCCTAAATATCATAAAAGACGGTTTATCAAGGTAAAAATAAAAAAATATAAAAAATGCACCAAACCAAGACACAATAAAATAATCTCACAGCGGAATGATAATATGTAATGTATAGAATATACATAAACATAACATGATAAATAATATATGAGAGCCTGTACTAATGGAAGTAACTGATAAATAAAATCAATATAAAAAATAAGAATACAATATCTGATACAACAAGTCTCATATATAAATAACATGCATGTCATGTACTGCAACAATATCAAGTATATATCCAAGGTATCAACTTCTCCTCCAAAGTGCTCCAAGATGCCCTAAAAGCATATCCTTAAAAGCACTTAGCTCCCAAACTACTCAATTGAGTACCCGAGAGTTATCATGAAATAAATAGATAAGGACAAAACGCGGGTCAGACATAGAGCTTGGTGTTAGAGAAACTAACTGAAAATACTATGTATCAAAACCATATACAAAAAAATAGGAAACTTCTAAGACATAGCCGTTCCTCTCCACAAACACGACTCAGGGATAATCCAGACTACTCATAAAAATGTAAAGTAAACTCAACTCAAAGGTAGGGAATCAGACCATAATATTATCTTCTCCTGTAATCAACAAGTCAGCACAACTAATATAATATGACTAAAATGTAACAACATACTTTGATAGGGGTAGCCCAGTGTACCAATGCAAGATTAATATAAACATCACAATGTAAGTCTAACACATGATGTTCAATAATAATAATAAACCAACCAATATAACATGCACAATCATAATGATAAGAGACATACAAAAATAAGTTGATACCCATCATTATTGATGGGTGGAGCAGATACCAATCGATTCATGTTCCCTATCAAACCTTCTGAAATGCAAAAAAAATTCAGCAATATAACGATGCTACTACATAACATCTCTATATCCAAAAATGAAATACATATATTTATAACTGATACATATCCCAAACTACCATTAGCTACCAAAGAGAACTATCAAGAGCCACAACTAACTTATGGACTCCCCTGAAAACCAAAACCTCAAAAGAAGTTAGCTTGTAGGTCCTATCACAGCAACTAGTCACATTACGAAACAATATATGACCTACTCTAGACTAACGTTCCAATTTCTCTCTGCCTCTGCTCCGAGATCTCGTCTGCAGGTCGTTAATCTCAATGGTACAATGGATCCCCTCACTAGCATACTTTCTTCAATTTGTCTATACCAACATATCAGAACCGTATGTAATTGCTAAACCCCATGCACACTCTTCTTACACGGGTACATAACACTAAAGTATTATCGTTTTCGTGTGGATCATTATTCATTCTTGAAATTCTTCACACTACCTGGTTGCCACAAGTCAAGCTTACCAAACCAATATATATAAATCCCTCAACGTGCATCTATGATTATATATATATATCACTTGAACCACATATTTATATATCTGTGTATTCATCGACTACTCGGTAACCCCAAGTTGGGCATACCTAAATTGTACATAAACTTAAATTGTGTATCGATTAATAGCGCAAACTGCCATTAACTATCTAAGAGATCAATCGAGGGCTACAACTTATCTCAAAAGAAGTTAGCATGAAGGTCCTATCATAGCACCAAGGAGTACTACAGAATAGTACATGTTCTAGACCGGCGTCCCAGACTCTCTCTATTCATGCTCTAGAACCATGTATGTTGGTCACGCTTCTTAATAGTTCGATGGATTCCTTACACTAATCAGTTACCCAAGTTGGACATAATGGAACTATATATAAACGCTTTGAACCACATATCAATAAATTTAAATAAATTATCCCGTGCATCTTCAAGTAATCCTAAGTCGGACATACCAAAACTATATATAAACAAACATATATAACTCACATAGACTGTATGCAGGTGTATATATACACAACTAGTCCAACTATATAGAACTAATAAAATTGTATTGATACTTTAAGATCTGAAAGGGAATTAGGCATGCTGGAATCAAATCCAGTTAGGAAGAAACCAATTCTTTATATATGGAAATATCAAGTTTTTCAGATTTTTGTAATTGAACAGTATTTATTAGGATTTGTTGTATGCCTTAGAAAATTTTTGTAAATGAAAACATAATATCTAAAATCCCTATAATTTCCTTAAATAAATGTCAATCTTTGAATATATTGGAATTTCAATCGTTTGTATTAACATGGTAGAATCAGATCTGTAATTGAGATTTAGATGATCTTTAATCTATTCCACTTTATTTCTTTTGATTTCACTAGTAGTACTAAAAAGGTTCTAAAAGACAGTAAAGTAGAAATGGTGTGCAAAGTATGAATTTTATTATATTGCAGCTTTCACTGCTTATTTCTATAAATTAAAACATGTATCGACCTTTTTTGACTTCAAGGTGCTTTGTGTAAAAGTTGAGCAGAATATGAATGATCTAAATCATAAAACTTTTTTTTCCTTGAAACAAAAGAGATAAATTCTATTATGTTAATATGGGATGAGTTTGGTACTATTCATTTTTGTATACAAGTCAGTTCTTGGCTAAGGATATTAGCTTTATTTTTGCTTGAAGTTTGAGACTTGTATGAGTTTGACATTTAAATTAAATTAATTAGCGTTTTCTTTGCATGTGATTAGAGATATATTATTTGAGTCTCATGCATATATATAATAATAATAATGTAATGATTATAGCGCATTGAATGTATTGATTAAAATTAATAGCATAACAAATAGCATTAATATCTTAGGAAGATAGTTAATGATAATTATGGGAATTAATGCATAACTAAAGGCATAATAAGGGGTTACCTTATATGGACTTAATTATTAATTGCGTAGAATGGTCTATATATAAACAACTAATATATATATATATATATATATATATATATATATGAAGTATGACTAAGTTATAGGGATGCGATGTCAGTCTAAAGTTACATAGAAGCCTACCTAGTTAAATTTGGCTACTAGTGGTATAATTTTGAGGACTGATGTGTGACATCACCTATAGTAAATAAGCTTAATGGACATGAGGTTAGTCCCAATTCTGAAGGATACATCTCTCGAGTCAATCTGGCTACCAGTATCTACGAATAGCAGACTAATTTTAGACGTTACGATTTGGGTTGTGGGTCATAATCACGTTGGTAGGAGGAATTTTTAGAGGGGTCCCCTTTGGGTTTAAACTTATTAAGTGACTATCATAGGGTCTGCCATTTTCCTTAGGAGAAGTATTAAGTGACCTGATAGGATTCTCGATGATGTCAGTTAGAGAGAACCATGGAGGGACCCACCTTGGGTTAGGTATTAAATGACAGGGACCTGCCTATTTTATAGGTATTAAATGGTCAAAGTTTGCCTAATTCCCAATAAAAATGTATTAAGTGGTTAGAGTTCCATCTCTTACATTGTCAACGACTAGTTGTGTTAGAATTTAGAAATGGATTGGAAATGGGTTAGGTATTAAATAATGGGGACCTACCTATTTTTTTAAGTATTAAATGGTTAGTGTCTGCCTAATTCCCAATAAAAATGTATTTAATGATTTGGATGTTCCCCTTGCATCATAAATGACAGTTGCATTAATTTTGGAATTGGACTTGAAAGGCCATTGGGCTTATAGTTAAAGTTATTAGTGTTTTATAGCTTAAATATGTAAGACATATTTCTTATCTAAAAGATACTGCCCAAATACAATTGTAGTAAAGCATGAGATTTTTATTTCACTAGACATTTGTTGTTCTGACCCACTGCTTATTACAACATATAGGTTAGAGGAGACACTGTTGACTTAGGAGACGAAGGTGGAGATGAAAACTTATGGCAGTTATCTATCTATTTATGCTTTTTAAATATTTTTAATGTACCCAGTTCGAACAATTACTTTGTAGCATTGTACTATAGAAGTTTTATATAGACATGTGAGATTTAGTGATAACGTAAATTGTTTCTGAAATGGTTTTCTTTTATTAAATGGGTATTTATTTCTTTTATTGTGTTTTATCCATTTTGCGATAAGATTCTAAAAGTATAGATAGATAATTCTTTATACTGTGCATTGTTTCAATTTTATCAACCAAAAACTAGTCTTGGAATGGACCTAAATTTTGATAGGCCTTTTCTAGGTTAGAATTTAGACTTAGTTCAGGGTGGGTTGTTACACTTGGTATCAGAGTTGGTTGAAGTATGATAGAGAGTTCTCACATTGTGAACTATGGCAAAGCTTTGTCTCCTACCCTACATGTCCCTGTTTGGGTTAGTCAGGAAGTCGAAGGACTGGCCTAGGCAGTCAAGATTCTGGCCGTAAAACCAGTTACCGAGGTTACCATTTATTGCCGCTACCATTAAGGGTGATTTTTACACTTGGTATTAGAGCCAGGTTACCAGATCAATGGGGGTAGGTACACGTATGAGTAGCGTATTTGTTATTTTTGAAAATGTTTTTCAAATACCCTACTTTATATAAATATATATACACTTAATTAGGACTTACTCTATAAATTCAAACTATAGAAGTAGTCATGACCATGTTCTGGAAGGATGGGCGAGGCGACTATGGATTAGAAAAATAAATAGAGTGAAAGTTATACTCCTACCCCAATTACCCACGGGGTAGATGTCCTATTGTTAGGAATGTTTTTGGAAGAGAATGTAACTCTAAGATTAATAGCGCAATAAATGTGAAATAAATAGGGAGTTACAAGAATTTAAAAAGATATAAATGGAACGATTATAGAGATTATTAGGGTAATTATGGAAAGATAATAGGAAAGATTAGAATGAATTAATAGATGTCTTTAGAAATTGTCCGGTTAGAATAATAATCATTTGTCATGGACAATCAACATTTATAGAAATAGTGAATAAGCATGTTGGGTAATAATTAAATATTATAAGGTAATATAGTTGTAAGCATCTGAACTTAAGGGAAATTCAATAGAAAGGACAATTAAAGTAAAATTTTGAAAATCCAACCCTATGTGAAAGAATTTGATAAATATGATTTTTGAAAGCTTCCTTGAAATGTTTTGAATGAGTTTTTCAAAAGATTTATTTAGAAGTTGTTGTTTTGAAAGAAAAATGGGAAGTTTGTAAATTAATAATTTAGTAATTTTGTTGAGGCAATATTGAGAGATTTGGATTGGAATAGCATTAGGACTTATAAAATAGGATTAGTAATTTAGTTAGAGATAATGTAGGACATATGTGATGAGAATGGGACAAAATAATAATTAGATGAAAGTTATCTTTTTCTACTCCACTTTTTATTGTTTAAGATTATAAAAGATGTATTTGAATGTTTTGAATTAAAAGACCAATTTTTAAAGTAACAAATCTTTAATGTAGAAAGTTTTTGAAAGAGGGAAATTATTTTGTTCCTTTTTGGGATTAAGCAACTATTTATGAATTTTGATGGTTTGGTTTAATAATTGAGTTTTCGAATGTTTTAGGTTGAAGACCATAATTTTAAATGAGTAAGACCTTAAGATAAAAATATTTGAGAAAGAAAATTATTTTACCAAGTAATTTTTAAAATTTGAGGTTAAGACTAAAGCGGTAAATGGTTTGAAAATTTTGAAATGTTGGGTTCACATATTTTTAGAAGGTTTTGTCCAAACATTTATAAAAATGGAATATGCATATGGAATAAAATAAAATATGATTTTTAGATGATTTTGGGGATTCAATTCCCCAAATTGTTTTAGCAAGTTGGAAATTCTTTTAGAAAGTATGTTTAAAGGTTTTCTTTCAAGATGTGGAAATTATGTTGCAAGTTTGAATTTCAAAAGACGCATGTTATCATGATGTGGATTTTTAAGTTTATATTTTATGGAATAGATAAGGATTACTATTTAGGAAAGGAAAGGTTAAAAGTTTTGGATATGAATAAAATAAGATTAGTATGTACAATCTAATTTGAAATCAGTCCCAAGCACTTATTTGTAGAATGTTGGTAAATTTTAAAGATATTCTAGATCTATAATGAGATTGTAAATTTGGTTGCCCTAGTTGACTTAGATTCTGAATCTCCGTGTTTCAATTTATTTTGAGCGTATTAATTTAATTTTCACAAATTATCCAATCCCAAGATATGTATAAGAATGTGTTGTTTGAATTGACAAGAGATATACAAAAAATGGAAAGAGATATGTCAGATTTGGATATTCTTTTCCGTAGTTTGCACTGTCAATTTCAATAAAAGATAAAAATAATCCATTTTAATTTAAATAGAGCAAAAATATCACTTGTTTTTAATTTATGGAAGATTATAGCGATAATCCTTCTAGAAGGATAGCTCGGATAATATAAAATATGCAGGGGAATGTTCTAATTTAGAAATTAATAATTAGAAATAAAAAATATATAAATAACGTAATTTACAACAATATCTGTATTAGTTATAAACAACAAATTTATTATAGGACTACGATTTATGGACATTAATTACAGATTTAAAGGACAATAAATTTGTAATTGGTAAAGAAAAAGAATGAATTAAATAAGGGACTAATTAAGGAATCTAATATGATGTTTATGGAGGAATTGAATAGTCATAATAGGTCAATTTTGAAACTAGTAATGGATTGATAGAGATTAAATAAGGATTGATTAAAGATTTTTTAACTTTGACATTAATGACTAGGTATTATGGGTAATGGATATTTATTAGAACTAACAAGGAGAACTAAGGAAAGTGGGTGATTTTGGAATGACATTCTAGGAATGTCCCATCTTAAATTAGTAAGGAACATTATGACCCAACACAATTAACACCAGTTGATGATTAATGTAACTTCCAACAAAATTTTCTTTTAAAATTTTTAGGTTGTAACCGCTAGTTGTCTCCTTTAGGAAATCAAAATGGTCGATATGGTATAAGGCATGTTCCTACTTAATCATTGTGTTGTTTTTATGGATGAGATTAGACTGCTAAATAAATATATACAGATTGAGGAATAACATAAATAAGAGAATTTCATAAGGACACTTAACTAGTGATAAATCATTGGAAAGATGGGAAGTTAATGAGGAAATTAGACTATAATGCTTCGAACTCTATGCTTGAGGAGTGTTCCATTCACCCTGAATGTGATAAGATGCATAAGGATATGAAAGGAATTTTATAATTAGTCAAGGATGAAGAGAGAGTCGCTGAATTTGTTTCTAGATGCTTGACGTACCAAAAGATTAAGGCTAAGCAAGGCAATCCCGAAGGATTATTATTATCGTTAGAGGTTCCATCTTGGATATGGGAGCATATATCGATGGACTTTATAGATGGGTTGCTAGAGGCAATGATTGTATTTAGGTCATAGTAGATTGGCTACTTTCGTTGGAGCTAGTAGGACCGTGACATCTTGAGTATAGATTTATATCATGAAAGCGGTACGACTACATAGGGTTCCAATTAGCATTTTTTTGATAGAGACCCCTTGCTCACTAGTGAATTCGGAGGAGTTCACAATCGCGTTCAGGAAGACATTAAATTTTAGAAGACTTGTTAAGAGCTTGCATTATGGATTTTGGAGGACCTTGGGGAAGGTAGAATTGATATTATGACGAATGAAGGTTGCATATGACCGTCAGGAGTCCTAAGTTGATAAGCGAAGAAAGGAATTCGATTTTTCAGTTGAGGACATGGTATTCGTCAAGATTCCCCTCTTAGAAAGGTTATAAAGTTTGGTGCATCTAGAAAGTTAGCGCTAAAGTTTGTTGGGCCTTTTCTGATTTTAGAGAGGATGGGCAAACTTACTTATTTGGTGGAGCTTCCGGACAAGCTAGCGGGAGTCTGTGACGTCCTTCGTGTCCCATATTTGAGGGAACGTAAGCATGACACTTGCTCGTAATAGAGCCAGATCAGTTAATAGATGTTGAGATGGAGCCAATAGCCCCCACGCCACCACACTCATAGTGGAGCATGGTATCAAGAAGCTTCATAGAAAAGATACTATAACAACCCATGTTTTACGTAGTGGAGGATCATAAAATATTTTTAATGTATTCCTATGGGGTCTTATGACTCTAAGATTTTGGGAAGTGATTATTAGGGACATTTTTCACATCTATGATTTTTCTTGAATTCCTGTATGACCATTTTGACCTTGAAAATCTTATCTAGACTATAACTTTTGATATGAACTGATTTAGGGTCTCAAACCATTTCCATTGCTTCAAGATGATGGTTTTCCATTCTGTAGAGTAGTCACATTAGGAAAACAAACGTGTTGTTTGAAAGTTATGGTAGTTTCAAGTTTTGACTGCTGCTGGCCATTTTTAGTGGATAATTAACTAAGCTCATGCTTAAGGCACATTAACCCACTTCAAATTTTGTGCTAATAGGAGGTTGTAGGAACCGACCTAAGTCATTTCCTTCTTCCCCAAAATAGATTTAAACCTCCTTTAGCCCTAATTTCATCAAAAACCATGCATTTTCCTTACTAATCTTAGCTCAATGACTGGTTAGAAAGGGGATTAGCACAGAGAAACTTAAGATTATCATTTTTGCTGGTTTGGATTCATCTCCTTTGTTGTCTACTTCTGATTTGATGAGAAAATTTGGTATTTTAGGTATTTGGTGAGTGGTTCTTGATCTCTCACTTTCATATACTTGTTTATATAGTTAAAATGATTGTTTTAAACATGTTTTTGACCTAAGAATGGTTTTCTAACTTTATCCACTTATTCATACATGCCTAAGACTAGAAATTGAGATTTTGAAATGGTTTTAAAATGGGATTTGTAATTTATTAGCTTATATCCACATGTTAATGTAATTTCTATCATTTATATGCATATGTTTATATAAAACTTAGTCCCCTATCACATTCTCGGGTTGTATGAATGGATGTATATGCATGTTATTATATGATTGTATGATGTGATTTGATGTTGTTTTCTAGTTTTTTGGATGTTAGGAAGATAGGTCGAGAAATTGGGTGACTTGGAGGCAAAGCTGGTCGGAATTGGACGAAACTCGGGAGGCAGATTCTGAAGCATGAAAAGAGCTCGTGGTCCAAATCGCAACCCAAAATTCTCTAAGTACAAAATTCAATGCCGATTTTAGAGTTCGGTACCGAATTATCCCCATTGCTTCATATTGGTGGTGACTTTGGAAGATGAATGGGAATGACTTGTGGAGGTGGTCCATGGTGTTGCATTGATGATTGGCTAAGTATAGAAGGAAGCACCGACTTGTTTCTAGGGTACGAAGTAGAGTGTTTGGAAGACACGACGGCTTGATTTGGAGCAGAGAAGTCAGGGTACAAACATCTGAACATGGAGTACTAAGAGTAAGAAGTGGGATAGGAGAAGACTTGGCCACTAGTTGGCTAATTATAGAAATCGGTACCAAGGTCATGAAGTCGGTACCGAGTTCTCATATTTGGTCGAATGTGGATCGAATTTCTAGAGTATGGTTTTGAAGTTCTAGAGGTCGTAGTAGAGGTGTTGGCTTGTTCATATGACCATTGACAGCAGCAGTACAACAACATGATAAAAGTTAGAGTCCTCAGATAATAACTCGATGGTGAATGAAGTTAGGTTTTGAAGATAATGGCTTGATGAAGAAATGAGTGCAGAGTGGGGAAAGTAGAATGGTTCCTAAATAATAATCCCTCGATGAGGAAAGGAGTCGTTAACTGGAGTAATAAAGAATGGTTCCTCAAAGATAATGGAAGTCAAAAGGAGCAAAGGAAGGGTTCAGATATGCGTACTAAGGAATCGTTGATACTTTGAGTGTTTTCTTTTATACTCAAAGCAGTGGTATCGTGAGGACGCTCATGTGTAGTGAAGAATAGCTACCCCGGATCGAAAGAATGGATCCGTGTACCTTGGACCGAAAGAATGGGTCTAGTACCAGCATCAGGCTAAAGGGAGTACAATTGAAAACCGGGATTCTCATTAGTCCCTTGAAGAAGAATGGTCATATGAGTTATTATATATCCAGAGTACACTAAGTGACAATTAGTATTGTTTGATGGATGCTATGCCTATTATGGTTGCTTCACTAGTCACCTGCCACTCTATGGTTGTCATCGGAGATAGGTAGTGGAGATAAGGATACCTAGAAACCCTTTATCACACTTTGTTGTTGTTACACCTTTATGATATGTAGAGTAGCATATTATATTATATGTGCTAACTCTTTGATTGGAGGGACATGTCAGGTATGATTATATACCTTGCTCCTTACTATATCGACTTGTATAATGTTTTGATCCATTTACCGCTCACACCGGACTATTGTCTGACTTGAGGTTTTATTATTTGCTTCTTATTATCCGGGGTGCTCTTAAATGAGTGGACTAGATAGCAGGTCTAGGTGCAATGCAATAGCTGTGTAAAGGACGAGCTCGAGGGAGCTATCTCGTATTATATATGGATTTCTATGCTTATTTCGCTGTGCAATACCATCGAGCCTTGGCAATGTTCACTATTATTAGTAATATAAGACAGTTATTTGAGTTTATTTCTGGTGTGAAATCTATTTCATGATGTTTAACTTTGTGTATCCGTGCTCTAATATTTGAATCACTTAATTATTACTATGTATGCTGCTTTATATCTATGATGTTATATTTTATTCCATGCACTGTGAGATATATTATAGCATCTGTGATGTTTTGTTTCATTTTTAAATCTTGGTGGTCGCACTACATCGATCAGCACAACAACAATGCACTATTTTATGTATATTGGGTGCCAATGGTGTAGGGAGGTTATCATATATTAGGTTGGTTCGATTTCAATGGGGAGATAACCCAATGGAAGGCACATAGGAAATCGAAGAAACGATGAAGGTTTCTCATCACTAACTCTTTTCTAGTAAACTTTTCCTTTCAAATATATGTATTTGGTTGCATCATGGTTGCTAAATTGGATTGTAGGAGATGGTTGCCATGCTTCTTACTGTTATTTTTGCACTCATTTAGAATTTTATGTATATTTGGGATGTTTTCATATATGCCTATATGCCACGGCCTTGCATTTACACTAGGATTGGGCTCACCTCTATTTGTGCATACATAATCACATTGCATTTTTGGTTGAGTAGATGGTTTTGTAGATTATTGTAAATAACTTAGTTATATAACATGGCTATTGAGTGCATGTTACATTATTTTCCTTTGGTGATTTCGGGGGCGAAATCCTTTTTAAGGGAGAGAATGAAACACACTGTAAAATTCAATAATTAAAATAAAGTTAAAAATGAAAATTTTGTAAATGTCAAAAATTGGTCATGGAAGTTGCATCATTGTGTCCGTGGTAATCTTTCGATCAATTTCCACATACAACATATTGAAATTGGAGTTCAAACGGAGAAATTATGGGCTTTTGAAGTTTTTAAATTTAAAATTTAAATATTTGAATTTGAATTTGAATTTAAAAGTTCAAAATTTGAATTTAAAATTTTAAAATTTGAATTTACATAATTAATGTTTGGCAATACTTAGTGTTTAAGTAACATGAAAGTTAATGTGTATTAAAATAAGAATTAAATAAATAAAGAAATGGCAAGTAATCAAACATCCCAAAATGAAATAGAATGGCCAACCGGTCGGTTTCTAGCGGTCGACCGTTATGTGGGTGGCGGCTAGGGGAGCAGAATGGCTCAGATTTGATTTTTTTAATCCAACGGTTCTGTTTCCTTCTCACCTCTATAAATAGACCCATACACCCCCCACTTTTCTTCATTCTGAAAATATCAGCGAAGCTCTGCCAAAATCTTTCCGCTTAGGTTTTCAAAAAGGTAAGATTTCAAGTTAGAAATTTATATCTCTAATTTAATTAAATTCCTAATCCTTCTCCTCTGTAGTTTCCCATATTAAATATAATCTATGTACAACCCATTTTTTCTATACTAAAAAGGGAAATATCTAAAAAGAATTAGAAGTGGTATAAATCAGATCCCATCTTCTTCTTCTTTAGATTTTAGGATCAGTTAGGATATCCAGGTAAAAGGTTTAGATGTTTAATTCTTTTAATCTCTAATTCTATTCCTCTCTAGTTTTTGATTCTAAGTCTAATTTCTATATACAATTCACTTTGTTGTATATTCCCAAAGAGGGAGATCTGAAAGGGAATCAGGCATGGTGGAATCAAATCCAATTAGGAAGCAAACAATTCTCTATAGGTGGAAAAATCAAGTTTTTCACATGTTTGTAATTGAACGGTATTTATTTGGATCTGATGCATGCCTTAGGAAATTTTGGTAAATGAAAATAGAATATCTAAAACCACCAGAATTTTACTAAATGTCAATCTTTGAATATATTAGAACTTCAATCATTTGAATTAACATAGTAGGATCGGATTTGTAATTAAGATTTAGATAATTTGTAATCTATTACACTTTGTTTCTTTTGATTTCACTTGTAGCAATAAAATGGTTCTAAAAGAAAATAAAGTTAGAAATGGTGTGCAAAGTATGAATTTGTTATATTGTAGTTTGCACTGCCTATTTCTATAAATTAAAACATGCATGGACCCTTTTTTGCTTCAAGGTGCTTTGTGTAAAAGTTGAATATAATATGAAAGATCTAAATTATAAATCTTATTTTCCTTGAAACAGAAGAGATAAATTCCACTACGTTAATAAATGAGATGAGTTTGGTATTATTCCTTTTTGTATACGAGTCGGTTATTGGCTAAGGATATTAGCTATATTTTTGTTTGAAGTTTGGGACCTGTATGAATTTGACATTTAAATTAAATTAATTAGCTTTTTTGCCTGTGACTGGAGATATTTTATTCTAATCTCGTGCATATATTTAATAATAACATAATGATTATAGCGTACCGATTGTATTGATTAGAATTAATAGGGTAGAAAATAGCATTAATTTCTTAAGAAGGTGGTTAACGATAATTATGGGAATTAATCCATAATTAAAGGTGTAATAGTGGTTACCTTGCCTTAATTATTGATTGTATGTTAGTGTGTGTGTGTGTGTATACACAATCGGTATATATATGAAGTGTGACTAAGTTATAGAGATGTTAGGCCAGTTTAAAGTTACATAGAAATCTACCCAGTTAAATCTGACTATCGACGGTGTAACTTTAGAGACTGATGTAGGACATCATCTATAATAAATAGCCTTAGCGGATGCAGGGTTAGTTCTAATCCTATAGGGTAAGTCTTTCCAATCAATCTGGCTATTAATACCTATGAATAATCGGACTAATATGAGACGTCACAGTTTGAGTTATAGGCCATAATCACGTTATTGATATGGTAGGAGGAATCTTTAGAGGGGTCTGTCTTGAGTTTAGAGGTATTAAGTGACTATCATTGGGTCCACCTTTTTTTTTAGGAGAAGTATTAAGTGATCTGATGGGATACCTGATGATGATGGTTAGAGAGGACCATATAGGGACCTGCCTTAGGTTAGGTATTAAATTACGGGGACCTTCCTATTTTATAGGTATTAAATGTTCGGAGTCTGCCTAATTCCCAACAAAAAGGTATTAAATGGTTAGAGTGCTCTCTTTTGCATCATTAACGATTATTTGCGTTAGAATTTTGAAAAGGACTGGAAGTGGATTAGGTATTAAATGACGAAGACTTGCCTATTTTATAGGTAATAAATGACTAGAGTCTGCCTAATTCTTAATAAAAAGGTGTTTAATGGTTTAGATGCTTTCTCTTGCATCACAAATGATAGTTGTATAAATTTTGGAATTGGAGTGGAAAGGCCTTTGGACTTATAGTTAAAGTTACTAGTATGGTATACTTTAAATACATGAAACATATTTCTTATCTAAAAGATATTGTTCAAATACAATTGTGGTAAAGCTTGAGATTTTTATTTCACTGGATATTTATTGTTCTAGCCAACTCCTCATTACAGCTGTAACAAACCACCTTTCGGGACAATTAAATCGATAATAAACCACACACGCATGATTCAAACCATTCAAAAGGGAGGATTGTTAATGGGGTAAATAAGAAAATAACAGAAAAGAAGGAAAAACAAAACGTAGAATCTCATAACGAAATGAAAAAATATAATAATCAAATAAACAGTTCATGAAATGTTTTACAAATGACATTTGATTATACTTTTACAATTCAAATCAGAGTTATAAATACATCTGAAAATAGAAAAATGCAGCAGAACACAATAAGCAGTGGAATAATAACAATAAATAGCAATAATATACCGAATCTTTGTCTTCATCCTTGTCCTCGTCATCCAGAAAATAAAATGGTCTTCAATACACTGAAAAAGCTCAGACTGGCCCGAGCATAATGAAAAACAATACACTCGAGTCAGAACTAAAAATTCCTATGTAAGTCAAATCAATCTCAAATAAAAATATGAGTGCAATGGCTTCAGAGTTGTTATGGGATTTTTCATCTCCTATCAAGTGTACGATGTGAGTGCAGTAATATACAGGATTTCAAATAATTCGAAACCAATTTTAACCACTTTATTTAAAGTAAATCCGAAGTGGGTATGTATCATTTCAACCCATAATTTAAATATCTTAATTATCCAATTCTAAAATGATTCAGAGGACTACTTAAATGATGTCAATAATATAGAAAGTGATAACAGAGACATATTAAAATAAATAAACAACCATACATCCGACATATCAATCAATAAACATCCATTTCAAACAACATCCAAATCAACCAATATATTTCAACATATAATAGTTATCAATATCGGGGTTTAACTATCAATTAAATTCTAATATAAAATTAAATGTCAATTCAGATTCTGTATCAATTCAAATGTCAACTTAAATCGACAAACAAACAAAAAATTATATACCACATCATATATTTTATTTAACTTGTAATGTAATTTTTAGTATTTCGTGTGTGGGTTGATCACTCACCATTTTGCTTTCCCCTTTCTATCTAGCTTTGGATATGCAACTACTTTTTTTTGTTTCCTTGCCATCTTAATCTTTTTTATAGAAAGTTTTGGAGAAGATTATATGGATCTGGATTTGAAGAAAAAGATATTGAAAGAAGGGAAGGTTTGAAAAAGAAAAAAATTAAAGAAGAAGAAGAATTGAAAAAAAGAAAAGGAAGCTTTGAAAGAGAAGAAGATTTGAAGAATAAGAAGAAGAAAGGGAAAAAAAGCTTTGGAAAAAAGAAGAGAAAGGAGATTTGAAGAAGAAACATGAAAAAAAGGAAGGAGGAAGATGAAGAGAGACAAAAATGAAGATAGATTTAAAAAAATATATGAAATAAAGCTACAAGAATGAAGATTGAAACTAGTGAAAAGCTAATAAAGCTAAATACAAACAAAGTAGGAATGAAATAAAGTAAAATATGAACAACCCTAAAAAAAGGTAGGTATTAAAAGAGGTGAAGGAAAGAATTAAGAATATGAAAAGTAGGTAACGTTCATGAAATGAAAAATCTTTAGACAGTATAAATGGAAATGAGTAATGAAACAAATGAGGAAAAAATGAAAAAAAAGTGTGACAACTATTAATTAGAAACGGAATGAATGGACTAACTCTACTCTATAAACAAATTATGGGAATTCAAATTTCAAAAAGTTTGTTCGCTCAATTAATTTTGTTAACCCCAAACATACAAAATTTTGCATTCATTAAAGATTTAATTACCACAACGTAACTAACTTTGAACACACCAAATTACATAACGGGGACCACCGCTACATAAATTAAAATATGAACCGTGATTTGAAAATTCAAATTTAAAACAAGTTTGTCTTATTTCATTTTAGTAAATAAACGTTCAATAGTTACCATTTCTTATTTTCATATCCTTTTTGTTTACAAGTTACAAATTTCAAATTCCTTGTATATTTTATTTATAACTTAGCATTTAATTTCTTACTTTCGACTTTAGAAATTCAATTATTAAATAGTTAAAATTTTATTCCGTTACAATAATTGAAATTCTAATTTAAATTTACTTTAGTTTATTCTACTGGGTTTTTTCTTCTTCTCATTATTTACTTTTCCATTCATTTATTTATATAGAGACTAATCACTTACATAATTTACTTTCCATTAAGGATTTAAGTCATTAATGAATCATTTCAAAAAAATATAACTTAAGCTTCTACTGCCTTACTTAAGTTTATAGCATAATTCGGTTACCGAATAAAAATTTAAGTTTTTCGTATTCGCCCTTGAAGAGAAAGGAAATATTTCAATATCTCTGAAATTCAGTTAAAACATTTAACCTTATTCACTTCGTAAAAATATAAGATATATTTAAAACATTCTCATGGCATTATGTAAAGGTTTCTCGAAAGTCTAAAACAGTGTTAGAAATTTATATCAAAACATTATAATAAGCTTGTAAAATAAAGTTCCTTAAATCCGAAGATTTATTAGACTCATTATTTTTAAAATAGGTATAACTCAAGATTATTAAACTGAAACTAATACTATACTCAAATCTTACATTAAGTTTCTAAATCGAAGTATAAATTTTCATATCTTCATAATTAATTTTACACACTTGTTTTAAAAATGAATATTCAAATCATGGAAAACCATTTATTATGGTTTAATACAAAAATTCAAACATTAAATAAATCAATAAATTTACTATTAGTACTTTGAAATCAAGTAAATATTCCAAATTATACTTCCAAAATAAAGATTCACATTTACTTGTCTAGTATATTACTATAAATAAACTTCGCAAATCAATTTTTTCCATTTATATAATATCTTTAAATTATACATTCAAAGAAACTTATATAAATTTTACTTGAAATATTCATTTGAAAGCTTTATTTGAAAATCAACCATCTTTAATACTTTAATACTTCTCAAAAAAATTCATTTGTGGAATTCCTTGCTTCATGTATAAATACCATTTAAATATTTAAATAACATCTTTATAAATATATGTAAACTTACATCATTGCTTATATTTACAAAGAAGCTATTGAAAACCTTAAATCCATGATTTATAAATTTAGTAGTTTTATCTCAAGATACTTTTCAAACATTATTAATAAATCAATAATCATTTACTTTAAATATTTTTTATTTAATAACTTCTCAAATATTTACAACTCTAATAATTTAATATTAAACCATGTTGTACATGAATGAACAAAATTTTAAACATTTTAAAGCATTTAGAATTGACAAAAATGATCAAAATATCCTTTATATAATACTTTATCAAAATACTTTTATAACTCGATGTCTTAACGGGTTTATCCTTGCAGTCTCTGGCAATGCGCTGATCAAGCGCAAGGCTAGAATCCTCCAAGTACTTAGTAGATCTGTTTCAACACCCAGTGAAAAATACTTAAAAAATAGGTATGAAAAGTACCACGCAAAATCCAATGTCAAATTATGATAATATGATAGCAGTGTCCCACTGCTGATCTAGTATTTACGCAAAGGACACAAAACTTTCCAAAAGATCCTTCTACCTTCCGGATTCTAGAAAAATATTGTAGCTAGTTTGTAAACAAGGGACCATTGACCCCTGCTGCAGTGGTACGCTGCTGATTCAATAATTTACGTAATGGATGCACTTCCTTCCCTTAAGATCCATAAACAACAGATCCCAGGATCGAAAGCGCCTCCATTGGGTAAACTAAAGAACCATCTACCTTAAAAAACTGAGGAACTCATGGTTTAAGTCCAGACAACCATATCGGTTCGAACTCATTTCTGAATTCACCCGAGTCCATTAGGATTTATCGGTCGAATCCATTCCTGGATTCCCCTAGTCCATCTGGGTCGAAGCATATCATGCTATACTTCTTCACAGAGGTACTTCCCCATACCTCTTACTTCAATATATAACATACCACATATAATACCCTTTCAAAATCATAGCTACAAATATCGCACTTATATAAATTTCATTATATATAAGATTTCATTTTCAAATAAAGTACTTTCCAAAATCAATAATCTCAAATCTATCAAATCATTCTTATATAAATTCCGTAATATATAAGATTTATCTCTTCGGATCGAATACCTTCCAAAATCAACAGTTTCAAAATCACCCGTACTTATATAAAGTCCATCTTATACAAGAATAAAAAATTTCTGAAATCAACTTCGCTGTATGAAAAGCCATATGGGATTGAACATCTTTGTTTTATAAAAGGTATTGAATTTAGAATGGTTTTGTATATAAAATCGTTTTGTGAAATAGTTTTGTATATTAAATGGTTGTATAAAATAGTTTGTAAATAAAATAGTTTGTAGGATAGTTTTTTGTAAATAAGATAGTTTGTAAAATAGTTTTATATAGAAGAAAATTCCAATTTAAATTACAAAGATATCCAATCCAACAACTTTCAATTTCAGCGTCATAGCATATCAATAATATTAGGACATAAGATGTACATATGTCATCATTTTGCAAAATCACATTCGATCGCTCGCTCGATCACACAAGTTCGCTTTCGAACTAGTATTATCCATTCAACTTCCCTAATGCGGACTTTGATATGGTTTCTTGACTAGAAACCATCATTCTCCTTGCATAGCTATATACTATGATAGAGAATTCTAGAATCAAACCAAAAATCCATATCAAATATATGTCATCAAGAATCGAATGAAAAATCCTCACACGAAATGGTGTAATTCATCTCGAACTTATGTACTCAATTCCGGATCAAATTAATTATACGAATAAAATAACATACGCACAACTTATGTATTTATTACAATTTGATTCACCACAATTACATTTCAATCAAATTCATTATTTTAATCTCATTGATTAACACAAATATCACTTCATACTTTAATATTTATTTTGTAGAATTTCTCCATTTAATATAAAACATTAATATATTCATTCTCATAATATTGCTTATATTTCTCTTCAATTTAAATTACATTCATTTCACCTATAATATTTCTCATTTAATGCTACATTTATTTGCAAATCATTTCATAAGGAATTTTCTTAAGTTTATAACCAATTTATAAAAGCTTAATTCTGTTTTATAAAACATTGTTTGAGTTTAAAGTCATCACAACTTTATTTGTAACCATTTACTGCATATCCATTTATTTCATAACAATTTATAAGTCGTGGCTTTATTTAAACCATTTCACTTTTAATTCCTATTTGCTTATCCCATTTAGTTTCACCTTTACCTTTCAATTTATTTATGACCCATTTCATAAATGTTAATTAACTTTATAAACATATTTTTTTTTTCAATTTAATATTGTTTAAAACATTTCCTTAATCGCAATTTCAATTTAAACATCTCAAGGTTAAAAGTTCACACTTGTATATAATTACATTGCATGCCAATAATGTATAAAATAATTCTACTCAACAATAACAAATTAAACCGTGTTTCACTGGCTTTCAAATTAAGGTTATCAAATTCAACTGCAAAATTCAACATAATTATTAAGTTTCAACTCATATATAAATTCAGAAGTTTGACTATCCAAATATCTAAATATTCAATTTTATTTCAATAGTTGAAACTACCAATTAACAAACCATAAGTTTCACAACAAAACATTTCAATTCCGTAAACAAATATCCAAATTATTATTTTATTCTTTTTAATACACCATTATTGAACTAGTGTTTAGTCCATTAATTCAATCATCAATAATTGTCCAATGTTTATAATTTGATTAAATATAACTAGTCAACAATGATAATAAATAGATACTACCATTTCATAAAGCAAACACATTATGAATAACTATATTAGTTATAGAAATTCATTCCATTATATATAACATATAATATTAGAAAAAATAATTTTATTTCAAAACTTATATAATTTTTTTTATAACGCTAACAAATACGCGCTCTTGTATATGTATACACTCAGACAACTCGTTCTAGGGTATTGTATATGTATATGTATACTACCCTATCTCTAACGAGTTAACCCCAATAGGCTAATGTATGTCTAAACCAAAGCTCTGATATCAACTGTAACGACCCACCTTTTTGGACGATTTAAATCGACAATAAACCACACATGTCTGATTCAAACCATTCAAAAGGGAGGATTGTTAATGGGTAAATAAGAAAATAATAGAAAAGAAGGAAAAACAAAACACAAAATCTTGCAGCGGAATGACAAAATATAATAATCAAATAAAACGTTCATGAAGCTATTTTACAAATGACATTTGATTATACTTTTAAAATTTAAATTAGAGTTATACATACATCAAAAAATAAAAAATGCAGCAGAACATAATAAGTAATGGAATAATAATAATAAATAGCAATAATATACTAAATCTTCGTCTTCGTCCTCGTCCTGCAGAAAATAAAATGATCTTCAATACACTGAAAAAGCTCATACTGACCCGAGCATAATGAAAACAATACACTAGAGTCAGAACTAAAAATTCCTATGTAAGTCAAATCAATCTCAAATAAAAATATGAGTGCAATGGCTTCAGAGATGTTATAGGAATTTTCATCTGCTATCAAGTGTACAACGTGAGTGCAGTAATTTACGAGTTTCAAATAATTCGAAATTCCAATTTTAATCACTTTTTTTAAAATAAATCCAAAGTGGGTATATATCATTTCAACCCATATTTCAAATGTCTTAATTATCCAATTCTAAAATGATTCAGAGGACCACTTAAATGATATCAATTATATAGAAGGTGGTAATAGGGACATACTAAAATAAATAAACAACCATACATCCAACATATCAATCAATAAGCATCCATTTCAAATAACATCCAAATCAACCAATATATTTCAACATATAATAGTTATCAATATTGGGGTTTAACTATCAACTAAATTCCAATATAAAACAAAACGTCAGTTCAGATTCACTATCAATTCAAATGTCAACTTAAATCAATAAACAGCAATAAAAAAATTATATATCACATCATATATTTTTATTTAACTTGCAATGGAATTTTTAACATTGATTAAGTGGGTTGAATCACTCACTTTTTTGCTTTCCCCTTTCTAGCCAGCTTTGGATCTGCAACTACTTTCTCATTTTGTTTTGTTTCCTTGTTATCTTAATATTTTTTATAGGAAGTTTTGGAGAGAAGATTATATGGATCTGGATTTGAAGAAAAATACATGGAAAGAAGAGAAGGTGAAAAGCTAATAAAGCTAAATACAAACAAAGTAGGAATTGAAATAAAGTAACGATATGAACAACCCTAAAAAAATGGTAGGTATTAAAAGCGCTGAAGGAAATAATTAAAAATATGAAAAGTAGCTAACGTTCATGAAATGAAAAGGCTTCAGACAATGTAAATGGAAATGAGTGATGAAACAAACGAGGAAACAAGAAAAAAAGTGTGGCAACTATTGATTAGAAAGGGAATGAATGGACCAACTCTACGCTATAAACAAACTTTGGGAATTCAAATTTCAAAAAATTTGTTTGCTCAATTAATTTTGTTAACCTCAAACACACAAAATTTGACATTCATTAAAGATTTAATTACTACAGCATAACTAAATTTGAACACACCAATTTACATAACGGGGACCGCAGCTACATAAAATAAAATATGAACCATGATTTAAAAATTCAAATTTAAAAACAACATTTTTCTCGACACGTAATTATGAACTCAAATATTTAATTTATTTTGAATTTCAAGGTTAGTAATAAAATCACTTCTGTGCAACCTATGTCTGCTATTTAACTACCGTAAATTTCTTTTTTAAAAATTTAATTTTCTCTTTTTCCAACGTTATTTTTATATTCAAAATGGAAACGTTCACTTTATTTTCCTCAAACATTCTTTTATTTTCCTTAAAATGCTTATTCGTTACTTGCAATTCATAAATGTAAACATTCTTATATTCTAAAACGATCAACTTATACAATATTAAATCCATTCTTATATTTTCAAATAATGTACATTTCAAATGAAAACATTCTTACATTAAATTTATTAATTGCACTTTGTTTTTTTTTGTTTTTCAATTGAAAGATTTCAATAAATTTATTTCCTATTAATTTTAATCTTCCACTTCAAAACAGACCCTAATTGATGAAATCAATTAAATAAATACGTGAACATTGTAATCCTTATTTATAGTCATGCAAACATGTTTATAAAATTACAGTATCCAACAAGCATTAAATTACATACTAAATAAAACGTTTTTATCTATCAATCAATATTCATTTAACTCATCAATTAAACTGACATTCATTGTTCCAATTCCTGTTATTAAACTATATTCTAATACGCATCAGAACCTTCCACTTCATTGCTTCATTGTAGTTTGTTGTTTTAGAATTTTATTTATGGTCCAAACTTATGATCTAATAGCATAATTAACATTTGTTTTACATTTCATTATGTTAATATACTCCAATTTCCATCCTTTATTTGTATTAACCGCTATATTTCCATTTTATTGAATTTTGATCAATTTCACACATTAATTGTAATTAAAGTCTCAATAATTTATTTACCTTGGTTACATTCTCTTATTAAATCAATTATTACTTTACATACATGGTCAACATTGTTATATCTTCCATTACATCAATATTTTACCATTTCATCTTTCCTTTCATATACGTAACCTTTTATTTCATTGATTGTAATAAATTCACTTACTAAAATTTCCAATTCCAATAAATTTGAGTAAACTGATTTCCATCCTTTTATTCAAATCAGAGGTTATACTATGATAAAAAATTACATTGGTTACATTATATAGAATCAACCATTTTACCATTATCAATTAAACCTAAAATAACTGCATAATTAAGGGAATTAATTTCCATTTATTTCCAATTAAATTTAATAGACCAAATAAATAGGTAATATGTATAATAATTGTCACCATTAGCCTTTAATTACATTTATAAGATTATTACTTACAAACAAATGTTACCATTTCTTTCATAACACTAATTTTATTCAATTTCCATTAACAAAATATATTATTTCGTTAATGAATTCAATATTTACGTTCTTTTTCCTATGTTCACTTTATAACCAAGTATAACCTTACACTACTTCAATTAATTGGAATTCCATTCAAATCATTAATAATTAGCTTTAATTAACATTGTTGCATTTCATTTTAGTATCATTACAGTTATAAATCTTAAATTTTAATTTCTTCCAACATTTAATTACAAAAATCTTATTATATTTACTATTTTTAATTGTCGAAAATTACGGGCCGTTACAACAGCAAACATGTTAGAGGAGACATTGCTGATTTAGGAGATGGAGATAAAGACTTGTTGTAATTATCAATCTATTTATGCTTTAAAATATTTTTAATATACCTAATTCAAACAATTATGTTATTTTGAAATATTGTACGATTGAGGTTTTATTGTGAAAATTGGTGATAACATATATTGTTTCTGAAATGGTTTTCTTTTATGAAATGTGCACCTGTTTCGAATATTATATTTTATCCATTCCGCTGTGAGATTCTAAAAGTATATACATATAGCTCTATGTACTATGTATTGTGTCAATTTTATCAACCAACTGGTCGTCTTGGAATGGGCCTTAGTTTCGACGGGCCTTTATAAGAAGAAATTCAGGTCTGTTTCGGGGCGGGTTGTTTCACAATCTAACAATCATATCTTCTTCGTATTATTTTATGGAAGTTTCAACTTATTTTACAAAATAATATTCTCACCGAATCAATCCTATTATAATTTAATATCACTTATTTCTTTTATTAAAATTAAGTTTAACAATTGATATGGTCTCAAAATACTATATAACTCACATAATATATATACATATGTTTATGTATATCACAAAGCACTTCTTAGGGTCAAAAGTTAATAAATCATGTTATAGCAATATTCGAGATTTATAACCTTAATCAAACCTTATTAAATAATATAATACTTCGTAATGTCTAAATTTTAAAACCACCTTTATGAAAATTCACTAGTTATTTAATTATTGGTTTGTATCATAATAAACCAAATGCCAAGGCCAGATAAACTTCATAGCCATTTAAATATAAGTTTAATCCGCCTAAATAATTATTTTAACCTTACAACTTACATTAATGATCATACTTCTAATTTCCAATTTGTAATAAAACATATGATAATATTTATATCACAAACATAACTACAGATTAGAGTTAAAATTAATTTATAACCATGTTATGAATTAATACCAACTTCATCTATCTCTATTCAATATGACTAGAACTCAATATTTATATATATGGGATTTTATATCAATCATCTCAAATATCAGCAATAAACATATATAATAACATTTTTATCAATAATATAACTACACATTAGATTTAAATTAATAAATAACCATGTTATAAATTAATATCAACTCTATCTATCTTTATTCAATACGAATAAAAATACAATATTTATATATATGGGATTTTAATATATTATTCCCTATATCTACTTAACAAACCCAATCAAACAGAAGACATAATTACTCATACATACATATATTATTCTACCTCTCAGAGGTAAAAAAACCAACCATTAGGGAGGTTTTTCTACTGTATGAGCCAAAATCAAACAGTCCGAAGCCTAACAAACAAGTAACTCGTCTCCTGCTATTTCCTCGAATACATGATTTTCGTCCTTTTATCTCGCGTAGCAAATATTTCCCCTTTTTTCCTATTCTCCCATTCAAATTCTGAAATCGAGAACCGAATTAAGCAGTCTAACTCCAAATTTAAGGCATCCAAAACCCTAACTCTCCACTACTTACTCTCAAATCAATTTTGCGCCTGCATGTCATCTCACCACCAGACGCAACGACTGCCTCCCGGTACCTAATGCCGTAATGTACTGACCACCTCCAATTTAATTCAGGTATCATATACTGCATTTTTGTACACAATTTCTTTCATTATTGATTGAAAAGATAATGATAACAATAGCTAATTTTGATAATCTGGTTTAGGATTTAGTATAATTGCAAAATGCATAATGAGTTTAGCTTTTGGTATTACAATTAAGTTGCATCAAAAATTAATGCTTTAGTAATCTACTATGTAGATTTGGCAATCATTTAGAAGTTACTCAAGTTAATAAGTCATGGATGAACTTCACGTTTTTGAATTTACTTGGATAGATCAAATACTTAAAATATTTTGATAATACGATATTTTGTTAGAACATGTTCTTAAAATCTCATGTTGAATACGTATATTTATTTTTAATGTAATTCAATATTATCATGGAAGATTTAGATCAATTTGAAATTATAGAAGTAAACTATATATTATTAAATTTGAAACCTTAGTTTACACTATTTAAGACTAGTGCTTATGATCTACGTTCAAAGTTTACTTATATTATAACAGATCTTTTAAATTTTTATGCATAAGGCAGTATATAATTGTATTGTTTGTATTGCAAAAAAATGTTTTATTTTATTTATCTTCAACCAATTTTTTTACTACCTATATTTTATTTTAGTTTATGTATGTGATCTTCTTATCTTTTGTAGTCTTTTTAGTGGTGAAATATCTACAAGTAGCTTTAAGCTTATGGCTGCCTATTAGCTTAAATGTTTAATACAAAAAAGTATTATCATTTGAAAATATGATATTAAATTTCCTGTGATGAATACTGAATTGTTAACCCCCCTTACTAGTTTAAATTTTTAAGCATTTGTGATAAAATGTCGTGATTCTTAATGTGTTCATACTAAATACTAATGCAAACTAGATCGTAATGTGTGTTTGATGGTAATATATGTACATTTCACATGCGATCGCTCATTTTCCTATTATTTTATAAGGTACAACTACTAGAAAGTACAATTACAATATTTTCTAGCTTATGAATGTGACATCCAGTGTATATTATGAAGCTATAGACTGTCTAATGTATCGTTTGCAAAAGAGCAAAGAATTTTATCCGAGGGATCGAAAATCTAATAAATGGGTTGAAAAGACTAGTTTAAAATTCTTGTAATGAAAATCAAATTTAGGAGTCTATCGTTGTTCTTAGAAGCAGTCGATGAAATTTTTGGCACCTGTAGGCATTGAAATCTATACAAGCAATGGATGAGATAATAAAAGATGTAACAAAGACAATGAGACAAATGAATAGACATGTGAATTTGTCTGCTTTACAAAAATGATGCAAGAGTCTGAGATGCAAAATGAGAAACTGGAAATGGCTAGTTACGAAATGTTAGATGGCGTAGATGAATCATTTGTTAATGGGATGCGCTAGATGGATAGTGTACTAGTTTCTAGATGAGATTTGTATTGAGATTAATCTAGAGTTGTCAAGGCCACCTTCGTCTGTAGTGCATACTCCAGCTATAAGTGACCAATTTTTTCCTGCTGAATCAAGTTGAAATGATGGTGTTAAGATGGATGATGATTTTCAAGCAATGTCAAGCAATTCGAGGAAGATGTGAACAACTATTCTCTTTTGGAGTGTTGTGATAAAAAGACAAGTAAAATTAAGATCTTATAAGTTACACATGAAAAGATTTGATAGTTGGTGGATATCATTTTTCCTAATACTTGTGAGTAATACAACAAATTTATTTCATGTAACCTAAGAATTATACTACTTAGGAATTGAAATAAAATGTGCCATGGGTAAAAAAGATTTTGTTTGTGTGTAGCATTTTGTTTTCAAATTACATATTACAACTATATAATGCCACTTTCATGTATTTATGCTACGTTCATGTAGTTGTTATATTTTATTAAGATATTTTAGTGACCTTTATGTCATGTTTTATAAGGAAGATCTGTTGCTAGTGTATTTTGAGTTATGAATTGAGTACATCCATACTAAAATCAAAGGTAAACAATATTTCTATTAACTAATTAGTTAAAATGTAGCATGACAACAACAATGCTAGTATAAAAACTAAAATGTGATTGGTTTTGTATAGTATGAACATTCATACATTTTATAGACACTTATCATTTCTTGTCCAGTTATCTCGATCAACCCTTTACATAATATTTAATTGGAGTTGATTATCGACTTCATTATTATATATTTAGTTTATCAGCTAAACTTAATAAAATAAATAAAAAATCGTGAATAAAGACTAAAAACAATATTGGTTGAAGTCTTATAAGTAATATATGGCGCACATGTCATACACACTGATATGTTACATACAGAAGAATACGATTGTAATATGACTTTATTTTCCGTGTTTTTCTTATAAAGTAGAAATAGTTGATTTTTTTCATTTAATTAACTTGAGAGTTCCTTTTCATGTTTCAGAGCATTGATAAGAATCCAATATTTTGATACTCATTGCTTAATATTTTCTATAGATTTATTAATCTTTTACAATGAGGACCAAAGAAGATGATGGCTCTCAACGAATATTGAAAGTTACTAATGGGTAAATTGATCTTTGATTTTGATAGGTCAAATATACACAAATTACTAGCATCTCCTAGCCAACATGATTGGATATAATTACCATTACAATTCTTACATTAGATCAACCTTTTCAGTAATTTAGTGTGTGCATACCAAATTACTTTTTTGAAAAATGAATTTTGTACTCTATAACTTTTGTACACAACCATAAATGCTCTATTTCAATCGCTGCAAAGTGAAACTTTAATATTTATCCATAAGCATCAAATATTCAAGACCTTTACATCTAAACATGAATTAACTTTCTTGATTTTATTTAGGAGCAAATATTTTGTTGATAGTATTTATATAGTTAATTTTACCATATGACATAATATGGTATGCATTTAGAAAAACCATCATATTAAGTATAAATTACAAGTACAATTTTATTATTATATCATACACTATATATATAGACAAGCACCATTGTCCCAATGGTTAAGTGATTCGACTTTGGTGCGAGAGATCACAAGTTTGAAACTTGTGTAGCATGATTCGAATGCAAAGGACCCTTTCAACATACACTATATATATGTCTATGTATGCATGTTTATATGTATATACATGTATGTATGCATGCATTATATATATGGAAAATTATATTAGGACACAAAATGGTGACAAAATGAATCTCAACCAACACCTGATTTCAAATCTATGTGTTAAGACAATAAGTGCCAACGATCCAATCTATATTATCACTAATTATGTATAATTTTGTATCTAAATGGCCACCCCTACACACATATGTACACACACATGTATGTATATGTTTATGTATATGTAGATATGTATATTCCTGTGTGTGCACACTTGTTTTTTCATATATGTGTATGTATATCTAGTATGTACATATCTTATTTTTAACCTTTGACTATTAATTGTTCTTTATTGTAAATTTTATCTAATATTTTTATTTTTTTTAGTAATGCAATTTTTTTTGTTCTACACATTATCACTGCATATTTGGTTGAAATTAACGAACAATTATATTACAACAAATATTGATTCCCTTTGAATTATACTGTCAAACGGTCTGATTTTCCACCGTTGTACGGTTGTATTATCATTTTCCAATATATAATGTTAGATCAGCTTGATAGGTTTGATTGGTGTCCTTTCTTTAAGATTATTTCCTATAAGTATTCTAAGGGTTATCTTACTATGTCTGGGTAGTAAGACGTGAGTAACGGAGATGGACGAGTTAGGGGAGAAGGTAGCACTATGACTACAAATGGTCGAACCCCAAATCCAGGTGGAATTCGAATTGTCGAAGAGGCAATACCAGAGCAGAAAGAGTGAATTTCCCAACCTTACGCAAGGATTACACCAATTTAGGATGGAAACCATTTAAAAGAACCGAGTCTATCTTGGAAGTGCAAGCTTGGTTGCGATCTTGCGAAAAGATTTTCAAAGGTCTTGGCTTATCAGATGAACAGAAAAGGTTCTTAGCAGCATGGCACTGCAAAAGGGGGCAGCAGCTTGGTGAGATTCCCTTACTGCAAATGTTCTAGAAGAAGAGTTTTCATGGACTCGATTTAGAGAAGAATTTGAGGATCAGTTCCTACCTGCAGCTGAAAGGACTAGAATGTACAAGAACTTCATAGACTTGAAGCAAGGGGAACTGTTTGTAGTAGAATATGAGACAAAGTTCAATGAGTTACCTTGTTTTGGACCAGAATTGATCGATAACTATTGAAGAAAAACAAGATGTTCGTTATGGGAATGAGAGAAACTTTCCATGAGAAGATGACTGCTCATATCAAAGGTTCTTTTTTTGATTTAGTGGACATAGCTCTCAGGTATGAAGTCTTAGAAAAGAAGAAGCCTAAATAGACAACAACTAGTGGAAATGGTAATGGTAACAATTCCAACAAGAGAAAGTTTAATCCTGATGGAAAGAATCAAGGGAAGGGAAAGCCAGGGCATGAGGCTCAAGGGAGTCTTTTCAAGGATTTTGTCTGCCGCAAGTGTTAGCAGAAAGGCCACGTCGTAAAGTTTTGCAAGAATTATGGAGTTCAGCGGCAACAACAATAACAAAGTGGACCTATCTCCCCGATGCTCCAGAAGACTCTCTGTTTTTATTGTCATCAGCACGGGCATATGGTAAAGGACTGCCCAGTCATGAAAAAGGTGCAGCAATCCAAGGTGTATGCTATCAAGAATAAACCGTCAACTTCAACGGAAGTGAAAGGAAAAAGCATCCTTAAAGGTACTTTACTGATTAATGGTATTTTTGTTCAAGCATTGTTTGATGCTAATACTTCTCATATTTTTATCTCTTTAAAATCTGTAACAAAATTTCCATCTTATTTCAAGTATTGTAGAAAACCCTATGTGTGTGTCTAACCCATATGCAAGGTAACCCTTTTGAATATGATTTATAAGAATATGCCAATTTCCTTCATTTCTCATCACTTTTCTTGTGGCCGTATGTCGTAGAATTTATTGGATTTGACATTATTCTTGGCATGGATTAGTTATCAAAGTACAATGCTGTTTTAAAATGTAATAAGAGAACTGTGTCTTTAGTGGCTGGTGTAGGAAGAAAGGCTAAAGTATCATGTAAGGAACTCGATATTCGTATGTGTAGTTTCTTATATGCCCTGGAAGCATCCCAAGAAAATTTATGGTCTGTTGAAGTTGTTAAGAATTTTCCCAATGTATTCAAAGAGGTTAAAAGTTTACTCTCACGTCGGGAGACAGAGTTCCACATTAATTTGGTCCCTAATGCAAGGCTTATGGTTCAACCTAAGTAAAGGATGTCTCCGAGGGAGAGAGAGGAGTTGGTAAGTCAAACCCAGGACCTGTTAGGGAGAAGATTGATTACGCCCAGTCATTCGAGTTGAGGATCAGCTGTGGTGTTTGGGGCAAATTCTGATGGATCTTTAAGATTCTATATGGATTATATGGAGTTGAATAAGCGACCATTAGAAACAAGTATGCCTTACCCCGCATCGATGACCTTTTTGATCAACTTCATGGAGCTACGTATTTTCTAAAATGGATCTGGCTATTGAATTTCATCACTTGAGGGTTGCTGAAGATAATACACCCTAAATAGCATTCAGGGGCCTTGATTGTTTCTTTGAGTGGTTGGTTATGCCTTTCGGGATAACCAATGCACCTGCATATTTTGTAGACCTCATGAACCATGTTTTCTGAGATATTCTTAACAAGTTTGTGTTAGTTTTCATCGATGATATTCTTATTTGCCCCAAATCTGAGGAGCATAAACATCATTTAGAAATGGTATTAATGACATTAAGGAGGCATGTTATAAGGGAAACATTTTCTAAGAGCCATTTTTGGCAAGCAATTGTGAGGTTTTTTAAGGCACATTGTATTGGGAGATGGCATTTCGGTGGACCAGTAAAAGTGGAGGCTGTTCAAGAATGGAAGCGACCATGGATTCCTACTGAAGTTTGTAGTTTCTTAGGTTTGGCAGGATACTACAGGAGGTTCATTCAGGATTATTCTAAGATTTCCTTCCATTTAATAAAGCTAGATAAGAAGGGAAAGAAGTTTTTATGGACTCCAATGTGTGAAGAAGCATTTCTGGAATTGAAGAAGAGATTAACCAGTGCACTAGTTTTGGCTGTTCCAAATGGAAACAGTGGATTCACGGTTTACATAGATGCTTGTGGAGTGGGCTAGGGTTGTTTTAATGCAGCATGGTAGAGTGATTGCATATGCAAGCAGACAATTTAATCCTTACGAGAAAAACTATGCTAGGCATGACCTGGAATTGTTGGCTGTTGTCTTTGCATTGAAAATGTGGAGGCACTACTTATTGGGTAAGGATCTTTCTATTCCTTCTTTAGTTCTTTCTAATCTTTAAAGATTATAGGAGTAAGTTTCTTTCTTTAATTAGGTAAAAAAATTGAGCTCTTCATGGATCATAAGTCTCTGAAGTATCTTTTCATTCAGAAGGATCTAAACTTGAGGCAGCAGCCATGTGTATATTTTTGGCTCCTATGACTTGGATATTCTCTATGCGCCAGGAAAGGAAAATGTGGCGGCAGACGCTTGAAGCAAGAATGCAGTCTTGGCTCTTTTAGAAGTTACCCTGACTCTTCAGAAAAGGATTTTAAGCAATCACAGGAAGGATAAAATTCTAGAAGAATTAATTCAAGGAGTCAAGAAGGATCGATGTTCGGATTTTGATATAGATAGTCGAGGTGCTTTAAGGATGGATAGACGATTGTGCGTTCCAGATGTGGATGGACTAAGATAAGATGTTAGAGTGCCATAAATCTAAGTTAAGTATGCATCTGGAGTTCATAAGATGTACAAGGATATGAAAAGAGTATTCCGCTGGCAGGAATGAAGAAGGATATCTCTATCTTTATAAGTAGGTGTGTGAGATCACAGGGAATCAGAAAACTCCAGGATTACTTCAACCATTGGAAATCCCAAATTGAAAATGGGAGATGATATCGATAGATTTCATCGATGGTTTACCCAGAACTAGAAAAGGAAATAAAGGAGTACGGGTTATTATGGACCTATTAACTACGAGTGCACATGTTATTCTGGTCAAGCCAACTAGAACTACAACTTCATTAGCAGAGATTTATATAAGGGAGATAGCTCGCCTACATGGAGTCTCATCAAGTATAGTAAGTGATCGAGACCCTATATTTACTAGCCAATTTCGGAAATCATTGCAAACAACTCTAGATACAAAGATGAGCTTAAACACAACATGCCACCCCTAAATAGATGGATAGATGAAGCGAGTGAATCAGATTCTAGGGGACCTGTTGAGAGCGTGTGTTCTGTATTTTGGTGGATCATGGAGGGATCATTTGCATTTAGTCCTACAACAATAGCTTCTAAGCAAGCATCGGTATGGCACTTTATGAAGCTCTTTATGGAAGGCCGTGCAAGTCACCGACCTGTTGGATAGAGTATAGAGATCGTCTAGTGCTTGGGACAGATATGATTCGAGAGGTGATGGAGAAAGTTGTGATGATTAAGAAAAGGTGAAGGAAGCCTAAGATCGCCAGAAGAGTTATGCTGATAGAGTGAAGAGATTTGGAATTTGATATTCGAGACCTTGTGTTCATTAAGATTTCGCCAATTAGTTGAGCTGTTAGATTTGGGAAAGCTAGAAAGTTAGCACTAAGGTATATTAAACCTTTCCATGAACTTGAGAGAATCAGATCGCATGCTTATAAGGTCGAGTTACCAGAGAGGTTGGTAGTTTATAATATCTTCCAGGTGTCTCATTTGAGAAAGTATGTTTATGATACATCATTAATTATGGAGCCATCGGTCCAAGGGGATTTGGAGATAGAATTGAACTTGATAGTGGTTAGACATCAAGTTCATTATAGATCAGGATTAGAAGAGGCTGCGCAATAAGGCGGTGAAGTTAGTTAAGATTCAGTGGAGTGAGGATCCCAGGGACTGCACTTGGGGGACTGTAGAGCATATGAAGGAAGTCGATCCTGAATTGATGTTAGGATAGTTGTTTGTTAATTTGCATGTATAGTGTAGATATTGTCTACCGGTTGCTTAGCGTATGTCTTTTGCATATATTTTATGATATGAATATATTGCCTTTTGTGTAATTAAGTTATCTCCTTGTTACTAATTTCGGGCCGAAATTCTTTTAAGGGGAGTGAGAATGTAACGAACAGGAATTTAATCACTTAAATACGGATATTTAATTATATTTTTAATAATTAATCAATGGATTTTATAACCCAAATAAACTCCTTTAGAATAATAATAAACGATGGTGAAATCTTTTTCAAATTTTATTTACAAAAATAATTAGTTCGAATAAAGATTGAAAATATGACCTTGGTGCTTACGCCATCTTGGTGCTTTTATTGTGAGGGCATACTATTTTGATCTTGATGCTAATGCCATCTTGCCTTCAATAGGATTTGAGAAATATGGGTGCAACACTTGCCTCCTGAGTTTACGACGATCGTAAATCGGTGTAGACTTATCTTTATTCGCATTCGACATTCGCACCACATCACTCCCTTCTATTCCTTTTTTATTTTCATTAAAGGAAAAAGACTTGATAATCATTTTGCATTTATTGCTTTTGCACACATGTCATTCCCTCATTGGCCACTTTTATAAATCATTGTCACATCGCCCCTTCGTTTTTCTAGGTTAATCTGTCTTGATCTTAGTGTCTGTTAATTGATTAATGTTTCTGCAATTTTCCTCATCGTTCCTACTATGTGACTAGTATTCAAGTTAAGGTATGTGCACATATTTCTCTTCTTCTTCATATTCTTTTTACACTTTTATTTAAGAAAGAAAAATAAAAAAGAGGCGAGAAAATTGTTGTTTGTTAAATCGATTACATTCCTGAGTTTAGACTTTCTTTTAAATTGAAGTACGGATCTCATATTATATAAACCTTTTTTTGCTTTAGTATTATTATTATTATTATTATTTTAATTTCATGCTCTCGAAATGGCTTCCCCTTCTTCTTTATCTTTGTCGTCTAAGATTGCTCGTTTGAAAGGCATCAAGGGTATTTTACACCAATCTGGTTCATGGGTTATGAGGTTAGGGTTCCTGAACCCTATGAGCATATTAATACTCCCTCAAATAGGTTCACATCCCTTACTCTTGAACACGTACGATGTGGGCTTTATCTTCCTCCAAATCATATTCTCCATCAATGGTTAACCACCATTGATCTTGTCCCCGTCATCTCTACTTCAATGGCTCTTCCTATCCCCCCTCTTCATAACCTTCCTGGCCCCGACACTCGATATTTTCATTTGGCTAAGGGTGTCATATCTGATTTGCCGAGAAGGTAGGGAGGACTGCACTGGATACATTGTCTTGTATTACCTTATCATACCTTTCTCTTCTTCCCCTTCCACTTCCCGAGCTCTCCGCTTCTATAGTTCTATCCAAAAAGGAAAAGTATTGATCCTATATGAGCTTTTTTTTATTTGTGGATTATTTAACTATCTCTTACTCCCTGTTGTTTTCCTTCTTTTTTTAGCTTGCCGCTTTAACAATAGAGGCATGGAAGTGGGAAGGCGGTTAGTCGTTACTCTTGCTCGGGTTGCTAAACTTGAAGTAGATCTCACTTTTGCTGCTTCTGCTACTTGTGAGAAGATCGACATCTCTTCCGAGAAGGTCCAGATTGCTTTCGAAAAATTCAAGATTGAGGAAGATTTTAAGTTATATTGGGAGAGGGATGAAAGGGAGGCTAATTCTACGATGGATGTCTTAGCCTCAAATGATTGTAAGTTAAAAGAGAAGGTACCGAGCTAGCAATGATGCAGGAACCGCTTAAGGAGAGAATTTCCATCGTAAGTTAAAGGAGAAGGATACGACGCTAGCAACGACGCAGGAAATGCTTAAGGAGAGAACTTCCATCATTGCCTACAAACCGTGTGCCCTAACTTAGCGTCAGTTTAAGGAAGACGTCAAGCTTGATTTCTTAGAGGACCTGGTCGTGGTTAGCAAAGTTTATGCCTACTTCCCGGCCTAGTGGGAAGAAGAAGTTGTTGTAAAGAAAGCCTCTCCTTTCAATTCTTTAAAATAATTGAGGAGGAGGACGAGATCTGGGAAGATGAGATATCTAAGGGTGCCGATGGGTCTAAAAAAACCAAGGTTATTTCAAATCCTTATGTACACATTTTTGTATGTTAATTTTGGGACTTCTTTCAATATGTGATGAAAGTCCATTTCTTTTTTTTATCATAAGGACTTTTCTTGGTAGCTTTTTTATTTAGTTGTTATCTTATGAATGATCATGTCATCTTTTATTGTGTTGTTTGTTTTAGTCTTCTTAAGAAGTTATGTTTACTAAACTTCTAAGGGAAAGTGAAGACAAGATTAGAACTCAAACTTTTGATTGTCTTGGTCTTAATACTACGACTAGCATGAAGCATGCGGTAGAGTTAGATGAGTCTTTCACATAACTTAGGGATGAAATCCAAGGGTTACTATCCATGATTGATCAAGTAATTAAAGAAAAGGAGGCACTCAACGACTTTATATTGCATCGATGGAAATGCATCTTAGAAAGTGGTTCCTTCTCACTTGATAACCCACATTTGGAATGTTTTAGGTGTAGGCTTAGAAATTTACACAAGGATCGAGTTTTGCTTATTTTTGTCATTTTTATATATACTTTTGTTCAATTTGTCGCAAGATGATGTAGTTGATAATATATGTTCCTATTTTGGCTTTAACATGGTGCATTTCAATTATTGAGTCAAACTTTTGATTAGTACTCACTAGGTTGGTCCTCATGGGCTTTCATCTGAGTTTAATGAAGTTCATGAATCCAACGTTCCTTCTGCCCCCATTGTTCATGGCCATGATGACAGAGGAGTGCACGAGTTTGAGGTTGAAATGAAAATTCCTATGGTCGTCACAAAAGAGGAGAACATACGTCTTATAATTGCCAATAATATATTTGACAAAGTCTTAAAGAAGGTTGGCATGGAGCTCAAGGAGGCAAAAAATGTGCTGAACCGCCAAAATCAACTTAACATCACGTTGCATAGTAAGCTTAATGCTCCTCCTACGGGAATGAATCCTTCTTCGTTAGTTAATTAAGAAAAATAAGAGGGTGGAGTCTAGGATGGTTTCCCATCTACGGGGGAAGGATGGAAAACTGACGCCCTTATTTTGGCGGTTTTGCCATAATACCAAGAAAACTAAGGCTCAACTAATTGATACTTTGGAAAACACAAGGAAGGAGGTCATACTCAAAATTTATGAGCTTGAGGATTATTTGAGTGAAGCTCAAATAGGATCATCTCTTACTCATAAAAAATTAGATGAGAAAAGTTAACAATGGAATGGGGCAACTTTCCTGCGATGTGCCATGAACAGCTTTGAGTATTTTTACCCTACAATCGACTTGGATTTTCTACACAACATTCCAGGCTTCAATGTGGCCGTAGATGGCTGATGGATCATTGGGTAAAGGCTTTATATGACCCCTAGAAGACTTTCCTCATCAGTTCCAACCCCGCTTTTGGCTAGTATGTCTTAGGTATTCTCAATGTAGTATCTTAAGGACTTATGACCATGAATGACTTTGTAACTTTATATTGTTGGATATTTGCTTTGGGTCGCATATATGTTATGCAAATTAATATTTCTTTGTAAGCTTGTTTGATTTCATGTACTTATTTTACTTAGTGTACCTCTCTTTGATTTTTCCTTATACGGGCGTGTTTGGCTTTCAGCCTATTTTTTTATCTAGTCCTAATGATGGCTGCGGTTTAAGGGAAGCTTGACTCTACTTTGACTAGGTCATAGAGTTAGCAAGTTTGTCAAGGGATGGCGAAAACATATATAGGACATATATACGAATGAAATTAAGGCCTTAGAACACAAAGTTAAAGAATTAAGTAAGCAAATTGCAAGGTAAATTAGTGTTGATGGCGCTCCTCTTTTGTGCCCGGGGCAGGTCCTTACATCGTTCTTACGTGGAAGAATGAATTGAAAAATTATTACGAGGTCAAACTTGTTGAGCTAAAAGATCATTATAAAAAAGGGTTGGAAGACGCCGACAATGGCAGCTCATCTTATGTTTTTACAATGCTAGAGCCTTTTGGTCCCTATTCCAAAATAGCCGAGGAAATAATGGATTAACTTTGGAAAGATATTGAACGGATTAGGCGCTATGAGATGTGTTAACGACCTTGAGAACAAAGTAATTAAAGCAACTCCATATTGAGAAGGTAAGAAGGGTTATGGGATATATTGGTGTTTGCAATTAACACCTTTACATGCTTTTGGTTGGGGATTAATCTTACCTTCCTATACAATTATGTGGATTATGAATTTTATCCGCCAGATTATGATGACGCTTGGATCGACGCCAATTAGATCCTTGTACTGTTTACGACAGCACTGCCCCCGATTGTTTATTTGTAGTCATTACTGAATTGGACGGCCCATACCTTACATTTCAACTTGTGGGTAGCTTTACTAGACGTCTAGCATCACATTCCCGCAGATCATATCACCAAAGAGGGGTTATGAATTGTTCTTGCTCTAAGTCCGAGTTAGATTTGTAATGCGGTTCCATTCAATTGAAGTGCGTTGTTTTTCCTTAGCACCTTTTAAAGTATTTGTATAAGTACGAGTCGTGTACATATGAGCACAATATTTAATGTATACTAATGGACTTAAATAAATATAAGAAATCCTTATTTTTGATGTTTAGCTGGTAGCTTTGAGTAACTTCTAGAATAATACCTAATCCGCAGGTTGCAGTACATTCCATGTGCTACCTTTCCTTGCCATTTCTTGAATTAACTTCTTATGCAGTTCGTGGATTCTAAACTTAATTTTTAGCAGGCATGTTTTGCTGCATGTGTTCGGACGATGGAAATTCTATCGGATTAGAAAACCGTCGAAGAATATAGAAATTAAAATAACCGCAAGCACACGGTGTACGAATGTAGCACGTGGCGAATACAGATCGATCCACAGGGAATTGATGATTTTAAAATTCTATTCAATCAAATTATACCGAAGTCGATAATGAATAGCTAGAAATGTAAGAAACTAACAAAAACTAGAAAAAGAAAAATAGATAAAAATATGAGAGTTAAATGACAATTTAGAGATAAATCCACTCTCTAGATCATATAGTTCAACAAATTATGAAATTATGATCTCTCTTTTTTGGTCATAAGTGAATTTAAATGATGTGTTTATCATAAGTATGGCTCATTTGTGCTATTAATTAGCTCAACATAATCCATCAAACTATAACACAATCTTTAAACCACTTACTAACTCTAATGAAAATGACAACAAAGTTCAAAATGAAATCTATTTTAAGTATGGCCTGTTAACTATTAATTAGAAACATAAACCATCAAATTTGAATTTCAAATCACTTTCTTATGCCATAATCATATTTTGATGAAGATGCATTTGTGTTAGTGATTGTTTAAGTATAGCCTATTTGGTGTCAACAATATAGGCTATCAAATTCAAAACAAAAACAACAAATTAAACCACCTCAAGCATTGTCATTAAGCACAAAAAGAGAGCTATAATTATCAAAATGTTGAAGCTACATGATTAGAGGCTTCTTTACCCCTAAATTGAAGGGATTAGCCTCTCATATTAGTTATCAAAACAACAAATATAGCTCACAACATGCATGAAAGAAAAAGAAAAGGAAAAAGAGAGTAAAGTAAAGAAACAAAACAATCTACTTGCATGAAAAATAAATCTACACTACTAACATGAAAGTAAATAAACAAAAGAAGCATGTAAAAGAAAGAGAGCACTAATTAACATTTCATAGAAAAAAAGAAAAAATACATAAAGTAAAAATGGCTAAATAGCCATGGAAAAGAGAAAGAGAACTTGTCTTTTATTTTTAGCCTAAACTAATGAAGAGGAAGAGGGTGGTTACATGAAACAAAAGGGGTTATTTATACAAGCATGAAACCCTAATCCATAATTTGAGGAATGACCAAACTACCCTTGAGAAAGTGTGGAGGCCAAGTAATCATTAGCTTCTATGAATCATCATTTAAGTGTACATGAAGCCATTAATTCCATAAGCATGTGCATTAGCCTCTAATTTGTACATTAAGGTAGGTGGGTAGGTGGGGTCCTCCATGATCTTCACTTTGAATTATTTCCATTTTCATTTCTTTATATTCATGTTGTGCATGCATGTGTCTTCATGAAACCACTCCTATTTGAGATCAAATTCCTACACATATATAAATTTTCAATTAATTTTTCTCAAAGAAATATATGTACACAAATGACCATTTTGTTCTATATGAAGATGGATATATGAAAATTTGGAATTAATATGGATTTTGGTTAAAACAAGTTAAAATACCCAATATGATCATTTATTTAATTGAAATAGAATAAATATGGTGGTAAAAATATGCACATTTACGTGCACATCACCATGTTTGGTATGTCTTGCCCCACTGATGGGTGCATTTTCGTATTGTTGCGCTTGGCACAGTCTGCTCCGCTATTTAGGGATGGACTGATGTTTGACTATGAAGTCAGGTCGCGTATCTACAACCATTTTAATTCATATGCATGGTCTTTTGTACTGGTTTAGGCTATTCTTACGTCCAGTGTGGCTATGTCTTAGCATAGAGATGTTTTTATACTGGTTCAGGTCATCTAATATCCCTATGTCTAGTTTAGTAGTTTGGCTAAAAAAGAAAGGCTACATTCGCAAGGTTTTGTTTTGATAGTTGGTTCGGGCCGTCTAATTTCCTTACATCCAGCATGGCTATGTTAACATTGTGAGTTTTTATACTAGTTCGGGCCGTCCAGTATCCCTATATCTAGTTAATTGGTTGAAAAATCTTATTTGCATTATGTGTAGTTATGGTAGCTAGTTCAGGCCATCTAATATCCCAACGTGCAGCATGATTATTTAGCTTCGTCAAAAAAATTAATGTAGAGATATTTTTATACTAGTTCGGGCCATCCATCATCCCTACGTTCAGTTCATTATATTACTTTTTTTGATAATAATCATAATGTTTATTAAATGAGTAATATAAATTGTTTAGAATGAGGCCTAGCATCCCCGATGTAGTATTGAACATTTTTTTACATTGATAGTAGATGCTTCAACTTTAATTCCTCTAACAGATTTTGAATGCACAAGGCTATCGATCTCAACTATCTCTCTGATGTAGGTATTTATTCTAGTTGAGCTCTTTATGTTAACCAAGAAGCATAAAAAATCATGGCAAGCTTGGTAGAATTTTATTTTAACCACGGATGGTAAAAAAATAAAAAATCTTTCAAGGTTGTTCATCCAAATCGCTTCTACTTGTTGCTTAACTAAGATAATAGTCGACATTACATACATCCTTAGCAACATACTGTAGTAAGAGTTCTTTCCGGATCCTTTTAGCATAGTAAATGGGGTTCATGGGGTCCAGCTTTAGAGTAGGTTTCATCCCATCATCGGAATCACTGTCCAAATCAAAAAATATTTGTATAGCTCTTACACTTGTGGTCATTGATTGATAAAGGTGGATAATAATCAAATGGTGGTAGCTCATCAATTTGATTTCATGCAACATCATTGTTAAACAAATTTTATCGCAGGGGAATAAATTCATTTGAACCACTGGAACTGCACTGAAGTGGTGGATCAATAAGAAATGGATCAACCAATCCTTTATATTCCAAATAAGCTCCGTGTATTTTTCCTTTCCTTCTCAATTGTAATATCATCATGAGGACCTATGGGAACATCTGGGCTGCCAAGCCTTTGTTGCTTGTTTGTGTGATATCCCAGAAATTAGGCAATATAAATTTAATAATCTGTGTTATAAATTTAATTTGATTTGATAATTTTAATAAAAAATTTGGAATTCGATTTAATAATCATTTTTTAATAAATATTTAAATTGGAAGATTTTATCTTTTTAAAAGTAAATAAATTGTTTTCTGTTTATAATATATATAATTGTATATATTGTAAATTAATAAACTTTGATTTTGAATTTAGTAAATGGATTAATTTTTTAGCTCTAATTTTTATTTATATTGGGTAAATTGGAAATTTGATTTAAATTTAAGAATTGACTTTTCAAAGCAATTTAATAAATAATGTTATGGTTTATACTATGATAAATCTTATTTGTTTTAAAATTTTATTTAGCTTAAAAATATGAATTTAAAATAAATAAATATAGAAGCTAAGTTTTATTTTATACTACTTGAAATTTATATATAAGAGTTAAAATACAAATTACAGATGATCTTAATGTGTTTATAATATTTTTATAAATTATTTAATAGTGTTTAATTTGTTTTTTTAAATAAAAATTATAATACTTAAATTCTTATGAACATAAATAGATTTTGTAAGGAATAGATTTGTTATTTTTAATTTTAACAAAAGTTATATATGCATCTTTATATATATAACTTGATTATTAAAATTTGGTTTGATAACTTAATTTAAATTTGGATTTAATGTTTTGAAATTTAATAGAATAAATACTTCAATATTTTTGAATAAGCTATATTTTTAATTTGTTTGTTTTCATTTCTTTTCAATTTAAAAAGAGATAAACTCATTTATATATACATAAGAATAGTAAAATAAGATTTAAAAGCTCTTATAAATAAGTTAAAGTTTTATAAACAATTTAGAATTAAAATTTAAATACTTAAGTACATGTGTAAGTTTCTTATGATACTAAAAGACATGTGTTGGTCATATAAGAAGACAAAGTGACAAATGTTAAATTTAAACCAAGTGTCTATTTGCTTTTTCTTTTTCTTTTAATTTAATGAAATCAAAAATTTCTCTTATATAAACACAATACTCTTCATCTTATTCTTTTTCCATTTTTCTTCTTCAAAAACTCTAAGTGAATTTTCAGATCTGGAAACCAATGTTTACTCAAGACCCAAAATCATCTGAAATGCATGTAAAACTTGAAAATGCAAATCATATAAACACTGAAAACTCTCTCCAAATTCATTTACCTGAAAAGTAAATCTGCAACTTTATCAAAAATCTGCAACCATCTGAAAATCATTTTGAAACTGCAACTTCACTAGGCCTGCATGCATTTCTGTTTGAACTTCATCAAAACCTGCATTTTCTTTCTCTGGGAAGCATGCACATGAATCTAGTAACTGCATGAATGAAGGAACAAAGTAGTAAATCAAGATTCAAGTCTTCATATAAGCAAAAGCAAGATGAAAGTTAAAGCATCTGCAGTTTTTAAAATCTAAACCGAAGTTCAAAAATGCATAAGCAAGACTCTGCTCCTAAAACAGGTGAGTAACATTTTTTTTAATATTAAATAAACTTAGTGAATTTAGTTGCTTAATTTATTCCTGTGATAATCATGTTTGGAATGAATGAATTTGATGATATTCTCTGTTATATGTTTGAATGCATGTTGTACTGTAAACTTGGTTTGCCTGTTCTAGTTTCCAGATTTTAGTTATGTTCAAAATCATGACTTCATGTTAAAATCAATGTTATAGTTTAAGATTTTAACAAGTATATATGTAATAAGTAAAGTTTTTTTATTAAACATGAAAGATAAATGAAAACTGTACTGTCTTTAAAATAAAAATAAAAATACAAACCTGCAATTGTTTCTGGAAAGCATGCATCTGGATTCACTTGGCAACTGAATCCTGCATCATTTTCTAGAAAACATGGAAATTGTTAACTCTGGAAGCCTGCATCTTTACACCTAGAAACAACAAGCATTACAAATACAAGATGAAGTTTTAATAAAGCAACTGCAGTTTAAAAAAAAAAGCAATCTGAAGCTTTTCAAGTTAAAATGGATGCTCTGCTTTTATAAATCCGTGAGTAACAATTTTTACTAAATAAAATTAAGTAATAAATTTGTTGCTTGTTTATTTCTGGAAATAAGTGTGTTTGCATTGTTATATTTCAAGTTTATTTTGATAGATGTATGAATCAATGCCTGCTGTTTGAAAATATGATTTTACCTGTTGTAGGATTCAGATTTAAACTCTGATAAAATTCATGGTATCATTCTCAAATCCCTGTTATAGTTTAAGATTTAAGCATAGTATGTTATGTAATAAGTTAGAGTTTAATCTTAAAAAAATGAAAATAAAGATAAAACTGTGATGACTCTGGATAAACAAAAAAGGGCAGTAGAGCAAAATTTCTGTAAACAATATTTGAATGTTCCAGATTTATTTATTTAAGTCTATAAATAAATTACTTGATTAATAACATGATTTTTAAAACTATAATCTGAATTTTTAGTTTGCATTCAACTGAATATTTCTGGTTTAACTAGAAAACACAATTGGGGTTGGTTCTGTCAACCTAAGGGTTTGGAGTTGCCAGTGTTTCTATGGTTGATGGAGTGATGTGTATAGTTTATAGGAAAAATAATAGTTGGTGGATCTGAGCATCGATGCAATCATGATTTGGGTTTGAAATTTTATAACCCTAGTTTTTCTGTGTTTAAGAAATTTGATCACTGCGATCAAACTAAGTGATCGAGTTCTACCTGTTTTGAGATGATGGTAGCTGGGGTGTGGAGGAGTCTATGGCCGGAGGTGGTACCTTTTTAGTGGTCGGCGGCAAGAGAATTCTGATGATCTTCATTATCGATATTTCCCAGTTTTGGTACTCGAATGCTTGATTTTGATTTAGGGTTTCTGTAGTTGAATTGAAGGTCGAGTTGGTGTTTGGAGAGGATCGATGACTTGCGTAGGGGGTCGTGAGGGGTCGGAGATGGATGCTCCGGTGGTGCAGGTGCACGGTTTTTAATGGCGTGTCAGTTGTTTTTTTTGGGAAGAAGGGGTTTGTGTTTGCTCGGGTTGTCTCATATATTTGCTCGAAGCAATGGGTTTGGGGACTCGAAGTATTTGAGATGAGGTCTCGGATGTTTAATTTTGTTACAGGGTTTGGTAAACCTGTCAGCACAGGGTTTTGTATAAACCTGATTTTATTTGAGTTTTAATTGATTTCAAGGTTAATGTGTTACTCGAGTTGCTATGAGTTTTTTTTTAGGTTAGTTCTACTCAGAATTGAAACTTGCCTGTTTCAAAAATTTGAAACTGAAATTTAAATCGTTAAGCAATGATTTAAAATATGTTTTAAATCAAATTTTATATTATGGATTCAAGTTTTGATTTGAATCACAAGTTGGAAATGATCAAGTATTTAAATTCAAATTTTCTTTAAAATAACTTTGAAGGGTTTATTATTTACAAATATTTTAAAGAATTTGAATTTAAATTTGAAATTAAATTTGAAATTGAAATATGAAGTAAGGTTTAAACAAAGTTTAAAATTTGATTCAAATTTGGATTTTAATCTTTGTGTAAAAATAAATTTTAGTTTTATAAATTTAAGTGTTTAAACCAAATTTGAATGATAATGTAAAATTTTAAATGGTTTTAATTTTAAAAGAAATTTGTTTTATCTTTTGTAAAACTTCTTTTATAAAAAAAGTATTATTTAGCAATTAAAGGTTTTAGATTGAATTTAAACTTGTAAAGTTAAATAATAATTTAATGTTTTGTATTTCATTTAATTATTAGGATAATTAAATGAACAATTAATTTATTTAAGGAATTAATAAAATGGCAATTAAGGGTTAATCATAAAGGTTTAAGATTAATTAATTTTAGAGTAATTAACTTGTAATTAATTAAATAAGATTAGTTTTTAGTTAATAACTAATTTATCAAGTAATGATAGATTAATTAAGTTTTAATCAACACTTAATTATTTAATTAATTTGGGATTAATTAATGGATTAATTAATGATTAATTAATTTGAGTTAATAATGATTAGAATAAGTTAATTATTTTGGAAAAATATTAATGAATTGTTTAATAGTTAATGAAGGACATTTACTAAGAATTATTTAATAATTAATTAATGTGATTAATTTTAATTATTAATTAGATTAATTAATTTAAAGACAATCATTTGTGTAAGTTGTTAAGTATAATTACTTATGAAAGTAATTAAGGAATTAATTACTTATTGTAATTAATTGAGTTAATTTGATTAGTTTAAGTTAATTAATTCAGTTTAATTAATTTAAAATTAATCATTTGATGATTGGTGAAGGATAATTACTTAATGTAATTTAATGAAGAGGAATTACTTAGAGAATTAATTAATGGGTAATTACTATATGTAATTAATTGGAAGTGATTTGATAATGAAGTTATTTGAGTATAATTACTTTGTGAATTAATCAAAGGATTAATTAGAGATAATTAATTAATGAGCAATTAATTTATTTGGTGAAGTAATTAAGGGTAATTGATTACTAAATGGAGTTAATCAAGGGTGATTAACAGTTATGATTTAAATAAAGATTAATTACTTAATGTAATTAATTTAATTTGAAAATGTAATTAGAAGATCATTAATTATTAGAATTAATGATGTAATTAAGAATGGATTTAATTGGAAATAATTAATAAATGTAAGGAATTAATTAATGCAATTAATTAAGAATTAATGCAATTAATTAAGGATTAATGTAATTAATTATAGTTAATTAATTAAGGAAGTAATTAAAGATTAATTACCATATTTGATTTAAATATAATTAATTTGAAGAAATTAATTAGTGAATAATTACCTGAATGTAATTAAAGGTTAATTAATCAAGGATGATTAATTAAAATAAATAATTGGTGGATGATTAATTAATTGATTGATAATTAATTAATAGTGATATAAGCAAGTTGATACTGGTGAAGTAATTAATTTAACTTACGTTAAATTAATAGAATGATGTAATTAATTTAATTCATTTTAAATTAATTATATTTGGTGTGGATAATCATTGCTTATATAGATGGATGATGTTGTTTACTTTAGATGGATTGAATCTCAGATATGAGATAGATAATGTTGAGTGATTTGAATGCATTGGTTGCATTGTGATGTTGATATAGATTATCTTTTTGAATAATGATAATATGGTTTATTTGATACGATGATAATGTTGATTATCTGTTGTGAACCTGTGATTTATCTATTTGTATATATTGGTAATTGAATTGCTTTAAAACCTTTAAACAACTTGGCCTTAAAAGACACGCTTTGGAATTCGATGAGACCGGGATCGGGTTTCCATATTTGGATATCCGAAAACCACATCGATCCAAATTAATGATAGGTCGTGAATCTCTTGTGAAGAGTGAAGACTCGAGGTATAAGGACTATACGTCAGTATAACTCTGAGGGTGATTCCATAATGAGTTTGACGGATCTAGTTCTTATAGATTCGAGATGGTGATTTAGAGTGCAAGGGTTATCGTCGTTAACTCTGAGGGTGATTCCAAAATGAGTGTAACGAGATAATGCCTTCAGTTTCGTTCGAACCCGAAACGAACTTGTATGGATTGAATGCTTTCAGAATATCGTCAGGTGGACAATGAGCATTCTAAGAGATGTGTTCTCTAAAGGTAATCATAGCCTCAAGCCTCATCAACCGGGAATGGCTAAAACAGGGGAGGTGCAGCAAGGCTTCGTGGGTAGCTCCCACCAGAGAGCAAGATTTACCCCTGTCTAGAGGTCCCTTTTTACTTCGGCTGTGTGGGCAGTTGGATGTACACCAACTGCGGGGTTGTCTTGTTCGGGACTGTCCAGTAAGGGATGGTTCCGGCTTTGTGTTGCAGGGGAGCGGGCGTACTCCTCGGTACGTTGATCTAGGCCACGTACTGTGACGGGTGGTACCCCAGTAGCCCTGCCATTGATGGAATCCAAAATCCAATAAGTGCCAACGGTTTTGATTGTATTACCCACTTTTGTGGCTAGTAGCTGGAATTTAATCATGTAACAATTTCGGCTATTTCTTATTTACTTGAAAATCCTAGACACTATTATAATATCACAGGATTTCCTATCAAATGTTTTGGTTTGCGTAAGGTAAAAACTTTTCCATGTTTATGTGTGGGAAGTCTTACGTGATACCTTTTCTTTTCAAAGGATTTTCAAAGTTAAGCAACTTTAACCTGTTACTCATACCAGACCCATGTCTGACCCGGAGTTTATTCTTTGTTTTCTTTAACTCTTGGGTACTCAAATTTTTACGAGTAGCCAAGGGATTCAGGTTAGCTTTGACGAATTATGGAGGAGAAATGGAGTAGGAGGCTTCTGCGTTGTAGATATATAGTTCCGCTGTGTGTCCTCTGTGTTGGTATTGTTTTGTTGAGTTGTACTGAGTTGTATAACTAGACAGGTGTTTATAACTGTCTAGTATGTGATGAAATTTCTGTATAACTCTGATAGTGTTGTATACCATGTAATATTTATGTTATTAATATAATTTATTCGTTCCGCTGTTGAGATTCTGATGTTGTGTTCTTCTTTCTTCTCTTTCTTTTCTCTTTCCTATCCCTTTCTTTCTTCATGATGATACGACTTTTCTGTGGAGAAAAAAGTCAGGTCGTCACAGTTTGCTTGGTGACGATAAGGATTGACACTCGAGACCCAACTTATTTTCTTCCATTTCGAAAAGCCATGGGATGAGTTATTCTTGTAAAATGAGGTAGCATTGTCATTATTGAGAGCTGATTGAGCCCTTTTTTTATTCCACCTTGGTTTAACTTTTTAAGGTTATGAGTGGCTTCTTTCAAGATTTTTGAAACCAGAAGAAATCATTCTTGATTACGAGGAATAGATGAATCGATGGGACTCATGATTTGTAAAGGAGATACAGGTAGAGTTTATTTGAAAATAGGAAACGGTGGTTCATGCCCTCCTTCTAGCATCAAAAATGTTGGTGAGATTTTTCATCTCACAATCCCTCAACTAGTCATGAAAGCAGTAATAGCGTACTTCCACAGATTTGAACCAAAAAACATAAGTGATATGGGAGCTTACACAATTAGGTAGTTGCAGTTGAACTGTTTGTTAAAATGTCAATTCAACTATGTATTTGATTAGCGAATGGGATATAGAGAAAAATATGAAGTAAAGAAAGTAAGCGATAATACATGAAAATAAAAGATATAGGCACTTTATGTAGTTCAGATTCCATCGAATCCTACATCCATGGGTCAAATCTTTGTTTATGTCTATTCCTTCTTGGTGCAAGTTTTTTATGGAAGAGATAAAAGATACAACTTTCTGAATTCCTACAAAAAAGATCCTCATCCCATTGCAATATCTTCCCATTTTATAGTGTAGAAGATGTACGTGGATTACCGCAATTACTCATCTTCTGCTGTTTTAATTCCCACATTTGGATCCTACCATCTGTCATTCATCTGCGCATTTATTTGGTGTGCACGAATGCTGACATGTACGTGGATTACTGCAGTCACTCATCTTCTGCTGTTTTAATTCGCACATTAGGATCCTACCATGTGTCATTCATCTGCATCATTTGTTTGGTGTGCACGGATTGCTGACATGTTTTGGCGGGAAACCGCAAGTTGAGCGATTAAATTCTAGGCATTGGCATGAAGTTTTAAATTGAAGGGGAACATCTACAATTGAAGCAGAAAACTAGAATTCAAATAGGTCATGTAATCCTAAAGGATTGATAGGCTTTTGTACTATCCTAGGAGGATGTTGAGAGTTACTCTTTTGTTTTGGGGTGCTCCTGACATATCTGGAGCGGAGCTATGTTGTATGACGTGCTATGTCTACATAGTGTTGCGGTGCTTACTTAATACTTAGGTAAATTTATCCCAAGTTTCCTTTGGCATTAGGATGTGTATAACGATCCATCCCAAAACGGACCTAATTTCAACCAAACAAAAGCCCATCGAACTTAGGCTCATCTCAAGGCGAGTTGTTAAGTTGATAAAATTAAAAATACACAGGGCTATCTATCTATACCTTTAGAATCTCACGGTAGAATGGATAAAATATAATATCAGAATCAAGTACCCATTTCATAAAAGAAAACCATTTTAGAAACATAACATGTTAAATATTACAACATGCCTATATAAGGCAACATGTCTACATAAGGCCTCCATATTACAATATTAAAATGACAAAACTGTCTGAACTGGGTACAATAAAATATTTAAAAAACATAAATAGATAGATAACTTCCACAAGTCTTCGTCTCTATCTTCATCTCCTAAATCAACATTGTCTTTTCTAACCTATATGTTGTAATAAGGAGCAGGTCAGAACAACAAATGTCTGATGAAATGAAAATCTCAAGCTTTACCATAATTGTACTTAGGTAGTATTATTTAGATAAAAATACGTCTTACGTATTTAAAACTATAACATACGAATAACTTTAGTTGTAATACCAAAGGACTTTACAATCCAAATCCAAAATCCAACGTAATTAACATCAATGATGCAAGAGAAAGCACCCAAACCAATAAATACCTTTTATTAGATATTAGGCACACCATATCATTTAATACCTAACCCATTTCCAAATTCTAATGCAACTATCATTATTGATGTTAGAGAGAACCTTCAAACCACTTAATACTTCTTTTCTAGGAACATAGGCAGACTCTTACCATTTAAGACCTATAAAATAAGCAATTCTCCGTCATCTAAGAACTAAACCATGGCGGATCCCTACATGGTTCTCCCTAACTGACATCTTAAAAAATCCCATTAGGTCACTTAATACCCTTTTAAGAAAGAGGCAGACCTTACCATAGCCACTTAATACCTCTAACCCGAAGCAGACCCCTGCCAAAGATTCCTCCTACCGTATCAATAGCGTAATTATGACCCATAACCCCAACCATAACGTCTGACATTAGTCCGACTATTCGTAAGTACGGGTAGTTAGATAAACTGGGCAAACTTAAACTATAGAATTGGGAATAACCTTTCATCCATTGAGGTTATTTATTATAGGGGTTGTCCTATATTAGTCCCCAAAGTTACACCGTGGGTAGCCAGATTTAAAAGGGCAGGCTTCTGTGTAACTTTAGACTGACCTCGCATCCCTATAACTTAGTCTTACTTCATACATATACTGATTGTATATATACACTATCTTACACAATTAATAATTAAGGCCATTTAAGTTAACCCCTTATTACGTCTTTAATTATGGATTAGTTCCCATGGTTAACATTGACAACCTTCCTACAAATTAATATTATTTACTACCCTATTAATTCTAATCAATAAGTTCAATACACTATAATTATTACGTTATTATTAACTTTAATAATCAATATGTTAATATTATATATATATGTATATATATATATATATGTATATGTATGCATGATATTCAAATAAAATATTTCCAATCACATGCAAAGAAAACGTTTATTAATTTAAATGTCAAACTTATACAAGTCCCAAACTCTAAACAAAAGTATAGCCAATATCCTTAGCCAACAACTTTACTTGTAAACATAAGGAATAATACCAAACTTACCTCATATTAATATAACAGAATTAACTTTTCTATTCAAGGAACAAACTTTACAATTTAAACCTTTTATATTCTATCTAACTTTTGCAATTACCACTATGGAATGAAAAAGGGACTCATATTTATTTTAATTAACAGAAATAGGCAATACATACTACAGATAATCAAAAGTCAAACGTTGCACACCATTTCGAACTTTAATTATTTTTAGAATCCTTTAACACTTTCAGAGAAATAAAAAGAGATGAAATAGGATAGACTATAAATTATTTAAATCTCAACATAGATTTGATTCTAATGTTAATACAAAAAAATTCCAACATATTCAAAGATTGACATTTATTTAGGGAAATTCTAAGGGTTTTACATGTTATGTTTTCATTTACCAAAATTTCCTAAGGCATACATCAAATCCAAATAAATACCATTCAATTACAAAAATATGGAAAACTTGATATTTCCACTCCTAGAGAATTGTTTGCTTTCTAACTGGATTTGTTTCCACCATGCCTAATTCTCTTTCAGATCTCCCTCTTTTGGAATATACAATTATGTGAATTGTATATAGAAATTAGATTAAGAATCAGAAACTAGAGGGAAATAGAACCAAAAATCAAAAGAATTAAACATCTAAACCTCTTACCTGAAAATCCTACTGATTCTAAAATTTAAAGAAGAAGAAGAAGAATAAGATGGGATTTGATTTAAACCGCTCCTAATTCTTGGTTAAATCTTCCCTTTTTTTAATATACAACAAATAGATTATATATATATATATATATATATATATATATATATGATTTTAGAAATCAAAAGATAAAGAGAAGAAGGATTGAGAATTTAATTTAAATTAGAGATCAGAATTACTTACTAAAAAGTTTACTATTTCTGAAACCCCAAGGGAAGAGATTTTGATAGAGCTTCACTGTTGCTACAGAATTTGATGAAGGAAAAGTGAGGGTCTAGGGGTCTATTTATAGAGGTGAGAAGGAACCAAAACCATCAAGTTTAAATAATAACAAACTGGATTATCAAAATAGCCAAAACCCTAGCTACACCCGCAGGTAGAGGTCGACTGCTCTCATCCACCGGTTTAACCGATCGACTGCTAATGGTAGACTGGCTGTGGTCATAAGTCGACCACTCTCCTTCATTATTAAACATTTTTTTTGTTTCTGTTTTATTATTTTTATTAATTTATTTAATTTTAATGTTACATGTTAACTTTAACTCTTACTTAAATGTTAAGCCTCGCTTAACTTTAACTTTTCAAATTCAAATACTTAAAATTTAAATTTGAAAACTTCAAATATCCATAACTTCTTCGTTTAAACTCTGATTCCAACATATTATATATGGAAATTGATTAGAAAATCTCCACGGACACAATGGTGTGACTTTCGTAAGCAAATTCTGAGATTTATAGAATTTTCATTTTTAATCTTATTTTAGTTATTTAATTTGTTATTAAATTTTACAGGTGTTACAATGCGTGAGTGACTGTTAAGGGATGCTTACATCTTTGTTGTTTACTTGTAAGTGTGGATCTGCACTACTGCATTTGTTTGAGTAGCCCTACTTGTAGCCTTTGGAATGCTCTTAATTCCACGTGATGTTGCTTAAGGAGTGTTTGTAATTGATTTGTATTACCCAATCTGAAATGTTTGATTGAAATCGTGCTAAGGATAAATAGAGTTGATTTGCTTTGCCCCAACCTGTGATGTTAACTCAATGCACATACGTATGTGATCTGAGCAGACTTTGATGTTCATATGCGTGAGTCACTTAATAAAGGACGCTTGCAACTTTTCCATTTCCTAACAAATGAGTAAACTACGATGGAGCGCTGTTTGGATAACCCCATGTTAAAATGCATTGGATTCCTCGTAGTGCTGCTTAAAGAATCCTTAGTAAGCGTAGCCTAGATCTACACTAGAAAGTGTTAGCAGTACGCTAGTCTTTCAGGAATAATGGTTGGGTTCATTAGGTCACTGAAAGTGTGAATGTTCACTTAGGGCCTGCTTAGCATGGATCAAGGGTAAATTCTGATGAAAGGTTGTATACAATATTTGTGTAGGTCATATACTTGGTTAGCTTATGGTTTGAGGAGTGCATACTTATTATGGCCTTGAGTGGGGAATACTTTGTTAAGGATTCTATGCGACTCTGCCTTTTGTGGGTTTTGGCTAGTGGGCAACTACATTGGCCAAGCGTAGTTTGATGTGACCCGATATTGGTTAGCCATTGGTAACTATTCTTCGTAATTTTCCTTATTCAGGTTCGGGGTTGTTGGAAGGATGTGGAATGCCTAAAGCAGTTTGCTAGCTTTGAGCAGAACTCCTTTTTTTGTTTTTGGCGCAGTTTTCTTCTTTAGTCTATTTTTATAGCGGCGCACCAATTCGTTGACCTTTAAAGGTGAGGTGTTAATGCTGACCAGTTATTCTTTAGCCTATTCTTATGGAAGCATCCCTACCTTGTTGTCATATCATGGTGATGCTCCAGCTCCATGTATTACAGTTGTAGATTGCTTTCATTTACCTATGAGTATATCAGATTTTGGACTCAGTATCATAGAAATTAGGGGATTGGGGCAATTTGAATCTTTTTCGTTGTCTTGAAATTTCTGAGTGTAGTATTCTCTTGATTTCACCTTATTCTTTGCTTTTCCCTTTGTAATTCTTGTGATGGTATCCTGTTCTGATATTGATGTTTACGTCATCTTGCCTTCAACAGTGTTTGGGAAATATGGGTGTAGCATACCCTATCTATTTGAAACATGGTCCCAATAGTAAATAGATTCACCGTACCACTACAATGAGCATAAATGTTATTCATTCTATTTTAAATACCTAGGACCTTTGTGGATCTCTCCATACCTCTGTAATGAGCATAAGTGTTCCCGTAGTAGATGATTGTCATCATCCCCTCTTGGATATCAAGGATTTCTTAAATAACTTTCATATGCCTCTATCTAAAAAGAGAACGAAGCTCATATCTCATGTGATATGCCCTTGGGACCTTAAAAGAACACTCAAGCTATATAATTATATGCACACATCAAGTATAACTTCACGCAATCAAATACACCTATCACCAATGAAATCTGATATCTCAACATCGTCTATCTATATGGATGGTATTTATTGAAATACTTTATAGTTTATTAGACTATTTGTATCCTAAGGTTAAAGCCAAGGGATGCAAATCACTTTGCTCAATTGTAAATGCTCGTTGGATGTCATCGCGTGGTCAATCATCATACTGATCCCATGACCGATTGTTACCAATCATTTTTTACTACATACAATATATATTGCACTCGTGTTTGGATCTCATGGTTCATCATGTCTTCCACTTCCTTGAGTAGCCTAGTGCCTTCTAGAAGTTATGCTAAAGTCTAATAAAGAACCACATACGAGATGGGGTAAAAATCCATGAAGCCTTACATATGAACTGGGCTTATAGCCTAGGTCAGTGCACCTTCGGTGAACTGGGAAACCTCCCAAGTTGACTGGCCCATTCTGTTGGTGGCACTCACCAATTGACTGAGACTAGAAATTCCTAGGTAGTAATCCCATGCCAGCAAGCCTCGACCACCGCTCACCAATTCAATCCCCGTCTTCTCCGTTGCTTCACCCAATGAGTCAACTAGCTCTTGTAATTTGCTTTTGCTGCAATGAAGTTCGTAGGTTTATGTTTTGGAAGTGGTTTCTTAAGTATTCGAAAACCAATTTTGATACCAAAATCCATTCTTTGCATGTTTAGATTTCCATAGGCGAATATAATGATTTGACCTTCCCTAACATGCCAAAACAAACTCAATTGACCCCCCACATCTCATGTGATATCTACACGTGTCGATGCACCCATTCATGCACATTTGTATGCATATATACACATAACCACATGTTTACTTCATAGGTAATATTTCAAGCTTTACTTGGGCGATTGTTCGATCTGGTATTCTTTCCTGCAAATTAGTGCACTCAAAAGTCGCTATACTACATGAGATTGCTCGCAACTTGAGGATAATGAATATTTCCATACACATATACGTTCATTAATATAATCAATTTGATTATTTAATAATCAAATCTCACTTTTACTAAATCATTTCATCAAAATTCAAATCTATTTTCTGTTATTTTATAAAATCATTTCATTATTTTATAAAATATAAAACTAGCTTATAAATCTTTTATAAGCCCTTTAAACCATTTTAACAATCATACTCTTATCTTCAATTAGTAATAAAATAAATAATAATATTTCTTTCACTAATATAATGATGAATTACTTTTGAGTCTTTCATGTCTTTCTGCACCTGAAAAGGATTAAGCACTACAGTTGTTAGATCTGAAATTTGAGGGTGCAAATTATTTAAAACATTTTCATTGTTATTTGATAACTCCCTGTTACATAAATTCTCTAATGATGATAGATTGACTGAGGCTTTTGTCGATGACGTCAGTGCAGTTGGATCCAGAGGTGTTCCTTCTGCAATGTTTTGTATTTGAGATATATCAGAGAGACAAGCATAGGGTTCCTTTGCAATTGTAGCAGCCATGCTGATTTGTGGAGGTGGAACACATCCTTCTGTTTCAGTTAATGGCGGGGCTGCAATTGCAATTGCAGGATTCTTTGATGATATTTGAGATGTCTCAACATTCAAAGCAGTTGTGTCTGATGGAGAAGTATCTTTATTCTTATTATATGTATAATCTTGAACATTGGACTCTTCTATTGTAATAACTTCTGCATTGAGATGTGCTATTCCTTCTGAATTGATGTAAAGAGTTTGCTGGTTTGTGTTTTCCTCTGAAACAATGTCCATGCTATCAGTCTCATTGTTTAATGTTGTGGGCTTTGGTATCCATTGTTGCATAAATGTTATAGGGCATTCATTATTCACATGACCAAAGCATACACAGTTTTGACAAACTGGAGGTATAAATTCATATTCAACATTTTGCATTACGCAATCACCTTTAGGCAATTTGATTTGCACTTCCTTTTCAAATTTGAAAGACGCATCTACTTCGATGAGCATTCTGCCAAAAGCAATTCTGCTCCTATTTTTGGTATGTTCATCCATTGCAATAGGTCTACCAATAGTACTAGCAATTTACATAGTGAAATATGATTCCAATATGCAAAATTTAGATTGGGAAATCTCACCCAAATAGGAATAGATAGCAGTAGGTCTTTTTCATATTTGATAGAACTATTCCATTTTTTCATGATAATGAACTTCCCATCCATCATCCATGGTCCTCCTTCTAGTATTTTGTTACAATCTTCTGCTAATTCAAATTGAACAAGATAGAAACCATTATCCCTAGCAAAGACTTCAAATTTACCTTTTGGAAGCCACATTCTTTTTATATATGCTTTGAAAAACATATAGTACGGTCTTTTTCCCACCAAATATATAAGAATAGAATTAGACCACATTTTCTCTGCTGAGATCAGCTCCTCCTCTCCAATTATTGCTGTTTTTCTATCATTAACAATCAAAGTATTGAATAGTTTCACCTTGTTTTTTCCCTTTGACCAGATCGCACCAGCTTTTAGGTGTAGACTTTGCAAACACATCTGATCCAATCGCTGACTTATTCACCTTCATCTGATCCTCCATCTTTACCCGATGTATATGTAGATCTGACTTTCCCTTAGCATGATCAGCCACCGTTGTTCGAAACCCTTTCTGTCCATTCACACCTGAAGTCGCCTGCCTCTTTCTCCGATCCATCACCCTAGTCCAGCCTTCTTCCTCCACGTCCGCCCCTCCTGGATCTGATTGAGTCGCCATTTTTTTATTAAATTATACCCACATACCCTTCAACCATTAATCCTCCCAACAATTCGCCTAAAAACCTCACATCCATCAATCCTGAGTTTGAAAAAGTGCTTACAGAAATGAAAAGGAAAAATTTTCAAGAAAAGAAAAAGAATAAAGTGATTCATGACTGTGTGACTCCCACTATAAGGACCAGGAGTCAAGCAAGTTCATCCAAATAATGTCAATCTTGTGTTGGAATGTGCGGGGTCTTAACAAGGCAGCACATGTTTTAGAGGTAAAAAACATTGTTTTCTCGCAAAAACCTTCTATGTTTTGCTTAGTTGAAAATAAATTGAGAAGAAATAAAATTCAGCTGTATATGGAATCGTGGGGAAATAAATGGACTTGCATAAATAACATTGAGTACCATCACAAGTGCAGAATTCTCATTATGATCAACTCAGATATTTGGAGCAGTTACGTAATTTCTATGAGCAAACAACATATTACATGCATGCTAAATAATACTGCAGGGGCTCAATGTATTGTTACAGTCATCTATGCATTAAATCTTGAATCTGAAAGGAAAACTTTATGGAAACAACTGGAAAAAGAAGCAAACACTTTTATTACACCTTGGTGCATCATAGGGGATTTTAATCGTGTTAGATTATTGAAGGAAAAAATGGGAGGAAATAAGTTGACAACCAGAAACATTCAGGAGCTTAACAATTTTATCAACTCTGTAGGGGTCAAAGAACTCAGTATTTCAGGGGTTAAGTTTTCATGGAGATCAAGGCCTAACAAAAATATTGCTACAAAGATTGATAGACTTTTATGCAACATTGAATGGATGAACATGTTCAAAAATTCTTATGCAAAATATTTAGACTTATCGACCAGTGATCATGTACCCATTATGTTCCACTTTAATTGCACACAAACATTAGAAGGTCCGAAGCCATTTAAATTCATGAATCACTGGGTCATGTGTGAGGGGTACAAAGAAGCAGTTAGAAAGTGTTTTGTTTTCCCTGAAGAAAATCAGTTATTCAACCTTATTCAAATACAGAAAAATATCAAAAAGGAAATTAAAAGATGGTGCAAAGGAAAAAATGATTTACAGTCACAGATATCAAAATGTAAGCAAGAGGTCAACACTGCTTTACAGATATTAGAAAATAACCACAACTCCTTAAATGCACAAAATCTGTATGATGCTCAAGTAAAACTGGCAAAAAATTTGGAGCTGTTAGCAATAGACAATAAACAAAAAAAAAATGCCAATGGATCAAATGGGATGATAGTTGTTCAAAATTTTTCTTTGCAAAACAAACAACCAGGAGATTTGTCAACATCTGTCACAACATTATAAAAGAAAATGGAGAAGTAGTCAAAACTCTAAAAGAGATAGAGGAAGAGGCTGTCAAATATTTTTCCAACATATATAATAGAGGAAACTTGATTGATCAGTTCCCCAATATCACTCCAAAAAAAAAAAGATAAATGAATGGGGAAAAGTTTTCCTTAATGCTACATTTGAGGAAAATGAATTAAAAAGAGCCATTTTCAGTGTACATAATGATACTGCTCCTGGATATGATGGTTTTAATGCAAAATTCTACAAAAGACATTGGAATGAATTAAAAAAACCTCTTTTAGAAGCTATGCAGTCTTCTTTTGATAATGGCAGAATAGTGAGAGAAATTAATCACACTATTATCTCCTTAATCCCAAAAGTTAAAACCCCAGAATCTGCTTCAGATTTTAGACCTATAGCATGTTGTTCCATGCTGTACAAAATCCTATCTAAAATGTTATATGACAGAATGAAGTTTGTTCTTGGAGAATTAATATCTGACAATCAAAAAGCCTACTTACCAAACAGGCAAATCAAAGATGGAATAATTATTGCACATGAGCACATCAGAAATTTTAACAAGCATGGCTGTAACAAAATGTGCATAAAGGTGGATCTTAAGAAGGCTTATGACTCTGTAAACAGACAATTCATCCTGCACGTGATGAGAAGCATGGACTTTCCAGATAAATGGATAAAAATAATCCAAGAAATGATAAGTACTCCTAGTTATTCTTTTTCTATTGATGGATATCATAAGGGATATTTTACTGGGAGTAACGGTTTAAGACAAGGAGACCCCTTATCCCCCTACCTTTTTACTTTATGCATGGAATATTTCACACTGTTGGTGGATGCTAAAGCTACTAAAGGAAAAGTAGAATCAGTTATCAAGAACAATTCTAACATAACACATCTTATTTATGCAGATGATCTGTTAATTTTCATAAATGCAACTGTTGTTGGAGCCAAATCTGTTAAAAACTGTTTCAAAATGACTGGCTTGGAAATGAATAATCTCAAAACCCAAGTTTTTTTCAACAAGTTTTGCAACAATAAGGATCAAGTGCTTAACATTTTGGATATTCAAGAAGGAGAACTACCTGTCAGGTATCTTGGATTACCCTTATCTGTCACACACATCAAACATTCAAATTGTAAACAACTTATAAACAGAGTGTTAAATAAGATGCATGGTTGGGAGTGCAAATTTCTCACAGTTCCAGGTAGAATTGAACTAATTAAAGCTGTTGTTTATCCAATGGTTAGTTTTTAGATGCAATGTTTCATGCTACCTAGCTTAACTATCCATAAAATCAATCAGTTATGCAAACAATTTATCTGGAAAGGCAAGAAAAGTAAAATACCATGGGAAACAGTCACAAGTGTTAAAGCTAAAGGAGGGATAGGGTTGAAAAAAATGTCAGATATAAATAACACTTTCTGCATCAAAAGAATATGGGAAACTCTAAACAATTCAACTTACAGTGCTAAGTGGCTTAATGTGAAATATGCAAACAATGAGACTTTGTGGGAAGCTAACTTTAGTAACAATTCCTCATGCACTTGGAAAAAAATGTTATATCACAGAAAAGATGCTCAAAAATTAATCGACAGAGGAATTGTGGATGGAAAATCTACTAGTTTGTGGTTTATACCTTGGATTAATGGTTCGACCTTATTGGAGAAACTGGGGCATGCAACCTTATCATACTCAAGAGGACATAACCACAAGGTACATCAAATTATATCTGATAATAGGTGGAGGCCTGAAAACATCTCATATCTTGGTAATATAAGTGAGGAAATAAGACAAATACCAATATATCATGATAAAACAGAAGATTATTGGTTTTGTAGAAACAGTAAAAATGGTGTATTTTCTTTTCATGATGCATGGAATGAGTTAAGAGTCAAACATCAGAACATCAATTATTACAAAATCATATGGAACACCATCTCACTCCCAAAAATGAATGTATGCTTATACAGAGCTATATTCAGCTTCCTACCCACAAAGGACAAACTACAATTGCAAGGAATAACTGAAGATAATATTTGTGTTTTGTGAAAAAGGGAAGTAGAAACATGTAAACATCTATTTTTCAACTGTTCCTTTTCTAAGCATGTGTGGTGTTGGATCAGAACCATGATGGGGGACCCTATAACGCATAGAAATGTTCATATTTCAATCACAGATGCCATTGCATATATAACTCAGAAATTTGCAGCTAACATCATAAAGAAAGATATCATAATAGCTGCGCTTAGCTCCTCTATTTGGTTCATTTGGAAAAGCAGGAATTCTATCATTTTTAACAATGAAAGATAGACAAAATCACGGCCTGTAATACCATAAAATCCAAGGTTCGTGACATTATCATTAACAGATCTAAGTTTTTCAGTCAAAGCATGATTAACGCCGATGATATCATTCATAAGTGGGAGATTATACCTCTGCGAGTTGACATTACCTTGATCGAAAACCTAAACTTCCCAAATACAGCATCATCCTCAAGATACATGATTGATAGAGAAGATAATGAAACTGAGAGCTCGAGATTGTCTAGATGCACTGATAGTATTATCACTATCGTTGAAAGAGAAGAAAGATTGCCTGGTAGAGAAAATGAGCCGCCATGAATTGCTAGGTTTTCGCAAAGAATTTAGGGCATTGGCTATGAGTATACGGGTCGCTTAAAGGTCCAACTGTTTATTATGTATATGTACTTATGTGTATGTAATGTTCTTGACATTATCAATAAAGAGTTTGATCCTTTTTCAAATAATAATAATGATGATGATGAATTAGAGTTTAATTAATTTACAACCATACTATAAATTCATATCATCGCTATCTACCTCTATTCGACACGAATGGAACACAATATAAATATACAAGATTTTAATCAACTATCCCAAATATACACCTAAACAAATCCAATCAAATAGGGAAATAACTATATATATATTCCTACCTTTCCTAAGTAATAGTTTTCAATATATATAATAATGGGGATTTATACTAAAACATAAATTTATAGTTACGGTTCTGCTCACCTAAATAGTAAATTCTCAAGTGTTTGAATCCAGTCCAAGCCTATGCCATGTCATAGACAATCCCACTATGAGTGCAATGGTGAATATCGCATCTCAATTGGACTATGTATGCAAGAGATACGAATTAAATGCGAAAAGAAATAATCAATCTATTAATTAACAAATAATTAACACTAATCCTCACTAACCCCTTCTTCGTCAAATATGATATTTACAGGAAACCTACACAAATCCAAAACCTACCTCCTTTACTCGGGCATTTCTTTGCCTCTATCTAGTGAATCGATGCATCGATTTCCCAAATGTGCTCCATTATGTATACTCATCGCAATGCACTCGTCGCCTTCTCGTCCACGCCCCTACCATTTTGCTACCTAAAAACCCCACTATCGTACCACCGTGTCTGATCATCCTCAAGGGATCGAACCTCTAATAGGAGGTGAGGAAAGGTTTATATCCTAGAAAAACACAACCCCACACTCTGTTTTGTTCCACTCCCCTTAACTCCACCAAACCCGAACCCTAGTCCACCTAAGGAAATATAGTGTTTGGCTAAGTCGTGTTGCAAGTAAAAAACCACCATGGATTTATTCCCCTTCCCATCATGAGTTCAATATATCCAATTTCACTTCTTTTCATGGATCGTAGCCTCGACCTAATTTTGGGAAGGGAGGAGCTCACTTTCAATTTCCTAAAGGAGGAGAAAAGGAGAGAGGGAAAATGAAATCTGATTTTAAGGCAAGAGGGAAATGTATATATATTTGTTATTTGATTTCCTAAATAAATCGCTTAGCATCGCACGATCATATAGCACATCGGATCGAAACGAAACTCGTCGGCGCATCTCTTTTATTTTTCCGATCCCAATAATATAAATTTCATCACTATCCAAGACAGCGCTTTGAGATGGTAATTTCATGCATCCTGATGTCGTTTAGGCCATCGGATTGTTTAATTCCAAATGTAGCGATGTTTATACCTATTTTGATTTGCAATGTTTATCCGGAATTAAGGAGGTGGTCTTGAATCCTAATTCGAACGAATGGGAAAAGTCATATTTTGGACTTCAATTCAATAATGATTCGATATCTCAATTAATTATTTAAATATATTATTGTTAAACATGCAAGCTATCACATTCTTTCTTTCTTAAATGGATTTCATCCTCGAAATTCAAAAAGTAAGAGAAATGTCTTCTAACCCATAGGTTTCAAAGCCCTTCATATTTCGAGAAAATTCGACAGCACCTCCTTTGCACAGCTAGCTCTGAGAAAATCCTAAAACAAAAAAGATACACACACATATGCACACATCTCACTTTTAAGGCATCTCATTTCTAAGGACATACAAGCATATATACCTAAGTCTACGCTACATATCTTACGTACCTCTTTTATAGCAAGAGCATACCAGTTAGATGCGAACAAAATTGAGTAAGCATCCAAATAGCCAACAAATGCTTCCATGTATTTAAATATGTACTCTACAAAAAGGATTAAATGCAATTGCAATATTAACCATGGATTCAAGCATGCTAAATCATATATAACAATCATCTCAAATGAATATGCTATATAAAATCATGTCACCAACATTTTTAATTCAATAAGCATAAAATTTAAATAAATATAGTTTTAGTGCAATAACCGATACTATCCCAACCATACATGACTATCGATTGGAGAGTAAGTTCAAATAAGTCGATATCTAAATATACTATTGACTTTGAGTCACATCAAAAGGCAATTCACTCGTATAGATCTCATCTCGACCCCTACAATGTCCATGGATGTCATGATATATTTAGATAATTATCGCTATCTCTCCTTTTGAAATACTTTAATAGGAATTTAAATTAAGATACAAGCAACTAAATACACAACAAGTAACAATAGAAAATAATAATTTACAAACATACAAAGCACACAACACTAGCAAAATTTTTTTAGCAACAAACACTAATCAAATAAATAATCAACAAGCAACAATAAATAACATAAAAACTACCAATTATACAAAACAAGAGAAAAACAATAAGCCAACAAAAATGAAAATCAATCAACGATAAACAATAGCACACAATAGCAAACAACCATCAAATAACAACAAATGACAAACAACAATCGAACAATAGCAAGCAACAGAGAACAATAACATGCATGCAAAATAATGAAGTAAACTATTGAGTCTATACTGACATGCATGGTGATCAACAATAGTTGAAACATACATGAAAATTTATAAACTCCAATGAGTCTGTCTGACATCCAAGAAGGACAAAATGCTTAAGTAGTGTAACTCCTTTCATGGGTACGATCGACGAAAGACTATCACCTCCCGCTATAAAAAGGAAAACTTACATGATATGGAAGATCATCGAGTCTCAAAACTCTCGAATAAGTCCAACGAACCAAGTCTTAATATTTAATTCCTTTCTGAACAGAACTCATTCTCTAAAAGATAAAATTCTACTAATTAAATTTTTATTTAATGACGATCTACAAACGCCTGGTTTTCCTGGGTTTAAACTCACCTCAACTGCACAATGTCAATAAGGATAATATACTAAGTGTACTATGATGTTCACCTAGGCGAGTTTAATCTCGCTACTTAGAAGATTATCTGAATTGCCACAAAACTAGTTAAGAAATCATTACCTGAACTATCCTAAATGACCTTACTTACTATACCTAAATTTAAAATGACCAAAGATCATCCAAAATGATATGATGCTTCACTTGCAAGATCCCTTTGTTGATTTAGGGTCGGCCATTAGACTCTTCTTGTGCGAACTCTGATTTGATTACTTGATCCAACTACTGAAATTCCCTCTCCTGACTAGAGTCACGCTTCGAAAATCCCTCAGTTAACTCAAGAATCTTACTCAAATGCTCGCCTTTAAGAATCAAATGAAAAACCCTTTCCTATCTTGTGCAAATAACCTAGAAACCTTGTACTCGAACGGGGATTAAAAACTGGTACGTGAATGGACCAATCATTAGAAGATACCCATTCAGCATATAGGATTACTCCCATCACCTAAGTTTTACTAACATAATGACAAACAATTCCAATACGAATGACTCTATGCAAAATATATAAGTTTTAGCCGACCGGTCTTTTCTCGTTATTGGACAACTATCAAACTCTACATGGATATCGAATCCAAGCCACCACCGATCGACCACATTCAATCCGGATGCTCGTACACTAAGTTCGAACGGCAGTATGCTCGGTCGTTTTACCTTAGTATAACACTAAGGTTATTTATACAAAGTTTCATCTTTACAAAAGTATTTACCTACTATGAAAGATGATAAGTTTAGCCTATCTATCAATTAACTAGAAATGGATAAATATACCGCTCAAGTGTCGGAAGGAGCAAAAGTGAGTACCCTAAATATAGAGCATATATTGCTACCTAACCCTTCCATTTCACTTGAGAAGTAGGATTGCTAGGACCCGGTAATTCCCATAAGGCATAAGCCATCATCACTTACTTATCTATTAAAAGTGTGGGGAAATCCTTCTTCAAGTGATCAAGTCAATCACAATTGAAGCACTTACACTTCGCTTTAGCTAGATGACATTTCATAGCAAAATGCCCCCATATGCCATGTGAGTGGCATACTAGGCCAGCTTTCTTCTTTGCGTATGCTCGATCTTCCTTATATCTTGGACTTTACGCTTCGGTTGGAGCTTCAATTTTCTTTCCACTCTCGCGGTCTACAACGGTACCTCGCAGGTGCTCTCACGTAAGAGAACCATCCCAAAAAGACTTTTTAGAGTGGCTACTAACAGGGATAAGACAACGCGATGAATCCCTAATTGATGCTTTAGGACCCAAGGCAAACTTTTTTGCCCATACCAATAGTGTACCGACCATCTCAATCCCTAAATACAAAAAAGTGAATTGGTCAACATAATCCTTCCCTGACAAGCTACCCTTCTTATATCGAATGAAACACTCAAATCACGAACCTCTCGTGGTACTGAAAATAAAATGAAGCTCAAGGCAACACTCAGAATCATTCCAAAGCACGACTTACTCGTCATCTCCCTCTACTATTATATCACACCAAGCCAAAACCTCCTCCCTCTAGATGCTAGAAGACAATACTGCACAAGAGAACATCCTATAAATCATATTGGTGAGAGCCTTATTACAAACACTTATCTTAACCAGTGCCACAACACAACCTTGGAACTCGAAAATTGCTTTCCTCCAGGTCGAAAGAAATCCTCGCATAATTTTAGGAAATTAAAAGCCAGTGGAGTTAGAATACCGGTATCACTAGGACTATACCACCTTCGTCACATATCATAGATACTGGTACGTTCATAGGTGGTGGAACATCCTATGCAATAATTAAATAGTCTTTGGACAAATCAAGCATCCCATACTACATGTCTGTAGTAGTTCTTGTAGTCCTCCTCCCTTATAAGGATAGCCAGAATGAAGGTACCCTACTAGCTAGCGATAGAAATACATTAAAGTCCAAAGGATAAGTAGTGTATGCAGTATTATATAGTAGACAAATACAAGTACGCTCTCTCAACATATCTCCTACTACCAGATTGATTAACTCAAACTGGTCTACTTAGTCTGAGGGTTAAGCTTAGGCTCTGATACCAACTCTAATAACCCACCCTTCATAATACCCGAAAATCAGTAGCGAATTACAACATCCGACTTTTAAATACTACAAAGGATAGATTGTCGGGAAAGAAAATTTAAAACATATATTATGCTATGGCATTTTGATAGAATCTCATAGTGGAATGATAATATAAAATATACCGAACATACATGAATAGAACATGATGAACAATATATAAGAGACTGCATTAGCGGAAATAACTGATAAGTAAATATATATAGAAAGTTAGAATAGAATATCTGATACAAGTCTCATATACTAATAACATATCTATCATGTACTATTGCAATATCAAGTATATATATGAAGTGTTAACATCGATTCCATAGAATGCTCTAGCTTTCTAGAAAGCATATCCCCAAAAGCACCTAACTCTCAGACTACTCAATTGAGTACCCAAGAGTTGTCATGACATAAGCGGACATAGGCAAAATGCGGGTTAGACATAAAGCCCGGTGTCAGGGGAACTATCCTAAAATATTGTGTATTATAACATATACAAATGAACAAGAACTACTAAGGCACACCGGTTCTCTCCACAATCGTGGCTCAGATGTAATCTGAACTATCTACAACCAAGTAAAGTAAACCTATTCAAAAGATAGGAAATCATGTCATAACTAGCTCTTCTCCTGTAATCAATAACTTAATACAACCAACATAATGTGACTGAAACATAACAATCATACTATGATAGAGGTAACCCAACATCCAAAAGTATGGTGATCATAATATAAGCCTATCGCGAAGTACAAAATATTAGTAAATGCAGCAACAACAACAAGGAACTAATAATGCACATGACATAACAACAAAAGACAACTAAGAAATATAAATCAATACCCATCATTACTGATAGATGGAGTCAACTATGGACATTTATTGTGGTCCACTGATTCAAGATAAATAGAGTCAGTGGACCAACGTACCAAGACATCTGTCATGATCCAATTGTTTAAGATAAATAGATTCAACTTACTAACGTACCCAAACATCTATCACAATCTAGTGATTCAAGATAAATAGAGTCATTATACTAACGTATGCAGACATCTATCATGATTCAAGGGTTTAAGATAAACAGTATCGGTACACTAATGTACCCAGACATCTATCGTGATCCAAAGATTCAAGATAAATAAAGTCGGTACACTAACGTTCCCAAACATCTATCGTGATCCAAGACAAATAGAGTCGATACACTATCGTACCCAGAAATCTATTGCAATCCAATGATTTAATATAAATAGAGTCAGTACATAAATGTACCCATAAATTTATTGCGATCCAATGATTCCCTTCAAGAGTTCAAGATAAATAGTATCAGTATCTAAATATACCATAGAACCTAAGCCACAAATCTTATGTAGATCTCACTGTACCCTTATAATAACATAAATTATGATTTACCCTAGTACTTGAAACCTAGTCCTAATAGTAAATATAATCACCACACCCCCAATGAGCATAAGTGTAATTTATTCTATTCTAAATACCTAGGACCATTGTAGATCACACCATACCCTTATAATGATCATAAGTGTTCTATGATCCCCTAGTAGATGTTTATCATCATCCCCATCTAGGACGTCAAGTATTTCTCAAATAACTTGTGCATGCCTCTATCTAAAAAGAGAACGACACATATCTCATTTAATATACCATCGGGACCTCAAATGAACACGGATGCATATAAATATATGCATACATCAAGTATAACTTCGTGTAATTAAATACTTATATCACCAATGAAGACCGATATCTTTTCATCGTCAATCTATATGGATGGTCTATAATGAAAGAGTGATACAATTTATTAGACTATGCATACCCTAAGGTCAAAACCAAGGGATGTGGATCGGTCTGCTCGTCGTATACGCTCATCGGACGTGATTGCATGGTCGATCATCGTACTGATCCCTTGCCTAATCATTACTAATCATTTTTGATTACATATAATTCAGTGTTGCACTCGTATCCAAATCCCGAGCTTCTTCATGTCTTTCACTTCCTCGAGTATCCTAGAGCCTTCCTAAAGTTGTGCCAAAGCCTCATGAATAATCGCACATGAGACGGGGTAAAAACCCTAAAGACTAACACCTAACCTTGGCTTATTGCCCAATTCAGTGCACCTTCAATTTACTAGGAAACCTCCCAAATTTCTTGGACTTCAATCGAATGTGGAACTAACCAACCAATAGAGACAGGAAATTCCTAGGCCGTAAGTCTAGGCTAGCAAGCGTAGCGGACCACCGCTCGTCGATTCAAGCCTTGTTTTCTCCGTTGCTTTGCCCGACGAGTCATCTAAGTCCTACAGTCAGCCTTCGTTGCAACGGAGTTCATTGGCTGACATTTTGGAAGCGGTTTCTTATGTTTTCGAAAATTTCGACATCGAAATCCACTCTATGCACATATAGAATTCTATAGGTGAATATAACGACCAGGCCTTCCTTAATATGCAAAAACTACCTTAATTGACCTCACATCTCATGTGATGCATACATGTGTGCCAATGGACCCATTCATGCACATTTTGTATGCACACATGCACATAACCACATATTTACTTCACAAGTCATATTTCGAGATTCGTCGGGGTCATTTGTTCAATCTGGTTTTCTCTCCTACAACTTAATGCATCTGATAGTTGCTATGGCAACATGAGATAGCTAGCAACTTGAGGATATACTTGTATGGATATTTCCATACACGTATACATACATTGAAATAAGCAATTTGATTATTTAATAATCAAATCTCACTTTTATTTACTAAATCATTCTAATAAAGTTAAATCTCATTTCTGTTATTTTATAAAACCATTTCATTATATTATAAATTATAAAACTAGCTTATAAATCATTTTTGAGCCCTTTAAACCATTTTAAAAGTCATACCCTTATCTTCAATTAGTAATAAATATATAATAATATTTCTATCTCTAATATAACGAAGCATTACATTATATTTAATTTATAATCATGCTATAAATCATACTATTGCTATCTAACTCTATTCGGCATAAGTGGAACACAATATAAACACACAAGATTTTAACCAACTATCCCAAATATCTACTCAAACATATCCAATTAAATAGGGAAATAATTATATGAATATATATATATATATATATATATATATATATATGTATCTTGCCTCTTCTAGGTAATAGTTTTCAGTATATATATATATATATATATATGATAATGGGGATTTATACTGAAATGTAAACTTATAGTTACAGTTTCACTCACCTAAACCATAAATTCTCAAGTGTCCAAATCTAGTCCAAGCCTATACTATGATGTAGATAATCCCACTACGAGTGCAATGATAAAGACCGCACCTCGATTGGATGTTGTATGCAATAGATACGAATTAAATACGAAACAAAATAATTGATTTATTAATTAATAAATAAGTAACACTAATTACCTCACTAATCCCTCCTTTCCCAAATATAATATGTATTAGAAACGTGCACAAACCCAAAACTCACCTCCTTCTCTCCTACATTTCTCTGCCTTTAATCAACGAATTGACGCACTAATTTCTCCGACGTGTTCCACTATTTCATCGTAATGAACTCATCGCCATCTCGTCCACACCACCTTACCATTTCACAATCTAAAGACCGCCTTTCGTACCACCATGTTGCGATCATCCTCAGGCAATGAGACCTCCAATAGGTGGTGAGAAAGGTGCACATTACCTAGCAGAACACAACCCTACAATCCATTATGTACAACTCCCTAGCACCACCAAACTCGAACCCAAGTCCACACAAGCAAAAATAGGGTTTGGCACAGTCATGTCGCAAGCTACAAAACCACCATGAATTTACTCTCCTTCCCCTTACAAGTTCAATGGATCCAATTCAAGTTCTTTTCATGGATTGTAGCCTCCGATTTAATTTTGGAAAGGGAGGAGCTCATTTATAATTTCCTAAAGGAGGAGTAAAGGAGAGAAGGAAAATGAAATTTGATTTCTAGGCAAGAGAGAAATGTATATATAAAATATATATGATTTGATTTCCCAAATAAATTGCCAAACATTTTGGCCTTAAATGATCACATAGCATATCAAATTGCAACAAAACTCATCGATACACATCACCTTATATTTTCGGTTTTAGTGGCATAAATTTCATCGCTACGCGAGACAGTGCTTTGGATAGTAATTTCATGCATTTTGATACCATTTTGGCCATCTAATCGCATGATTCCAAATATAGCGATATTTATACCCATTTTAATTTGCAAAGTCGGTTCGAACTCAATGAAGATAGTCTCGAGCCCTGATTTGACCATATGCAAAAAGTCATATTTTGGACCTTCAATTCAGCAATAATTCAATATTTAAATTAATTACCATTAAATATCCGGGTTGTTATAGTTCAATAATACAGTCAATGAATAAAATAATTGGATTGAACCCAAGACCTTAAATATACCAACGCATAGAGTTATTGAACAGAAGGGTGCCAAGGCTTAGTGAAGTGTAAAATTCAGTGATATATGGTAGGGTGCTAAGACTTGGGAAGTCCATTGGGTTCAATTTATAAATTTCAACTCTAATGTGAATAATAACATCAAAATGGATGTAATTTAATTATTGAATTAGGAACGTGAAACATAAGTGTTTCTGGGTCTTGGAGGAGTTAGGGTGCTTAGTAAGGACACTTGTTGGAATGTATTTAGGGTTCTTGTATTTAACCTCCTAGGAGAGTTAGAGTGGCTCTAGTTAGGGTGGCTCCGATGGTGGAATAAGTGACCATTTCGTCGGTGATGTTTTTTGAGAAAAAGATGAATTAGTGATAGATAAACCAAGGGAGGTAATCAATAAATAAAGTTAAGGATAACACTAAAATTAACATCAAAATAATATTCTAGGTGATGCATGTGAATATGATGGATGATTGTATGATATGGTTCATAAAAATGTAAACAAGTATAAGGCATACTTTTGTTCAAATGGATGAATTTATGACATGGTTCATAACTATATCTTAATTATAGGATGTAATTATATTTGAAATGATGTTTATGTGTTTATGCTCATGATATAATATTCTAATATTACATGATAGGATTTAAATATTGTTAATGTTCTAGTAAGGGGAAAACCCGTTCCGCAAGGTGGCATGGTCTCACTATATGTCTTGTTTAGGTAAATGTATTGCTCATACCAGGCTTTATGTCTGACCCATGTCTTTATTATTCGTTTTTCTATGAACCCATGGGTACGCATTCGAGTAGGCTAAGTTTATAGACTTAGCTAGGTTTTTTGAAGGTGAACAAAAGCTTTGAAGATGACGTAAGAGGCTTAATAGATAATAAAATTTATTTGAAATTCCGCTCTTATAAAACTAAATCATATAGCTGGTTAGGTGTATATGTTGACATCACCATATGTCAGACACGATATTATTATTGTGTTTTTATTATACTTACCCCTACTTGGGCATTAATTGGGTAACGAAAAATGTAAATACAATTTTATGTAATGAAAGATATTTAGCTGATTTGTTTGTTGAATGTTATTGGAAAAAACAGTTACCATTTTGTCTTTTGAAAACAACTCAAGTGATGATCGCTTATCGGCGTTCATTTTCGAGTCTCAAATTAGGGGATATTACAACATGGTAGCAGAGTTAGACTAGGGGACATTTAATTAAAATAGAGCTAAGTAGAAAATTGCTAGTTTAAAATGAACACTAGGAAGGGTATATGCTATATATATAAAGTAATTGTATTTTGTGTAATGACCCGTATTTTACATATTGAGGGAATTGTAAAATATTATTATTTAATTCATTTGAGGTCATATGACTCTATAATTTTGAAAAATTACTACTAGGGACATTTTCCATCTTTAGAGTATTTATCGAACAGAAGATCTTGTAAAATCTATAGCTTTTAATTGGAGGTCCGAAATCAGTTCAATTAGATCAGGATGATGGTTTCTTTTTCCATAGAGTATTCATAGTAGGAAACAAATTTACCATTTAGGAGATATGATTGTTTTAGGTTTATAAGACTATTGGTTATATTAGTGGGTAATTAGTTAAGCCCATACCTAAGCCCACTAACACATTTCAGGATTAGTGCTTAACAGGGGATGATGAGATAGATCTAATCAATTTTCCCACTTCCCTAAACAAGTCTATACCTTCGTTTGCATACTTAATCCGGCCTAAAACATCATCAGAGAGCAATTAGCAAGGGGAGAATCTTTGATCTATCAATTGGCTTCCAAGGAATTCATGTTCCTATTGTCCATCATGAATTTGAGAGGATTATTAGATAATTTTGGTACTGAATGAGTGGTTTTAGCACTTCTCACTATTTTACGTACATCTATATAGTAAAAATGATGTTTTTAAAATGATTTCGATGCTAAAATTGTTTTTCAAACTTAGATATAAATTGGACATGTCTAGGCCGAATTTAAAAAGTTAAAAATGGATTTTACTTCGTTTTTCACCCCTTTACTAATCATGTTGCCATTTTGAAATAAACTAGATCTAGGTTATATTATACAAGAATAACGACTTTTAAATGAATTGAATACATTGTTTGGATGTTAACGAATGTTATGGAAAGATTTTTGCTTTTATATGGAATTGTTTGATATGTTTGCTAGTGGTTTTAGATAGTTAAGAAAGTGCTACACCGTTTGGTGCATATGGCATCGAAGTTGTCAGAATCAGATGAATTTTGGATATGTTTGGCTGGAAGCTTTGGGGATATGCCTTGAAAATTTCAGACGGTTTGGAGTTAATTTGTTGGCCTAAAATCAGGTTGGAAAAACCACTCGGTATTAGGTAGAAGGACACAGTAAAGGGTGATTTTGATGGTTCTTGGCTGGCTGCTTTGAGACTTAGGGAAAGAAACTTCAGGGGAAGCACAGGTTGAAGCAAAGAGTGAAGTTTGAGGACTTAACTTCAAACCTGAAGAAGGAAAAACCACTAGGTACTGAGTGGAACTACTCCGTATGCATAGGTTTTCTTCGGAAAGAATGGGAGGAAGGGACTTGGTTAGGAGAGGAAGGACTACTGGGATGCTAAAGGAGGAAAGTAGTCGATGGATGAAGTACTTAGCCACCTTTTGGAATAGGGGAAAATCCATTCGGTACCGACATGATTGGGGGTTGGTTGAATTTGATCAAATTCCTAAGGCAGAAAGAGGACGTCCTAATGGTCATATTGGAGGTGTTAGTTAGTTTGTTTGATGTTTGGTTGTGATATGGAAGCGTGCTGAAGAATAGTGATTGACGACGAGGCAATGCGGGACGCTTTGATTTGATGGCTTTAAAACTTTGATATGTTGATCCTATGGCTTTGATGAAATGTCTAAGGAGGTTTCGATAGGGGTGACTAAAAGGATGAGAGTCATGATGGTCCAGAAGGGGGAATTTAAGAATAAGAGCTCATAAGTAGAGCAAAGGATGGGTTCTGCTGTGGAAAAATAAAAAATGATAGAACAATGATGGGTTCAGAGATATGTGCAAAGGGATCATTAACATTCGAAGGTTTCTAAGGGGTACTTGTACATCAGGGGTATATCGGCACCCCATTTAGATTATGCAGAATTTGGTTCCTTGTGAAGATGGATTGGCCGTAAGGTCTAGTCCTTGACTGTATAGAGTGCTGGGATGCGAGTACCGAGAAATTAAGACTTTTCCATTGGTATCTTTGGCTTATGTGGATCCCCTTTGAGCCATCTTATATCCAAAGCACATGAGTGATAGTGAGGACTATTTTATGGATACTATGTTTGCTATAGTTTTTAATCACTCTAGGGATGTCATAAGATGTAGATATTATGGGTATGGATACCTAAATAGCCTATATTGTAGTTAGGGCATAGTACACCTTTATGATGATACTAGATGATAGATTAGCATATATTATTATGTGCGGAATCTTTCGATGCAGGACGTATACCTTTGTTCCTTACTATATCTGTATGGTATTTTGACATTTTCTTATAGCTCATGTCAGACTGTGTTTGACTTGAGCATTATGCTTTGCTTCTTATTATTTCGGGTACTCTTAAATGAGTAGACTAGATAGCAGATTTGGGTGATATACATTGATGTGCAGGGGAAGAACAAGAGATAGTGCTTTCTCATATTATATTTGGGTTTACTATTGCTTATTCCACCGTGCAACACTGTGGAGCCTAGACAGTGTTAGCTATTTTATTAGATGTTTGAGTTAGGTTTATTTCAGCTGTATAAACTCTTTTATATAAATCTATGAACTTGTATACCCTGATATTTGTGGTTCATTTAGTTATTACTATTTCACTTGTTTTATATACGTGATGATTGTTATATTTTATTTGATGTGCTATGAGATATGCAACATGTTCTGTGATATTTTTACTTACTTTTCAACCTTGACAGCCATCTTACATCGGTTAGGTATCATAGGGGCGCACTTTACTGCTATATTGGGTGCCGGAGGTGTAAGGCAGTCGTCGCATTTTGATATATATATATATATATCCTTCTCTTATTTCTCACACCCTTTTTACTTCCATTTCCAATTACTTGCTAAATTAAAAAATTTCCTAGTGCGTTTGCATATAACCATATACATATATATATATATATATATATATTGAAAAATATTTTCAAAAATAACAAACACTTACTCTCATATCCTATTCCCACTGATCGGATAACCATAGCTCTGATACCAAATGTAACAACCCTCTCAGAAATAGGCCTAATTTTCGACCCAAGAAAAGCCTATCTAACTTTTGGTTCATTTCGAAAATTTGTTGTTGGTTGGTATAATTGATTTAATAAAACAATATGCAGAGCTACCTATTCATGCTTCCAGAGTCTCACAATAAAAGGAATAAAATATAATAATAAAATAAGATACCCATCTCATAAAATCAAATCATATGAGTACAATGTCACAATAGTTCATAAAGTATGTTTGCTACATAGTCTAGGTATATCATAGCAACATAAATAGATAATTGCCAGCCATGCCTCCACCATCTTCTCCATACTCATCGTTGTGCCTAACCTATAGGTTGTAATAAGGGGGGAGTCAAAACAACAGTGTTTAGTGAATGAAAACCACAAGTTTTACAATAATAATATGTATGTAGTGAGCATTTAGATAAATGCTATACCTTGCGTATTTATTATACTTCTCTAAGTATGTCTAACTGTAGGATAATGGCCCAACAAGCCTAATTCCATGACTATAGATGCAGATGCAACACAACCATGGAGTATATTGGGTTCAATAACCAAACTTCTGTCTAATCATATATGTAACAGAAAGTACTTGGGTCACTTAAGACCTTTTTAATGCCAAGATCCCAAGGCGAACCCCACTTGGCACTTCCTAGTTGATAGAAAATTTCTCAAGGTCTCTCAATACTTCTTAGATAGGGAAGAGGCGGACACTCTGGTCATTTAATACCTCAACCTCGAAGCAGACCCTACACAAGAGATTTTCACTAACGCATCTAAAAGATAATTCTGACCATTTAATACTTCTTAAATAGGGAAGAAGCAGACCCAACAACCATTGCCTCAACATAGAAGTAGGCCCGTCCTAGAATTACCCCACGCTAAAAAGGAAATCCCGAACATTTAATACTTCTTAAATAGGGAGGAGGCAGACCCAACAACATTTAATACCTCAACCCCGAAGCTTGCCCATCATGCAGTTACCCAATGTTATTTATGAAAAATTCCCTAAGTCACTTAATACTTCTTAATAGAGAAAATGCAGTCCCTAAAACAGCCATTTTATACCTCAACCCCGAAGTAGGCTCATCTTGGAAATTCCTTGTCCTTATGGCCCGTAACCCAACCCCGAGGTCTCACATTAGTCTCACTATTTGTAGATGCCGGTAGCCACATCAGTTCGGCAGACTTACCCAACAAAATTAGGACTAACCTCGCATCCACCGTGGGTAGTTATTATTGGCGATGTCTCACATCAGTTACAAAAGTCACACCGCTGATAGCCATATTACAAGGGCAAACTTTTGTGTGCTTCTAACTGACATCGCATCTCTATTACTTAGCCATATTCCCACTTTGTAACATTAATTTAAGTATGCCAACATATTATACATATTTATATGCACACATCTCACCCAAATTTATGCATTTAAAAGCCTTAAAAGGGAAACTCCTTATTTCGTCTTTGTTTATGAATTAAACAACATAATTATCCTTAACTCATTTTATTGGATTTATTATCAATTATTAATTGTCCTTTGTTTGTCAGTTTCTATGTTAAATGTTTTTAATTTTGATGGGTCAATTTCAAAATTTAAAAGAATACGTTATTATTACATTTGTGTCTGACATTAAATTATCGTTAATTTGTTTCTATATGTATTCAAGTATTTATTCATTTCTTATTTTGGGTGATATGTTATTTTAATGTGTCAACAACTGCAACTTCTATACAAGTCCTAACTAATCCAACAAATTACATAATAGCTAACATTATCAATAAATTAGCTACACTAAGTAGGCTTATATATATTCAAATTGTAATCCAAAATATGCAATTCATTTATGTTAATATAGTAGAACCCAACCAATTTTTCCAAAGAATAAAATTTACAATTCTAATCTTTTATATTTCATTCAACTTTTTAAATGTGTCTCATTGAAATGACAAAGAAAGTATATTTATTCTAACTGTCGAAATAGCAATGCAAACTGTGGACAAGAGGAAAAATCCTCTTTTTCCCTACTTTACACATCCATTTCTATATTTTGTGTTTTGAATCCTTTATTATTACAATCAAAAATTTGAGAGGTGGAATCAAATGGAATACAAAATATTCTTATATTATAATAATAGCAAATCCAGTTCCACTATATTAAAATAAAATAATTAGAATTCCAACAAATTTCACAATTCGCATTCTAGGGGAAATTTTAGGGTTTTTGAGTTAATAAGTTTTCATATTCAAAATTTTCCAAAGCACGATAAAAATCAAAAAACAAACTACACAAACTACTGTTATGAAAAAACATAAAATTTCCACTCATAGACAATCCCAACTAAAATATCCTTAAATTTTCCTTTCATGATATTACCTATCTCTTTCTTTGATTTATCTCCTTTTTATTGTGTATTATATAACAATTCATTAGTGTGTTAGATTTAGATAATGTGGATTATGGAGTTTTAGAATATATATTAATTCAAGATTTAGTACCTTTTTTCCTTTGCTCATCTTCTTCAATTCTTCCTCTAATTCTGAATGTATATATTTTATGTCTGCTTTTGAGTTTTATAGATTTTCATAGCGGAAGAGACTTAAGCCGAATCCTATTACTAGGTTTAGATTTGTGTGAAAAAGAATAAAGGGGCAAGCATCTTATTTATAGTTGTTTGAATGTGTCAGGACCGTTGGATTCAAAATGTCAAATCAGGGTTGTTTACGCCAAAAGTGACTCCAGTTGTCAAATCCCAATTGGTTGACCAGCGTCTATGAGTAGTCGACCGCTAGTGATCCTAGTCGTCAAACCCCAAAAAGTGACTCTAATAGTCAAACCCCAATTTGTTTTGAATTATTTTCGATCTGAAATCTTCAAACGTTGTAACTTCTTCATTTGAACTCCGATTGTGAAGCTTTATGTATGAAAGTTGCTCAAAAGACCGCCACGAACAAAATGGTGTAAGTTTCATAGTCAAATTCTAACGTTTGCTCAATTTCCATTGTTATCTTTCTTATCTGTTAATTCATCTTGATTGATTTCTTGTTAATTTCAGGGATGTTACAATTGGGAAGCGAAAGAAGGAAAGTAGTCGATTCATGTAACGATCCCGGATTTTGACTGTGTTTGAATTTATAATTAACTTATTTTTTGAATAAAATTTGTGAAATTTATTGGTAAATTAATTTGAGCATCTCTAAATTCAAATAAAAATGTGTGTGTTTATTTTATTGCAAATGTAAAATAAGAAATAAAAGTTTAAGGTATATGGGAAAATTTATAAAATATATAAATAAATATACATAGTTAAAATTTTAACAAAATAATAATATGTGATGAAAATTTGATGTTGATAATTAAACTTTGAATAGAAATAAAATTTAAAATGTATGTTGTAATAAAATCATGTGGTTATAAAATGACATAGGAAAATAAATAATAATAGATAAGTAAATATAGAATGTCATTTATATTACAAAGCAAGAAGACAATAATATACATAAGTATGAACAAATAAAAGAAGTTCATTTTATTTATAAAGGGATAAGGCTGTACCTTATAAAACAAAGCAAAGGAAAGTAAAGATTGCAAAGGAACATAGACACAATAGAAAAAAATATAATAGAAAACATAAAGTACTTAACAATAAATGCAAATATCTCTAGCCACCACATAATCTTCTCAACACCATATAACATTCATCAGCCGAGTTAAAGAAATGAAAGAGAAAAATAATTTGAAACATAAGGTGCTCATGCATTTAATGCTAGCACAAGCAAACTCATAATCACCCTGTACAAACAAATAACAAAGTCACATGTAACTTCTTTTTATATGTATCAATCCATCTCAGTTCGTCCATTAATACCGAGTAACCTCTAAAATGAGCATCATGCAAACTGAAACAAAACTTCAATATAAACAACAATAGCAAGCCAAGCCAGAGAATCAAGGAGAATGAAGTTTCTGCTTGCGTCTCCAAAACTCTGTCTCAACTCTGTTCATCTTTTTAAAACCCCAATGAGTAACATTTGTTTTAAAATTTTAAAATATGGATCTATTGCAAAGTATATCGTGATAAGTATGTTTGGACATAAACATGAATTCTTTGTGTATACTTAAATGATTGAGACATGGGTATGCAGGCTGTCATTCGCATAGGTTCTCTGTCTTAGTTCATCAACCAGGATTTTGATTCAAAAAAATATTTTCTTCTCAGTCTACCCACTGTTTTGATTTAAAATTCAAATCAAAACTGTTTGTTATCGAATATACTCAAGGTTAAAAATCTGATTAAGCTAAAACAACTTATGAATCTTGCTGCAAATTAAGGTAGTTGAACCCAACTTTAAATAAGTCAAGTTTCAAACACTTTAATTCACGAATTCAGGAATATAAATTGAATTCTCATACTAAAATATGAATTTTAAAACAAACATCATGATTTTTAAAGCTAAGATAAAGGAGCAGTTCATAGATGAACTGGGATTGGGTTTCGATGAAATTCAGGCGGCCGGAGGAGTTTTGAGGAATGGGCTCTCGCATGGAGATAGAGGATTAGTGGCTCTGGAAAAAATAACGTGAGGGTAGTCAGGTGATCGTGGTGGCATCGGCGACCGTTTGAAGGCTGTAGCCCTAGTTTGGTCGAGGCCGTGTGTTTTGATTCGTTCGTCACCAATAGGTGATCGAGTTCAACGTGGTTTGGGGTGATGGAAGCTGGGGTGTAGACGAGGTGAAGGCCGGAGTTGCACAAATTCCAGTGGTCGAGGTTTCGTGAACGAGCCATGTTTCCAGGTTGATGGTGAAACCTGATATTGTTTTCCAGGTTTTAGTTTCAAACTTTCGATTTTGATTCGAGGGTCGCGCAATAGTTGGGTGATCGTTTTGAGTTGCTGCATGGTTAGACGATGTGTCGGAGTGATCATTGATGATCATAGGGAGCTTCGGTGATGGTACATGTGCACGTGCACGATTGTCTTCGTGCACAGGAGTTTGGATGAAGCAAGGTTTGTGACTCGAGTGTTACTCGAGTTGTCTCAAGATCTACTCGAAGCTTTGAAGTGTTAAACCCGAAGGAATTTGTTGCTAGCTCGGAGGTGTTGTTTAGGTTCAAAACCTGATCTGTTTCTTTTTTGGAAATCTGGGATTGAATTTAAAATTTCAGATCAATGATTTAACTGAGTCTAACCAAAGTTTAAAAATTATGAATTCAAGTTTTACTTGAATATCGAGTTTAAATAAGTTTTCTAAATTTAAGTATTAAGACAAGTTTAAATAAAGTATGTTTAAAAAATGATTTGGTTTCAAATAAAGGTTTAAACTTGCTTTACATAGATTCTTTTATAAAAAGGATTTCTTTAATATTGGATGAAAAGTTAATAAATTTGTTTAACTTAAAATTATAAGTTAAATAATCAATTTATTTTTAAAAAAGCTTGATTTTAAATAATTAAGTAATTTAAGTTAAAACCTTCCTTATATAAGTTTCCTATGTAAATAATAAATGTTCTTTACGTTTGTTTTAAGGTTTATAAATGGATATTTTAAATTGGTTAAAGTTTAAATATATAATCATTTTGAATTTTAAATTCAAAGTGAAATTTGAATCTAAATTTTAGAGTGTAATGTTTTAAGTACTCTTAAATATTAATGAAGTTATTAATAAAAAAATGGATTACCTTAGAGATAATTAAGGTGATTAAGTGATTTAATTAATAAGATAATTAAGGAATTATTTATTTAATTTATAAATTTATAATTTAGATTAATTTATAATTAAAAATGATTAAAAATGAATTAATCTAAGATAATTGCTTGAGAAAGTAATTAAAGAAATGTTATTAGTTAATGAAGATAATTAACTAAGGCTTTTTAAGTATTAATTAATGTGATTAATTTTAATAATTAGTTAGATTAATAAATTAAGATAATCAATTGTAAATTGTTAATTACTTAATGAAAGTAATTAAGGGATTAATTACTAATTGTAATAAAAAATTGGATATTTTGATTAAATTAAATGATAAAGATTAATTGGTAATTAATGATTTATTGGTATGAGATGATTGCTTAATGGTAAGTAATTAAAGGTTTAATTAATTAAGGGGTTAATTCATTATGAAATTGGTTTAAAGGTTAATTTAGTTAATCTGATTAATTAAGGATAACTAATTAAAGTGTTTGATAAATTAATTTATATTAAATGATTTGTAATAAATAAATCAGGGTTGGATAATTAATTCATCAATTTAATTGGAAATAAATTGAATTTATTAGGATTAAACAATTAATTAATCCTGGTTATAAATGATCATTGAATGCTTGACCTGACTTATGAATGATTGTATTGTATGAGATGCCTTGAATTTATTATCCTATCTGATATGTGATATCTTGTTCTGTGGATTGAGCTATATATGATTTATTCATTTATTTACATTTGTATATTATCTGTGAATCTGTGAATATACGATAAGCGTTATAGTTTATATCTCTTATCAACTATATTTCTGTGTTTGGATCTATGATGATTGAATGATGTTGCACTATTGTGTTAAGCACCTGGACCACACTTATACACACACAAATATGGATTTCACGAGGAAATCGATTAAGTCACAAATTTTTGAAGTGATTTTTAAATAGACAATTTGAATTTAAATGTTTTGGAAATGGATTGGGTTTAAAGTGAAAAGCTTTTGGAATGGAATTTCAAAGATGAAATTTATTTGAATAACTTGATTAAGTTTTGGAATTTAAATAATTTGATTTAAACTTAGATTCAAGATTTGAAATTGAATTCTATGATTTGGAAACTAGGGTTTAGAAAGGCTATTCAACTTATAAATGAGTTTATATGGTTAAACTATTTTAAAGGTATTGATTTAGGGATTTGAATTTAAATTCAAAGGCTTTAACTCATGTAAATAAAATTGGATCTTTCTGAAATGAAACTATTCGTTTTCAAATAATAAAAGCTTTCATATGAGAAGTGAACTTCCAAATTGTGTTATAAAGGGATTTCAAGTTAAAAATGAAAATGATTTTCTAAGTCATGGAAATGGTTTGAAAGCTATGAGACAAATCTTCGATTTAAAAATTTAATGAATTAATCCAATTGAAATGGAATTTTTTTGAAATCCGGGAATGAATCTTTGTGAAACTAGGTGAACCTTATGAAATAAATCTTTTTGTTTAAAAGATTTGAAATGGTAATTGGTTTAAACCATTTGAAAGAAAGTTTTAAATTATTAAGTTGTGACTTAATTGAAATCCCATATCCATATGTTTTAAATGTTGCGCTCACTATTCGGTTTAGCGGGGAGAGGACCTTTATGTCATATTACCCATTCCGAATATGTGATTCGACGTTATGGATAGCATTGGAAGACCGGTGGTGAAGATCGGGTATTTGCGAGAACGATAGGATGACCTATCGATTGTCTCTACACCGAGTAGCTATGGTATAGAGATTCCCTAAGTGATGGGAAGTCCGATCGGGAATGTGAATACCCGGATTGCAAGGACTTCTTCGGAAGTGCCTTCTATTCTGTTCGAACCTAGAAAAGACTTGTATGGATTGTATGTCTGACATTACATTTGAGATATAAAGCAGATTTCTTTCAAATACATTTCTGTTGGTGGTGGAGAATTTATTCTTTTAGCTTAACACCCTTCTCTAAGACGTACGAGCTCAGAGGTTATGTAGTTGAAGGTTATCAGTAATATATTCCCAACTTGGTAATGTGGCATGCTGAGTGATGTTGATCATTTGTTGATCAAAGCACGACTTTGTTAAAGCGTAGTTTTGTGATGAGACTTCGTCGATCCTCACACCCCGGAATGGTCGAAACAGGAAAGATGCGGCAAGGTTATTGGGGGTAGCGCCCCTTAACATATGTGCATTCCCTTCTGGATAGAAGTGGTATCATGGTATGGAGCCCAGATACTTAACTTATGTGGATATCGCAGATATATATATATATAACTTTGTGATTTGTTGCTGGGGCCCCGGATAAAGGTTGGTTACACCCGGAGGATGGCACACTCATGTCAGTAGTTACCCAGTTAGGGGTAACCCGGCCTTGTGTTGGCAGAGATCCGGTTAGGTTCTCGGGTCGTCCCTCCAGAGGCGTACCCATGTGGCCCAGGAAGTTCCTTAGCCTGACCATTGTTGGAAATCCAATTCCCAGTACGAAACCCTGTACGGTTTTAGTTGTAGAACCTGCCATCTAATATGGTAGCTATAATAGGCATAGTATAATGATACCTATGTTGGATAAGATTAATATTCTATTTTCGAAATGCTTTCTACACTATGCATTAGTAATAATATCAAAGAAATTTCCCCGTACCAAGCATATTTGACTATCATAAGAAGAAATCTCCTCCAATTCTGTGTTTGCATTGTGTGTGTGGCGGGAGGTCTTATGGTAGTTCCATTTTTAAAAGGATACCGAAAATTCTTTTATAAATCTAGTTTTCTTTAAAAGCAACTGTGTTTTTGTTACTCACACCAGTCCTACGACTGATCCAGAGTTTATTGTTTCTTTCCTAAACTCTGGGTGCTCATTATTTTCCACACGGGCAGTCTAGAGTTGGGTTTTTTCGTAGATTATCTGGAGCTAGTTCAGTCTTTGGTTGTGGACGAGACTTGCTTGTCTTAGTCCATCGTGACGTTGGTTCGAGCTGCTGCTGGAGTTCTTCCTTGAAGACCATCTTAGAGTTATTTGTTCCGCTGCTGGTGTTATCTATTTTTCTTTTCCGCTGCTATTTTCTTGTATCATATCTCTGATGTATATTGATATTTATTGTATCATCTGTTGTATCAGATATTATATCAATGCTGTATATCAATGTATTATTCTTTTTCTTCCACTGTGTTGTTTACTTAATGGTGTTATAAGCTCCGGCGACTCGGATTCGAACGATCGAATCTACGGCATTCGAGTACGATGTAAACTATGGATGTCGATTTTCGAACGCGAAAAATCCATATCGTTACAATTCATGAAGCACTTAGCCACCTTTTGGGGTTAGGGAAAAATCACTTGGTACCGACAAGATTGGGGTTTGGCCAAATTTGACCAAACTCCCAAGGCAAGAAGGCGATGTCCTAAAGATTTTGCTGGAGGTGCTCATTTGTTCGTTTGATGTCCGGCTACGATGTGGCGATATGACAAAGAATGATGATTGATGAAAAGGGAAAGTCTAGAAGCTTCAACATGATGACTTTAAAACTTTGATTTGTTGATCCTATGGCTTAGGTGGAATGTCAAAGGAGTTTCTGATGAGGATGACTCAAAGGATAAGAGTCACGATGGTCTAAAAAGGTGAGTTCAAGGATTAGAACTCGTGAAGGCCAAGGATGAGTTATACTATGGGAATATGGTGAATGATAGAACAACGATGGGTTCGGAGACATGCGCGGATGGATTGTTGAGACTCGAAGATTTCTGAGAGGTACTCATACAACAAGGATATATGAGGATACCCACCGGGATTACATCAATTTCGGGTTCCTTATATGGATGGATTTCCCTGGACCTTATATGGATGGTACAGTCCTTGACTGTATAGAGTAGTGGGATAAGACTTTTCATTGGTCTTCGGCTTATTTGGATGTCTTTCGAGCCGTCTTATACATAAAGCACATGAGTGATAGTGAGGATTGTTTGACTGATGCTATATTTGCTATGTTTTTCTGTTACTCTAAGGATGTTACATGATGTAGGAATTATGGATGTGGATACCTAGATATCCGATATTGTACCTAGGAATTAGTACACCTTTATGATTATAGTAGATTATAGATTAGCATATATTATTATATGCTGACACTTTGTATGTAGAGGTAGGTCATTATGATTCTTATACCTTTGTTCCTTGCAATATCGACTTGTATAGTATTTTTGAGATTTGCTTACCAAGCTACTATCTAACTCGAGGTTTAATGCTTTGCTTCTTATTATCTTAGGTACCCTTAAATGAGTAGACTAGATAGAAGATTTGGATGGCACACGGTGCTATGTAGAGGATGAGCAAGAGATAGTCCTTTCTCCTATTTATTTGGGCTTGCTATTGCTTATTCCACTGTGTGACATCGTGGAGCCTTGACAATGTTAGCTATTTTATTAAAGATAGTTTGAGTTGGATTTATTTCTACTTGCATAAACTCTACTTCTATTTTGTATGACTATGTGAACCTATGCACTCTGGTATTTATGATTCATTTATTTATTATTGTCTCACTTATTTTATGTCTATGATGATTATTATATTCTATTCGATGCGTTGTGAGACATATGGTAGGTTCTATGATTGTTTTACCTACTTTTCAACCCTAACAACCATCCTACATCGATTAAGTACCGTAGCAGCACACTCTGCAGCTATATTGGATTCCAAAAGTGTAGGATGGTTGTCACATTTTGATATAAATATATAAGTGAATATATCTATCCTACTTTTTATTTCCTTTTCTTATGAGTGATTGCTTCTGCAAAAAGAAAGAATTGAAACCCAAAGTCAACATTTGATGTTAGGAGTTGCTAGGACAAACACTAATAAGGGAACTGCAAGCACGTAAGCTAATGAACAAGGAGGGGAGACATCTCAAGCACTGGTGTTGAGACTGGTACTCAAATGCCCATCCCAACTATTGGACCAATGGATATAAATGCTCTTTTCTGCCAGTACATGATAGAAATGATGACACAACAACTAACTGAAGTTGTTGAGCCGTGGCTGATAGTTATAAGAGGAGATTTTTTCCATAATGAACCAAGATTATAGGAATTATGAAAGAAAGGTGTTTACAGGGAAGGAACCAACTTTGGAAGTTTTGAATTAGCTAGAGGTATGTGAGCGTATCTTTGGAGACATAGGGTATGTGACACTTAAAAGAGGAGTTTGGCTTCTTATCAGCTTCAAGATGATGCTTTAGTTTGGTGGGAGCCATTGATAGTTGAGATCACAGAGGACAAATTACTTAGGATATATTTACGGAGTGATTCGAGGCTCGGTTTATCCCTAAGTTGTAGAAGAGTGCTTTGTGCCATGAATATTTGGATCTAAAGCAAGGAGAGATGACTTTGGCAGAGTGTATCCAGCTCTTTAATGCTTTTTCAAAGTGTAGTAGGGAGCATATTGGGACTCTTCTTAATAATAATGAGAAGTTCATTGAAGGGTTAAGGAAGAGTTTGAATCATAAGGCGACGACACATCTATCATCTCCTTTTGAGTTGGTGGTAGAAATGGTGAGGAGGTACAATCATTTCTTCAAGGAAGAAAGAAAAGTTGATGTTAGATCCAAGATAGGGCAGAAGAAGAGGTTGAACCTGTACCAAAAAGGGAATAAGAAACCAAAAAGGATGAAAGGCCTTAAGAGGAAGAGCTCAAAAGCCAAATGTGGCAGATGTTGTTTGCTCTAATTATAGGTAGAAGGTGAATTATTCGACTAAGTGTGTTAAGTCTGAGAATAATAGGGAGGCCAAGTTCCTCAATTGTGACAAGCTTGGCCATAAGAAGAGAGACTGTCTAGAGTCGAGATAGGTAAAGATTTTTGCTTTGGAAGGACTGACTGTTGTGGGCGTTCTCACCCATGGAATGGTGAATATGAAGAGGTATTATAAGGAGCAAAATTAGCCAAAATATTATAAATAGAGTGTCACCACTTAGCTAATCACCTGCAAGGAAGTAAGAAGGTTAGGGAGTAGGAAAAAATTAAACAATGAGGAAACAATGGAATTTGCATAGCGAATGGGTCAGTATTGCTATAAACCGAATAAGACATCATGTTCGATAGTGTCACGGGAGAACAAGAATTCTTATTCGGTAGTGTCACAACTGAACAAAAATTCTTGTTCGTTAGATGGCTACCGAGCCTAGAGTGCCGAACAATAACCTCCAACCCAAAACCAAAGGCATCCATGTGTCGGACCATGCTCACCTACCAATCAGACTTTTATCGAGCACGCCTTGCCAAACCGAACTACGCATTGCAAATATGGAATTTTTGGATTCAATCTTCTATACGAGGAAGCTTTGGATCGAATCCTTCATACATGGAAATTTCTGAATCGGGCAAGCTAGATCAGGAAATTACTTATTTTATTAGTCTAGACTACCTACAACTTCACTCCTATAAATAGCCAAGCTTACAGCAGTAATGAGGGATATTCTGGAGAGGAAAATTAGCCAAATAGAGCTAGTCCAACATAATTCTAGGAGCTATATCTAGCTTTTCTAAGCTTTAAATCATTTATTTTGTATTCCAATTATCGTACAACCAATCTATAAAAACGATAATAAAAATGAATAGCGGATGTATCGATGTAGGTACGTTCTGGCCTAACCACTATAAAATCTTGTTTACTTTATTGATTTACTTTCTATTCATCGTATCTATTATTTTACCTCTTAAAATAATTAAAAAACTTATAAAATAGCTGTTTCATACACCCCATATTCATAGTTCTACAATAAATTAATGGAGGTGTTTGACCATTTTTTGAGCAAACACTGGTAATTGGACAGTCTGCCGAGGAGAAGGGAAATGGGGCAGTGCTTGAAGTACAATTTTGATTTCAGTATTTCAGTTAGACTTTTGTTCGATACTAAGACTATACATTCTTTAATTTAAAAATATTTGGTTGATATATTAGGATTAGATACCACTTATTTGGTTATGTCTTTGCATGTAGTTAATCAAATCAATGGGTATACCACTCTCGATCTAAGGTACACTAATATAGAGTTTCTTTTATGTTGACCTTGTTTGTTTGTGACCTGCATGTTTTGAACTTCGTAGGTATAAGGTAATTTTTGGTATGGATTGGCTAGTACATAGTGATGCTAGAATTTATTGCATCGATACAGTTATCGCTTTGCGAAACCCTAGAAGTGGTGAAAGGATTATAGAAGTGTTAGATATGTTAAGGGATAAGTATAGAATTTCTTTGTCCGCATTAAGGCTAAAGAAGATGAAATAGGTGACATGCGAGTGGTTTGAGAATTTGCACATGTTTTCGAACCTTTAGCGGGAATATTGCCAAGAAGAACGACTGAATTCTGAATAGATCTGTACTAGAGGCACACCATGTTAGTAAACTGCATAGTAGAATGTCGCCTAAGGAAATGAAGGAGCCGAAGAAGCAACTAGTGGAACTTAAACATAAAAATTTCATTATACCAAGTGGTTCACCATATGAAGCATCCGCAGTATCCATGAAGAAGTCAAACAAATAATGCGATGACCGCCTACATTTCAAGTACCTAATAAGAACTGTAGAGTGCACAACCATGGTACCCAGTCGGTGTAGGACGATAGTCGAGGATGTAAAGTAACAAGAATTCAAAGCATAGAACTTATAGGACTTCTAACAACATAGAGGAAAAATATAATAATCAAATACATGCAAAACAGACAAGATAGTAATATAATCAAATGAACCATAAATAAAAACATCAGAGTGCAATAGGTTCATCGATTATACAAAAACAAAAATAATAGAGTTATACATCCCAAAACTCCAAAAAAACCCTAATAATCATTTCTCAAATGATACAATATTGACATAGCTCTATAGTATCGCATAGTGGAATATAACTTATAGTTAGCTTCAAAGCATAAAATATGAAATTGTAGCCTCCTGCTCGTACCTCATACGGCTCCATGTGCTATCCAGACATGTTATCCCTAATCTACTCATTTAAGAGTACCCAAGATAATAAGAAGCAAAGGTAAATATCGGGTTATACAATAATCTGGTGTGAACGATATATTAATTAAAAATATCATAAAAATCGTGTATAGTAATAAGGACGTAGGGTATGTAGAATCATACCCAACTTGTCCCTGCATTCAAAGAGTTAGCACACAAGTCAATATATGCTAATCTACGCTCATCATCTTCATATGAGTGTACTACAAGTCAAAGTACAATATCTGATATCTAGGTATGCAAGTTGATAATACCTACATCATGTGACACCCTAGAGTGATAAAAAAATCATAGCAAAACATAGGATCCATTAACCAATCCTCACATCACTTGGGTGTATTGGATATATGATAACTTGCATTACCCAATCTTTAGCCAAAGACCTAATCAAATCTCGGTTTCTTGGTACCCGAAACCATGCCACTTCATAAGGCTAGGAACTAGACTCACAATCGTAAAACTTAAAGCAATTCATAGTCATAACATCTAGATGTAGTTGTAATCCAAGTGGTTGTTCCCACATACCCCCTCTACATGAGCAATTTGAAAACCTCCGAGTTATCAGTGATCCCTTAGCACATGTCTCCTTGATGCAACCAATTATTATTCCACATCATCTGTCTCCATAGTACAACATAATTGTTATTCTACTCACAAGTCCGCATCATTGAATTTTCCATTATGGATCTCCATCACAACTCCATTTGTTGAGTCGTCATCATCGAAACACCTCTAGACATCCTTCATAAGTTGTAGAGTTATCATAGCAAAGTTCTGAAGTCACTATTCAGAGTGTCATGCCATCGTTTCATTAATTGCCACATAAACTCCAACGTCGCCTCAAGTCATCTTGAGTCATAAACCCTTGCCCTAAGCTACTGCTTAAAAACCTCAAAGTGATCCCTAAGCTTCCCCGAAGCAACCTAATTCCATGCTAGAAGCCAATAAGCCAGCCTCCATCTCTCATGCTCTATCCTGTCCTTCACATCACTGGACCATCCAACCCCTACCCCGAAGCAATGATCCTAGTAGCATTCCTATCTAGCTACTTACCACCAAACCCAACTACGATGTCTACACCAGCTTTGCATGAAGCTCATACACCACCAGACCAAAGTCACTACAGGACAACAATTCTCCTCCCATCTTCCACCACAGAATAAGCCTAGACCCGAAGCAACCACTATACCATGCTGCCCCTAGACCGAAGTCCATGAAGAACCAAACCCCACTGGACAAATTCCTATAGAAATTTCCAATGCTCTAGTTTCGTGCTAATTCCACCATTACGCTTAATGATTCAGGTCACATGCATCCTCTATGCATTTATGCAACACTACACATTCTAGAGCCGATATGTCCGAATTCAATTCTACATTAACATATCTCCCATTGTTTGAGCATCGAATTGGAGAACACATCGCTACTCCTTCTAGATGAGGACCCTCGACCATGGAATCACGATCACTTCATTTCGCTCCAGTCAGCACTTACATCCATTCAAACATATATATATCATTCGAATAAGCATCAAACAATATACAATCATCATTCAAACATGAATCCATTCATCAAAACATGGTAAATCCATTCCAAACACATCCAATACATAGCTTAGCATCAACATAATCCATCACACATTAAAATAACATGATTAAATCAATTTAAACTCATTTTTACTTCAGGTTGGGTTTTAAAACAATACAAAAACATAATTTTGACTTTAAAAATAGTTCCAAAACATATGGTTACAAATATACTAAGTTTTGAGATGATAACTCACTCATTGAACACCTAAAAGGGGAATATTTGCACATAAAATGAGATAAATCTGATAATGAATAGCATCTCCCTAAAACCTCTTCTTCAAAAATGTGGATTTGGAAGTCTCTTATAAATCCCTCTTGTTAATAATCTACCATTAATATAAAGATTTAACTTGATTTGGAAGAGGTTGAAGAATTTTTTGGCTACGAGAAGTTTAATGGAAGTATATATCTATTCAAGGATGATGGAAAAATTATTTTGGGAGGATATGGCAGCCAAGATGGCCCTAAAACCCAAATGGCTTATTGGGCCTCACCGAACATCACTAATTACCCATCCCGCTCTCCTAAAAACTATCTAACTTCAAACAACCATATCTCCCAAACTGTAAGTCCAAAAGATATTACGATCACTCTATGGAAAGAAAAACCATCGTATTTTTTCAATAGTAGCGGTCTCGGACCTTAGTTAAGTTACTCCTATTACAAATTTCCAGGATTAAAATCATCCAATGAAATCTCCAACAGTCCAAACTGTCATTACTCAACATTTCCTAAATTTATAGCGTCACATGATCCAATACTAGTTTTAAAAAATACTTTATGATCCTTCTATATGTAAAATATAAATCATTACACTCCCCTCCCTCAACCCCCCAATTAGAAATTTCACCCCCCCCCCCCCCGAAATTCCCAACAAACCAAGGAGAATCCAAACATAGTTACCCTACATGCCTGACAACTGTAAGAAAACATTTCAAACATGCACACATAAGCAAGAAATAATATCTATGCCTATCTTAACATGAAGTTGCTAAACTACTCTATATGATATTAAAAGTGAAAGTAAATGTGATGTTGAAAGTCTTAACAAGTAAAGAGGTTCGAATAAGCTATTATCATGCTCTACTCGGTCTCTAAGGGAAATCGCTCTAGCTTTCATCCCACTAAAACTTCACCAACCTCACCGTCTTCCTCCTAAGCTATCTCGTACCACGTCCAACAATATGAACATGCCTACGTGGTCTGAATGTTTCTAGTTCAATCTCGATATCATCCAACCGATCCGATGAAATAGTCAAGCCTGAGCCGCACAAACTTCTGCAAATGACAAAAGTGGAATACATTGTGCTTGCTCACTAATATTTATGGTTAGTTGACTCTATAAGCTAAATCCACTCAAGTACCTTAAAATGACCTACAAATCTCGGTGTCAACATCCCCTTAGTACCAAATTGAACACCATTCTTCGACGAAGAGATCTTGATAAACGCCATATCGCCGACAAAGAACTCAATCTAATGTCCTCTCTTATTAATGTAGCTCTTTGTCTATCTTGAGAAACTTTCATTCATCGTCGAATGATTTTGACTTCTATGATGTCTCCCTAATCATATCTAGACCTAGTATCACTTTCTCGCTTAATATCCACCAACATGAAGGAGCGTTGCACGGTCAGCCATTTAAATATCTAATAGTTCCACACCAATGCTGGACTGATAACTGTTGTTGTATGCGAACTTTGCTAAATGCAAGTGATCATCCCATGGGCCTCCAAATCGAGAATGCATGCTTGAAAGAGATCCTCTACGATATGATCCATTCTCTCGGTTTGTCCATCAGTTTATGGGTGATAAATTGTACTCATATGTAGCTCCATTTCCAATGTCCCTTGTAAGCTCTTCCAAAAACCACTAGAAAACAATGGATCTCGTTCACTCACAATGCTCTTTGGCTCACCATGGAATCACACTACCCATTTCACATATAACTCAGCCAATTTGGATGTTGCTCTGCTAAACTTTATGGGTATAAACATAGCACTTTTTGTCAACTTATCGACTATGACCTAGACGCTATCATACCTCATATGGTCCTCGACAATCCATTCAATAAAATCCATCAAAACTTATTCCCACTTCCACTCAGGAACTCTAGTGGTTGCACCATCCCGCTTGGTTTCTTCTGCTCTACCTTTACCAGTTGACAGTTCATGCACTTCACGATCAATGCCCCATCATCCTTCTTCATCTCTTCCTAGTAAAATGTTTGCCTCATATCATGGTATATTTTATTGTCTATAGGATGTATAGTCAATCTTAAATGATGGCACTCCCATGACACCTCACCCATTAGCCTATAAACATCAGGCGTAAACAATCTCTCATCCTTATAGAGCTTACCATCACGGTTGACCCATACTGCTTCATCTCCCTAGACACTACTCTTTCCTCTATCTTAATCTTGATCTTCGCTAGTCTAGCATCTTGCCTCTGACTAGGTACGATCTGCTCAATTGAAGTAGGTATGCTAGTCGAAATAACCAACACATCTAGCTCTACCTCCCATCAAAGTTTGATGTCATAACTAGTAATATACTCAAGCTGCTTCCACTCTAAGAGTATCACTTTTAAACCGGCATATCTTCTACTTAAAACAGCAACAACTGCATTTCCCTTACCAGGTGTATAGGAAATGTCAAAGTCATATGAGGGTAGGAACTCTAACAATTGCTGGTGGCAAAGTTAAGATCCATTCGGAAGAAGGAGGTACTTCGATGATTTATGGTTAGTGAATAGCTCGAAAGCGAACGCTTAGCTGCCAACTCCACATCATGCATCGAAACTTCCTCTTGTGTGGTTTCAGTTGTCGACGAACATATGCGATAAATTTTCCCTTCTGCATTAACATCACACCTAGTCCAGTACAACAAACGTCCGTGTATACTCTTAAACCTTCATTCTTACTTGGAATGAATGACACTGATGCACCCATTAACCTCTCCTTTAGACTCATGGATCCTTGCTCGCATCTATGTCCCAACAAAAGTATGATTCTTCTTCATCAAATAGGTTAATGGTGCTGCTATCTTAGAGAAGTCCTTAATAAAATGGCTATATTATCCCATTAGTCTAAGGAAAATCCTTATGTCAATGGATTTCTTGGGTGGATCCCAGTCCTAAACTGCTACCATCTTCATAGAATCTACAACAATGCCTTGTACAAAAACAACGTGACCCAAAAATTGTACTTCTCTCTTCTAGAAGTGACATTTCAAAACTTTCACTTTCAGTCGGTGCTTTCTCAACACCTCAAGCATAATCCTCGAGTACTCATTGTGTTCTTCCTCCATCCTTGAATATACAAGGATATCATCCACGGATACAAGTAAAAATTTATCTACTTGATCCTTGAAGATACGGTTCATAAGATTAACAAAGTGTGTGGTGCGTGGGATATCCTAACCGACATAACCAACCACTCCTAGAATCCAAATAGAATACAAAACACTGTAATCGACACACTCTCCTTTGCCACTCTTAGTTAATGAAACCCTATCACAAGGTCCAATTGAGAAAACACATTCGCACCATGGCACTGATCAAACAAGTCATCAATATGTGGGAGTGGACACTTGTTCTTCATCTTCTTGTTCACACACAATCTCAAAGAGCCATCTGCCTTCGTAGCGAATACTACAGGTGCTCCCCACATAAATATTCTCGTTCAAATGAAACCCCTTCGCCAAAGCTCATTCACTTGCAACTCCAGTTCCCTTTACTCTTTGGGAGCCAGATGCTTAAACGGCAAAACTATTAGCCAACATCCTTACAAAATCATTATGGAACTCTATCTCCTTATATGTCAATAATTTGGACACCTCCTCGAGCATGTTTGGATACACCCTAATTATAGGCATAGATGACAATTCATTATGTGAGATCTCGAGCAAATACAGTAAGTTAACCACCACCTCGTCATCAAATAGGTAGCCTAACTCCAATCTCCACTCAGTGTCAGTCCCTATTGTCGCTAACGGCCTCTAACAATCGACCACTACTCCGTACCTCTTCATCTAGTCAATCCCTATAATAATACCGAATCCAACAAAACCAATATAAAGGAATCACAAATAAACAAACATCAATGGCTTGATAAGGCTAAGTCCCGACAAACTATGCAAGGGATAGTCGATGCTCCAATAGGATTTATTACAATCAAAGGTCGGTCAGCTATCTTGGGTTTCAATCCTAATCTATCTACCAATCACTAGACATAAAGGAATGTGAAGTTCCGGTATCAAATAAAACATATACATGTATATTAGAAATAGAAAAGCATTCCCTGTATAACGACGCCCTTCCCCTTCCTTTACTTACGGAGAACTCAACAAAGCCAAAACAACGTTAATAGCATATATCTTTACTGCCTACTTCTGCCTTAATAATTCTTGACAATTATTCTTAATATATATATATATATATATATATATATATATATACTTGATATAGTTATAACACTACTTTCGTCTAGCTTTACTGTCCTTGAAATATGGCCTTTCTCCCTACAATTATAGCAAGTAGGCTTCCACTTGCCCTTTTGTTATCCACCCTTGTTCTGAAGTTGCTTCCTCTATTTATTGTTCCATTTATTTATTCCATCCCCACTTGTGGCTTCAACTCATCCTTGAAATCAACAATCGACATAGACTTTGAATATAGACTCTCATGTCGAAGAGCCTTATCCACAAGCTTCTTAAAGGACTCATCGATATCCCACTTGCTTTTGTCCGAGATAATCATCTAAGCCCGTAATAAAATTCTTGTTCTTTTTAAGCAGAGTACTATTAACAAATAGGTCGTACTTCAGCAACATATCAAACTCAACTATATACTATAAGACGGTTCTGCCGCAAATCAAGAAATTAATGGAACTACACCAACTTTTAGGCAACCGGTATATCAAGCATTTGATTAAGTTTAAATGGCTTCTAATATTTCTTTCTCTGGTTCAACATCGCTATCATGTAATGGAAATAGCAAATGTATTCTTTCTTTAGCCCTTTCAACATCGCTATCATAGTATAATGACTCCGTTTCGTTACCCCTTTTGACATTACTTTTGAAAGAATAACCAATCATTTCCATATCCGCATTATACTTTGTTATCCCGCCTTTTAGCAAGGCCGTGATACCAAAAGGTTAACCGAAAACCAAAGACAATTCGTCCTAAAGATTGGTTGTACGCAGACTCGCTATGGGTATTAATGAGTTTTGCCAAGCTTCGATTAAGGCGGAATCGATTAGGAGTGATGATCAAGGCCAGAAGAAACAAATCTCAAATTTTAGGTCAATCGGAGTTCGTATGATCGAGATATGATCGATACAAGTTGAGAAAGGCACGCTATTCGTATCCATTAGGGGAAGTCAAGTTTTGAATTGATCATGTTCGAATCGATTAATAGTCGTGTTGTTCGAATCCATCATGTTCGAATCGATCAGAGCGACTTAGCCTCAAATTCATTTTGTTCATATCGGTCCGAAGATACCCTATTCGTATCCATCGTTCATATCGATACGTTTGCATCGTTCATGTCCATCGTTCGTATCGGTACGCTCGCATACCATTGTTCATATCGATAAAACTCACATTTCCCTCTATCCGTATCTATAGCATGCATTCGACTTCATATCCATCTGTAACGCCACTTTTGTATCGATCTCTTTCACTAGCTAAGTGAAATGATTCGAGATTGATGCTTTTTATAGATACGAAGTGGAGTGCGCAAGATCGTTACGAACCAAGGATTGAGGATCGATACGAACTAGACAATTCTGATCGATGCAAATAGATCGATGCGAACAGATCGATTCAAACGAAGCAAAAGCCTTGGAACGACTTGATCTACTCGGCATAAAAAGTGGATTGATCCGAGGAGTACACGCCACGTCAACATGCTATCACGTGCTTGGATCGATACAAAGGATCGATACAAATGCGATAGCATTAACAAAAAAGCAATCTTGCATCGATCTTATCTCCTAATCCACAGGTCCAAATGCAGCGAAATTTTTACATGAGCTTGCGTACAACCTAAGGAAGGTTCCTGCCAAATTTTGACCCGATTGGATCAAATCTTGATCGATACGAAGTTCGTTCTTATGGATCACGGATGGAGCCGAACTTTGTGGGATTGATCACGTGGTCCCACTAACATGCCAGAAGAAGTCTCTCGAGATCTGAGCAAGATATCAGCCTCCTACGCATATAAATAAAGCCCCAGGGCCTATAGAAGAAGGATCTTTTTGCTCCTTAATGTCCAGACTCTGTCGAATCCAACTTTGCACTACATTGCTGCTGTTGTACTCGAATTTCAACACTTTAATTTGCTATAATCCATTGAAATCAGTTGTAACCTACAAGTGAATATCAATAAAGTCATCAAACTTCAAAGTGGACGTCGGCCGGATTACCGAACCACTATAAATTCTATGTTCTTTATTACTTTCTTCTTAATTTTCTGAGTGTTCTTCATTTTTAATTCTCTATATTCTTATTATCTATAATCTGTGATTGTGAATTGGTGCTTTTATCGACATTTGGGTGTTTGTGACCAGTTTTGGCGCAAATTTTTTGGTGCTTTCACTGAGAGGGCTAATTCAGCGATTCTATCGTTTGGAAGTTAAATTTGAAGGCTAAGGGATTCAGATCTGATAAGCTATGACAAGACAAACAAGTAAAAGATAAAGAGCAGAAAGAAGTCAACATGAGGGGAGTTAAGAGGCTTCCTCAGGAGCGAATCAGACATCTATGTTCATTACCAAGGACGAGATAGAAACAATGTTCAAGAGACAAGAGGAGACGACGCAGAACCTACTACGACAAGTTGGAAAAGTTGGAATGAAGAATCAATGGAACACAACTATAGGAGATGCTGGAGATAGAAATTAGGAACACGAAGTAACCAGAGTTCAGAATGGAGCAAAACCATCTGGCGTAACACCAGAACTTGGGGGCACTCACTTAGAGCATACTGACCCAATTCCGGGCAGGATACCAGGTGGAACTGAGCAACACGGTGTAGATAGAGAATTGAATGCTCATTTAGGAGGGTATATTCCAGAAATCCCTCGTGAACTCGGGAGGCAAAGCAGAAGCAAAAGACACGGGGCACAGCTTGACAACAGTGACAGACTGGCAGAGATGGTCAGACGAGCCATGAGAGGCGGACTAGTGAATAGAGATCTGGAAGACGTGAATAGGAGTTAATTTACTCCTACGATCAGGAAAGCCAGGAATCCACTGGAATTCAAGTTACCAACATTGGAAATGTATAATGGAAGGACGGATCCTGCGGTTCATCTGACGAAGTACATGAGGCATATGGAAGTGCTGGCGGAATCAGAAGAGGTCATGGTCCGGTGCTTTCCAATGTACCTGGTAGACATTGCGGCTTAGGCAACTGGAGAGTGGCTCCATATGACATGAACCGATTTGACTAAATGGTTTATGAGACAATTCAGAGTTTACATTTCGAAACCCAAGAACGTGATGAGTTTGGCAGCACTGAAGCAAAGAACCGGGGAGTCTTTGAGGAGCTTTTTGATGCGATTCAATGCAGCGGCGGCATCGGTGGATCGACCGGATCCATCCATGGTTTTAATGGCAGCTGTATTAGGCATAGCTGACGGCATGGAATTCAAGAATTCGTTGACAAAAGATCCCCCTATGGATCTAGGAGAATTTTATCATATGGCTGAAGGTTTTTACAATTAGAGGATGCGAATGCCGAAAGGGAAGAGAGAGAAGGAATCGATGGTTATGCAGTCAAGGGCGGAAATCCTCCTAAAAAAGGCGTAGGAACTGGTAAAGGGAAACGAAAGGCTGAGGATAACGGTGATGGATTAACACGACCACGAAAGGAACCTAGATTCACCTTGTATATGGAGCTGAACGAGACTTTGGAATGGATCTACCAGGATACTAAATGACAGGTTCCTTATCGAAAGCCGATGAGGAGAGATCCGACCAACTGTGAAAGAAGGTCAGACAAATGTTGCTTGTTGCACGAGCTAAATGGTCATAGCACAAATGACTGCAGACAGTTGAAGGATGAAGTTGAGGGGAATATCCGGAATGGTTTGCAATCACAATATGTGAGGAGAAGGGACACGATGGTGGAACAAGAACGACCACCGCATGCACCAACTGGAGACGGCTCAGAATCGAGGCGTTAGCTTGTCATCAATTGATGGGAATAATGACGAATAAGTGGAAAACTCCAAACCAAAGCGATTAAGTCATTTACACATGTATAGGACTCCTCACGCATGCTCTGGTACGACTAAAAATCGCATTAATATAGTTGTTTGCACTTTGGCATCCCTGTTTTGCTTTTGCTTTCAGTTCCTCGTGTTTGTACTTGATTTTGTTTGACATTTCTATTAAAAGACTTGTTTTGAATAAGGGTATGCCATTTTTGATTCCATAACGACTAAGCCACTTACGCATGTACGGGGTCGCGAACGGTCCTTAGGCATGCCGTGAGAGGGTGATAAACCGCCCTAACAAACAATCCAGAAACTCACTCTAACGTGAAATCTGGTATTGATGATACTAAGTCCCCCCGGGAACACACACAATTTGCCTCGAATGGCACCCAACCACGAACAGTCACAATTCGCCTTGAACGGCACCCGACCACGAACGGATACAATTCGCCTCGAATGGCACCCGACCACAAACGGTCACAGTTCGCCTCGAACGGAACCAACCACGAACGATCACAATTCGCTTCGAACGGCACCCGATCGCGAGCGATCATAATTTGCCTCGAACGACACCCGATCGAAAATGATCACCGTTTGCCGTGAATGGCACCCGACCGCGGACGATCACATACTAACCCGAGATTTACGATCCCGAACGATCGTCATTCGCGGTCAGATAAGACGATCATTTGCAGGTCATCAATAGGATATGACCATCCGGCTTATGGCATTACAAAACACACCTTCCTATCACAAGGCATGTTTTGGGGGGCAAGTGTTATCCCGCCTTTTAGCAAGGCCGTGCCGAAAACCAAAGACAGTTCGTCCCCAAGATTGGTTATACGCGGACTCGCTATGGGTATCAATGAATTTTGGCCAAGCTCCGATCAAGGCAGAATCGTTTGGAAGTGATGATCAAGGCTAGAAGAGGCTACGTTTCAAATTTTAGGTCAATCGGAGTTTGTAAGATCGAGATATGAACTATACAAGTTGAGAAAGGCGCGCTGTTTGTATCCATCAGGGGAAGTCAAGTTTCGAATCGATCATGTTCGAATCGATCAATGGTCGCGTTGTTCGAATCCATTATGTTCGAATCGATCAGAGCGACTTAGCCTCAGATTCATTTTGTTCGCATCGGTCCGAAGAAACCCTATTCGTATCTATCGTTCGTATCGATACGTTCGCATCGTTCATGTCCATCGTTCGTATCGGCATGCTCGCAGACCATTTTTCATATTGATAAAACTCGCTTTTCCCTCTGTTCTTATCCGTCGCATGCATTCAACTTCGTATCTATAACGTCCCACTCTGAGACCCACATTAGCGAAGAGTATTACAAGGTAATACCGTCTGCTAATATGGAGAATAAAGCTGGATAGGAGCGACCATCTATAGCCTTGTCTTAACTATCTACTGAATACGTCGATAAATGTAGCATATTTTTTTTAAGTGGATCAACGTATCCAATAGATATTTAATACAAAACTATAATGGCTATAAGATCTAACATAACAAAATATAACAATTCAAATGTAAAAGACATCACAGAACGGTAGACCATCACATACATATACACATATACAAATACATCACAGAGGATACAAAATGATACATGCCAAGTGGTGTAGCAACCATAATATACATGCGAGTCAAAAGAATAACATATTAGAGTTACAATAAAAAAGGACTATACAAAAAGCTATAACAAAAGGAGCTAGCAGAGTAGTCCATGCCGAAGCAGAATGGGCTAAGTCCAAATGTACCTAACCTGAAACACCTCGGTCCGACCTGAGTATAAAATACACGAGTCAGTCTGGCTAAACAAATCAGTTAGATAAGCTAAATGATAATGAACATGCAAGGTCATAAAGTACCACAAGTATCTCTAAAATGAAGATGAATCATAACAAGCCTCATATTATCGGCAACTCAAATAAACAAAGGATATGAATATCCCAATCAAGCCAAAAAGGCAAATAACAAATACCAATAAAGGTAACACAAGTTTCCACAAGGTAATCACTATGTATCGAGTGATTCAAAAGACCTACTCTTAAAGGCGATACTCTAGGAAAATATAAATATCAATGAAACAAAAGATGCGCATGCTCAGTAGTGTATAAACAAGGATCCACAAGCCCGAAGGCGACAAACCCAAGTATCTATCGAGCGGTGACGAAGGACCAACTCCAAAAGCGATACTATAAGGCAACAAACCCGAAGGCACACACCCAAAGACATAAACCCGAAGGCAACAAACCGTAGTGGCGAAGGTCCGGAGGCCCAGTACTGGACACCACTAACTGGCAATATGTATCATAAACTCTCGGAAAGGAACCCGAAAAGTGTTAACGTGTATTTCATACCACATGTTTGCACTAAACGGGTTACTAACCGTTAGTCAGTTCCACACTTAAAGCGGTACAAAGTTTACCTCATCTCATCGGTAAACCAGACCCGAAGGTCAAAACGAAAAAACGAATAGATTAGGAATTAACTGAAAAGATAAACGCACATGTTCATAACACGTGTTTTATCTAATCGTTTAATTCTTCTCCCTCCTCGCTCGAAGTGTAAAATTGTGTGTTTTATATTGAAATTAAGTTGAAGAAAATGAGGAACGCGCTCCGAAATCGCTTTAGAAATTGCCTTTGAAATTCTCTTATTATAGAGTATAAAATTTTTATAATAAAATAATATATAACAATAATTTCAAAAGACCATTTATTTGAAGAACATTTTTAAAACACATTATAAAAACCCGTGTATGAAATCCAGAAAGAAATATCAAGAGAACATCGAAATAACGGAAATTACACCAAGTATTATCAGTTTAAAACAAGCCGCGACTCGATATTCGATAGCAGGTTTGAACACGTTAACAGTGTCAAAATGACTTGAAATTTTTCCGTAATGTCGTTCAACACTCCTACTTCAATCTGCAAAAAGAATTATTCAAATCCGATTTGAAACGAAGAATCTGCATCGTTTCAAAGTCGGACCAAAACAAGGTTTTAAACCCTGAATTACAGCAGGCTACGAGTACAAGTTCGACAGTAGTTTCAAAATAGCAAACCAACCTAGATTGTCATGAAATTTTGCAGGAACATAATTCAACACTCCTACTTAAATTTTCAAAAGGAATCACTCAAATATTATTTAAAACGAATAAGGTATGCTATCTCAAACATGGACTCAGGCCATGTTTGCAACAATTCAAAAAACCAAAAATGTACAGGCATGAAACCATCCTGGGTTCAACATCCAGGCATAAAATAGAGGAACAAATGGTATTGAATTAAGCTAAAAGTTGGTATGGATATAGTATAAAACTTTATCTTTCAAACAAAAAAATAATGATGCAATTTGGATAAAATATGCGAAAGTTATGATGTCTCAAAGTTGAACCCAGACAGTGTTTTCACTGTGTAACTCTGGGCAAAAACATGGTCCAGGTCTAAGTTTCGCAGCATATTTATATAAGCTTCCTATGTCAAAATGACCTGAAATTCGGTATGCTTATATTTGAGAACTTCATCTTTCAAAAAAATAAGAATCATGCAATTTCATTAAGAAATGAAAGAGTTATGCTGTTTAAAACATGGACTCGGGCCATGTTTACATCAACTCAGAAAACAATGTGCACAGAATTTTCAGGTTGTGCATTGATTTTGCAGCAATAGTATGAACACTCAAATGACAATATTTTTCAACCAAAATTTTCAAAAATGATATTCAACATGCAAGCTACCAAATGCAAGAAATCCGGAAGCGTTTCGTTGCCGGAATCAAAAGTTTCAAGCATTCAAAATGGCAACTAGAGAAGGTTTTGACACAAACAAAATTGAAAGTAAAAACAAATTATAAAGCAAATTTTGGCGATTTTGAGCTTGGATCAGCTATTTTTTGTGAGTTTTGTAACTCACCTTACTGTTGCAATTAAAAGACTTGGACTTGTGTTGCAAATTGGAAGCTTTTTGTTAGATTGAAGCCTCTAAGAACCTTACGGTACATGCAAAAGAAAACAAAAAGTAAATTAGAAACCTAATTCACAAATCAGAGATTTTTGATAAAATTATGATATTTGAAGTTTGATTATCTTTGATTTATCTCTAGATTACAAAAAGACTTTAGTTTGGGGAATTTCAATTGAGAATTTAGTCGGATTTTGCAATTTGGAGGAAGGGTTTACTGAATACAGTTGTTTGGCTGAGGAAGAAGACGAAGCTGAGAAATGAACGTACAGGTGATTTATATTTTCTCATTTCTCACCTATTTAAGTCCTAAGTGGGCCTGGACCCAACAATTAAAAGAGAAAAAAAACCTAGGTTAATTAATTCACTTATAAACTAAAATGCTTCAAATATGACATATACACAAAACAAAATGCACCTTTTTCCATATTTTAACATAAGAAAAATATGTAAACTTGTATACCTATAAAATAAAATATTTTATACCATATATTTTTAAAATATTTTTATTATTAAATTCTTTTATTTAACAAAAATGCACAATTTTCACCAAATAAATGTAAAATTCTACACTTTAACTTCTAAAATTCAACAAAAATATTTTTCTTGCTTAGAAAAATATAACAAACGATTCTAAACTCAAATTTATAATTAAAACTCATTTTAAACCTAACTCCACCTTTTTTATTTAATTAAAGACCTTTAAAAAAAATCAACTTCTTCCTTTAAAAATTATTAAAAGAAGTAAATGGGCAATAATTAATATAGTTATCGCATTTTCTCTAAAATAAATAATCATTTTCATTGTTATCAAGCCAACAAAATAAAATAAACCTTGGAATTTCATTTTCACATTTTAAATTTCAAAATTCATTGTTTATTCCAAATAAACAATTTAATTTCTCCAATTTTATTTTAATTCACAATATCAAATCATAACTACCGTTACAATTTAATATTTATTGGTAATCTCCAAAACCAGGATTCTTACAGTTCCATCTAGAACGCCGCTTTCCTATCGATCTCTTCCATCAGAAAGTGAAACGAATCGAGATCGATGCATTTTATCGATACGAAGTGGAGTGCACAAGATCGTTATGAACCAAGAATTAAGGACCGATACGAACTAGACAATTCTGATCGACATAAACAGATCGATGCAAACGAAGCGAAAGCCTTGGAACGGCTCGATCAACTCGGCATAAAAGTGGATTGATCCGAGGAGTGCGCGCCACATCAACATGCTATCACGTGCTTGGATCGATACGAAGGATCGATATGAATGCAACAACATTGACAAAAAAGAAATCTTGCATCGATCATATCTCCTAATCCATAGGTCCAAATGCAATGAAATTTTCACAGGAGCTTGCGTACAACCTAAGGAAGGTTTCTGCAAACTTTCGACCCGATCGGATCAAATCTTGATCGATACGAAGTTCGTTCGTATCGGTAACAGATCGAGCCGAAACTTTGTAAGATCGATCGCGTGGGCCCACTCACATGCCAAAAGAAGTCCTTCGAGATCTGAGCGAGATATCAATGTCCTACGCCTATAAATAGAGCCCTAGGGCTTACAGAAGAAGGATCTTTTTGCTCCTTGACGTCCAGACTCTGCCGAATCCAACTTTGCACTCCATTGCTGCTGTTGTACTCGAATTTCAACACTTTAATTCGCTGTAATCCATTGAAATCAGTTGTAGCCTGCAAGTGAATATCAATAAAGTCATCAAACTTGAAAGTGGACGTAGGCCGGATTGCCGAATCACTATAAATTTTGTGTTCTTTATTGCTTTCTTCTTAATTTTCTGAGTGTTCTTCATTTTTAATTCTCTACATACTTGTTATCTATAATCTGCGATTGTGAATTGGTGCTTTCATCGACATTTGGGTGTTTGTGACCAGTTTCGTATCGGTAGGCTCGCAGACCATTGTTCGTATTGCTAAAACTCGCATTTCCCTCTGTTTGTATCTGTCTCATGCATTCGACTTCGTATCCATCTGGAACGCCACTTTCGTATCGATCTCTTTCATCAGCTATGTGTAACGATTCGAGATTGATGCTTTTTATCGATACGAAGTAGAGTGCATAGGATCGTTACGAACCAAGGATTGAGGACCGATACGAACTAGACAATTCTGATCGATGCGAACAGATCGAAAACCTTGGAACGACTTGATCAAATCAGCTTAAAAAGTGGATCGATCCGAGGAGTGCACGCCACGTCAACTTGCTATCACGTGCTCGGATCGATACGAATGGATCGATACGAAGGATCGATAAGAACGCGACAGCATTGACAAAAAAGCAATCTTGCACTGATAATATCTCCTAATTAGGTCCAAATGCAATGAAAATTTCACAGGAGCTTGCGTATAGCCTAAGGAAGGTTCCTGCCAAGTTTCGACCCGATTGGATCAAATCTTGATCGATACGAAGTTCGTTCGTCGATCACGGATCGAGCCGAAATTTTGTGGGATCGATTGCGTGGGCCCACTCATATGCTAGAAGAAGTCTCCCGAGATCTGAGCGAGATATCAGCCTTCTACTCCTATAAACAGAGCCCCATGGCCTACACAATAAGGATCTTTTTGCTCCTTAACGTCTAGACTCTGTCGAAACCAACTTTGCGCTCCATTGCTGCTGTTGTACTCAAATTTCAACACTTTAATTCACTGTAATCCATCGAAATCAGTTGTAACCTGCAAGTAAATATCACTAAAGTCATCAAACTTCAAAGTGGACGTAAGCCGGATTGTCGAACCACTATAAATTCTATGTTCTTTATTGCTTTCTTTTTTATTTTCTGAGTGTTCTTCATTTTTAATTCTCTACATACTTGTTATCAATAATCTGTGATTTTGAATTGGTGCTTTCATCGACATTTGGGTGTTTGTGACTAGTTTCCTATCGATACGCTCGCAGACTATTGTTCGTATCGGTAAAACTCGCATTTCCCTCTGTTCATATCCATGGCATGCATTCGACTTCGTATCCAATGGAATGCCACTTTCGTATCGATCTCTTTCATCTGCTTAGTGGAAGTATTCCAGATCGATGCTATTTATCGATACGAAGTGGAGTGAACAAGATCGTTACGAAGCAAGAAATAAGGACCGATACGAACTAGACAATTCTGATTGATGCGAACATATCAGTGCAAACGAAGTGAAAGCCTTGGAACGGCTCCATCAACTTGGCATAAAAAGTGGATCGATCCGAGGAGTGTGTGCCACGTCAACATGCTATCACGTGCTTGGATCGATACGAAGGATTGATACGAACGCGACAACATTGACAAAAAAGCAATCTTGCATCGATAATATCACCTAATCCACAGGTCCAAATGTAGTGAAATTTTCACGGGAGCTTGCGTACAACCTAAGGAAAGTTCCTGCCAAGTTTCGACCCGGTTGGAACAAATCTTGATCGATACGAAGTTCGTTCGTATCGATCACGGATCAAGCCAAAACTTTGTGGGATCGATTGCATGGGCCCACTCACATGCCAGAAGAAGCCTCCCGAGATCTGAGTGAGATATCAGCTTCCTACGTCTATAAATAGAGCCCCAAGGTCTACAGAAGAAGGATCTTTTTGCTCCTTGACGTCCAGACTCTGCCGAATCCAACTTTGCACTTCATTGCTGCTGGTACTCGAATTTCAACACTTTAATTCGCTGTAATTCATTGAAATCAGTTGTAACCTGCAAGTGAATATCAATAAAGTCATCAAACTTCAAAGTGGACGTAGGTCGGATTGCCGAACCACTATAAATTCTATGTTCTTTATTGCTTTCTTCTTAATTTTCTGAGTGTTCTTCATTTTAATTCTCTTATAGTTGTTATCTACAATCTGTGATTGTGAATTGGTGCTTTCATCGACATTTGGGTGTTTGTGACTAGTTTTGGCGCAAACATACTTTTCCTCGAAACTCACCTTAAACTGCTTCTAGGTGATCTGATCTTAGGGGTAGTAATCTTGATGGCATTCCACCACCCCGTTGCTCTCCCCTAAAGTTGTCTAGTGGCCAGTTTCCTCTTTATAGCATCATTGTAATGGCTTGTAATTTAATCACCTTAAAACTTGAATATTTAATATATTTTCTATATTTTAATAATGGATTCTATAACTCACGTAGACTTCTTTTTAGTAATAACAAATGATGGTAAAATCATTTTATAATTTGGTTTACAAAAATAAGTAGTTCGTAGGAAAATCGAAAATAAGACCGAAAATCATTTTCAAATTTTCTACTTTTCATCGTTTAAAAGTTATTAGAAAATGTTTTGTACATTATAGTGTGTGTGTATATATATGCACACATATATAATAACATATGTTATAGCTAGAGTTAAATAGATTTACATATTTTAAAAGATAAGTTTGACTTTTATTTTTAGTTAAAAAAGAAATGTACAAGGTAACTTTACATTATCAAAAAAGTGAAGATGTGATGGAATGAAGGAGGGATGTGATGGTGGTGTGTGAAGAAAGGTAGAGGAAATGATGTGCCTAAAACTATGAAGGGTAAAAGGATTAAGGACAAAAGGGTAATTTACTTATTCCATTTTGTGTAAAATCAAAATTTTCTTTTTCAATTTTCATATCACCTCATTTTCATTCAAGTCCAAACATTTGTTTCTTTTTTTTCGAAGCTCCGTTTCATATCCATGGCTTCAGTAAAATTTCAAGTTACAAAAATAATCTATTTTTCACTTTAAAACTCTTAAAACTTAGTTTAAATACTTTCCTTGCCTCTCTACTCTCCTAACATTCAAAAACAAAGCCAAGCCTCCCTCTCAAAGACATTGTCGAGCTTATTTATGCCTAGACCAGACCATAGTATCCTCTCCAAGCCTATAAAATCAAATTTTTGTAAAGGAAAGTGGATCTGAGTGTTAGTGCTAGGGTATGGAAGCTTTGATTTGCATTTGTGTGGAATTTTAGCGAGTAAAACTCATTTTTAAAGAGAAAGTTTTAAACTTTATTATGGTTGTGATAATATATGTTAATTACTTATGTTTGCATGTGTGGAAAGTAAGCATGGATTGGTTTGGCTTTCGCTTTAAGCGGATGATGTCTTTGGTAGTTAATAAATAACTTGAGATTAGTCGAAAACTTTAAGTAAATGATTACATGTGATGCTCTCTCCATATTATGTGAGTCTTATTTCCCTTGGTATATATGTTTATGCTTATGTACGAGATGATTGGATAAATACATGACATATGAAAGTGTTTATGGAAGTGTCCGTATAGTGACTATCACTACATCGACGCTTTGAAAAATACCATCTCTTTAGAAATCTTTTGGTTTAATCTTGTGCTTTTACAAGGTTAATTAATTATCTATATAACGATGTATTTTAAATTAATTAATCATTTTATTGGCGACATTTAAAGTTAAATAATAATTTTAAATATCGATGATTAAGGCTAACTAATTATTTAATAATTATTTGTTTAAAATTAATTAATCATTTTACTAATGATGTTTAAAATTAATTCCGTATTAACTAAAGATGTTTAAGGATAATTACTTATTTAAATAATGATGTATTAAGGTTAATTACTCATTTTATTAATGCTATTTTAAGATTAATAAATCACTTTAATAATGATGTTTTAAGGTTAATTAATCATTTTAATAATGATGTTTAAGGTTAACCAATCATTTAAATGATGATGTATTAAAGTTAATTAATCATTTTATTAATGATGTTTTAAGATTAATTAATCACTTAATAATAATGTTTTAAGATTAATTAATCATTTTAATAATGATGTTTTAAGGTTAGTTAATCATTCTAATAATTGTGTTTTAAAGTTGATTAATCATAATAATGATTATCCAAATAACGATGTTAGAAATAATTAACCATGTTTAAAGTTAATTAATCATTTTAAATAATGATATTGAAGAAATTAATCGTATTTAGAGTTAGCAAATCATTTTTGATGGGTTGTTTAAAGTTAGTATTTATAGTGTGAAATCCCAGCACAAGTTCAGTTTTAAAAGTGTTACAGAAAGGATAAGAAATTTAATTTTTGTAATCCGATATCGCTTATATGGAAAGGTTTTACTTATACTCTTAGCACTAATTGTCGAGGTATGCAAACTCGTCCCTATCTCAAAAGTTAAAAATGTAGTCAAGGCAATACCTAGAGACAACAATACGTTCACTTGCCCGACTTCATTTTCAACCTAGAAATAATATAAGTTTGAAATTGAAGAGTAGTGGTATAAGTATGAGATTCAATTTCGATATATGATCATTTTTATTTTTCCTAACAGTTGATTTATTAACTATTGATTTATCTTTCTTCTTTGTGTATCGTCGATTTGTTGCTGATTTGGGCGTTGATATCCTTTGCTGGAAATAACTAATGCCAAAGCATGAGTGGGGGCCAATTTATGTGGGGTTGCTCCCATTAGGGCATTATCACATCCACTCTCGATCAGTTTCAAATGTATATGCACTGAGATTTGAAGTACTCGGATTGTCGGTAAGGTTGGTGGGGTCCGACTTGAAATTCCCGAGATAGTTCCAAAGTAGATGACTCTCTCAAGTATATTTTCTAGAGATATACTTTGGGTAAGGGGGGTGCACCCTCCTAGTCATTTGTTGGAAAATTTTCCTTTCCTTACTTTGATTCAAACCTTTGAATTTATTTTCTTAATTGCTTTGAGAAGTGATTGGAGCTCTTCTTAATGTTTAATTATTTGTATCCATTCTCTAAGTTTGGATTTTGATCTTGTTTAGGCCCATTCTTTTAGGTTTAGGTTCTTTCTATTACTTGTGGTTATATGTTTCTATTGTGAGGGTAAACTCATTCTGCATTTGGCGATGTGATCTCACATGTTATTGTTTATTTCCACCCATGTTTAGAGTTTACTCATACTAGACTTACTGTCTGACTCGAGTTGTTTTTTTCTTAACTCTCGGATACATAATTATATTTGAGTACTCAGAGAGTAGCAGGTTTCTTTAGGTTCTTTTGAAGATGATAGATGAGCAGGAGGCCCTTTATCTATCTAGTTATCTATTTCCATTGTTATGATATGTTTAATTATATATGCGTATTTTGTATCAGTATGTGTAAAGGCAGAGTGTATAACTACCTAGGCTAATAGTAGTAGTGCATTTGTGTAACTTTGAAGACTCCATGTTAAGGAGTAACCTGATGTGCTATATTATTGTTGTATTATATTTAACCATCCATCATGAGATTTTCTATTTTGTTCTTTTATGTTACCCTACGACAACTTGTCTTTTGGATACTTGGGCAACGACACATGAACGCCGAGAATGTTTTAAGTATCATTCCTAGGGGTGAAAAAGGTGGGTCTTCACAATCATCTATGTCCATATCCTTAAAGATGCATTCCTATATGTCCACCCAATCCTGCACATCGATGGTTGGTTCGGTTCCAAGAAATGGTTTGCCACCCAAACTAATATATCCTTTATTTAACTTAGCAAAGTCAACCCTCGACACTTGCACTGGAATACCAACAGCTATTGGAGCTAGAACAACTTCTTGGACATTTTACAACATGTTCCTCATCATATTATTGAATATAGCTTGCATATCGAGGTCCATAGTCGCCCTATTTCCTGCTCCCTTCTCTATTCCATAAATAGAAGTCATAGTAGCATTCCTCGTTTGCTAACTCATTCTTATAAGTTGTAATAAGAATGATCGGTCTCTTAAAAGGAATAAGTGGTGTCTGTGAATGCAATGCGACATACTATATATACTACTACATGGTTTTGAAAACCAAAATATAACAAGTATGCTCTCTCGTACGCCATCCGACCCATCCTAAGGTGGTAACTCCTCTACATCTCTGATGGATCCAGGTATCAACTTAGGTCAACTACATAACCTAAGCCATGATACTAAATGCGATGACCGTCTTATACCTCAAGTACCAAATTAGACCTGTAAAGTTTACTAGCAAGGTACTCGATCAATGTAGGATGATAGTCGAGGGTGTAAATTAACAAGAATTTGAATCAAAGAACTTGTAGAATATCTCATAATGCATAGAAAAAAATATGATAATCAAATAGATGTAAAATAGGTGAGATAGTAATATAATCATATGAACCATGAATAAAAACGTTAGAGTGCAACAGGTTCACCGATTATATGAAATAATAATATCAGAGTTTATATATCCCAAATCTCCAAATAAACTCTAATAACTATCTCTCAAATAATAAAAGTAATAACATAGCTCCATAGTATTGCATAGAAGAATATAAGACATAGTATGCTCCAAAGTATAAATATATGAAAGCATAACCTCCTGTTTATACTCCATACGGCTCCAAGCACTATCTAGGTCTGTTATCCTTAATCAACTCATTTAAGTGTACCTAAGATAATAAGTAGCTGAGTTAGACAATAATCTGGTGTGAGCAATAAATCATCTCAAAATACTATCAAAATCATGTGTGTGTATATATATAAATAAGCATATATGGTGTGTAGAATCATACCTATCATGTCCCTACATCTAAAGTGTTAGAACATAATAATCAATATATGCTAATATATTATCATTATCATTAATATATGAGTGTACTACAAATCAAAGTACAGTACTCTACGTATGCTACTTGATAATACCTACGCCGTGTGATACCTTAGAAGTGATAAACAATCATTAAAAAACCATGACTTCCATCAAACAATCCTCACATCACTCAAGTGAATTGGATATATGATAACTCATATAGCCTAATTGTTGGCCAAAGACCCAATCAAATCTCGATTTCTTGGTGCTTGAATCCATGCCACTTTGTACGGCTAGAAACCAGACTCACAATAGTAAAGTCCAGGTAATCCAAAGTCGTAAGATTTGGATGCAGTCATAATCTAGGTGGGCATTTCCACATCCCTCTCTATGCGAGCACTCTAGAAACCTCTGAAATATCGAAGATCTCAATGCACACTTCTTCTTGATGGAACCCAATCTTTATTCCATATCGTCTATCTTCATAGTAAAACACAGTCGATATTCTACTCAGAATTTCCGTATTGGACTTCCCTTTATAGATCCCCATCAACACTCTCTTTATTGATTCATCATCATAGAAACACCTTTGGAGCACCTTCATGAGTTGTAGAGTTATCATACTGAAGTTTCAAAGTCACTGCATCAAAGTATCACATCATCTCTTCATTGCTTTCCATATAAGCTCCAATGTCACCTCGACTCATCCTGGAGTCATACAAACTTGCTCCAATGTACTACTTAAAAACCTTGAAGTGATCCCTAGGCTACTCCGAAATAACCTAATGCCATGCCCGAAGTCAATAACCTAGCTTCCATCTCCCATGCTTTGTCCAATTCTTCACACCACTGGACCGAAGCTATACGAACCTCAGCCCGAAGAAATGACACGAAAAACATTTCCTATCCAGTTGCTCACCACCAAACCCAACTATCATCTCCATACCAGTTTTCTTGGACCCTCATCACCATTAGACCGAAGTTGCCCACAGATTGTAATTCCTTTCTAGTCTTCTACTACCCACCAAGCTTGGACCCAAAGCAACCATTGTAACATGAAGCCTCGAATCGAAGCTCATGCCATGCCATACCCCAACAGACCAAATTCCTACAGCAATTTCAAATGCTCAAATTTCGAGCCAATTACATTGCTATGTTCAATGCTTCGACCCTTGTGCATCCCTTATGCATCTATAAAAACTACACAATTGATCTGTGGAAGTTGGATTCTATGTTTATGGATCTCCCCTCGTTTGTGCATCGCACTGGAGAGCATATCTCTACTCCTACATGAAAACCCTCGACCATAGAATCGTCCATCACCTTCAATTTGCTCCAATGAACATTTACTACCTAGAAATGATCTCATATCCTAATTCGGCTCTATCAAAACTTATAGCCGTTACAAATTTTCAGGGTAAAATATCCAACAAATTCTCTAAATGTCAAAATTTTCAGTACTCAACATTTCCCGAAGCTATAGCATCATACAACCCAATATAAATTTTAAAATAATATTTTACGATCATCCGATATGAAAAATACAAGTCATTATAAATCACTTTAGATTTGTGTTGATTATTAGAATTTGAACGAGTCGACTATGAAGAATCATTATCCATTAGTTAGGATGGACAACTTGTTTAAGTAGTTGAGTGGAGTTATATTAATCTCGCAGCTAGATTGGCAATAGGGTTCCATCGGTTGGGGATAGCTAAAGTTAGTATTTCTTTGACCACATTTAGACCTAAAGTATGGTTCATATGAGTGGTTAGGCATGCCTTTTGTAGTAACCAACTCCCCTGCATTATTTGCGGATCTTATGAACTGAATCTTTCACGATCAGTTGGATATAATTAAATTAGTCTTTTTGATGATATTTTGGTACACTGTAAGAATTTGCGAGACCGCGAAGTCCATCTTAGACTGATATTGGAGACCTTGAGACAACATAAGTTAAAGTTAATGTTTTCTAACTGCCATTTTCAGAAATGGGAAGTTAAGTTTCTAGGATATATGTTTTATAGAATGTATCAGCCATGGATCTATCAAAGATTGAAACCATTTGTGATTAGAAGAAATCAAATATGGTTATATAAATGAGTATTTTATTAGGATTGAAACCAACCATGATTAGAAGAAATTGGATATGATTACAAAAACGATAATTTTCTTAGGATTGTTTGACTTTCACCATAGATTTATTAAGGATTTTTTGCATATAGCGGCACCTTAACCAATTTGACCAAAAAGAACAAGTGGTTCTAGTGGAATGATAAGTGTGAAGGATCATTTCAGGAGTTATGACAAATGCTTTTGTTTTGATTGTGCCTAAAAGGAATCAGGGTTAGATTATTTGTACTGATTTGTAAAACTAGGTTGGGAGTAGTTTTGATGTAGAAGGGAAGAGTAATAACCTATGCATTTCGGTAAGTGACATTGTATAAAGTTCGTTGTCTAACACATGACTTAGAGTTGACAGCGGTGAGCTTTATTGAAAATTTGGAGATATTATATTTGAGTGGAAAAATTCGAGTTTCATATTAACCATAAGTCTCTTAAGTATTTATTCTCTCAGAAGGAGTTGAGTCTGAGGCAACATAGATGGTTAGAGTTACTGGAGGCATACGACTTTGACATAGATTATACGCTGGGAAATGGGAGCAAGGTTGCTAATGCTTTGAGTAAATTGCAGCAAAATAGAGTGTTAGCCATGATTGAGGAATGGAAGGCACTAGAGGCATTAGCTTCATGTGAGTGCATTTTAGAATGAATACGTGATCAAGTAAGGATCCGGCCGCATTAACAAGTTTGGAAGTTTGCTTAGCACTTGTGGATAGAATCATCGTAAGGCAAAAAGAGGACCCATCATTAGCCGAAATAATTAGGTGATTGGAAATAGATGAGGATGTAGAGGATCTAAGGATGCTTGAGAAAGACTAAAAAGGTTAGCTTGGAAAGAAAGGAAGACTATGTGTCCTAAATGTTGGAAATCTTTGGAAGGAAGCCTTAGAGAAAAATCATAGGTGTAAGTTTAGGATTCATCCCAAGGGCATGAAGTTTTATCATGATATGAAGTGCGTGTTATTTTGGGAAGGGATGAAAATGGATGTTAGTAAAGGCATAATGAAATGTTTCACCTATCAACAAGTGAAGGTCAAGCATCAGAAGCCAAGTGGATTACTTCAACTCTTGGAAGTACCAACTTGGAAGTGAGATTCTATATTTGTGGATTTTAAAATGGCTTTCCGAAGTCAAGAAGGGGAATAATGGTATATGGGTAATAGTCTAACTAATAGCACCCACTTTGTCCCTATGAAGTCGACATGAATGACAACTAGCTTAGCGAATCTTCATATAAAGAATGTTATGAGACTGCATGGGACTCCAAGCAGTATTTGTAGTGATAGGGATCATTGTTCACAGGTGAGTTCTAGAAATATTTTCATAGTACTATGGGCATAGAATTGAACATGAATATGGCTTACCCCTCACAGATAGATGGTCAAACAGAAAGGGTGAACCGATTTTATAGGATTTTCCAAGATCATATGTCCGAGATTTTGGTGGACCTTGGGAAGATCATTTGTGTTTAGCAGAGTTCGCTTATAATAATAGTTACCAATTGAGTATTGAAATGGCACCATTTGAGGCGTTTTATGGCAGACCATGTAAGTCATTTTTTGGTTGGATATGGGAGATAGGCTCATGTTAAGACTCGACTTGGTAAGAGATGCTATTGAGAAGGTTGAATAAAGGTTCCTAGTCAAGATGTATCAAGAAAATGATATTGACACATCCGTTGAGAGTATTGTACACAATATTTTCATTTGATAGATAATGATTTACTCATGATCATTAGGGGCACTAATGGGTTACTACATGTGGTCGTGTTGAATAATCATAGAATGACTTAATGAGAGTCTTCTATAGGTTAATATAACTAAGTCAAAATAAAATATCTCATGGTGAACATGTACAAGTAGTCTTTTGACTTGAGAGTACTATCAATCTTAAATAGCTAGGCAAGACTTTGATTATGGTGAAGTACTTAGCATGGATATCTTGTTACATGAACTACTTGAAGTGAGGCACTATCCAAGAGTGGATTCATCTCCTTTGTTGTACAAGGTTACTATCATCATGATTGATATACAACTTAAAAACCAGAATATCTAGTCAGAATATGTCAGTTAATAGATAAATATTACCAGATTGAACCTAGAACTTTGAAAGTTGTTTTCGTAATTGCTGGATTGATTTTTAATCAAAGTCTAACTCCTCAAATTTCCCTGAACATGTTCTGAAAGTAGTAGTATAAAAACAATATTCAACCGAAGGCAAGGTGCTAAGGCTGAAGACAGTAGAAATATTCAGTTGAAGTCCCGCCTTGAGGCCTATGCTTTTGGTTTAGGGTTAGCTAGGTGACAGTTGCCTTCAACATAAGTAACGCATGTAGTCCTTAGTTTTCCTTTTATTATGGACACCTCCATTGGGTCTTGGTATATTGTTTATATCTATCCTTTGAATATTTGTCTACGCTTCACTATGGTAGCTTAGCCTTCGGATTTAAATCCCAAAGGAGTTGTACAAAGCTATATACAAAGTATGCATTGATATTCAATACTTATGTGAAGTTGAATATGGAGTAGAGATTTTGAGCATAAGTTAGCGATCTTTTGGCATTCAAGTACAATGAATAGCTTAGAGTATTTCTTTTAGGTTTCGGGTAAAAATTATGGCATAACACATGCCTATGATGAATATAAAGTGAACTTTGGATAAAGGAGAGTTCGGTCATACTTATAAACTGGCTGTTTCAACCTTTATCTAGTCTGTATTAGGTTCTCATAACTTTGAAATCGACCAATATCCAATAAAATTTTGAGATCGAACCCCCACGTATATTGGGGATTTTGCATATTTATTAGAAAATCTAATCTCCCATGTAGTTAGGGTTTTATATGTGAATTTTTTTGAGAAAAATGAGTGATCCTCACATGGAGGAGAGCACTCATCTAATATTATTCTATACTATAAAGGAGCTGCCAACAAACCTGGCCGATAGCAAAAAACCCCGTACAAATGCACTACAAGAAAATGTTATATTGATAGCAAGTGGGGATTGCATGGGAGGTTGCTTGCTATAGTTAACTAGGTAATGGGTATATTGGTTAGTCTTTGACGCCATCAATAATAATTTAACGCGCCATTGATAATAACGGTTGAGAAAATTTTACGGTCCAAAATTTTATTTCCCTCCATCATTTTTCTATGCCGCCCAAATCCCCTTTTCCTTTTTGATATCACTTCCTCTTCAGATTCTCCTCGTCATTGCAATTCTTCCTTAATTTCAGATCTCAGCATCGATTCCAAGTGATTTCGCTCGATTCCTCAAGCCTCCGCAACCCTCAAAGCATGATTCCTCAAGTGATTCACTGGAATCCTTCTAGGCAGCTAAAGCGTGTCTTCTAGGCTCGATTCCTCAAGCGGTTCTTCAATGCAGCTGAAGAAGTATTTCAACTTCGCTTTCCTCAAGCAGTTCTCGGTATTTCAACTTCGTGAACTAGGTGTCGGTATTTTTTTATTAAACTTAAGCATTTTCTGATTTTTATAGATAATGTTGATATATTTATGATATATAACGATTATTTTGATTATTAAACTGATCGTAAACACTGGATTTAATAGCTATAAATAGTATCAAGTAGTCATATAAAAACTAGTCTATATGACTAATCGTAAACACTGGATTTAAAACCTATAAACAGTATCAAGCAGTCATATAGTCTATACCAACCATATTTGGTTTTAAGTGTTTAATTGTAAACACCGGTTTCATGTTTTGAATATGTGAAGCTTCATACATATTTTGTTTTAAATGTTTAAGTGGTTTCATGTAACGATCCCCCGTTCTGACCGCCTCCAATCGGTAATTAAACCAACTAGAAACGTTCAAAATGACGGATTGTTATTTAGTTTATAGAGTTTAAACAGAATCAGCCACAGAATCTCAGAATAATAATAATATTTCACATAGATGAATTTCTTTCTTTTATACAAATATCAGAGTTTATACAATGCATTACATTTTAATACAGCGGAACAATTTATTTATTATTAAGTACAAGAAAAATTTTCCTGAAAACTTTAGTGATGCGGCAATCCCCCTCTCTCTAACTTCACTGCCTGAAAATCTTCAAGTTGTAAAAATACTTGGTCTGACCCGAGGGTTTTATGCAAAACACAAAAACACTCGAGTCAGGATTAATCTTAATTCAAGTAAATAAATTTGCAATGAACTGAAATAAGATGGTAACAACCCAATAGGAATAATAGTGTAGTACGGCAGCGGAGAATAACAAAACAAATTGGATCAACAAATAGTGGAAATAATGTAAATGCCCACAAGTGAGCATAAGAAGTGTACAGGTTTTATCAAATTTTGTGACTTACTACTATAGTGTAAATTTGGTTGGATGAAAATAAATTAGATAAAGTGCAGTTTGGAATTTCTTTCTTTAGTAGCTTTAAAACCTGAGATTCAACAGAGGAGTGATTGAAATACTTAACAGATATGCACACTACCTGCATACAAATACATCCAACATGCAAACCAGAGTAACCTATATCAAAGAAGAGAATATACGCAGGCATTCATACATGATAAACTTAAAGCAAGTTTGCTCATAGTTGATGTTTTTGAAACTGTAAAATGTAACAGAGGTGGATATCTAAATATGCACAGACATGCATCTGAACCATGATGCATTGTTGTGCATCCTCCTACCTACCTTTTGTTTTAAATCTGAACTATTACTTTACAAATTTGAATGACACTGCAACTCAATTTGTGTACAGGGAAAACAAAACACCACAAAGAAAAAGAAAAGACAGGAAACAATGTTTCCAGAAAATCAAACACAAGCCTATCATTCATTCAATTCAGAGCCATCACATTCACACAGGGATAATAAAAAATCATCTCTGCAATTAACTATCTTTAAAGTGAATTATTTAACTTCAAATGCTTGAATTTAATTTAAAAAAAAATGATGTCACATACATACAAACATTTTTTTTTCATTAAGAGGTGGTAGCCTAAAAATCATTCTGTTGTATGTTTTAGATTTTCAAATTATGTTTGAGAACCTGTACTTATAACAGGATATACATAAACATACAGACCTACATATCAACTTATGTATTCAGACATGCAGGCAAGACAAATAACATTCCATCACCCATTATCAAGTGCCAACCACAACATCAAAATATAATAGGTCAAGTTTGCTCACTGGTCAAAGAAGCAAAGAAATCTGGTTTTTGACATGGTTTACACTGTAAACCAAGATTTATAGATAACTGTGTTCTCTAAAGTTTCCAGTAAAAGAAAATTTTAAAACTTGCCTTGATTTTATTACTGGAAAACACAGTACAAATTTGAACAACTCAATCATGTTTATTTTTTTCAAATCCAATAACAAATAGAGAGGGAGTTTGAGTTTGGTATACGAACACTGTAAATCATGACTCAGAGAAACAGGGAAGGCAATACATCCCCAGGCAAAAGAAAACACAAGCACAACCATTTATTCACATGCAAGTGTCTTTCAAACAGTTATTCAAGCATTTCAAACAGCAGCAAATGATTGAATAAACAGGGGTTTACTCACAAGCATCATAGAAATAAATCAAAGGTTGAAAAGGTTTGCTCACAAGTAATTTCAGAACTAAAGTATTTATTTTTCTTACTACATTTTCCTTAAGACAACTTAAGACTGACAGGTAAAAGAGGAAATGATTTGGGGTTTTGAATTAGCTTGCAACTGAGAACGAGAATAGGGGAGGTTTACAGACACATATATACATCACATATGAAATGAAGTTCAAACAAACACATGTAAACGAAGTTTCCCACAACCAGATTCAAAAATCCATCACATGCAGCAAAACAAAACAAGCAAAGTTTTGATAGCATCCGTTTTCATCAGTTTAAATTTATTTACAGAGCAAATGGAAGCAAACAACACCCAACAACTATACATGCAGTGTCTTATCTGTTCTTATCTGTTCTTATCTGTTCTTATCTGTTCTTATTAGTTTAAATCAAATTAACAGAGCAAATGATAGCAAATAACACCCAACAACCATACATGCAGTGTCTGTTCTCATCAGATATGTATGTGAATCACTTACAAAACAACAGACCATAGCAACACAAATCATAGCATGTAACCAAGCACCCAATTCAAACAAATAAAAAAAAAACTTGAATAAGATTAATCGTGAGAAAAACTCACCTCTGTCGAAGCGAATTGTAGCAGTGGAGAACGATTCGCAAATCTCAAAGTCAACGCAAATCAATCATCAGAGAACGAGCGAGCCAAGCAACAACGAACTTGACCAACCGAGGAGCACCGGAGTGAAGAAATCGAAGCAGAGACGAAAGCCCTAATTTGGAAGCGAAGAGGAACGAACGATCATGGCCGCCATTTTTATTTTCTTTCATATGTTTTGTTAGGTTTAGGGTTGTGAACGAATGAATGGTAAAGGAGTGGGGGTATCGGGTCGAAAAGAATAAGGCAGTGGATTTTTTTCTTTTTTTAAAAAACTAACCATCCATTTATAGATTTACATAAATAAAGATTCTTGTATCCAAATTATCTTTCTAAGTCATTAGTTTTGAATTTAAAATACAAATTCAATATTCAATTTCAACTCCAAAGTCAAATTTAAATTTTTATTCAATTTTTTTTATAGATTTAATTTTAATATTTAATCGCCAAATTCACAGTTATATTGGGAATTCAATTCATTCAAATATTTAAAATTAATTAAATATTTCCAATTTAAATTGTTCAAAAATTCAGGATCGTTACATTTCAAATATATAACAGTTTTAAGAATATAAGTGTTCATGATGTACAAAATGTATGCCAATTTTGTATATGTTCGATTTTATAATATGTAAGTTTTGAACAAATGCATTATTCTCACCTGAATTAATAGTTGCTTTTGGCATCTAGAGTTGAATCTAGAGTTTAGTTGGGTCTGTATGAATGAGAAAAGAGGGCAAAGATGGATCAGGTGAACTCCATTAAAGTTGCTTATAACACTACAGTTCAGAGTTTGCACTGCGGCATATTTTGTGAACATGTCTTATATTGTAATCACACTCGCCAAATCCAAATTTTACAGTAAAATATTACTTCATAAAAGAAGGATTATGGTAATAGCACTATTAATTATGGTAAGTTGTGGTATACAAGCTAATGATGTAAAGAGTATTTTTGTTCAGACAGAATAAATATAGAAAACTTTTGCTAATGTTTTTACTAGATGACATCTTAAACATTTAAAAAATGCCTTGGCATGTGATGATCCATTTTTGTTTTCATAGTGTTTGGTTGATGGAATAAGAAATGCATTTTGATAGTTCCAAATATTCAAACATCCAAAGCATTTGGATGTCTTTTACTGTTGTGTTTATTGACCAAATATATAGGATCCAAAAACTGACTGATTCGACATTGTTAGGAAATCCAATGTTAGTTAGACGATTTGCCACCTTGCAATATATTAAGTTAAGGACTATAAATTGTAATAAATTATAGTACATTTTATTATTGATTTCACAGATTTAAAGTAATTTCTTTATGTTATTTTATTTTAGTTTTTACCATTTTGTGTCATGTTTCCCTGTGTTATTTTGATTAGCATTATATGAACTTGTTGTGGTTAAATACTTAAACGTCAACTGGATACTTAATTTCGTAAAATAGAAACTGTGTGCAATGAATCTGTGAACTGTGATGGATACGTTTGAATACATAGTTTCAGTCATGTGCTACTAAATTAGACTAGTCCTCAAAACGATAGCCTTGTTCAATCATTTTCTAGTCTGGAGAATATAAAAATTGATTGTCTGTTGGTAGCTGTGGCTAATCAATTGGTACAATTATTACCTATTTTTATTAGGTGAAGCAGTCAGATGAAATGTTAACTGCATCCCTTTCATGTATGTTACGATCATCTAATTTTATGTTATTTATTCATAAAGAAGTATAATTTTCTCTTTCCTGAAGCACCTGAATTGCTTGCATTTCTTAATTTTGTCTATTAAGAGAAATTATTCATTCATAGCATCTGGGATCAATTTTGTGTCCTTAAATAAATATATTAGATGTAAACTGTAGTAATAATTTGAATGATACAATGGTTTATGCTTCCATCACACTACAAGCAACTTGTAACATCATGATGAATTAGCAACTTGTAACTTGTAAAATCTATTATTAATTGCAGAAGAAGACAGCCGCATACTGGTACTTGCTATAATTTTATTCAGCCGCGTATCACTATCGCTTCCTATAGTGCGTTTGCATTTTAACCATCCAAAGTTTGGCAGTCTTAATTTTCATGCTCCCGCTTTCTTTTCTTAATATAATAGTGATCCAAAGGAGCTTGTCCAACAAATCCCTTTAAGGTCTGATGCCAAGAAAATTATAATAGACACTGTGAGAAAACCGGATGCTTTCTTATGGAGACCTTCACTTTATTTGACACGTATTGGAGAAGTTGAAGGTGATATAGTAGCGTGGCCAGCTACTAGAGTTGTTTTGCATAACTTAGATAATTTGACAAAGAAGATCATACGGTAATCTTTCATCCTTATATTATTTAAGTTTCAGTTTGAATGTATAAAAATAATAACCAATATGTTTTTTTAATAGAGTAATAGTAGCATCACACATCATAAATGCAAATTAATCGATTGGAGTGAGAGCGAAAAATTAGTTGCAGAAGGACAAATACTTTAGAGTGATCCAAAACAACTTGTGAATGATCTTCCTCTTGTTGAATATGCGCTTATATGTTTTTGTTTGATGATAATAAACATATATATTCATTTAAATGTATTTGTTAATGTACTATTCTATTTTTCATAGATTAAATAGATATTTGTTGAATAAAATAAATTACACAGAATTTGAATGGCGCTTATATGTTTTTGTTTAATGATAATAAACATATATATTCATTTAAATGTATTTGTTAATGTACTATTCTATTTTTCATAGATTAAATAGATATTTGTTGAATAAAATAAATTACACAGAATTTGAATGGAATTTGAATTCAAACAGAAATTTTATTCAAACAAATATTTATTACAATCTTGAATAGTAAAAATTCATGCTCTCACGATACATATACAATTTTGAATGCATCATGATTTCATATGTACATTAATAACCTCACTACATATCACTCACACTCGTATTTTGTCTTCATCTGCATTCCAGTTTGAATCCAGCATCTGAGCAATCTGCAAAAATATTCACTGACGCAGTAAAATTGAAAAAGAAATGTTTTTGCAATATAAAAGGAAATATGATTCTTGAAAATATGATTTGCCTCAGTTATTTGTGTTGTTCGTCATCATTCACACTTGAATTCATTATACACGAACAATGTGACATGCACAGTGTATCACTGTACATGCCACAAGGCCGTGCACATCGGTATACACTTGATAATGCTACAAGAACAGGTGAGCACAGGTCAAACACAAATGAAAAGCCGGGCTCAACGCACATGCAATATATCACAACACGAGCACAAGGTCAAACCCGAGTTTTAAAACTGGGTTCAACACAAGGCACAATAAACTGAATGCAAAGGGTACAAAAACAAGTCCAGCAGCATGAACAATGTAAACTGCAGACGCAAACTACAAATGTGATACATGAATAAGTCAGCAGATACAATGACTACACAATCAAGTTCAGTAAGAAATGCACTAAAGGCAAGTCATGGAGTCGCAGTCTCAATGAAACTGCAGTGGAATACCTGCAACAGAAAATCAAAGCATCATGAACATACACCAATGACCAAGCTACAAGTATGGCAGTGAAACTCAAACAAGGCAGACTACAAAGATGCAAGCACACTCAAACCAGAAGCATGCTCGATGCAAAAATCCAAACCAGGTTCAAATTATACAATCTCCAAGAGGACAATGCATGTACAAGACTCACAGACCAAGCAATGAACAGCATACATGCAACTTGAACTTCATAATGAAACATTGAAACTGACTCGAACCAATACAGTGACAACATACTACAATGACCAAGTACAAATGCACCAATGAACCATCAAAAAGTGCAACAGGGTATACTGCAGGGATGAATACAACATGAAGCACTGCAACACAAGGAGATAGTCGACCAACAGGTAAAATGCATCAGTACAGTTTCAATGATAAAAGCCCAAGTACAAAACCAAGTAAATAAACACAGCAAATACTCGAGCTCAAGACAGTACAACCCGAGATGCAAACTACAAATACATGATACTGTTCAATATCCAAGACTCAAGAATGCATCACTATGACACAGTTACAAGCTAGAATGCACACTGCACTAATCCAGTTCCAACACAACTGAATCAAGTGACCAACTGCAAGTGCAAATGACCAGAGCTCATGCAAACATGAAGTGAATGCAATAACAGCAATGATACAAAGCAAGTTCGACAAGCAAACAACAAGTTCATGTTTGAACTAACTCGAGTGCAACAGAGAAGCTATGGTACTATGCAAATACACGGCAGTATCAAGTGATACAGAAGATGGACGAGGTTCAACAGTGCAGAAATCAAGCCGGAGTCAAAAATCAAGTGCGTACAATTTGAAAAAAAAATCAAAGTTGTGTCTTTGAAAAAGTCGGCAATGAAAAAGGGAAAGTTTTTACCTTTTTATTCAAGAAAAATCGTACGCGTAAAAATCAAAGCCGTGAGCATCAAGACAGAAAGAAATCAGGAAAGCCATGCGCATCAAGGATTAAAGTTTTGGAAAGTATCGAATTGAAATGAAGAAAGCAAGTGTATTCGAATTCATATAAATATCAAACTCAAACTATCATCATCGGCATCGAGTTTGAGTTCGAAAATCACAAAAGCACAAACAAGCAAAGAGATTACATACCGCAACAGTGAACTCGATCAAAAGAAGCAGCTGCAAAAAATTTGCAATCTCGAAGAATAAATTATCAGAGAACAAGCGACGCAAGCCATCGGTCATCAGAGAATGAGTGTGAGAAAGATCAACACAAGTCAGAGAATTGATCATCAGAACAAAGCCCTAGATTTCACAGAAGAGCCGAAGCCCTAATTTGAAAAAGAAGATCGGCCGCAAATATTTCACAAGCAAAAGAAAAAGGAATTCGGCCGCATTTTTCTTCACAATGGATCGGGTGAAAAATAACAAGGGGCCGGCCTTGTTTATTACAAAGGAGATTTAGTTTATCAAGGGGTTTTAGTTTTAATTTTTTTTTATTTTGAGCAAAAATTGTAGAGTCAAAGTTCGTATTTTAATTTTTGCTCCTGGTTTTAATTTTGAATTCTTTTCGAGTCAAAGAATTTGTAAATCACCACCTAGGTTGTAGGTAGTGTCAGATTGTCTAGTTAGAATTAGTTCGGTGAGCAGGGTGTGCGAGTTTGCAAAACTCTATAGGCGGGAGCAGGGTTTGCGAGTAAACGAAACTCTATAGGCGGAGCAGGGTGTGCGAGTCTAGTAGAGTGTTTGTGAGCGGGAGAAAAAGTTTGCAAGTCTAGTAGAGTGTTTGTAAGCGGGATACTGTTTAATTCTAATAGAAATCTGGGAATGCAGCAGTAGGCAGAGGTTGCCGAAGCTGGGTAAATTTTGTGTGTGATTTACTTTTCAGCATATTTATTTCTGCAGCTTGTTTCTATGTTTAAATTGAGAAAATTCGCTATAACCCTATTCACCCCCCTCTAGGGTTAATCTAGATCCTACACCTCTTGGTCCGGATGCCGTTGCAGTTTGGATAGATAATGCAAAAGTGGAAGATGCTTTTCTATGGAGGCCCACTAAAGGTTTGACACGAGTTGGGGAAGCCGTTGGTATCAAAGTCACATGGCCTGAGTCAAAAGTAGTTATCGAGACCGTTAACGGTGCATCATCGGATGATCATAGGAGTAATGCCAGAGTTGTCGAGAAGGTAAACTTATTTATAATCGATTCACTTGTTTTTCATCTTATGAATTGTTGAAGCACATAATAAAATAGCCTTTTTATTTATTGATAGAGTACAAATTTTATGGTAAATGGTAAATGCAAGCTGATCGATTGGTCGGGAAAGAGAGAAATAGTTGCATTAGGACGCGTGTCTTCAACCGATCCAACTTCAATGGTTCATTGTGTTCCTTTGGGGAAAAATGCAATTAAAGTTTGGGTAGAAATTGTCAAAATTCCAAAAGCACGTCTATGGAGAACAACATCCGAATCAGAAGTCATTAAAGATGCTCTTGGCACTACGATAGCTTGGCCTATTGCGAACGCTATAATGGAATCAAATTCTAGTAAGTATAACTTATTTAATTTATTTTTATTTTATTTTTCAGTTCATGTATCAAAATTTGAAACATAAAAAGGCATCAATGTCAGTTTAATGATTCCTTAAGAGGGTTAAGTTCGAGTTTGGCATATGGCATTTGCGACAGTGAGAGAAAGTGGGTGATTGGGTTTTGCTGTTTAAATCATATTTATAACTGAAAATGCAGTTTTTGTTCTTCTGCATTGTATAATGCCTGGTATTGTAGTGGCGTGATCATGGTTTGCATTGTGGTGGTTGTATATAGGGGATGGTTGTTGTGTACAGGGGAGCAACAGTTTTATAGCGTTCTGGTGGTTGTTGATGTGGGTTGAAAGGAGGTGATGTGATGTAGTATTTGTAGGCAATTGATTGGTGGTTTTGCTACGATGGGAGAGTGCCGCAGTGGTAAGTGGAGGTTACTATGGCAGTTTGTATGAAGTGATATATGGATGATGGAGTGTATTAAGTTGCAAGAAAAGGTTCAAGCCTGGTTGAAGGTGATGGGGTGCAATGGGTTGGCAGAGGGTAGAGGATGGTTCAAGTGCGGCGATCGACTGCTGGCGATGTTAGTAGCTGGATAATTGGGTTTGTGATGGTGGGAGAAGTGTGGGAAGTGGCGGTAAGAAGGAGGTACTTGGTAATGGAGTTGCATGTGGGATTGTGGTGTTTGTTCACTGACATGATGAAGTGTTTGGTGCAGGTGATTTTTATGTGGTGATGTGCAGTTGCACAGTGGAACTTTATTAGCTGAGACTGTCTTCAGTGAAGTTGTGGTGTGGATTTATGACAGGAGTTGATAATGACAAAGGTGGTTGAAGCAAAAGTGGAAGGTTGGTGAAGTGAATGAGAAGTGAAGTTGTCAGAGAGGTGAGGTTGATGGAGTATATGAAGGCTGGTTGTACTGCTGAAGGAAGGGGAGGTGCAGTTGCAATGTTCGATGTCGATCTGAGTGTTGGTATATATGTGATGATGTTGAGGGGAGTTTTTAATACAGAAGGAAGTATGTTAGTTTGGTTTGATGGGTGATCAAAGACAGGAGAGCAAGCAGTTTTGGTGACAGGGTGGTTGTTGTTAGTCCGATAACGGTGGTTTTGATAGCAATGGATGGAGTGAACGGTGAAACTGGAGAAATGCTGTTGACAGTTCTCAGGTGATGGTATAATGGTTGAGTATGGCCAGTGATGGAAAGGCAGAAGAAAGGGTTGACTGTGTTATGCAAATTGAAATGTGGACAGAGAAGGGTGTAAGCAGCAGTAGAGAGTGGTGACGATGTTGGTGAAATGGAAGGCAGCAGTCGGAAGGGGGAGTGGGGGTTTGAATGGCCGAGGAGGATATGTAGTGGAGAGTTTGTAGTAGAATCAGATGTTTGCAATAGGGAGCAGTTTGACGGTTGTGCAGGGCCGTTTGAATGGTGGCTGTAGCGATATGGGCAGTCTGTTTGGATGGTGGCTGTAGAATGTGATATGTAGGCTTGGTGAGTTGTTACAGAGGGGGGAACTGAGGTACTGGCAGTCTATTTAGTTAAAATGATGTACTAACAGTCTTTATCTTTTTTGTTATGAAAAATTATATAACTTGCAGATGATGTTTGGATTTGAAAAATAACTTATGTGCTTCGTTTCGACAGATGCTGTATGATGATAACGGGGTTACTACAAGCTGGAAGGAAGGAAAAATTATTTTGCTGCATTCATTCTCTTTCAAATCGGGTAATCTTGGATTAACGTATTTTGTATTGACGTTCATATATCTTTGCTTTTAGTATGTATCGTTTTGGTCAGCTATGGTTGTATGTATTGTTTTTTTAAGATCACAAATATTTGAAACTTTGTGCACGAAATATTATGGATATATATTTAAATATATATTGAGGTTTGGCTTATGTCTTCATTTGATTACGTACATCATTATGTGATAATTGTGTTTTTTGAAATTTTATAATATATTAGTAGAATTGTAAGCTTGGATGTACCTAGTAAAAAAACCGCAGGGATAAAAATTTATAGCGTTTTAACTGTGCTATGCAAAGGTTGTTCTTTCCAGTTTTATATACTACAGCATTATGATAGTGCTATAAACAATTTTCATAACGAAAAAACAACGCAATAAAAGACAGCAAACCGCTATAGAAAGTAGCTGTACTTATACATACAATGTACTATTGCAGCAGATAACGCTGTAAAATATTGTGTTCTATAGCGTCTATAGACGCTGTTGTATATTTCATATGTGTACCAGCTTGTTTTTACATAGCAGTCATGAAAACGCTATAGTTTCACTTCATAGCGACTTTCCAAGGCTATTAAAAGTCATGTTTACAGCATTCATAAAACGCTATGAAATGTCCTTGTCCATAGCGTCTCTTATAGCATTTTGTATGTTGCTGTTATAGGTCACTGACCTATTACAACATGTTAATATACAGCGTAAGAAAAAACGCTATAATAGCTTCTGATAGCTTTTTTAAACGCTATTAAAGGGTGTTTTTGTCGTAGTGTATATAAGAAAAAATAAAAGAAAAACCCACCCAAAAACTTATAAAACTAAGGCCCAAAATAAAGTACAAAAAATGCTATCGAAAACAAAATTTCAAATCTTCTATATCAGTAGTAGCTCACTAATCCAATACCAACACCTGCAGCTGCTAAGAATAACTAAACAGAGATTGTGAACTGAATACATATACACACACATAAGAATATATATATATATATATATTAATCTTATATGTATGCAAAGTAAACTACAATATCTAATGAGAAAGAAGCTATAACTAATGTGTACGAATGTTTAAATACTAATACCTATCAATTAAAAAATACTATAAAAATAAACTCACATAAAAACCATTAAATATTCAAAAATATATAAGATCGATGTGTGCCTATACAAGCTAAAATAAACAAGTAAAAACTACTACAAACGTATATGAGCCAAACGCCATTATTCCACTATTTCATTTTAAGTTTGAAAATTCACGGCAAACATTATACCTCCTACAGTATAACATTATATAATCCAACATTATAAACGAAAGGCCTGCAAACCAAAAATGATTCAAGACAAAACAAAACAACCAGCGAAGATGATTTGAAAGTCTAACCTCATTGTTTAATGAGGAGTTGGAAGACGAATTTGAAAATATAAACTCGTCGTATAACGAGGATTTGAAAGATCGAACCGCATCATATATTGAGGATTTGAAAGTTTATATTCAACCTATAACGAGGATTCAAAAGATGAACTTGAAAATATAACCTTATCATATAGTGAGGGTTTGGAAAATGAATTTCAAAACCTAACCTTGTAATGAAGGCTTGTAAAATGCATTAGAGAATTTAACCTCAACATATAATAAGGGTTTTTAAAATCTATCCACATCGTATAGTGATGATTTTGAAGGTCCATCCTCGTCATATAGTGAAGATTTGGAAATATAGGGGACATATCAATTACAACCACATTAAGGATAACTATGGCATGCCGTAATGCGGTTCACTGTAGCTGGATTAAAATTAAGAGAACCAATCCAAAGCACTCGGAGTGTTACTCCTTGGATGACTTATTACTTCCAAGAGGATTTTATGTATATGGTCCCTTGTATTCTAACTGATTCTCTAAGAAAGTGTGAATTTTTGTATGGATCTGAGTTCCTTGTCCTTTTGATCGATTAGTCATTCTGACTTATTTAAATAATTATTTGATTTTGTAATATTATGATAAAAACTTCTACTTTGGGTGTAGAATTTACTATGAATATAATTTTTTTTGTGCAATAGACCTATCATTGGATTTTATTACGATGGTCCATCATTTCGAAGCTCATCGACTTACGAGGATCGTAGAGTCAAAACGTGACCTTTTAAAAGTTTTTATATTTGGAAGCCGAGTCGAAATGGTTTTATGATTAAGGCTTTCAGACAACCAAGGATCAAATCCATTATTTAAAGGGATCACAACTTCATAGGGTTGCATTGATCAAAAGCAACATCGTTTTGTGTTTTTGGTGCTAGTTCTTGAAACCATAACATAAAGTGAAAATTTGATGAAAATATAGGCCATCTTTATGAAAATATTTTGTTTTAGCTAACTTTTGACTGGTTTGGTCAATGAGACCGAACCTTACATGCATGTCACTTAGAAAATTACTAGTGAAAGCTTCATGCGTATAATTGCATGATACTTCTATGCTATGACTCACTCTTTCATGATGATACGTGGTTACGGCTCACTCTTACATGGTTGATAAAGTTAGTAGTACGCCCAAGTGGAAAATATGTAATTAGTTATATATATTTAACTCGATAACCAATCTTATTCATCAACATTTCGAATCATCCCTAGCTCGTGCAACAACCCGGAATCTTCGACCTCGAAATTTCGACACTAATAGTTCACTATAGAAGTGCCGAGCAATCGAACGCCAGAAATTTTAGTCTGTTAGGGTAAAAAAGAAAAGTGGTGGAAGAAGAGGTAGAAAACAACAGCACAAAATCTCACAATCACAGTCGAATAAAATATAATATCA